>JAHSUH010004136.1:0-607136 GCA_025388415.1 Cynanchum wilfordii
TGGATTACACTATTTGAGGAGTAGGGCTTACTTTTGGGGCCAAAATTTGGATTTGAGATGTGAATCATTCAATGAGTTTTCCACTTATCCCATTTCCAATCCAAAGAGAGATTCTCTGAGTGCAACTCGTGCATTAGCCTGCGTATTGGAGGAACAAGCAATTGATAGCCATATTGTTAAAGATAATTCAGTTTCATTAGATAAAGTTCCAGTGGAGTTGGAGGAGGAGGGAGTAGGGAGCCTTGATACTGATGATTTGAAAGGTGAAGAAACAAATAATGAGGAAAAACAGAGGAGGGTTAGAAGGAATTCTAGGGTTGATGTTCAGGCGCTTGGTTTGAGTTTGCAGTCAGCCAGAACTGCTGATGATGTAGAGGAGCTTCTTGAGGACAAGGGTGAACTACCTCTTCAGGTATATTCATCTGTAATTAGAGGCCTCGGTAAAAATCAAAAGCTGGATGCAGCAATTGCTCTTTATCAGTGGCTCAAGAGAAACAGTTGTGATGGTAATAGTGCAATGCGCCCAAATATCTTCATATACAACAGTCTTTTAGGAGCTATTAAGCAGGCTGAAAAGTTTGATTTTGTCGATAGTGTCTTAAATGATATGACCATGGAGGGTATACCTCCAAATATTATTACTTACAATAGTTTAATGGCTATTTACATAGAACATGGTCGGGAAGTTGAGGCACTCAGTCTTTTTGAAGAACTACCAAAGGAGGGTCTGGTCCCTACTCCTGCATCCTATTCTACTGCTATGTCAGCTTATCGAAGTTTGGAGGATGGATTTGGGGCTATAAAGTTTTTTGATGAAGTAAAAGATAAGTATCAAAAGGGTGAGATGGGAAAGGAAGTGGATGGAGAATGGGAACATGAGTTTCCAAAGTTTGAAAACTTCACAATCCGGATTTGCCTCTGGGTGATGCGACAATGGCTTTTAAAGAATGAGAACTCATGTAGCGATGTATTGAGGCTGTTAATGGAAATGGATAAGGCTGGACTTCAAACAGGGCGTGCAGAACATGAGCGCCTTGTATGGGCTTGTACACATGACAAACATTATGCTGTTGCTAAAGAATTATATAGTCGGATACGAGAAAGGGACACTGACATAAGCTTATCAGTTTGCAATCATGTGATTTGGTTGATGGGTAAGGCTAAGAAGTGGTGGGCTGCTCTGGAAATATACGAGGATTTGTTGGATCGAGGGCCAAAACCAAATAACATGTCATATGAATTGATAGTCTCTCATTTCAGTATACTACTCACAGCAGCAAGTAAGAGAGGAATTTGGAGATGGGGGGTGAGATTGCTCAACAAGATGGAAGAGAAGGGACTTAAACCAGGCAGTAAGGAATGGAATGCTGTCCTTATTGCCTGTTCCAAAGCCTCAGAAACATCTGCAGCAGTACAAATATTTAAGAGAATGATAGAACACGGCGAAAAGCCTACTGTCATATCCTATGGTGCTTTACTTAGTGCTCTTGAGAAAGGAAAACTCTACGACGAGGCACTGAAAGTCTGGAAACATATGGTTAAAGTTGGTGTAAAACCAAACTTGTATGCATACACAATCATGGCTTCGATATATACAGCACAAGGTAAATTTAACATTGTGAATTCCATCATCAAGGAAATGGTGACTGTTGGGGTTGAGCCAACAGTTGTCACGTTCAATGCAATTATCAGCGGATGTGCTAAAAACAACTTTGGAAGTGCAGCATACGAATGGTTTCAGCGCATGAAGAGTCATAACATAACCCCGAATGAGGTTACTTATGAGGTATTGATTGAAGTTCTTGCTAGT
Source organism: Cynanchum wilfordii (assembly GCA_025388415.1). Lineage (NCBI taxonomy): Eukaryota > Viridiplantae > Streptophyta > Magnoliopsida > Gentianales > Apocynaceae > Cynanchum > Cynanchum wilfordii. The sequence continues at coordinate 1,811 of JAHSUH010004136.1, forward strand.
GATGGTAAACCAAGACTTGTCTATGATTTGTATTTGAGGGCTGGCAATGAAGGGTTGAGTCTTTCTTCAAAGGCTTACGATTCAGTTGTGCACTGTGCACAGATTTATGGTGCTAGTGTAGATGTAAATGCACTTGGCCCTCGGCCACCTGAGAAAAAGAAGAAGGTTCATATTAGAAAGAAATTGTCAGAATTCTGTAAACTAGCTGATGTTCCTAGGCGAAGTAATCCATTTGACAGAAAAGAAATCTACACTGTATATAGTGAGGGAGGTGAATCATAACTGAATTTGATCCTTATGCATTTAGATAAAGATTATTTTGCTTGTTACTGATGATGGCTTTACTATTTATAAGAGTTATTTTGTTCAGTTGTTCAGATTTCTTGCAAAATTATTGATATGACAATGTTTTCTTGAAGTCATTTCTTGTCACCTGCACTACCCCCAACACTTTGATTTGGTATGGACTGAATTGTGTTTACAAAGTTTAACTCTTATTCGAAAAGAAGTTTCACCCCCAACCAACTTATTTATGATTTTCTCAACTTATATACATATATATATATATATAAACTAACAACTTGTATATCGAACTTATAACTTTATGTAGTAGTAGATTCAATTGATATTTGATGTTGTCTCTTAAAAAAATCCACTTGATGTTGTCTCTTAAAAATATCAACCTAACAGTTGCTAGTTGCTGCTGGTGCCATCATAATCATGATGGCAACAACTTAATTTAGCAGTTAGCACAACATTGTTCTAAATCTAAATGATTTCATTAGCCTTGTTCATGAGCTTATAATTTGTCCAAATTTTTGAATTAGATAAATCTAAAATAATTATTTAGATTATGTAACAAGACAAGCATTATATTCATTTTTAAGTTAAAAAATTGTGTTTTCCCTCAAAAAAAAAAAAAAAAAATCTAATAATAAAAATAGAAACTTGGCGTGATGAAGTGGGTATCTGTACTTTACTCATTCTATTATACATCTGACAACTGCTGCCTGTATTCTAAAACATTTCCTTTTTTAGAAAATCAGTGCATTTTTATAAAAACAAAAAATAAAAAATAAAAAGATGATAATGACAATTTATGTACTGTTAAATTGTACAACTAAAAATTTTTTTTTTTTTTTTTTTTTTTTGATAATTGAACTAAAAATTACTATTATATATATTATGAAATCATATATAATTTTTAAAAAAAATTTATTCCGACATAAAAATAAAAAATAATAAGGTTCAAATGGGAACTTACTTTTCCGGCTGCCGGTGAAGAGTTGCGTTGTTTCATCACTCTTATTTAAGGGATTTCTCAACTGTAAATTTAACTACTAATTTAATTTAATTTATTTTTCCATTTTATCTGTTACTTTAAATTATTATTTTCCCCCTTTTTTTTTTTTTTTTTTTTTTTTTTTTTTGGTAAATTATTATTTTCCCCCTTACTAGAGTACAAACCGAGTAAATAATTAAATTATCTTCACTTCCAATTTTCTATTTATCTTCAAGAAAAAAAATATATGTATTGAACGCACCAGAAAGAAAGAAAAGTTGATTTGCTGTCACTGTTGGCTTCTTTGGCTGGGTATGTCTTATGGAATCTGATACCAGATACTGAGCATGGAAGAATAAAGGGATATTTTCTCTTCATTCTTTTTCTCTTTTTTTTTTTTCTGATTTTCTCGAAGGATTTTTGTTTTTTCTTGCTGTGAGTGTTGGAAAGATTTGGAGGAGTTTTTGGAAGACTGAGAAAGGAGGGGGAGGAGGACCCAGGAATAATAAGAATGGAACCTCCAAGGGGGTTTTTGGCTTCCTTGTGGAACTTCATTTGTTTCTTGCCTTACTTCATTGGTCTTCTCATTCTTGGTTTCATTAAAGGTTTGTATTCCTTCCTCACTGTTTTTAACTGTTCTTTTGTTTTCTTTAATGATGAATTACTCCTTAAAGTTTCTCTTTTGGGTGATTATTGTGAGTTTCTAGTGTTTTCCACGCACGTATTTTCTCTGCCCAGATTAGAAAGTTTCAATTTTTCAGGGGATCTGTTAGTAGTGATGTAAAAAGAGTTGGGTTGGGGTGGGGTGGTTGAACTAATTGATGTTCTGGGTTCATCAATAGTTTCTTTTTTTGCAGAATGTTTACCATTTTTGGTTAGGCTTGGCGATATTTTCTATGTAAATGTTGAATAGTTCTTTCATTTTTCTATTTTCAGTAAATAATAGAGTTGAATCATCTTTGAAGCAATGATGCAATGTTCTTCTCCATGAATAATAGTTAAGCATTATCAGATTTCACCATTATTCCCTTTTGTTTCTTTTTTGTGTATGTTTCAGGTATCATTTTGTGCCCTTTCATATGTCTGATCTTGACTATTGGAAACTCTGCAATTATACTGGGTCTTTGGCCAGTGCACTTTTTCTACACATATTACTGTTTATGGAGGTATCTTAATTCAATTATATTATGTCTTTGCTTTGGCTTGTTTCTGTTTGAGTTTGCATTTGATGTGTTCTTATGGAGTTAATTGTTTTGACATGCTTGTATTTATATCCCCATGGCAGCACAAAGCAGTTTGGGCCAGCTTTGAAGGTCATACTCAGTTTATGTGTCCCTGTTCTGTTACTATCCTGGCCACCAATTGGAATAATTAGTAGCATTCTTGGTGGTGCAGCATATGGATTTTTGGCTCCGATTCTTGCGACTTTTAAAGCTGTTGGTGAAGGGAAGACTGATAAGTTCTTCCACTGCATTCAAGTATGGCATAATCGTTTTGGATTTTTATTGGCTTGACATTGATAGCTTTGCTTCATTCGACATAATGATATTCTTTCATTGTAGGACGGAACTTGGGATGTTGTCAAGGGAAGTTTCACCTTTGTTAGGGATTTTATGGATATCTCTTACCATTCCTACTTTTCTGTCATGAAAGATTTACGACTGCAAGGCCCTTCTTCTGGAAAATATTATGAGATCAGGTAAGAATTTGTTGTTGTACTGATTTTTGGAACTTTTTCTTCCAAATATTTTTGTTTGTTCAACTTGAAGATTCTTGTGGAAATCAATATTGAAAGGAAGCACTTTTGCTTATTGATTATAATTTGTGTTGTTGTATATTTTAGTGAATCTCTTTGAAATGCATTTGTTCCCCTTCACTTTGTTTCTAATGTGTGCCACTGTAATGCACAGATTGCTTTATCTACCTGGAGCAGTTATTGCTGGGGTGTTGGGATTTTTGGTTGACTTCCCCGTGATATCATTTATTGCGATTTGCAAAAGTCCTTACATGCTGTTTAAGGGATGGCATCGTTTATTTCATGACTGTATTGGTAGAGAAGGCCCTTTCCTGGAGACAATATGTGTTCCATTTGCAGGCCTTGCTATCTTGCTCTGGCCATTGGCTGTTGCTGGAGCTGTTTTAGGCTCCATTGTATCAAGTATCTTTTTGGGTCCTTATGCAGCAGTGATCGTATATCAGGTTAGTAAAGAAAAGATATATTATATATATATATATATATATTTATGGCTTCCAATTATTCATAGTTTACATTACATTTTTTGTACTGATGGTCATGGAAGGAAGAAATGATATGTAAATTCTGGATTACAGGAGACGTCTTTCTGGTTTGGACTTTGTTATATTGTTGCTTCATTGTCCATTTATGATGAATATAGCAATGATATTCTAGACATGCCTGAAGGTTCCTGCTTTCCTCGGTATGTTGGCATTTTGTGTTTCTGTTTCTGATTCAGTTAGGTAATCTCAATTTTTCCGGAAAATGACCTTACTTTTCTTGCACTTTAACAGGCCTCAGTACAGAAAAAAGACTGTATCACGAACCACTTCAGCAGCATCTTTCTCGAGGCACGAATCTTTTAAACATCCTCCTCCTAGAACCTCTTCTTTTGGTGCCCCTATGCTTGAGTTAAAACCCCTCGAGGTATATTTGCAATACTGTTTACGCCCACTGAAGGGTGTCATGTGTTTTTTTTTTTTTTTTTGTTTCTTATATTAATGTTGATTAGAGCATGACTTAACGTGAATCCTGTAGTTGATGGACGATTTATTCAAGGAGAGTCAGAGCGTAGGAGAAATTCTGATTTCTGAAGGAATAATAACACTCAAAGATATCGAAGATGCTAAGTCTAACAAAGATAGTGATCGTGTAATAAGCATTGGATTACCTGCTTATTGCATATTTCAATCACTTTTGCGCTCTGCAAAAGCCAATTGTGCTGGCATACTGTTAAGTGAGTACAAATTCTGTTCCTTTTCAAGATTTCATTCCAATCTATCAAACTTGCTGTGTCAAGGAAATTGTTCATATGAAACTTGTTTCTGTCATTGTGCAGATGATAATATTTCTGAAATAACAGCAACAAATCGGCCCAAAGATGCCTTCTTTGATTGGTTTCTTAATCCACTGTTGATCATGAAAGAGCAGATCAAAGCTGAAAACTTGTCTGATGATGAAGAGGAATACCTCGGAAAGTTAGTTCTGCTTAGTAGTGATCCTGAGAGGTTGAAAAAGTCGGATATTGGCCCACCACCTGAATCCGAGCTAAGACGTGCTGAACTTGATGCATTAGCCAGAAGGTAATGCTGGAAAAGTTTTTCGTATGTTTGCTGATTGGAATGAGTTCTGGTTTTTGACATTCTTCTCTTGTTCTTAAAGGCTTTTAGGAATTACCAAGTCTATATCAAGATATCCAACGTTTAGGCGGCGTTTTGATACTTGTATGAAGATAATCTTAGAAGAACTAGCCAAGAAAAATGATCAGTCCGGTAGTAGCACCACCACCAGAGGTGGTGGTTATCAAACAGTTCCCCGTTCAAAAAGCATGATTGCTCGGATATTTAGCCAAAAATCTTTCAGGAATAGAACAAGTAACCATGGATCTAGTCAAGAGCCTCCTCAACAAGTTTCTTCTGACATTGTATAATGGTTAGTTTTTTAGATGCTTGCTGTCTGCATATCTTCTTTTTCCTGTATGAGTTTTGTATGCTCCTTGTCAGAAACATCTACAGCCCATTAATGGTTTTGTAAATTCACTGTTTATTGACATTATTCCATAGCTATTTTCCAGTTTATACTTTTAAGCCGTCCTTCCTGCACTGTTTCTTACTGAAAGGATTTGTCTGAAAATGAATTATTTGATCAACTGAACTTAAGCATTACTCAAACCATCCAGAAAAGGTATTATTACTAAAACATAATGGGACATAATTAGTCTAGAAACCTTAGCCAGAAATTGGCTATAAATAATACGAGGAACATGTTTTGAGGACAAGAATGGAGAAAAACATAGTAAAAGTGCAGGCAATAAACTATGTTTTTGTTTGTTTGTTTCTAGGCCTTCTTTCTGGAGTCCTTAAGCTGTCCTCTTTTCCGTATGCCCAGGCAGTAACCCAGACGCCAAGAATCCACAATTGATTCAGGTAAAGAATGTGCCAATGCCCACAAAAGGGAATGAGGCCAGTATGGCGTGCAACGTGGTTCATAGCCAATCCAACGAAGTCCTGCCTGCGCATAGCCATCTGTTGAAGGGACAAAGAAGGATGACCTTCTGATTGATGCCATCTTAGTTGCCACATATAATGGTACCTATATTCAGATACAATACCAAAAGCTTAGAACTTTCTCTATATAATATATATATGTATATGTATATAGATATTTAACATTTCCTTTTTGCTATTATTAGCAAAAAGACAAAGCCAAAAGGATGCTGATGATGTTGGTAAGTATTGCAATATATTAAAGTATGAGAAAGTTCAAATTTTTTATCTTTAGAGAACTGAAATCTTAAAGTGGAATATTGATGCAAAGGTGACAACATCAATACCAGTGGAGTAATTTATGGGCAAAAAAACAGACAGAACACAGCAATCTTCATGTTTTCATGAGTTACATGACTTTTGAGCACAGTAATTACAACACATCCACAATCATATGATCTATAAATATTTTAGCAACTTCAAAACTGACTCGAAGTAATTAATAAATTATCCAAGAGGAGGTATGATTTCATCACAGAAAACACTCCTTTGTTTGAGAAACTTCAATGCTAGTGTAAATAATAATCACAAACAAGAACAGATCAAGAAAAAGCACCTGGCACTGGACATCAATTCCACTCTTCTTGTACTCAACATAGAGGGATCTTGAGAACTGGTCAATATATCTGGAACAAAGGACAAAAGAAGGGTCAAATTCTAACAGATATCCATGGCTAAAGTATCAAATTTCATGGGAGTTCATGAAAGCAAAGGATTACTCAAAAAAACCAAAAAGTATAAGGGAAGGTAATGCTTACGCTTTGGTAGCAGCATAGACTGCATAGAGAGGATCTGAAGGTACGACAATGGCAGCACCAGAACCAATATTAACGATAGCCCCTTTTTTCCTCTGAATCATTACAGGCAAAACAGCTTGAGTAACCTTTGTTGTCCCTTCCACATTAACTTTAAGCAAATCAGCCAATAATTTCTCATCCACTTCATGGAAATATCTAGCATAAGGATAAGAAACCCCAACGTTGTTAATCAAGACACCAACCTCCAATCCTTCAATGGCATCTTTAATCCTCTTAACACCTTCGTCCAAATCACCGGAAAAGTCAACAACCACAGTTTTGATCTGGGTCTGACCATATTTAGCCTTGATTGAATCAGAAACATCCTTGAGTTTATCAGGATTCCGACCCACAAGAACTAAATTAAGCCCTTTACGTGCTAGTTGAAAAGCAAATCCCTTTCCAATGCCATCAGTTGGTCCAGTTACAACAGCCCATGACCCGTATTTCTTCAGATTCTTAGGAGGTCGTAAGAAGTTAACATAAACCCATCTGAGTAAAGATAGTAAAGAAAAAAGTAGCTTCAAAGATCCCAAAACTATCAACAGAAGTAGCCATAAAGGTTGAGATTTCAGTTCTTGAACTTGATGGAACAGACAAGCAGACGCCATATCTGGTTTTGGCTTACCGGAGTACAGTAAAGTAAAAGTACAATCCCAGCGGAGGAAACGAAGCTTACAGTGATGAGATCTGGGAATTTGTACAGATTTGGATTAGCCCAGATCAATCAATGCAACAAATATAGAAAAACGAACCCACGAGAAAAATGGGTTTATTCCCAAAATATAGCAAATTTTGGGAACAAACTCAGAAAAAAATATCAGAGATTCCTGAAAGAAATCAGAGACTAGTGGGAAATGGCCGTTGGGTGTGAAAAACAAAGCAGAATCTGACAATATAAAACCATGGAAACGCGGCAATCAAGGTGGAAAATCAATAATAAATGAGATTAGAAATGAATTAATCTAGACAGAGTTAGGAAGAATCGGTTGTACATTTATGGGGTAAATTTAGTTAGAGTAGATGAACAGATATTGATTATATATATATATATATTTTGCCCCATCTCTTTCCCTTCTCTACCTCACGACAGAGCCATAATTGGCCTTAGGTTACCCAATCGTCTAATATTTCCCTTTAAATAAATAATGCTAAATTGATAATGACACATATATTTTCCCCAATATGAATATGAAAATACCATAGTTTCGTGGTCATTGTGGATTCTGCAAGATATAGTCACACATTTTCTTTGTAACCGCCGGATATTTGGTGAAATTTGCAGCTACTTTTTGGTCATCTCGTCTAATCATGTTAAACCGTTGGAAGAAAATTTTCTTTTTCCCCATACATGTTAGTAATACATCATATTCTCTCATATAAATATTCGCATTCAAATTAATTTTACTTTAACTTGAGTAAGACTTTTTTATAACATAATAATTTTTTTTTTCTTAGGTACGAGTGTTCTAGATGGGTCATAAACTATGGAAGGACACTTTTAAGTCACATTTACAACTACACTAATCCCTATTCGAGTTAAGTTGGTCTTTTGCAAGAGGAAGGCTCCGACCCCCAAATTTTAAACACATAAGTAAGGGTTTGAACCTCTAATTTCAATTAAGCTAAGAGAGCTCATTACCAATTCACTTAAGTCTTGGATTAACATTATGAATTTTTAACCTATAACATTTTAAACTTGAATCAATCGATTCGGAACTCTAAAACTACGATAAACAATTAAAAATTAGACATAAGATCGATTTTAAAATAAATCGAACTTTTTACTTGACAAATCATGTGGAGATAATGTGTTGTCAATCTAAAACGACTTCTTCGATTAGGCATGCATGGCAAATAAATTCATAGATTTTAAAAACAAAGTGGTTACAAATCCCTATTGTTATTAATTCCTTTCACAAATGTAGAAACATGAACATGAATTGCTATGATGACATCTCATTTTTTTTTGAGGGGGGGGGGGGGTTGATGTTAGCATTTAGTGTTGGACCCAATAAAAAAATTGTTTGAGAAAAATATATATCCTTATCAAATGAAGGGATAGAAAAAGAATCATTTGGGCCCAATGTTTGTCCTCATATGACAAACACGAGTCTTTGTCGTGATTATGAGTTTAAACAATATTAATGATTAATTACTTATCATTATCTTTAACGTGCTAAATTTGGACTGAGAACAAGTACTTAAGCTCAAATGGGTTACCCAATATGGTAGCAATTGTCATGATTTGGACCCACGAGCTTATGTTGGTAGTCATTTTAGACCCAACTACACTAGAGTCGAGCCACATCGAACCTCTTTCGGGGGAAAGCTTTCCTTACACCTATCTCTTTATAAGTAACATTCAAACTCAAGACTTTATACATGAAAAATAAGGTTCTTACACTTGAATCAACAAGGGTTACTTCAACCAAAATCAAACTAATAATATCTTATTGTTGGTAATGGGCTAAGAATATCTATTACTTCATGTCTTGGTAGTTGCTAATGGGCCAGAATATCTGCAAATCTTACGTAAGGGAATTTTGATTGGTAAACAGGGAACAATTGGCCCATAATTGTATCTCAAATTCCACTAAGCCACTAATATAGCCCACGTCCATCTCTCTTTCCCACTATTGCATCGCGCACGCTTTCCTCTCGCCGGTTATATAACTGCCATTTACTCTAGTCTTTCTCATGTATCACACAATACGCATTTTTTCCCTCCTCTCTTTCCCTGACAATTATTATAATCAACAATGGCGCCAATACGTTCGACTAGATTTACCATGAATATTGTTCTTTCATTATTGATCATCTTCTCTTCTTCTCTGTGGTTATTCGCCTCTGCCTTCGAATTTGAAGTTGGTGGCGCCAATGGCTGGATTGTTCCGCCTGAAAACGACACCAAAGCTTACAATGATTGGGCTTCTGAGAAGAGGTTCCAAATCGGAGACACCATCAGTAAGTTTTATAGTTAAATTATATATGATGAGGGCGAGGAAATTAATTAATTCATTCATGCGTGCATATGATGTAGGATTTAAGTACACGAAGGATTCGGTGATGGAAGTGAGCGAAGAAGACTATAAGAACTGTAACTCAACAAGGCCGAATTTCTTTTCGAACAATGGAAACACAGTGTATCCTTTCCACCGATCTGGATACTTTTACTTCATTAGTGGAGCAACCGGTCACTGTCAGAAAGGGCAGCAGATGATCGTCAGAGTCATGGCAGAGGATCAACAAGATCACCACGGCGACGACGGCCACGACTCCTCCAAATCGGGCGGCGGTACAACTTCTTCTCTAGGATTTACTGTTGCTCCTGCCGTGATCACACCGGCTTCCGCTTTCCAGTTTCTGCTTTTATATTTTGCTTCTCATTTCTTCTAGTTCTGTTTCTCTCAATTATAACGAGTATCTTTTGAGCAAACAATGTTTCAGAATATTTTAGCAATTTGAATTACGTAAAGAGTAATTTGTTATTTTCATTATTTTGTCAAATTTGATAAATATGGCATTACATTTTATTTGATAAATATGGCTTTACTGGTTGGAGTACAAATTTGATAAATATGGCATTTCATTTTATTTGGACATTCATTAATAGAAACATTGATTTTTTTTTTAAAACTATTGTGAATTTGAGTAATGTGTTAGATTAAAAAATAATAATAATTTATTAATTTTAGTATATATATATATTTTTGCTAAATATTAGTATATATATTTATTTAAAAAAATATGTATATTTAAACGAAAAAAATGTATCGAATAATGTATGTAAAGATTTACTTACCCCCAAAAAAAAAAAAAATGTTGTAAAGATTTGAAAAGAAAGAAAGAAAAGTGGTATTTTTTTTAAAAATGATATAAAGTACTGCTATAGTATTAGTAGCACTAGCGTAGGTCGTGGGGTCCACAGGCAGAGAGGGACAACGCTGCTGAGGTTTTTTTCGATTTTCCCTCTATATGAGAGAGTTAGCCGTCTTCTGCTGTTACTACTGAGAGTGAATAGAGAATCGATTTCGTTTCGCCGCTCTCTGCAGAGAGAGCTAGAGACAGAAACACCGAGAGAGAGAGAGAGAGAGCGAGAGGCAGGAGGGAGAGAGCTAGTTTCTGCAACTCCTTCTAGAGGCAAACATAGCATAGAGAAATGGGAACTTTTGGTGCTGATAAGGATAGAATTTTGTGCATCGAACACCCGACGGAGGTGCCGGAACTAGGGTTTTCATCATCTTCTTCGCTACCGAATGTCGATGAAGCTCAGTTTATTGAAAAGTTTCGAAATGTAGGGTTGGGATCCGAATCAAACACAGACGAGGAAGTTAAGGACTCTGGTGATGGTATACCCGAAGGCGGTAGCGGTGTGCTCCCTCTGCGACCCTATGCTGGGGATTGCCCCTACTACATCAAAACTGGAACATGCAAATTTGGATTGAGTTGCAGATTCAATCACCCTGTTAAAAAGAGTACTCAGGTACGCAGACATTTCTTTTCCGTAGGGTTATGTTTCTGTCTTTTTCTGTGGATTCAATTTTGATTTTTTAATTTTTTGATTTTCTTTTTTCCAAGGCTTTTAAGGAGAATCTGAATGATGCCAAAACAGAGAATTTCGGGAAGATCGAATGCAAGGTATCAAAGGCTAAATCTACTCTTGTTTCATTTCCATTTTTATGCTTGCTGTGTTTTTCAACTCTGAAAGAAAGGGGAAATTCTGTCTGGGTTGGAACCTCATTTTGTTGGCTTATTTATGTATGGATTGTGAATTTTGGTTGTAGATTAGATAAGATTCATTTCGCCTAAAGTTATGTTGAATAAATTTTGTTATAAGTTAGTTTGCGACTGAATGCCACACTTGTGAATCGTGGTCAAGCATGTGAAGTGCACTAATAATAGAATGTGATATATGACTATGGTTGCTTGTTTCTTGTTTTGTGGAAATGTTAAGCTGACAAAATTCCTGGTGAAGCTAATTCATGATCATATGTCAAGCATGTGAAATGTAACATGAATGATTGATTTATCTTACTTTGGCACTGTTGGTCATGAATCAGGATTCAGAACTCCTTGACATGAAATTTTATGCTTTACTACTGCCATCCAATCCTGATATCTGTATTACACTAGTAACCCAGTGGAAAGCCTTATTACTCCTTCAGATGATACCATCTTGGGTTGATTGTTCAAGCTGTCCGTCCTCTTATAATGCTTACATTTTTTTCCTTTCCCCCTTGCAGTTAGATAAGGTAGTACCTATAATTGATGCAATTGTTATATATGGTTCTTGTATGAAGATCATGATTCTTGTTTTGCCATTTATAGTATGAACAAAATATGGTTATCATGTGTTATACCACACACATCACATACATTTTATTCTTGTTTAAACATTAGTTTTCACTATCCCGATTCCCTGTTGTTTATTTTGGATATGTTGTTCTTGCTGAATTTGTCAAATTTAACTTTATTTGATTTGTTACAGTACTACTTAACACCTGGTGGGTGCAAGTACGGAAAGTTTTGTAGGTATAGCCACTCTAAGGATGAGTCTGAAATTGTACCCCCAGACCTCAACTTTGCTGGGCTGCCTATACGATTGGTAAGTTGTATTTCAAAACTTGAATCTCTAGTTTTCTTTTTCTTTGAATTAACGTTGATGTGAATTTGCCTTAAATTTTATTGCTCATCAGATCACTCACATTTAAATAGTTCATCTTAGCATTTCCTTATTTTTTCATGATATTTCTCCTGAAGTATGGTGTTTTTCCTTCTACCTAGGGAGAGAAAGAATGTCCATACTACATGCGCTGTGGTTCTTGTGGATATGGTGCTCGCTGTGTGTTTCACCATCCCGAACCCACTTCAATGGGTGGATTGGAGTCTCTCAATCTGACTTTGGATAATAATGAATCAATGATGAAATCAGGTTATTCTTTTGGAAGCTCAAACAGTGATTCTGCTGCACTCCTTTGGCCAGGAGCATCACAGATGGATCAGTCATCATGGACTTCACATCATGTGTCAAATCCTTTTCCTTATCAGAATGATGGCTCATCTTACATGACTAACTCAATTCCTCAGGGGATGCATGCATCAAATGAGTATCAGGTATAATTATGATACAAACCAGCATTCTGATGAATATTTTCTTCTAACAAAAGACATTTTATAGTTTTTTGTAATCTACTTCTTCGTCCCTTTCATCTTTTCCATGCCAAATCCTTATTTTGGTGCATGTATATGTGTTTCCCTTTTGGCTATTCATAACCTTCAAGTAAAAATGTTTATCTGAGGCCAATTATCCATTATTCAATATAGGTCTCAAATTCTCCTCGTGAAAGGAGCACCCAAGCTTATTTGCCTCCTGCAGATGTGTTGGAGTTAGATGTCTCCATGAAAGTTGGAGAATTCCCTGAACGACCTGGTCAGCCTGTATGTGCTTACTTCCTAAAAACTGGGGATTGTAAGTTTAAATCTGGATGCCGTTTTCACCACCCTAAGAATTGGGCTCATAAGTCAGATGTATGTGCTCTGAGTGACAAAGGCTTGCCTCTGAGACCAGTAAGTTCTATATTTTTTGTTGCAACTTGACTTTTGAGCATTAAACACACATATTATCAATATTCCTTGCTTTTGACCTATTAATTTCCTTTGTTAATTGGGTATTAAACTTAAACTTGTTGAAAGGATATAGCATTATAACAAGCAGAAATGTACCTTATCCCCATAATTTTGTGGTGAAGGTGCATTCTGTATATATTATTTCCTTGTTGTACGTACTTTTAACATGCCTTTCTATGTGTATATCAACACAAATTCTCAATACTAGAGCCAACACGTGCAATATGACCAACAAATCGGGTGAAGCCCAGGCTTGAACTTGATATCTCCTATCATAACAAGAATCCCCCAAACTATGCCTTGCAAAAATGCTTCTCCTGGAAAGCATAAGATTTAGTGTTTAATATGTTTCTTTTTTCTTCAGTGCTCATGAGTCCTCACCATCATTGGTGACTATGTGCAGGGTAAAACAGTCTGCCGGCATTATGAACGCTTTGGTATTTGCAAATTTGGACGTGCATGTATGTTTGATCATCCCTCAGATCATAAATTTTCAACCTGTCAAGCTCAGTCCACTTCAGAGCCTCCATCCAGCCATGATACAGGATCCTGGAAACTCTAGAGTTGCTAATTGAAGGTAAGTATCAAGTTACCTAACAAAAACCATGAGTCAAAGACTTTCAAGGTTAGCCTTTACATTTTCCCCCCCTTCTCTGGTAAGTTCTGATGATAGCAGATTGTGCATAGGATAGACTTGGGGCCAGTGCAGCTACGATTGTTTCGTATTCTACACTCCCTAATTAATGTCAACTGTCACCATATTGGAGCATTCGTGGATTATTACCTTTTGCTAGGAGAAAACATTACAAGATGATATGATTCTCATATAGACCTGCTGGCTATTTGATGCAATGAAATATACAAACTAGTTATATTAAAATCGTGCTTCCATCACACTCTATTTGATTTTTCTCTTTGCTATATAGATTTTATTATGCAAGCAAATCTGGAAGCCATGATGATACGTAACAATAAACAATAGAAGGCGTAGGAAGGTCTTTGGTTTTAAGATCAACATTAAATCAATTGCTTTAGGCACATTTTTGTTTTTGTTTTTTCTTTTAGTCTAAAACTCTATTAGAGCTAGTTTACAGTCTTTAACCAAGTACACGTTAGAGCCCGTAAAGATTTTAGCGGTAGAGAGTGGTATTGCCACCTCGTATTATCCCAACTACACTTTACAGGGTACATGGGGGAGGATAAATTGAAGGACAGGGTTTCTAGATCCAGACACAGTTACTGCCCTCAAACTCTTCCCTCTTAGTTAATGCTGACCTTTATATCCATTACACCACGATTGCTATGTCCTGTTCGAGAGCAGAGCCTTAGAAGCAACAAAACCACTTCTTCTGGGGTGGCAAGAAAACAGAAACAAATAGAAAAGTAGGTTTATGAAACATTGCTTAGGATAGTATGATAAAAAAACATAACCTGATGAAATCCGCACGTACCGTGGTTTGCGGCGGCTGTGAATATTCTTGGGCTCGTACGGGTGGTGGTGGTTCCGGACTTATTTGTCCAGGTTGGCCGCTGGCTGCAGTTCCGGTAGCTTTCTTCTCATCCCTGGCCTTAGCAAATATGACGGTGAATCCATCAGCGGAAGCAGGATTATTGACATCCCACTCGCCAAATTTGGGCAAAGGCCGACCTTTCTCCTGATCCAAACCACCAGTAAGATGTATTAACTTTTAGATCTATAATCAATTATGTTCCTTATCAACATTAATAACAAGTATAACATCAATGGTAGAAAACTTCTTGGATTCAATTTTCGTCACTGCCATCTTAAATGGGAGATCTCATAACCTCTATAAACCTACATAATATATCGTTATGCTTTCGTTCCTCAGAATGTGATTTGCCCCCCAAAACATGGGCAAATGTTTTGGATCAGAGCATCCATGTAAATCAATACCAAAATTCTTAAAAACATACAACATTGCAGGGGAAAAACATGAGGAGGAAGAGGAAGAGGAAGAGAACTTACCGCCATCAGCACATACGGATTCTGCAGTATTTGTAATCTGAAACGTAAAGGAAAATTTGAACAAGAGAGAAAACAAAAGAGAGAGAAAAAGAGAGATAGAAGAGGAATAGAACGAGTCTTAAGGGAAAAACATGATGGGCATAGGCAAATGTTACGTGGGCACAACAACTATATAAATAGATCGATAGAGATAATAGTAGTTGCTGCGCTCTTACAACCCCAAATGTTTTTCGTTTATATACGTAATATATATATATATGATCTGTATTAATGCTAGTTAGTAGAACCAATACACACTCCTCTGCCATTCATATCCAGCCTGGTTCCTTTCTAACTACCGCTCCTATTCCTAAATTCCTCTACCTCCCCCTACCATTATATGCCTCTTAAATAAACCTAAAATTAAATGAGTACGTGTTTTTATAATATATATATATTACAATTTTTAAGTTATATTTCTTAAATTTATTTTTTGTCCTAATTTAATTTATATATAAAAAAGTATATATATATATATATATTCATAATTATTTTGTATTCAATAGTCACTCTAAGCCCAACTAAATCATAGGCGGAAAGAAGCTCATCATAGGCAATTCTTTAGTGTCTGATAGTGTCTTTATGCCCCAACTAAGCTAGAGGCGAGTTGTATCGGACTCCTCTTTTGAGGGAAGTTCCCCCTATATCTGTCTTTTCATATATAAGATTTGAACTCAAAACTTTACATATGGATAACTAAATTTCTTCATATATATATAAATAAAAGAAAAAAGAAACTCGTAACCCAGCAGTTTGGGGGTTGGTAAGCGGACTCCTAAAGCTTCTCCTCGGGGCGGATGGTCGAGGGTTCTAATCCTCCGAGGTGGTTAGCGCCACGTTAAAAAGTTCTGTACCAGACCCTCACTCTCGAGTAAGAGTTGGACTCTGCGAACGCACCCCAGACCGAATCCGAATTAGTCGACCCGTGTGGGTTCGGATACCGATGCTTAAAAAAAAAAAAAAAAAAAAAAAAAAAAGAAACTCGTGAAAAGCCCAATAGTGAATTATCATTGTGCCCAATATTTTTTGTTTTGTAAAGAAGAGCCCAAAATTCTGAATACGATTTGATTATTACAAATTAGGCCCAAAAACCTTTGGTATTATCACGTAGCTTCGATGGACCGACATCGTTTCACATGGAAAAGTACCAAAAGCAAACCCTGCGCGAGGAAACCACGTTACCAAAATTTCATCTCACGGTTCAGAAGCCTCCACGTCATCAGTTTTCAGCTCAGTCCTCCATTCAACCACGGCAAAATTATTGGTTCTTCCACGAAATTAGAACACCAACCTTAAACTTTTGCCTTAAATTCCCGAAACTAACCTTACGCTCGGTGTATTTCTCATGCCCATTTACGTAATTTCATAATTCCTCAATAATCAGCAGAAAAATAAAATATGCTCTGCTCTTTCATTTGGCTCCCATAACTTCATCTCTCTCTCTCTATTCAACCTGCTCTGAACTGAATCGCATTCAATCTCATCCCAATGGCGACAGGTTTAGTCCGGCGAGCGGTTTCTAGGGTTCCTTCGGTAACACAGGCGGTGAAATATGCAACCGCAATTCCAGAGAAAAAGGAAGTGAAGGCTCAGCAAATTGATCCCAAGGCTTCTAGCACTACCAATCTCAAGACTTTTCAAATTTACCGATGGAATCCGGACAATCCACAGAAGCCGGAGATGAAGGAATACAATATCAATATCAAAGACTGTGGTCCTATGGTGTTGGATGCTCTGATTAAGATTAAGAACGAGATCGATCCTACTCTTACCTTCCGTAGGTCTTGCCGTGAAGGTATCTGTGGGTCTTGTGCTATGAATATAGATGGGTGTAATGGTTTGGCTTGCCTTACGAAGATTCCATCTGGCTCTGACAGTAGTACCATCACGCCGCTGCCGCACATGTTTGTTGTCAAGGATTTGGTTGTGGACATGACGAATTTTTATAATCAGTACAAGTCGATCGAACCCTGGCTGAAGAGAAAGAATCCGCCACCGAATCCGGGGAAGGAGGTACCTCAGAGCAAGAAAGATAGGGCAAAGCTTGATGGGATGTATGAGTGTATTCTCTGCGCTTGCTGTAGCACTTCTTGCCCTAGCTACTGGTGGAACCCCGAAACTTATCTCGGCCCTGCTGCTCTCCTTCACGCCAACAGGTATTTCGCTTAATTTTGAAATGCTTTTTGTTTTTTCTAGTTTAAGAATTATTGTCTTAATCCCCGCGCTTCTTTATATGTTGGTTGTAATGCTAAATTTCATAGGTTGTATCTGAGAAAAACAATTCAGCAGTTGAGAGGCATATTATTGTTTGCTGGTCTGTTGTCTGTCATTGCTTAAACGTGTTGTATAAGCTCCCAAGTTATCATAATGCATTTTGTTTCACTCATTTTTGTTATAAAATAAATCAACTGCTTTTATGCACTTAGAGGAAAGTATTGGCAGATTTCAATCTAAAGTTTTAGTACTTGTTTTATGATCTACCAGTTCTTGAATTATGTTAACTTTACCTATGGTTAAGATATTGATGCTTGGACTCCTAAATTGAGGAACTTATGGTGGGAGGACCTAATTATTTTCCGTTCGCTGTTCTGTGTTTTATCTAGTTAATGGTTCAATAGCTTACACAACCATTTCAAAACTTATATTTACTAAGCATATGTGCAAGATTTTTTGACACGGATTCTTTTGTGTGTTATTTTTGCTTGCTTTTATTCTAGGGCTAGCCCCCGATTACCCTACCTGATATCTTTGCCTTCAGTCCCATTATGATGAAAGGATATCCATATCATCATCTATTCTATCTGATATTATTGGTTTCAGTCTCTCTGTTATGGAAGGATCTCCATATCTTATGTTTGAAATGAACAATTTGTTTGCCGAAATGTGCATATTTTGAATTTTTTCCCTTCTCTTGTAGCTTTTCCTTGCTTCTTTCATATTTTGCTCTTTTGGCTATGTGTTTGTTTGAGTCTGTTTGTCATGTAATTGAATTTCTATACCCAACATATCTTACCCTTGACGATTAATTTATGAATTTGCGCACCATCTTATTAATTCCATTTATTACTGGCTGTAGGCTTTTGATACCCCAGTCAATAACTAATCAAGCATAGGCCCTTCTATGATATTTTTGTTGTTTTGCCATTTCTATGAAGTTTATTGGTAACAATTCTTATATATGCTATAATGATAGCTAACATAAATTGTTCAGGCTTTAGATTTCCTCTTTGTATATATAATTCTTAACTTATTGCTTGCTACTCTTGAATGCAGATGGATAATGGACAGCCGTGATGAATACACCAAAGAGCGTTTGGATGCAGTTAATCACGAGTTCAAGCTATATAGATGCCACACAATATTGAACTGTGCCAGGGCTTGCCCAAAGGGATTGAATCCAGGGAAACAAATCCAGAATATCAAGAAACTTGAGCTTCTTGGTAATTGATTTGTAGAGAGTATCAAGAATTTGCATTGTTCTCCTCCTTTTGATTGTTATGAGGGACCGGATAGAAATTGTTGGATAAATAATTTACATTGCAATTTGTAATTTGCAAATCCAATCAAATCAGTTCTGTAATTTGGGAGAAAAGGTTTTTTTTTTCCTTAAAATAAAAATAATTTTCCTTTGCCAGTCCAACATGTTGGAAACTCGTGTTATATCCTAAGCAAAATGCAATGGCTGATGATAACTGTGTTTAGTACATTTTACTGGGGAGGAAAGTTAAGAACTGTGTACCCCCAGTTTACTGAGGGATTTGAATTTCATAGCCAATTGCAAATTTGTGGCTTTCTATTCAGTTTTCAATGTGCACAAGACTAAGGGAAAGAAGGCTTGCATCTGGTTCAAGAGAAACCCAGAAAGAGATCCATAATGAGGCATGTTATGTGTTCATTAGTTTTTGCGATACATCGCAACTGTAATGATAAATAGGATATGAAGAAATCCAAATATATATATATATATATATATATATTTATATTACGCTCACAGGTTCAAACAGGCATGAACTTCATATTATTCCCAGATACCATAAAATACCTGAAAACAACTACACACTTGCTGTCAATATGCTCTATATTATACATGATGGCACTTCACCCATTTTAAGTCCACATTTATAAAGTGTGATCCCAAACTAATGACATACAATAATAATAAATTCCTAGTTTTTTCTGGTCACAAGAACAGCACATGAGGTGCTTCAACACCAAAGAAATTAACAACAAATCTTATATAACAGGTCCTGATGTAGAAATTTTCATCAAATTCCCAGTTCAGATCTCCACATAACAGGCATTGCCTCTGCTAAAAGTGATGAAAAATCTCACAGCAGTTGCATTTCTGGTTTTCATTGTCTTTACACAGGCTCTGATAGTCAGAGTCCAAGGAAGCTCTCGATATTCTTTTCTTGTCCAGCCACGAACTCTAGAGCAATCCTCATTCATTACTTTGACGGGTGAAGAAACAAACACAAGCTTCAACCTAATAATACCCTTCTAGTTACACCTTGAGCCTGTTTGCAATGTGCTGATCTAAAAATAGAAAAAAAGCAATATGAGAATATATGTCTTTAGTGTATATCCAAGTCTATAAGCACTAACAGTATTTCCTTTTTCATTTGACAGGTTGCAACAACAATTGTGACATAGCCTGTTGTCATTGTGATATCAGAAAAAGGCCACCAGTGTGTGTGAGGTGCTGTGAAGACGAACCTTAAATTTCTCCACATGCAGAGCCATCCGAAGCCTGTATGAAAGCAGGAGTGAATAACTCCTGGAAATTCTATTATCATACATAAGTGTGCCTCTAAAAGCAATATACCAGAACACGAGGAATAATAGCTGAAAAGGGGTCAACTTCTTCAAGCCACTATATTGTTCATCAACAAAATCTCAAATAAGTATCCAATTCTTGTATTATTTGACTACCTTAGTCAGTTCATATACAACAACTTCTCAAATAATCTGCAGCAAGATGTGTAACAAACTAAAGATGCATCGAAGGTAATGAGAAGGCAGATTGCTAATTTATTACATAGAAATAGAACAAGCAAAGAACATACAAAACTTAATTCCTTCTTGATAGCCCAAGGAAAACAGCAGCAGACGACACTTGAACGTTAAGATCTGCAATATCTACGTCATGCCCACCTTCAACTAGACCCCACCTATCAACCTACAGAGATTCAAGAGAATACAAGCAAGAGAAACAACTTGAATTTGGATGAAAAATATAGAGGTGGAAAAAAAAGGTAACTAATAATAAGAATATAAACCTGCATATCTTCTTCCACTCTTATTAGTTCAACTGCCTCTTCAATATCCAATTTACCACGAAATATGCCAATTGCTATAACTAAAGAATGAGCTGCTGCAGCAATTGCATCAATTGCTGCCAATTCACAATCATTTGTCTTTTTTAGAAGACTTTCAACAGCAGCTAACAGGCCTTGATCCTGCTTACCACCAAAAAAACTGGAGTAGACAACAGGTTTGTAGCCAAACTCTGACTCCAACCAATGAAGCAGAGGGTCTATCTTCTCAACTTGACGTTCTGCAAATCAATGCTGGTAAGTTTAAATTTCAGGTAAAGAATTTTCATCCAAGTTGAAACTACATAGGAAAAAGGGAAAGTACCACAAGAATACTAGCTGTTTAAATGCCATAGGAATGAGCAAAGAATAACGAGGAATAGGCAGGAATCTAAATCATTATACTTGTAATTATGTCAAGTAAGAAGTGCAGACAGGAAATGCAAGTTGCATACCAAGAAGGCTTCTAGTCAGCTCATTGTCTTCAGGAGCACGGCAGAACACTAGATCCAGATCGAACTTCTTCATCAAATTCTCAATAATTTTAGCTCGGGTGAGTGGAACTCTTTCCACTGCAGTACATGCAAGTCTCATCAGAGGCATAGTAAAGGGCCTAATTCCATCTGTTTCCTATAATAATACATTATGTCATTAAGTAATCCCACAATTCACAAAGCAACCAAAAAATATAGGCAATTATACATTGAGGGGCAAAAGAAAACAAGTCAAAAGCTTTCAAGTCATATCAACTAATTCTACACCTCAATTGCAAACAATAATCAAGAAAATTCTTTTGTTTTTTTGGGGGGTCAAATGAGAGACATATCAGAGTCTGAGCGAACCTGGTACTCCCATTCAGCAGCAATAGCAGCAGCAAGAAAAGGAGTGGGGCATTTAAGAGGCCTTTTCGAAGGGGTTTTGAGAGTTCTATAATCCAGCATAACAGTCCAGCCATTGCCATCATCAGCTTCTCTGGTGCTCACTCTCTTATAAAATCTCTTGCCCACAATCGATCCCGTCATGAATGACATGGGCATGCTTACAGATTCCGAAGAGGAAGAAGACGACTTGGCGATCGAATTAGGACCCTTCACGTATATGGAATCGTCCTTTTCATTTCTATTCTGTTTATCTCCGTCCGATGAGAAAGTGAAAGAAGACGACGAAACAACATCATGCTCTTCATGAGGTTCTCCAGCAGTCGCAACACCACTGAACTGCCGATTGCCGGTTGTTACAAATGTTCTAAGAACCGCAGAGTTTAGGGTTTTTAGGGTTCTTCTGAACACAGTAGCTGTTGCCATCGCTGTCTCAACCGAGCTAACATCAGCTGAGTCAGTCTATTACTGTAAATCAGCCCCCGTCTTCTCCTCCTGTTTGCTGGGTCGAAAAATTGAATTTCTGTTTATTTGGGCCCATTTTCAAAACTCGGGCTGGCCCAATATCTCAAAAGTATTTTTTATTAGAATATCTAATATTTAAAATTTTAGATATTTAATCCGGTAGCTCGAGTAAGGGTTGAACTCTGTGAGCGCTCCGTAGGCCGAGTCCCGATTAGTCTCACCAAATAAGGTGGGGACACCGGGCGCCCCATGTGGGCACTTTTTTTTTTTTTTTTTTTTCTTAGACACGTGGTGTCCTAAATGAATTTTAAACTATGAGAGTACACCTTTAAATTAAATCCACATATAGACTAATTCTCGTTCGAGCCAGGTTGGTCCCTTGCGAGAGAAAACTTTAGTCCCAAGTTTTAAACAGATATATACATGAGTAGGGATTTAAATTCAACCTCACTTAAGTTAGGAGAGCTCCTTACCAGCTCACCTATTGGACACATTTAGCTATATTCATATCTAAACTAATTTCAATTTGAATTGCATAAATCTACTCGACTCTAAATTTTAAATAAATACATATATATATATATATATATACACAATAAATACGATTTCAAACTTACAACTTTATTTAAACTAGAAAAACCAAGTTCACTTGTCCTTTGGTTGCCAATCCACTTAAAAAGGAGGAAATAATTATATGTGAAAGAAGCGTATAGATTCGAAAGATTTATGTATGGAGATGGCAGTCCGGTCTGATTCAGACAGGAATTAAAGTTTATCCAAAAAATAAATAAATAATAATAATAATAAATAAATAAATAAATAAAGGAGTTAGAGGTGGCTTTCCATGTCCTGACGACTTTAGCATAAAAATTCTGTTGGAAATCGTGACTTATCTTCTCCGTCTTTAATACCGCCTTCACGTTTCCAAACTCCATTTCCTGTACGCTTTCAATTAACAGCTACAATAAAGTCGTATCCCCCATAATTCCTTCTCCCTCCATATTTATTATATAACTGCAGCCCAGCCCAGCCCAGCCCAACCCAACCCAACCCAAAAGTGTGTGACACTCAAAAGAGATTCAGTTTTCAGTTGCAGGCTTACAGCAGAGTCTAAAGATTCTCGAATTTTGATTCTTGGAGAACAACAACATGGCTTCCTGGAATTCAACTCCTATGGAAGTTCTCTATAATGTTCTTGGATGGATTGCGTTTTGTTCGTGGTCTATTAGTTTCTACCCACAAGTTATCTTGAATTTCCGCAGGAAAAGGTACATCTGTTCGTTCGTATTGGTTGCAGTTTTCCTGGTTTTGGTTTATTTATTCATTTATTTAGTATTTTTGTGTTAATGAAATGTTGGGATTGTTTTTTTTGTTCGGATTCGATCACTTCAGCGTGGTGGGCTTGAATTTAGATTTCGTGGTGCTGAATTTGATCAAACATTCGTCTTATCTCGTCTACAACGCTTCCCTTTTCTTCAGTTCCACTGTTCAGAATCAATACCGCAAAAAATTTGGCCTTGATCAGGTTTCTTTTCATTTCCCCCTCAAATTAGCCTCTTGTGTTTATGGTCTTTTTTCATTCTTAGGAATGCCTATTGCCAGCCTTTTCGAATGGGGAATTTTTAAAATTTTCTATTGCTAGGTTTTGATGTTGTTGGCGGCAACAGATTCTGATACAAATTTTATGAGTTCTTAATGCTTTGTTCATTTTTATTTTTCATGGCAGCTGATACCAGTAGCTGCAAACGACGTAGCTTTCTCAACACATGCAGTTCTATTGACTGCAATTACCTTGCTCCAGATTGCAATCTATGATGTAAGTAGCTAATTCTTTGCTCATAATAATATAAATATCATTTGGATGATACATATATTAGAACTACCTGGTAGTATAGAGAGAGTTAAATTTCTGTAATGTAAGTATGCTAGCAGTTCTGCAAAAGGTAGTTGCACATTAGTAGTAGTCTTTGTGCTTATGTAGCTATGATTTACTTCAATGGTTTTTTTCTCAAAATTTTCTCTTTTGCAGCGTGGACATCAGAAGGTCTCGAAAACTTGCAGTGTAATTGTTGCAGTAGCTTTGTTATCTATTTCAGTTTGTGTTTTCTTATCAGTTCCTCACCATTCCTGGCTTTGGCTAATTTCCTGCTTCAAGTAAGTTACCCTCTTTTTACACTACTTGTATTTCTTGATACCTTTTTCAGATAAAATGGTTTCTATATTCATTCTTTGAATTGTCATGTTACTGTATTCTAACATTCAGCGTTTCAATTATCTGCAGCACATTGCAAGTTGTTATGACAGTCATCAAATACATTCCTCAGGTTGTACATGTCTTCAAGTGGCATTCTGTGTTTTTATGAATAGCATCTGTAGTTTCAGTTCGTTTCTACTTTATTTAACATCGTTATACATTTCTGTTGGGTTGAGTATATGTGTATGATTGCGTGATGTATATGTTGGAAGAGTCCTTACATTTTCACCTTAACTGATCATGAACTTTATAAATTAGGCTGTTATGAACTTTCGACGGAAGAGCACAGTTGGATTTAGCATTGGAAATATATTGCTTGATTTTCTTGGTGGAGTTACAAACTACGGGCAAATGGTTGTGCAATCTATTGATCAACGTAAGTCCTTGTATGCTTAGTTTAGATCACCACATTGTTTGGGAAACTGGAAATTACCTGATGTATGATACCTAATATCTTCTGTCCTTCGTATGTTTTTTCCTCCTGCAGATTCCTGGGTGAACTTCTATGGAAACATAGGCAAAACTCTGCTGTCCTTGGTAAGATGTGTTCTTTAGATGGTTCTAAGTTGGTCTCCCCCTTATTTCTGTTATTCCCTTGTGGATTGAATAAGATTTTTGAAACTGACATTGACTTATCTGAGGTGAAGAAAACATTGTTAATTGTAAATATTGTATAAGCCATTTCCTTCCTCTTAACTGATTTTCAATTGTATTTGCTGATGCAGGTTTCAATATTCTTCGATCTTCTCTTTATCTTGCAACACTATGTTCTCTATCCTTCCAAGAAGGAAGATCCTCCTAAAGATGCGGTAAGCAAGGAGCCATTACTTGAATCATCTGGTGATAATCCGCTCCCAGATAATGTGTGATGCTTATACTTAGTTTTAATATATATATATATATATATATATATATATATATATATATATATTCATGAGACAATACTCCATATAAGCATTGAATAAGATAGTTTTTACTCACAAGACCATCTCCTTATGTATAGAGCCAGAAACCCGGAAAGTCAAGTAGAACAGAAAGAAGCAACTATTTGTTTGTTATATATATATATAGATTCATACATATTCTGCATTGGAGTTTTCAGCTGAAAACAAAGAAGAGGGTCTATTCCCTGTTATTATTGCCTTTCTTGACTGCAGATTCCATGTTGAAAATGGGTATTTTGTCATCCAATTTTCCCTGAAAATGTTTTGAAAGAATTTCACCCATTGAGACTTGGGAACAGTTTTCAAGAAGTGTTCTTTTAAAAAAAGAAGAAGAAAAAAAGTTTCCAACTTTTGACAGGAGAAGCAGAGTACCATATTTCCTGTGCACAGATAATGCAAAAAAAAAAAAGAAAGTCAAGTCTTGAATCCTTCGATCATGGTGATGATATATTTTGACTGACTGAATGTAGGTTACTGAAGAACTACCAAGAAGAAGTATTGAAGAAGGCCAATAAAATGAAATGAAATGGAGCCATTTGATCCTTATCTTTTCTTTATCTATATTAAAGGCTAAAGGTTTCTTGGATAACTTTTTCTTGTGTGTACGTAAGAGATACCATTAAAAATAAAAAATCAAGGTTCACGTTTTCTTGTACTAGGATCAATTTTACCCTAAATTAATATGGAATACTGAGTCAGATATTTATTTAAGATATTTGAACGTGTATAATATATATATATATATATATTATTTCCTTAAACAGTCCTCCTCCACCGACGGAAGGCAATAGCTAACCAACCACTAGTCCCATTTTTTTTTTCTTTTAACAGTTTTAACTCAATGGAGACATTCAACTGTCAAAGATGAAATCTTTAAATTTCTTACGAATAAAAATTTAAATATTATTTATAAACGTAGTTAGACTTTATAAATGAATATAATTTCAATTTAATTTAGATTAATTGAAGATAGCCGATGAAACATTAGAAATTGATAAGAAAAGAAGAAAAGGTAGTTGTGAAACCTTGAAATCTTGGATAACAAGGGAGAGGGAGAGTTGACTCAGCAATGTTTTAACTCTTGGGCAGCAAGTTTTACTGATCATCTTGGAGTCCACAACTGAAACAATAGCAAAAATAAACAATCTTGAAGTCTTGCTCCACACGCCAACTTTCTATATTTATTAGGGATTCCTTGAAGAAACCAATATCCATCCATTCCAATCAATTCCAGCTCACAAGGGAACAAGGAAGAAAATGAAGAGAGAAGGGCGCCAACATGGTGTAGTCCAGACTTATCCCATCCTTCCATTGCCATGGAGCTCAAGTTCAGGTGAACAACCAAGGCGTATCAACAAGTTACAATCTGTCCCAACTGCTGGCTTGTTCACAAAGGTTTCCCAAAAACCCACCAACCACTCCAAATTTACAGGCAAGTGTGGCCGACCCAGGTGTGTTTCTTGCCATATTCATCCGTGTTGTAAGTCCAAGGAGAAGACTAAAGGAACTCAGAAATTGAGATCCAGAGATGTTATTACCAACTTCAGATTGGTCACTTGGCGTGCTGTGGACGCGAGGCCTGGTCTGAAATTTTCTGGGTTTTCTGCTTCTGAGATTCTTGATCATCTGTCCAGTGATTATATTATTGATCATGATGATGATGATGATGATGATGATCATGATGCAGACGAGGAGTACAATTATGGGTTGACTGATTCTGATTGGATTGCTGAATCTAACTCTGCAATAGCTTCAAGAACAGTTGAAATTGAGGAGGTTGAGGATGGCGTTGATGGAGATTCTAACCCTGAAAAAGAAGAATTAGAAGAAGAGGAATATGAAGATGAAGATGAAGATGAAGATGATAAAATGAGCTTCTGTGATGTGGGTATTGTGTGGAAGAATGTTGAAGAAGGAGATGAAACCTGGTGTCTGGTAGAAGATTTGCAGAATTGCACATGAAAAAACATTGAATTTCAGTCCCTTCATTCTAATTTCAGTATATTGTCTCTATTAATTGTGAATTCTGAATTCTGTTCTTGTAGATCTAAATTCCTACCTAATTGTTGCTTGTTCTTTTGTCCAAATCATTGGGCAACTCAGCAAAATGCAAAAAAAAATGATCCAAATCGATGTTTGTTTAATTGACTTTCTTGTTTCTTTTACATTGTTTGTTGTTGGCTTATCTTGTTTGACAAGAACTTGTTACCGACTCCATAGAATTTTTTTTAGGATGTCGTGAAGGAATGCCTCTGTTTTGATTATTAACCATTGATTGGTACAACTTAAAAAATCTGCATCTTTACAGGTAAGGAACTTGTCTGAAAGACCCCAAAATAAAAAAAAAAAAAAAAAAAAAGTTTCATTCAAACTGGAGAAAATATGATGCAAATACTTGTACATTTTCCCAGAAAGTACCATAATGCAAATACATATGCACAGCAGGAATGCAGAACTGGAATCTGTAAAGTTTACATCTTTATATATAATATAACAGAGCTGTTGAGAATATAATACAATTAAAAATGCCTAACACCATTTTTTTCTCGTTCCAAGAACCAGCAGCAGCAGCTTCAGTTATGGTGTTTGCTAGTAGTAATTACTATAATTGCAGCCTGCTAAAATGAAAAGGAGTGGTAAAATAATGTATATTTGATACAGATCAGTACAGAATATTTGGTGATTTATTTTCGTGATTGACGGTTTCTGGCACAGAAGGGAAAAAACTAGGGGTGTTTTGAGGCTTTTGAGCATTCCTGGTGGAGGATACATGCTTGGTGCTGCTCTTGTTGTTCTTAGAGATTGATGATGATGATGGCACTGAGATTGTGCTGGAAGAACTGGGCTTTCTTCTGGTCCTGGGTTAGCTGAATGATGATGTGGTGTCACAGAGCTCTGCAATAATGAAGAAAAACTTCATGTATAAATAAAATTTACAGATACAATTCAATTCCAAACCCACCAACAGGATGGGGAGAGACGTACCTTTTTTGTCTGAATTTTGGGTGGGGTTCCCTCTCCTTGTAGAAATCAGGAAGTGGGCGAGCTTTAAAACAAAAGCTTTGACGCAATTTTCTGAGTTCTGATTCTGCCTTCTCCTGCATAAATTCCATTACTCGTTAAGCTTATGGTCTTAGATTTCTGTTTCTTTATTTTTTCCTCAATACTATTGAATTATAATCTTGTGATGTGTTGATATATAGATATAGCAAGTAAAAATGAGCTCGGACAAACTGAACAGATCAGAATCACAACAAAAAAAGAAGTGAAGTTTGACCTTTATTTTTGTTTGTAGCTGCACCTTCTGCACCTCCTTAGAATTGAATTTCTCTTCAAGCTTCTGAAAAAAATCATGAAATTTCATGAGGCAACATGAGGGGTAGTTGAGCGTTTAGGAAAAGAGATCTGTGGAGAAAGACTTGCCTGTTTCCTTCTTGCAGCTCTTTCTTCTGTTCTCAGAATGAAAGGAGTAGTGGATAGACTTGGTGACTGTAGTTTGCTGCGGCATGCAGTCAAAGACTTGGAATAACTGGAAATAAAAATGGAGTAAATCTAAAGGATTTGAATACAAAAGCAGCAGAAAATAGTCTTCATTTCAGTCGATAAAAATGGAAATGTTTCATGTTAGTGACAGGATTCATCTTTCTCCAACATTGATAATTTAGAAAAAAAAAAAAAATATATATATATATATATATATAAATGTTCTATCATGATGTCCAAGATTCTTGAAGAAAAATTACTTACACAGCAGATAAAATGTGCCATTTTGGCCCTGTTGATTTGCTTCCATAATTTGGAGATTTAGGCCTGTGAATCATGTAAAATGAAAAACAGTTGTAATCAAGTACTCAACACAGAATACTTATAAAAAAAAAAAAAAAGTACTCAACACAGAATTAATGGCAATACTTGCTCAATCACGATTGCCATGTACCTTGAACTTTCTCTGCATGGTGTAGCTGGAGCATACTGTGACACCTTAGCTGAAGGTGCCTGCAAGTGACCAAAAAAAACAACTGTGCATCAGTACATTTGAAGAAAAAGAAGTCCAAACAGAAATGGCATCAAGCAATTTTCATGAGAAAGCACCATATTTGGAGTTCTGAGGGGTGTTGCACAATCCTGAGAATTCTTGTAAGAAGTTACAGCAGTAACAGCAGCAGCCTTTGAACTTTCCTTCTTCCTGTTGGTAATTACTTTGTCAGGTTCCTTAGCAGGTGTAGTAGAAGTAAGATACTTCTGCAGAGATTTTTTTGGAGTTGATCTTTTCTTCTCTGTCAAATCTACTGTTTTTGTAGGATTCTTGGTAAGAGGTGTAGGATTGTTGTTATCTTTCTTGACATGGTGGGATGATGATGCAGTCGGCTTAGCAGGAGAAAATGGAAATTTGGATGTTTTTCGATAAACTGATGACTTCAGTGAAGCAAATGCAGATTTTTTCTTGCTCTTTACAGATGTCACTTCTTCTTGCAAGTCACTGGAATTCCCCTGTATCATATAATATTATATAAAAGTCAGTAAAAACAAACAATTGAACACAAGCTTGAAAATGAAAAGCCATCATCCTCACCTTCAACAGAGGCTTCTCGGTCTGTGAAGATGCCGCGCTGAGCTCAGATCCAGAAGTCATGTCTTGGAGGGTCTCTGCCGGAACAGCCTCCTGTTCCACAGCTACATGAGACTTCTCTACAACTTCCCCGACTGCTACCTGTTCATCTGATTTAACTTCTGAAATTTTCTCACAATCATATTTCACAGTAATATCAGACTCAGGCTGCTCAGTCTTCTTGACTTCTGGTTCAACTAGCTCAACAACAGCTTCTTGAGAAGCACTCAGAACCATGGTTTCTGAATTAGTAGGATTGTTATCGCCAAGTACGGTTTCAGATTCTGGTTCAGTGGTGTTTTTGGCTGCATTATTATTCTCTTGCTCCAGCAGTGCAGCTGCTGCCTTTTGAGCTGCAATTCTCTTGTAATGAGCTTCAAAGAAAGCCTTTTTCTGGGCAACTGAACCAGGTCTAGCATACCTCTCTGCCTCTTCAACATACCTGTTCTGGGAGAAAGTTGACCATTTCTCCCAAGACAGAGACTCAGACATGAATCTCCCGAATGAAACTGATTCCCCAAGTGCATTCATGGGGTTCCCCTGTCACATAATAATACATCCCACCTCCACAATCTCAGGCTTTCAATTCCACATCCACAGGTGAAATAAAAACAAGAAATCTACAGTAAAAAAGAATCAATCTTTTCAATGCAAAGAATTGATGTTTAAAGAATCTCTCACCTGTTGAGCTTGGTTGGGCATGCCAGAAGTATAAGAGAACGCATGCATGAGACATGGCCCTGAATCTCCCATCCTTTTCCTTTGAAGTCTTGAACAAACTCTGCTGTGAACCCAGAACAGTGCTTTTAGTCAGTCAAATGACGGAGCTGAAGAAAGAAAAAATCTCTACCAGTCTTCTTCTTCTTCTTCTTTTTCTGTGCTTGTGGCTTTTTTCAGTTAATTTCCTTTTTTTTGAATGGTTAAAATTTGAAATTCAAATGAAAAGCAAAACTAAGTAACGTTGTGAAATGATGAACCACATATTTGCAGGCACTCACGAAACCCAGAAAAAATGAAAAAGCCTGACGCAAATTTTAAGACACAAAAAATGGAAAAAATTATCTATAGTGGTAGGGGGGTGTGGGTATCGGGGTTTGGTGGTGGGGTTTTCTTTAGTTCTGAGTCATGCATGCGGTGCCCCCTAAGTAAAGAGGACAACAGGGTTCTTGAAGTTGTGCAGTCTTTTTCATATGTGGGGGAGGGGGTTTGGTCCCACCAACAAGTTTGAAATTTTGTCTAACTTCTCTCCAACGTTCGAATTTTTGAATTTCTCTAGGTCTTCTAGATTGACCCCGATAACTTTTCCGTTATTTTTATCGTTTGTTTGCGATGATGCTTTCTATCTTTGTTGCAACGACTCATTTCCCGTATAATAATACTTCTTGAAAAGAATAAAACAAAATTTAAATTTAAATTCTCTAAAGTAAAAAACTTTTTCAATTCTAACTAATTTTAATTAATTTACATTACATTTGGACCGACTCAAACTCATGCTTGAAAGAAATTCCAACCTCATCTTAACAACATGAAGTCGTGCCGAGACAAATTCAAACTCGTACTCTTGCTCATGAGAAGCTTCATTTCAACTTCAACATGAAGTCACAACTGGACAAACTCAAACTCATGCTCAGGAAAAGCCTCATCTTAACTTCAACATGCAGTCGTATCTAGACAAACTCAAACTCATATTCATGCTCGGGAGAAGGGACACTCACAATGAGTGTAAAACAAGCACTCATACTTGCAACCTCATGTAACATTCAAAAAAACTAATAAGAAGAAGTTCGATCCAATCAAGGGGTATATAGCGATGTATAATTGGTTTAGTTTACAAGTAGTAATTATGTAGTGTAAGATTCCACTTGGAACAGGAAAATGTAGGAGTGAAGTAGAAATAAAACATACTGCAGCTTCCTTTTGGTATTTAGGTTGAAGATGGTACAATTTCAACTACTAGTAGTTGTTACACTTACATCACTTCTCCTAACAAAATACTATACTATACATGGATTTTTTCTTCTTTTCTCATTTGGAAACTTTCCAAAAATATCACCACCCTCCCCCCCCCCCCCCCCCCCCCCCAAAAAAAAAAAAAAGGTGAGGAAAAAGTTTTATGACCTAAAAACAAGATGGAACCACAAGCAGACATTCACCCAACATTCTATAAATGGTGCTCTAATTTGAGCCAAAATCAAGAACAAGTGGATTTGGGACTTTTGAGTGGCATTTTATTATTCAAATGAATGTCAATAGATAAGAAAAGAACAGCTGAATGTAGCAACAGTGTCAAATGTATACACAAGTGTCATCATTTTATGAGCTCTTCTTATTCTTTTCACGTCTCTTAAATCCCCGTGTATTAACTACAAAAAACTTTACAGTCGGAGAAGTGAAACTTTAAGCAAAAACTAAAACCAAAATAGTCATCTTTCTAAATGTCAAATATGATATATGCTCAGTGACCAGTGCCCACCAAATGATAAATAAACCAACTAACCTGATAGTTTAACATCCAAGGAGCAGTATTTTCTGCACCAGAGTCTGATGAGTCTTTGAAGATGATTGCATCTGCTTTTGGATATCATTTTTGGCAATGAATTCCAGCAACTTAATTACCTTTACTTTTGATGTCTTTAGCAGTGAAGAAAACCTATGGTGCTTCAACATTTCGAAGATGCCTATCCTGTCCATTAGTATCCCAAACTGAGTACGAGGATCTTCTTTTCCCCTTGTAACTTTTACCTCTCTTTTTTTGTCCTCTACGACCTGAAAGCATTAACGACATAACTACTACAAATCCAAAGATGCAAATGGTCCATATGGCAATTATCCAGAATTTCGCGGATTTGAATTTCTGGTTTGCTACTGCTGGTGGTGATAGCTCCTCAGTATCATTCCTTGGGATGGCTTTATCTTGTCTTAATTCATGGATCTCATCGACTTCTCCAATTTTTGTTGAAATTGTGGTTTGACCAGTCTCTTCATCTGGATGTGACAAGGAAGAGGGGTCAGGGCATAAACTTCTTTCATGGTGCAGCTGTAAAGCTTCATTCAGCATCCTCACGCATTCTATACTGAGCAAGTCACGGTTTAGGGAATCCTGATCAGATTGGTCAAGTAAAAGAGGATCAGGTGGTTCAGGAAATTTGGCCCAGCAGGTATTAACCACATCATTGTGCCTCCAATTTGCTTTATCAAAACTCCAGTTTCCAACTCTGAATTCCAAACCATAGTGCAATACCCTGTATTTCACATCGGGCACAGGAACATAGCCTGGGTATATCAAGATATCATTGCTAATTGTATGCCGGAGATTCAACTGCAGAAAAATATTAATTAGTTAATTAATTTGAAATGTAATGTTCATTTACAAACATCATTAGAAAGTTAAATGTTACTGCCCAACGTGCTGCATACGAGAGTATATAACAGATGTAAGGCAGCATAGTCAAATGAAAAGGAAACATATACAGGAAAGCGAGTAAGCTGAAAAAGGTACCTCTGCTGCACCAAAGGAGTAACCATACATTTCACTTATCCAGCCAGATTCATATACATCTCCAGTAATGTTTTTAGACCAGTGAGATGTGTCAGCCCGGACCTCCTCTGTTTTATGCAACCATAGCAGAGCAAACTTCCGGAGATCATTTATGTGCATTATTATGACACCACCAACCTTGTCACAAGCTTCAGGATGACGGGTGTGGAGCTTGGCAAGTTCATTATCACAGCCAATTAAGTATCTGAAACAATGTAAGGAGTAAAAAACAGAGAAATCTTCCCAAAAACAAGCATTTCAACTATATCCTTGAGTAGAAGGAGAGTTGCCATCTCTATCTTACCCATAGGGGGTAGAAACTGGTCTTCCGCGTGCTGCTTTGAATTCCCAAGGTGTAATTGGTCCTCTCATAATCATGTCAGCATCAAGTATTACTATGTACTCTGCATCAATCTTTACATGATTAAGCCAATGCAGAACGGCAGCCGGTTTATTAATAGCTGGATACCTGATGTAAGATGAAAATGCAACGCATTAACTACTTTCATCACATCTTGTGTACTACCGAACCCAGATGAAATTCATTCAGCGCATTGTAGTTTCAAATCCCAAATGCTTAGAGCAATTTTGGATATGAGAAAATCTCAGATAAATTTGGTTTAGATTTTTGTGAAGGGAGAAACTTTACCAATCGCCTGTTAGAGGATGTCGGCTCATGGATGGAACATAATGGGTAGGAGCCAAATGATGGCCTTTATATTGCTTCAGATCCTCCTCTGTGCAGCTGAGCAGCCTTGTTATATTTCCTGGCTGACCACTCTGGAGGAAACTGTGAAAAAGTCCTACAGTTTGCCAATCGAAGTAAGAGGAGCACTCTGTTGAAAAGATAGTGTGGATTTTGGGATATGACTTTGGAGGCTCATCTTCAAGTTGTGTTTCAGGATCAGCATTCATCATTTGACGACTTTTATGAGTCAAAACTTTAGGTCTAGTAAGTTCAGCAAATGTTTTGCTCCTCAGAAAGCTCAAGTACTTAGACCATTTTGGTTTTGGGCATCCGTTGGCTGCATGCCGTAATAGAAGGCCTTCATTCAGCATATTGATGCATTCTATGTTCAGGAATAGTGCCCTTTTCTTATGTGGATCTGTCTCCATCTGATTGACCTACAGAGTTCATTAGTTTGTGCAGAGTTAACTTTAACCACCCAAGGAACAGCTTAGCAAGGTCAACTTTTAGAGTTTGTATATGTTTAATCTTCTAAATCATTAAACTCAACCCTCTCTATCAACTTAAACTTTTAGAGCATGCATTAATAACAAAAGTAGAAGTCTACAAATTCACTTTTTACCTATGAATGAATCGATTTATAATAATTCTTTGATTATTTAAGGATAATAAAACATATTCACATTAGAATTATCACATACATCATAGGTCACTAATTATTCATTCTAGTTTCATAAGGGTAAATTCAGATCTCAAAGATTTCTAGATGTGCAGGTAGAAGAAGCGTTGCAGATGGAAGGAAATTTTCCATTTCAACAGATCAACTGCCTAAACTGATTAGCAGTATGTGTTATTTTTTATTAGCAGAATGAGAATGAAGAATTTTTTAAATAAAACATTATATTACCTCTCTAGGAAATGGAGGTTCGGGAAAGAGGCGACCACAATCATATACAATGTTATCCTCATGGTGGTCTAACTTACTGAATGACCAGTTACCAACAGCAAAAGGCAAGCCATAGTGTAAAAGAATGGGCTCGACACCATCTCGTGGAATATAACCAGGGTAAATCATCAAGTTATCATTTATCTTATGTCGAAGTCCAACCTGATGACACAAAATGTAACAGTCGCATAATAAATAAGTGGATTAAGAATCACAGAATAAAAGCAAGGGAAAGAGGGAAAAAAGGAGCAATACCTCTGCAGCACCAAATGAATAGCCATACATTTCACTGATCCACCCTTTTCCATATATATCACCTGTATAATTTGTTGCCCAGTGATCTCTATCTTCCCGTACTTCTTCAGTTTTCGAGAGCCACATAGGCGCCAAAGCTCGAAGATCATCTATATGCATGGCCAAAAGCCCTCCAACCTTGTCACAGAGTTCGGGATGCTTTGTATGGAGTTTAGCAAGTAGATTATCACATCCAACTAAATACCTAGTAAGAAAACGTATATAATATGATTCAAAAGTATAATACAACATCCAGAAATAATTAAAGAAATTCCAGAAGATGCTGTAAACAATTACATGTCGTATTCTATTAAGAAAAGCTGCAGGATATAATCACTATCTAGTTTTAACGTTTAATATAATCTTATTTGGATTTGTAGACCTTGAACTTCAAGAACAACACTTATGAAATTTACCCGTAATAAGCAGCCACAGGCCTACCCTTCTCAGCTCCAAGCTCCCACGGAATTATGGGACCTCGAATGATCATATCAGCATCCAATATGACAACCCAATCAACATTCTTTGCTTCTTTACTGTGCTTAAGCCAATGGACAATTCCTGCTGGTTTGTTAATAGCTGGATACCTGTATGTCAAAGGAAGATAGAGATTCATATCTTGAAACAGCTTTCTCTACTCCTAACTTCTAATTTTCAGGTAACCTTTAGCTCCTTTGTTCAATTACCAAATCGGAAGGAAAGAACAGTCCAACCAAAAAAAAAAAAAAGAAAAAAAAAATTGCCACAAATAATCAAAGTACAGTGGGAGAACAACTAACTTTATCAAATCCAAGTAGAATAATCCTGTAAATAAAAAAGGGGGGCCGTGGTGAAGCCACATACTATGGAGCCTAAAGTGATGGGGCAACATTATTAAAGCTAATAAAAACAACTAAAATAAGAATAATTACTGTTCAAACAAGCTGAACTTTAAGGAAAAGACCAGCAGGAAATGAAAACCAAAATGATAAAAGGAATTGCATTTGCCCTATGGTTTTCTGCCATAAATTAGCTGTGCACATAGCTTAACCTTCTGCAATTCACATAGAATGAACTCTATTCTGGGCTTGAAGGGATTTGATAAGTAACTCAATATCTCATGCAAAATAAGAACATTTATATGTTTCCTCGAACCCGTGAACTGAAAGCAAAATCAAGAAAATATTCATAGACCATCTTTTCAACAGCCCAACAAAATTCTTTAATTACATCCTAAAATCAAGCGTAAATGAAGATAAGAAGCTGAAAAATACCAATCGCCAGTCTTGGGATGTCTGCTCATGGAAGGGACCTCAAAAGTGGGAGCCAAGACCATGCCTCGGTAAGTCTTCCTTTCTTCCGGCGTGCAGCTGAGAAGACGGGTAATTGGACCCGGTTGGCTCGCCTTCTGGTAGCTGTGCATGAGTCCCACAGTCTGCCAATCGAAATAGTTCTGACATTCCACAGAGAAGAGAGTATGGATCCTCCATGGTGCCTCTTGGGTCTGATCTTGAGACCTCTGTTTCTGACCCCATCCACCTCTGATTAAACCCAAAACAATCAAACACAAAATCGCAATCTTACCCATTAATTAATCACAGAACCTTCTACCACAGATTGCAGAAAGATATATCATCATTTACTACGAAATGATGAAAAGTTTCAATCTTTGCATTGAAATTTTCAGTTCTTTTTGTTTTTCTGCGGTCTGAGATCGTGGCAATTCAAGGCTCTCTGACTTTTCAATTGGTGGGTCTGCCTGCAATTTTTCTTGGTGACAGTATTTGTTTATGCAGTACTACTCTGTCATGAGAGAATAGTAGTAGACATTAGTTGCGGTTTATTCTCTTCCCATGTATGATAAGTATGACCAAATGATAGTAATACACTTTAACAGATCCGATATATTATATATTATTCAAAATTATATTTTAATTTTTATATTATTTTTATAAATAAATAAATAAAAAAACTCCATCAATTATTATTATTTAAGTATATATTTTATTGTTTTCAATGTAGTTATGCAGGTATACTAATGCCATTAATGTAATACTTAGTAGCACCATAGCTAAGAAGCAAAACATGGAACGTTTCTTGTCGAAGAAAAAAAAGAAAATTGAAGGTTGGCACATGATCAATTTTCTTTCCTTTTCGTCCATGATCAGAGTAGTTGGCTAAACATGGATTTTATTTTACCTGCTCTAGAGCCTGACTACTGCTATTTTCCAATAAAACAAATAGAATACCTCATCATCTAAATAAAGAAACAATTTTTAGTTAGTAATAGATGAAGGGTTTGATTGATCTACTACCAGTTTCTTTCAAAATAATTCATAATCAATCAAAATGTAAATTTTTTTTTTTTTTAGAAATGTACAAATTATCAGAGTTGACCTTATAAAAGTCAACTCAAGCATAGCATATCACTTTAGAAGGAGAGTTGGGAATTTTGAACTAGAAAACTCATCTACACACCTCTCCTTGTGTATCTTGGTGATCAAGACAACAAATCTAACTCTCTCTTTTTTTTCTTGGAGGATCCCGGCTCAATCCATGCTTCTTCAGAGTTTTCATGTAATTTCTCATCAATGTGAACTTGTTGCTTCCAAGATGATAGAAATAGTCCCATGTATATATTCCCGTTTTGTGCAAGTCATCAAAGAGTAACCTAAATGAGCAACATAAACAAACTTCAATCTTGTTACGAGTAGAGATATACAGCCAATCCACCTACTGGTAATAATTCACTCAGCAGCATGGTACCTTACCCCGTAGTTCCCTATAGGTTCAGCTGACATGATTCCAACATGCCGCCTTCCTGATATCACCTGGCTCAGGCAGCATACAAACACATTTATAATCAACAGCAGAGAACATTTCCCACTGCTTCAAGCAGTTTGGGGAAAGCGACAATAATTAAGATGCCTCCATAAACACTTCCATGAATGATGAAAACAAGATATCGCAGCAAATATAAACTTCTCATCAAATTACCTTTTCACCAGCAATTGATCTGATCTTACTGTCGACAGCTGGGCTATAAACTCTTAAGTACTCTGCTGAAAAATTGTACAAGCTCCCATTCTCAAATTCCACCTCCACCTGTCATAATACTCTCCATTGTACAAATTAGGATAGGATTATTTCATCTTCCAATTTCTATAGCACAAGAGGAAAAAAGAAACATAAGGGAGGACAAACATGTCAAATAACTACAGCTAAACTCCACTGCTTATACCCAAGAAAAGCTTAATCACGCTTGCATTGAAGGTTTCCTGATATTGGTGGTCTGTGAGAACCAAAAAGTCTGCAGAATGCAGTCTTGTGACTCTTTCACTAAAACAGAAACTTCAAGAATTTCAGACATAATAATCACCTACATGTGGACCTAACGAACATAATCTAGCTCTACTTTGGGTAAAATAACTGCAAAAGGAAAGGAATTTCACCATTTCTATGCAATTCAATGATCTTCATTGCTGTAATTTTAAAAAAAAAAAGTTATCTTTAACCGAGTAGTTCATTGATATGACTTTACCATTAAAGAAACAAATTCCCCAGTTAAAGTCAGGCCTTAAATTACAGTACCACGCTACTCCCCAAAATGCATA
Organism: Cynanchum wilfordii; assembly: GCA_025388415.1. Taxonomy (NCBI): domain Eukaryota; kingdom Viridiplantae; phylum Streptophyta; class Magnoliopsida; order Gentianales; family Apocynaceae; genus Cynanchum; species Cynanchum wilfordii. Next base: position 40,351 of record JAHSUH010004136.1, read on the forward strand.
CAGAAAACTAAAATACACAAGTGGAAGCAAATCTTTCTCCTCCTCAGTTATACAATATACAAGAATTTACCCAAAATCATTCAAAAGGAACATGAAAAAATTCATTTATAGAGAGCTTACACTCTTTGGAGCTTTCAAAGAGATTCTAGACAGACGAGGAGGTACAGCAGCGGTTTGGATTCTTCGAACCGCACCAAAAATCACAGACATGGCTGCACGCAAGGGTTTTGTTTTGACTCATATAGCGTGGTTTTTGAACTAAGTGTCCACCCTGAACGCATACAAAGCGAACGCACTGAGTTGGACCCAATACAAAGGCCCAAAAGGCCCATTAACTAATAATTAACAGATAAATAAAAATATACAAAGCACAAGGAAAGTAATGGGAATCAAACATCTAGATAAACCATGAAGAAAAAAATTGACAATGGCAATTATTGACCGAACGATTTTCTCAGAGTAAAATCGTAGTGATCATTAATAGCTTTCTCTACGAAGAAAAACTCTTCTTCTAATTGATTGAAGAAATCCCACGAAAGAAATGAATCGACGCTGTCAGCCAGTATCTGTTGGAGGCCTCCGGGCGGCGCCGCCGTGTCTAATTCCATTTTCATCCCACCACCAGTTGATGACGATGATGATGGATTCACAGAATCCGTAGAAAATGAAGGAAGAGGACTACACGAATATTTAGCCGTAAGATCACTCGTAATGATTTCTAATTGGTTCTTCATCATCCATTGTTTCGTATTCAAGCTTTCGCACGACAATGAATTTTTATAGTCATTGCAGCTGCTGCTGTTACTGTCTGTTTCATTGATGGCCGCCGGTATTTGTTGATCGTTCGCTTGATCGGCTGCTTCTTCCTGATTTTCATGAGTACTTTGTTTCCTAGGGTTGTCGCAGACGTCGTCGTCCGCCGGGTCTAGTCCAACTCCGAGAAGCTTGAGCCTCTTCTTAATTCGAGTATTCCAGTGATTCTTAATCTCATTATCTGTTCTTCCTGGAAAATGAGAGGCAATCTTAGCCCACCTGCATCAAATTAATTAAACTAATTAGTCTCTGCTACAAATTACTAACACTTTTTCCCCCTAAAATTTTAGGTTTTTTCTCTCCAATCATTTCTTAAGGCGGCGATGAATCGACCTGTTACCAAGACGGGAATGAAGCACTATGATCTGATTCTCTTCGGTTTCTGAAATAGCGACTCTTTTAAGATCTGGTCTCAGGTAATTGATCCATCTTAATCTGCAGCTCTTTCCACACCTTAACAAACCTTCACAAATTAATTATAGTGAGTGTATAACTATGACATTATATAGTTAGTGCTACAAAGCAGCCAAGAAAAACAGAGAAAGAGAGAAAAAGAAACCTGCTAGTTTGGGAACGGTTCGCCAACAGTGAATGCCATTGTTAACAATGAAGTTAATGAGTTTTCGATCTTCTTCAATAGACCATGGACCTTTCTTCACTCCTATTTTGTCACAGCACGGTTTTCTACCCATCTCTTCTACCAAATAGTCACCAGCCAGTCAGCCAGCAACAAAGCAAAGCCAACACACAAAAAAAAAAAAAATGTATATATGTGTATTTTTGGAACAAAGATGCTCATGACAGATCATCCATGACAGAATATATATATATATATATATGCATATGATTGAAGGAAAAGCAAACAAATTAAAGGGTTGATGGACTCGAAAGATATATATAATATCAATAAAACTATATTAATTATAGTTGAGTCATTTGGACAAGGTCCTTTCTCATGCAGTATTCTACTGATCAAGGAGGAAAAGAACTAGCTAGTGGCATTTATGGGGATTCCTTTGGACCCTCCAAAGCTGGACAATTTTGTCGCTGCAGCCAACTTTTCTTGTATCTATATATATATATATACATAGATAAATATATATGTGGATAAGGGAAGGGATGTCATTAATCATTAATAAAGAACTACTTCTGTATGACTTCTTATAAATTAGCCTTATATGTATAAATTATCCTATAGTCAATATCAATAATGAATTGATAAACAAGAATAAACTGATCAAGAAAGCCTTCTTGTCCTTTTTCATGGTTGGTGGAAACTGAAAAGGTTTGACCTAAATCCCAATTATAGATTTGTTAAGAATGAATTAAAGAAAAAAAAGTTCTCTTATTTATGTTATGATATTTATATATATATATATATATATATATATTTCTGCATCCTCCATGGAAGTGGTTAAATAATTAGACATAGAAGGTAAGAAACATTTAAACGAATCTTGGAATCACTCAGTGATATGCTCTCAGGAATCTACTGTTTTTGCTATCAGTGACTTGAAAATGGCAGCTGAGATTGGCACCATTAATATATATATATATATATATATATGTATAATCCAATAAGAATCTTTTCTTGGATATTGGAGCATGCAGATATATACATAAGTACATAACAAGAAAAGACAATGCTTTGGAGTACTGTTGGTATGGGACTGATGTCGCCATCGAATCCAGGGTACTACACAAACACCTGTATTTGTATCTATTGCGTAGGTGTTTAACCCTTACTCAGTAAAAAAATTTTACTCTTTAACACTTTAATAATATTCATAATGATCATCAAGATTATAATTTTGTATAACATTCATAAGTAATTTATCATAAAGATAACAAAAACTAAAAGCAATCATTAAAGAGCTCTTGGGTCAAGCTTTTGGCTTGGTACAAGGAAACGCATGGTGAATTTTACATAAAATTAAGAATTTGACTTTCATTGTAAATAGAAATTCTATTTATAAATACTTTCTTCCGAATAAAAAGTTAGATTATACGCAGCAAAATCATACCAAATCAAACCCAAAAAAAGGGTTGGGCCTGTTATTTTTTAGGAGAGCCCAAACAGAATAGGCCTAGAAAAAGACATGTCAAGTCCATTTAATGACAAAATAGACCTGATGGGCCCAGTCCAATTATAAGAAGATTAGAATCACTTACGTGTGAATTGTGCTTACTCCTCTTCTTCTATTTTCCTTTTCCTTTTGATTTGATAACTGCGTGCACATTACGCTGTCCAGGTTTTTAACTTTCTTAAAGCAGACTTTTCTTTTTTTTCTTTAACATTTAACTATTTTGGATTTACTGTAAAAAAAAAAAAAAAACTATTTTGGATTTATCTAAATTACAATTTAGCCATATTATTCGTAGATTTTAACTCTTGATTAAAAAAGTATCACATTAATTTTAATACAATATTTATAATAAATATTGAATCTAATCTCATATGTTTCATTTACAATGTAATAACGTGATACAAAGATTACGTTTTGTGGGTCCTTAGGTTTTAACCCAATGTAGCAATATATTCTAAATAACGAAATGACTAATTTAGTTAGCACAGCCCACAAAAATAGCACAAAATCCCAAGTTATAAATGAGTTAGTAAGGAAATCTCCTGACTGAAATGAAGTTAAGGGTTTGAACCTCGACTCTTATATGCAATTATTTAAAAATTTACGACTAATCTAACTTAAACGATGATTATTCTAAATGTAGATTCATCTAAGATATCTCCTACCTTTAAAAAAAAAAAAATGCCCTTCAAATATTAGTATATATCATTTCTATCACTTTTTTTCCCCTTTTCTATTCTTTTGGTGAATAAAAAATATGGTAATATTAATTAGGAAAGTCCTTACTTTTTCCCTTTTTCTACTAACCCAATATTTTTGGATAATTGATCTTTTTTATACTTAAATATTTGTCTGATAATAATAATAATAATACAATTCCTCAAAACATAATAATATTAGAAATTATTAATTTTAAGTTCAAAACATGTCTCAATCGAGATGTTAAATATTGACTTTTATTTTTTTTTATTGTTATTATTATTAATGAGTTTGGTATCTTTAATAGGTATAGCGTATTTGTTGTTAGACACATACTAATATAAATAAATTTTGTAATACTTATATAAAATAAATATTTTGAAAATAAAGTTGAATCCTTCAAACTCAATTAGATATATTTTAAAAAATAATGATACAACTATAGGTATTAATTTAAAAAATAATTTTATTTTTTTTAAATGTCTCGAACTCATGACCTTCCGACTGAAGATACTTAACAACCGAGGTACACTTTTTTAATTTAGAAAAATAATAAAAAAATAATAATTTCTTGAGTTCAAGAGTTTTATATAAAATAATTAAAATTATCAGTAAATAATTGAAGAAAAATCTACTTAACATTTTCCAAAGGAGAAATATTCTTTTGAAAAAAAATAAATAAATAAAAAGGAAAAACCGACTAGAACGATCCGAGAAGAAAAGGCGGAGGCGGCCGACGGTGAAAGAGGCGTGTAGTTGCAGTTGGAGCCGTCTCTTTCTGTCTCTGAAGCTTTTTCTTTCTCTTCTCTATATTTAATCAAAATTCAAATAAACAACGCCGTCCCTATTCTCTCTCCTCCCATTCCATGGCTGCCTAGCTTACTTCATTTTTCATTTCTGTTCTTATTCTTAGAGGTTTCGAGTATACAATAGAATCCTTCGGCAAAAAGTCTAAATCAGTTATCAAAACAGCCGATAGTGACTGCCAAACAGTAACTTGCACCGGAAATTTTTAAAAAATTTGTTTCAATTCAAGCTTCCATAGTCTGTTTGATGGTGCTATCATCACTACCATTTGTCGCTGTATAAAGCAACGAACATTTCATATGAATGACAAAAAATCAGGACGACTTTGTTGGTTTTTGGTCTTACAGCCATGAAAGATCGAAAGAAGCGTGCCTTCTTCTTTTTGCCATGGAAAGCTTTCTTCTACTTCCTCATCCTGCTTTTGTTCTGCTCCGCTAATTTTCTCTTCTTCAAAGGTAATTTATTTATTTTTTTGCCCTTGCCTGGTTCTCTGTATTTTTTCCTCTGTTCGTTGCTCTGTTTTTATTTTTCTTACAAATAAAGATCGTGTTCGAGGATGATCGAAATTTTTTTTCAATTCTTCCTTCTTGAGTACATGGAAATTAAATTGCTGAATTAACGTATTTGTGCAGAATGTTTGCAGCCGAGATTAGTGGCTTCCTGGCGTAAAACCGACGGAATAGAAGCAATCTCCGGCGAGTCCACGGCTCTTCCGCCCATCAAAGTCTTAGAAACAGTTATTCTCCCTGACCAGGCGTTGGTTTTCCTGAAATACCCCTCATCGACTCCTTTATTTACCAAAGATGACATCAGCTGTATATACGTGCTCTCGAACTCATCATCATCCAGTCCTCAAATGGAGCTCTTGCCGGAAAAGACCGAGGACAATTACGTGAGCAGCCAGATCGTACGGTGCCCTCTACCGCCACGTGGTTTTATAGTCTCCGTCGCCGTTAGATCAAAATCCAACGGTTACCACCTATCTGCTGGGCCCACCTACCTATGGAACTCCTTGGCCTATGAAGCTGTGATCGACCGCGACAACACCACGGTCGTCTTTGTCAAAGGATTTAATCTCAGAGGCGGAAGAAAATCGGATCCGTCCAGGTTCAAGTGCATCTACGGCTGGGATTTTAGAAAATCCAAGTTCACCTTACAGTCCGACGTCGTCTCGATTGCTCAGGAAATTGTCCGGTGCCGTACACCTTTAAGTTTACTTAATAGCCCCCAGAAGATTAAGAACAGTTCCATTAAAGTTTCCGTTCGAATAGTTGGTGGAAGAGGCGTTTTGAACTCCATAGCCCGGCTTCAATTCCGTCTGAAACCTAGACCGGCGGCTGCGCGTAAACAATATGAAATGTGCGTTTGTACCATGTTGAGGAATCAAGGAAGATTCTTGCGAGAATGGGTAATTTATCACGGAAAAATTGGAGTGGAAAGATGGTTTATTTACGATAACAACAGCGACGACGACATTGAAGAGGTAATCGAGTCACTGGTAATAAATCATAATTACAACATTACACGCCATGTTTGGCCATGGATTAAATCACAAGAAGCTGGATTTTCACACTGTGCATTACGGGCTAGAGATTCGTGCGAATGGGTCGGGTTTATTGATGTGGACGAATTCTTCCACTTCCCTTCCGACACGACATTACAAGACATACTTAGGAATAAATCCATGTCTAATCAAGAAATTGGGGAACTCCGGGCTTCTTGTCACAGCTTTGGCCCGTCAGGACTGAAGAAAATCCCAATTGAAGGGGTGACGGTAGGGTACACGTGTCGGATGATTTTCCCGGAAAGGCACAAAAGCATAGTGAATCCGGAAGCTCTGGATTACGCATTGATGAACGTTGTTCACCATTTTCAATTGAAGCAAGGATTCAAGCATGTCAAAATCGAAAGACACAATCTTGTAATAAATCATTACAAATACCAAGTATGGGAAGTGTTCAAGGAGAAATTTTACAGAAGGGTTGCTACCTATGTTTCGGATTGGCAACAAGAACGAAATGTCGGGTCGAAGGATCGGACACCGGGTTTAGGTACCAGAGCTGTTGAACCACCAGATTGGGCAAACAGATTCTGTGAAGTAAATGATACTGGTCTAAAAGATCGTGTTCTCAAGTCTTTCGTTGATCCCAAAACCAGTCTTTTACCCTGGCAAGCAACAAAATCAAGATTCCCCAATTAGCCAGTATATATATATATAAACAAACACGTGTCAAGACATGAGAAACTCTCTCTCTCTTCTTTCTTGATATTTTGCATTTATGTTCTTAGTTGATTCATTCTTTTGTATATTACCATAATGATAAACAGATATTGTTCAAAGAAAAATGAATACTACTGAAGAAGTAAAGGAGTGGAATTATTTGTATTATCATGGTGAAAGGTAAAGATTTTGACTTGAATAATATTTAGTGGATTATATATTCTTCTTGCTAAAAATGAATATTTGACTAATTATTTTCCAAGGCTATGATTAAGTTGTGTAATTTTTTCTTGCCCAATTTCTACTTCATTAAATTGGAAGACTTTTGTATATATATTTTTTTTGTTATATTATTTTGGTTGATTTTGTAAAGTCTAATTTTTGTTTAGGATCGTGATCTCGTGTAGCATTCGAGCTTCTTTAATATATATATATATATATAGATCAATTAACAATCTTTGGAGAAAGAAAATTTATAAGCAAATCTATGAAAATTTTGAAAGGTAAATTAAATTTACTTATAAATGAAAAAAAAATAAAGAAAGAAAAGAATAAAATGGCATTGAAATGAAGGGTTGTTTTGTAGTTTAATAAAACTTTTGAGGGTATGGAAGTAACTTACCTGGAAAATTCAAATCCACTTTTTTTATTCGTAATGGCCGTTGTCCTTTTGCTTTGAAGCCCTAAGCTTCGCCAATTCAAAAGATTATGACCGTTATGTGTCAAGAAATTTCTCTGCCAGTGCAATCATCGTCTTTCCCCTTTACAGATTTCCACCATTTTCTGCAAGAGACCTGAATTTTACAAAACAATGGCGAACGAAGAGTTATTCAAGAGCCCCACAAACTCCAAGAACTCTGGTCATAAACCAGGGGTTGTTATCGACGGCGGAAGCAGAACCGAAACTTTGTTCAGCCCAAGATTCAGATCCGTAGCGGAAATGGCTGGTTGGGACGAAGAGGCACTTCTGATCGCGAGTCTCATCGTCGAAGACACTCCAGAAAGGCATTCCAAGCAGAAGAAACGTCCTGATTTGCCCAATTTCAAGACTCCCCCATCAAATTCGAGAAGGTGTTTTCAATCTTCATGCGACAACTTTTAAGAAACAAATTCAAATTCTCACGTTCTCGGTTAAATTTTAGGGTATTTTTTACTCATTTATAGTTGTAATATTTGGGTATTTTGCAGGAAACGCAGGGCTCAGAGGAGCAGTCCCATTTCCTCCATGCCAGTCGTTGTTCTTGACCTTGACGAAGATGTACCAGTGAAAGAAGGTGGTGTTTTCTCTTCAACAATTTTTGGATTGACATTGTTTCTTTGGTATATTTTAGTAATCGAATTTCATTTTTCTTCAATGGTCTACAGAGATCGAGAAGAATTTGCCAGAACCCAAAATTGTTGAAAAGAATGAACAGAAGAAAACTGACACGGATGAATCTGATGCTCCGAGATCGACTGATTCCTCCTCGAGTTCCTCTATTCCGTGTATGGATCGGCTTCGCGAGGAGCTTTCTTGTGCTGTAAGTCCTTCAGTATTCAACCTATTCTTCAAGATCCCCAGAATGAATCATCAAAACCCTGTTTAGCAACTCTAATATTAGAAGTTCATTGATTTTAACAGATATGTTTGGAGATCTGTTTCGAACCCAGCACCACTCCTTGTGGACATAGGTATGTATTATTGATTAAACCATTTTAACCAGCCACTGAAGTGATGATTGATCTTGTATACATTGTTTTTTGGAGTTCAGTTTCTGTAAGAAATGTTTGAGATCTGCTGCTGACAAATGTGGAAAGAAATGCCCAAAATGCAGGCAGCTCATCAGGTACCATACTATTTGGTTGGACCAGTAATTCTATGTTGACAATAGATTGACAATGTATTTTCTTTTTACACTGAATCATTGCAGCAATGGAAGATCATGTACAGTAAACACTGTTCTCTGGAACACAATTCAACTGCTATTTCCCCAAGAAATTGAAGCAAGAAAAGCATCTGGAGCCTTAAATCCTCGAGAATCTCAGCAGCGTTGTCAAAGTCCAGTAAGAGTAAACCGCTCCGGGAGAAACAGAAATGTTGAATTATTAAACAGTCCAGAGACAGATATAAGCAGTCCTCGCAGAAGGAGTCGTCAAAGACGGAGTGCCATCAATGTCAGGCCTTCCGTGATGTTAAGAAGAGGAAATGAATTGCCAAGCCAAGATGAGGATGCAGCATTGGCATTGAGACTGCAGAGACAAGAATTCTTGGAGGTTTTCAGGGGATCTCATGAACAACCACCACAACATTATAGAAGTTCTCTCCAACTCGCCACAGAAAATTTGAGAGCTATGACAACCAGAGCTGCAAGCTTTCGTAATAGGGGTGGCAGAAGAACAACCTAGGAAACACCAGACTCTATTGTTGTCATCATAGTTCTTTTCAATGGTTTGTTTCATTATTATCCTCAGAACTTAGCAAATGAGACACACTGCAGTGTATTTATAGTACAGATTAGAAGAGTTTGTGATTCAAGTCATTCTGGATCATGACTTTTGTTTGTTTGTACAAATTCTTGAAGATAAATTAGTTAATAAAATAGTCAAAATTTCTTGTCATATGAATCTGAGGGGATATCATCAAACAATGAAATTGACATAAACAGGATCCAAGAGTTGACTTGGATTGTTCTTGCAAAATTTTCTGTGTACTTTTTTTTTTCATGATGTTACATTAATGAAACTGAAAAGTTTCTGAATAGCAAAATTGTGGCGACAAAGCCTAAACCTGATATTATTGCAAGCTCTGATAGCAGAGTCTTTTCTGTCAATGTCTATGAAAATGTCTTCTACCATTACGGCCTGTCTCACCATTTTTCTTGTCCCTTCTCTGTGTGATTCCAAAAACAAATGACATGATCCCAATGGCAGCCATGACATAAAACACTTGGTAAGGTGCCAATGCTAGCGCAGAAAGGTAGGAAAAGAATCCGGCGAGCAGGTATCCAAAGCTCAGCCTGATTTCCCAACTGGTGTTGCCAGGAAAGGGAAAGAAGAAGAAATTGAACTCTGGTTTGGAATCACAAATCCCATGCAGAATTACTCCAATGCAGAGAGTAGAATCCAAGAACCAAGGGAAGTTCTGACCAGTACCAATTCTCTGCAACCAAGAAAAATTCTACTGTTTCAACATATTGAACTAGAAAATGCAATATAACATGAAAACGTGGGGGAAGATTAAGGAACCCATGTTCAAAAAACAAGTTCTTTGTCCAAAAGAGAGAGAGAGAGAGAGAGAAAAGCTGCCAAAACTGAAACAAAAAAAGAGGATCGAAAGATTGCCCTGAATCTAACATAAACCTCAGAGGGGGAAAACTTTTAAGCCGCCCCCCGCCCAAGAAAATCCCACAAATGAAGGTTCGTGCTTACCTGAAGCCATGCCACCATTGATGGGACAAACATCAATGCTGCAAGAAGATGTAAGATTAGAAGGCCATGCCGGTGGTGGAAGATCTCTAGCTGTGTTTCTCCAAAGCTTCTTGTGGAATCAGGACTATGAGAATTATTCTCATCTGCAGAAAAACTATACTCACGTATAAACTGCATAGAGGCATGGTTACCTTCATTTCGTGATTCAACCAATTCCTTACTTCCAGAAGAGCTGCAAAATAAGATGCATTCAAACATTTTTTTTCCCCTTAAATACAGCAATATTCGCAAAGAGAACTATGTCGAGAATACCTGCATAGTGCAGTATGACAGCAAACGATATGAGATAAAATTAATACAAAGAGTCCCAAAGCTGGATGCACGAAGCACACCAATATAATAGCTACCAGAGCAGTGACTGTCAATGGGTTGGATCTTATAATTCTCACCACCTGTTTTTCATAAGAAGTTATAAATGAACAAATTCTAAAACGCATGATTCGCTCCTTTTAAAATTGCGGAAAAAAAGTAGAAAAACTGACAAATAATAAGGTTCAGAGAAGAGAAAGCTATAACAAGTTAATTCTCTATATTCATCATTAAAAGAAAATAGTATTTTACCTTCAATGATGAAAAACTGGCAGATAGATTCAGAAACCAAGTAAGAAACAAGAAGCCGTTCCCTTCCCATGGTTGCCACCTGCATCATTGTCTGTATTAAATCAATATATTTGTGTATATAGAAAACTAAAATTTTGTGAGAGACCAGACTTACCGTTTCTTGAAGAAAACATGAACTGTAGCAGCCATATAGAAGGCGACTTGAGAAATCAATATCACCATAATTAAGGCCCCATTAGCTAACAGATAGCAAATGATTGAGATTATGAAAAAGCTCACAGCCGGGGGGAGAGATTGAGAACTGAGGCCGGAAAATAACAAGGCCAATATAATGGGTAATACAGCAAAAATGAAAAATGGAATTGGCATCCTCAAATTTGACTCAACAGCTGAGAGCATTGATGGTACACGCAGATCAAATTCCCATGCTTGTGCTTGTCGCATCAGAGCAAAAAAGGCGACAGCAATAGTAAGACCAATAATCTGTATCATGGCAAAACCATATCATCTGATTAGCTAAGAAACAAAACAAATACACAAAATAGGAAGTATCGTTGCGTCAGAAATATGTTTCACCTTTGAAAAATATAGGAGCAAAAATCTACCAGCAGCAGCTGAGACTGAAACACTGATGCTAGTTTTATATGAACAATGAGGATCCACCTGCACATAAATAAATTGTAAATTATTACCATGGCAATAAAGTTTCCTCAAGTAATTAATGCTGTAATAAGAGAAATCCCGAGCTTTATAATCATACAAGTAATAGAACAACAGTCTTTTCAGATCCTTGGATAGAAGACCAAAGTGCTGGAGAAGAATCAACGACTATTGTTTCGGAATACAGATTTGGGAATACATGAAGACCAGAAGTAGCATCCCAAGCAAGAGCTACAGGGGGAAAACAACGCAGCTTACAAAGTCCTGCATTATAGGGATTGAATCAGAGAGAATCAGGATAGATATAGTAAAGCTTTCACCTAAATGAGCGTGTGTATACAGAATTGAGAATCGGTATGGATATAGTAATCCTTACTGTTCGTTTCAGCATGACCATGTTCTTCGAGAGAGAATTCAGACCTTTTTATTCCACAGCCTGTAGTTTTTAGAGACAACTTTGCAGGCAAAAGACCTAAGCTAACAGAAAATGATAGGTTCAATGCAAGAGGATGATCCTCGTTTAGTAGAGTGTCCTGTTACAATTAGATCATGCAGAAAAAGAACCATCAAATACAAGATCAGAAGAAAAAAATCTAAGATAATACGAGCTTATATGAGGGATTAAGATGCCTCGGGGAAACAATAACCTTCTCTGATATCATAGAATGAATCAATGTCCACGGAGAATATGACATCTCCCCTGCATCTGGACTGAAGAACTGTCCAACTCCCATTGAAGTGGCTGGCGGAGGCCGCCCTGAAAGAGTCTGTGCACAGGAAGTCAATAAGTTTATTGCTAAAGTTAACCATTCCAACTGAAAAGTTGCAGCATACTATGTTTCATTCTCTTGTAAGAAAGAAGTTTATTGCTCAAAAGAAATCGGTAATCAGTCTAACAATTCAAACATCACCAGTATTCTTTATTTATAGTAAATATACCATGAGAAACTCCAAAACTAAAAGATAATGATCAAATTGTATAACTCATATCTAAACACACACAGAGAACATCAAAAGGGTGAAGGAGATAATACCATGCGAGGAGCAACAGAGATTGTCAGAAATCTGAAGCCACGCATATCATTCGGATGCAACCAGAAAACAGCGGAAGGAGGTGCTTGTTCAGTTTGGCTACCTGGCTCAATCTATGAACACCAATATACAGGTTAAGAATGGATGTCTCAAAAATCTAAGGAAATTCTAGATATTGGTGTTCAGTAAGATTCTGGACATAAGAATGGTTATACACATCCACTACCTGCCTTGGAGCTGGTCCAGATGGAATATGCACCATCTTTGATGTGACTTCAACAACAGAAGCTTCAGAATTCGGAGTTCCCTTTTCACGCCATAGATGAAGCCGGACCCCAGAGCATGGGGAAAGATTTGTGACAAAAATAAAATGTTTCTCACCATTGGACCCCTGATAAATAGCAATGTTAGCATAATTATAAATTTACCTTCATGTAAAAGTAAAAATGATATGAATATGCCATCAGTTACATACTTTGGAGCCACAATTCCAAAATTGAAAATGAAACTTACTAGTTTATGAATGTCCAGCCATCGCCTTCTCCCATCCATTGCCAAAACCGTGACTGTTGTGGTTTGAATATACAAGTCCTTTTCAAGTCCATCATCATTCCAATGAACATTACTAGGACAAGAAAATATATGGGGGAAATGAGATCCTGTAACATAGTGAAGTACTATTAATCAGCTGAAAAATTATCAATCTAGAAACATATCCACAGGAGCATGTGCAGAAACTAGGTAGTTTTATCTTAAAACTCGAGACGAATGTGACATGTACAAGAATCACAAAAATAGAGCTGAAGCAAAAATGGTTTACAAGACAATGCTTTGCAACAGCTCCACACATTTAATGAATTAACATGATTTTCCAATGACATTCAATAGATTTTAAAGGATCTTTTTTTTCTTTTGTTTTCGTCATCCCTTTTTCCATATCCAATGGTGGCAATATATAAAACTATTAAGACCAAAACAACTTGATCCATTCATCAGAGCATACTAAGTAGACTATTTCATCTAGTTGCAGCAATGATCCAAAAATAAAGATGGGAAGATGAAAATACCAATTCCATCTCCAGAAGAAGTTTTGATTGATCGCCTACGCGATTGTGACTGTGCCAACCAATTAAAATTTTGTGGTATCCCACTATGAAGCATTTTTGTGAATATCGAAACTCTTTGTCGTACATCATTAAAAGGTTGACCACGGTCTTTGTTTAATAGGCTAAGGAGAGTGTGTGACACCTGAATTTTGATAGAAAAGATCAGAACTGTACTTTTATGACATAAAATAGCTTAAGAAACGAATATGAGTTACCTGCACAACCAATTGATTACACCACAGTATAACCTGATGTTCCATTGACAACCATACATTCTTCATACCAGTACTACTTATCATAAAGCCATGTGTAGGAGGTACAATGCCATCAAGGGATTCTAACTTTGACCGTACCTGAGATTAAAGCAAGGAAAAAAGAAAAAAAAAAATAAATAAATTTTATTAGCATCCATTATAAAGGAAATTAATTTTTTTTTAAATTAGTTTAAAAAGAAATGACTCTTGGAGATCAATTTATATAGAACAAGGTAGCTATTTATACTGTTATTGTACCAAGGATAGTATTCAAGAAGCAATAACAGAGGGTGCTGATATTCAAGAAACAAAAAGAACATAAAAAATTAAAATAAAATAAAAAAATCTGATATAATCATACCCAATGAACTGTTAATAGAAAAAAAAATCAAAAAAGAAAAGGCCTAAACTAATACTATGCTCTGTTCTTGAAGTAGAAGAAGCCCTATAAAGCTTGAGAGGATTTCCAGAGTGCTACTAGTAAAAGAGGAAGCCAAAATTGGATGATGAGCAATAATAGTGAAGACGTAACATTATTCCTACCACAGGGTTATTGAGAGGAAAACTAGATACCTGGTAATCATTATAACCACCAGAAATTGAAACAACAACAACATTTGAAAGTGATGGACCAGAGAGATAACGACCAGCTCGAGAGATTTGGGCCTCGTATCCCTTTCTCCATTCATTATTTACTTGTGCATAATAGTGACCCAGGGATGGTTGCAATGCCAACGGAGGTGACCTGCGTGAAGTAATAAAGAGATCTACAAATTAAGAAACAAAAACAAGGTTTTAAAAACTTCAAAGGAAAACAAAAGAAGCAGTGCTGAAGCTTACTGGTGTGGTGTAGAGAGTGTCAGAACAGTCTCAATAGCTGACTTCCTTAAATGTGGATGAATTACTGCAGCTCTAGCAACAAAACCACCCATGGAATGACCAACTAATATGACACTTGTTGGCAGACTCCCAGAGTCAGCAGCACCTTCTTTGTTCCTCATGTCATGAGACTCTTTGTATTGATCCAAAATCTGCATAAAAATTACAATAGATAATTAAAACAAAAATGCCATTACTTTGAAACAATATGATAACAAGAGAACACAGGAAAAAAGGATAACGAGACAGAAAGAAATACAGTTTTCTCAAAATCTTGAGTTGCGTCGAATGATTAACTACAACATGATAGCAAGAACAGATTAATCCTATGTAGAGTAACAGAAAACAGTTGTGATACCAATCATATAAAATTAACTATAGTTTTCCATGCATGTTCAGCATTGAACAAGTTATTTAGGCTGAAACAGCTTTGTTGTATTAGTTCTCACAATCTCCTTTGTCTTTCTATTCCCCTAGGAAGCGTCAGATTTATTGCAGGATTTTGATGCATAAATCATCAAAATAAAAAGTAATACCCTGTGAACAGCATATACTACATATTCGGTATGTTCTTCAAGTATCTGACCATCCATTGCAGAGTGTTCACCTTCAAGATCTACTGCAAACCAGTCAAGCATGCGTATATATTGACTGGGTAAAGGCATGTCAAATTCCTCCACTCCTAGATTCCCAAGATTTGGAGTAGCTTCTGAATAGAAAGTATGCTCAAGTGGACCTCCTTGATAAGCCCTATCAGATTCTGCAGCCAAAGATCTAACCTGTAAGGAAAAAGTAAAAATAAAAAAGATCACTCGTTAACCTTACAAGAGAAGATCCATTTTAATTGTAAATGTAGAAGAAACTAAAAAGACATCAGTGCTAATTGCAATGTTTCAATCTGGACCTAAGCTAAAAAGAAAGAAATTTAAGTGAGTATCTAGATCAATTTATCCTATTCAAAATATGCATTAGGATTATTTATAATGTAATCATTAGAGATTCAATGGAATAGTCAAAACACCTTATGGAGAGAACCTGAACAATTTCATTATAAGCATGATAAAGTTTATCCCTTAATATATTTTGGGATTTCTCAGTAACAACTAGTATACTTCATCTCAAAAATATTCCTAGACACATTAATGAAAGGATAACTGCAAATAAATAGATCATTTGCCATTAGAAAGACTAAAGGGACTAAATATGATGAATAAATTGGAAAGACTTGCCTGTTTGTAACTTCCACCATTGCCAGGTATGAAGAGAACTGGAACACCATTGAGCTGCTTAAGGTGCTCATTGAAATCAATATGCTTCCAGCCTTCGTGGTACAAATACAAACCATACTTAGCTAATGAAACATTTTTTGGTGTGGAGATGGGAATGTAGGTGGGATACATGTAGGTCATAATACAGCCATTTGATATGGGCTTCAGCAAATGGTAGAGTCCCGCAAGAGCTATCCAAAGGGCAATAACAACCAAAGCTCCAACTCTAAGTTTATTTCCAAAACCACACATTGTGATTTGTGAAGACCCTCTAAAACCCAAATTCAAACTCATCCTCTCAATCACCAGACAAAAAGTTTCATCCTTTCTGCATAATCCAAGAAGCGAAGTCTAAATATCAACATCCATATTTAATCAAGCTCGAAAGAATCAATAGAAAAAGTAAAGAAACAGGAATTGAGCATGCATATATATTCTTATCCGTATGGGATCTAAATTTTCTCAAACAAAAAAGAGAAGGATTGAAAAAGGAGATATGGGAATTAGAAAGAAAAGAGAGTAAAAGAAGCACCTGGATCTAGCAACATTATTGGAGAGACTTGAATCAGTAAGCTACTAGACAGTAGTAGCAGCAGTCTAAAAGAGGAATCTTGGCTAATAAAAATTATAAAATGATTAAATCTGAGCTAAATCTTTGCCTTAATTATGGTGGGAAGGAAAGAAAGAAAGAAAGAAAGAAGAAACCTTTTTAATTTCTTGAAAGGGGTTTGTCCTTCGCTGTCCAACAAGGTAAAAATAGTGTGGACTCGGGTCAAAGCCGGGTTTTTTAGGTCCTGTCCGTTTAAACTAAAGAATTAATAGTGTTCCCAAAACACCATGATCCACACACACATGGGTACAAAGGTCTACATCCCAACTCTCAGGGACTACTACTATAACCTAAAGATTCCGACAAGATGGTGACACATTATATACATTGAACCTTAGGAAATGCTAACCTGGGAAAATCTTTCAGGTTTTTTCTTTCTTTTTTTTTCCCCTTTTTTCCAGAGAAATCCTCGTTCAGTTATTGAAGATGGGGAAAGGGGATAAAAAAGAAAAAAGGAAAAAGGTTATTACTATTATATGGGAGGCTCTGGTTTATCTTGATAGTGAATATCGAGTGTTGAGGACGAATCCAGTTGTTTGGAGTTTTTACAAAAAAACGGCAACAAGGGTGGTGTAACAGATTTTGTTTATTGTTTATTATTTTAATAAATAAAAGTAAATCCCAATGAACATTGTTGCTCTAGGCACTCATAAAATTTTTTTGGATTTGGTTCATCAGTTGACCATTTTTCTTTTTTTTTTTTTTTTTTTTTTTTGATGAATGACCATTTTCTTCTTAAAGAAAGGGATTATTATATGTGCAACGTTGATTATAAATTAGAGATTTATTAAACAAAAAGGAAAGAAAAAAGGACTAATTGCATCAATAACTGAAAAATTAAGGACTAAATTCACAAATTTTTCAATCTTATGTTTATTTTCATTGTTTTAATTGGTATACGTGATTCCTAACTCTCTACCTAATCAGGTGTCGGAAAGCAACAACAATAGTGAGCAGCTAACCAAACAAATTAATATTACCTAATAATACTTATCTTGAGAATGACTTCCAGTTCATCAAGAAGGAGGGCTAGGGAAAAGGAAAAAAGAAAAAAGAAAAAAAAAATCAGAAAAGCAAACACCATGAAACAAATGTTCAGTTCTATTAAGCCAAAAATGCTGGTACATGTGATAATCTGGAAAACTATCACAAAAGCTATTGGTAGTGGCATATTTTAACTCAATTGAATCATCTATCTTACAAAATGAATAAAAGAAGGAAGAAGTTCAATAGCCAGAGAGTAAACCAACAAGACACAGCACTCCGATCAAAAATTGTGTCACCAAATATTGACTGACCTCCCAGAGATGCATATATATATTACATGGGAAGACAGGCAACACTTATGTCACGATCTCAATAAGAGAACTCATGACCTCGGAGTGATATATACTTCTTGACCCAAATCGCAACGTCCTCAGCACATGCCTGGGCCTGAGGGGTACTAAGTAGCATTCCAAGAGTTGCAAATTCATGAACTGCATCTTTGTATTCAAGAAGGGGAGCGTCAACATTTACTTTCCGGAGCTCTTCTGAGTAGGCTATTGCCCTGTCCCTCATCCAGTCATGCTCTGCTACAATGGTCATTGTGGGAGGCATCCTCTTTAGAGGGGGTCCCCGGCCAGGGACTAGTGGATTTGCAGCAGGATGGTCTAAACTGAAATCCTTCTCAGGTAGAAATAGTTTCCATAAAAGAATGCACATTGCCTTGTCATAGAAATAGGAATTTGCCAGTTTTATCTCAGAATGCGTCGGAACACTTCCAATGAAAAAAGGATACATCAAAACCTGTGCTACCACCTTGACAGGGTCCAAAAGATTGCCTGCCTCTACAGCTTTTCTAGCCACAAAATCAGCAATGTTTCCCCCACAACTAACCCCAAGAAGAACACATCTGTTACCAAAGATAAAATCCTCTAATCAGATACAGTACAGGATATTCCAATAAAACAGGAAAGATACATAAGCACCATCAGCATATAAGTTTACAATAGATGCTCACAATACTAACAATAATACCAAATAAGAAAGAATACATGGTAGAAGCAAAATAAACCGACACTAGTATAATACATAAGCAGTATGATTAAATATTAACTTTAAAGGTATACTAATTTCCACAATTTTATCACTATTCAGAGACACTCCTATAGCAAAACTCCACAGATCAATTCCACCATAAAGTTGTTGTCAGTTTCTATCAGAGACTGACAGGAACAAGCAAAAGTTTAGCAGTGTTTTGAGAACTTCGATAAGAATAAACTACAATTACACCTTCAGAATAACATCCAGCATATGATGCACATCCTATAAGCCTACAAGGAGACTCTAAGACATATTCTTCTTAATATACAACCTTTGGCACCATAATCTCAGGGTAAAGTGTAATGCGTGCACTTACTAAACAAAAATCAACAATTCAATGACTCAGAAGTTAAGTTGTTGAAAGGAGATTCAAATATGATGATAAAACAAGCCTGATGGGGAAAACTCAAAACACATCAGTTTCATCAGAAAAAGGACAATTTCATTCTGGCATATATGTCAGAAAACAAACTAAAAATAAATTGGAAATTGGAGGGTGCTGGCTTGAAACAATAGGAGGGAAACCCAATTAGATAGGGGGAAATCAAATAGAATCCTAGATCAATTTAACAATTCCTTCTCTAAACTTTGTCACAGTCAGATGATAATACTGGTAGCTTAGTTCAAGGCCATTCAAAGACAGACGTGAAGAAGTTTAATCCAACTAGTTCAGTAGAAATTTAATCCATACTAGTACAAGGGTTGTAAATTTAGAATGCAAACAAAAATAAATTATCCTTGGATAAGCCGTTTTCATTATCAGAACCATAAGCTAAATATCTAATAACAGGAAAAAAAATGGGATTAATATAAATTTAGATGGCCGAATCAATAATAAACTTACCTTGAAGGATCTCCATGCGCTGCCAACCAGGGCTCCACCATAGATGCACCGAATGCATCGGCAATAAATCTCTGAACATCAGACTTCTTCAGGTCTGTGCCATTGCTGTCGCGCGTACTTCCCAAGGATTTACTGCATTCGGCTAAGTTGGCCTGCTTCGCCAGCCATTGTAAAACCTTCAGCCCATCCTCGAATGCTGCTGGATACCGATTCTCCGGTGCTAACCTGTAGCCAACTGCCAAGACAATAACATCACAAACTTTTGCAATTTTCCGGCAAAACAAATCATTCGCCACCGAATCATTGCTACCACTGACGAATCCCCCTCCATGAAATTGCAACATCACAGGCAATTTCCGATAATTATCTTTAGCCGGATTATATCCTCTGTACACACCATTGTCGGATTTCACACTAGCATCGTCGGTACTGCATCCGTAGCTATTCCTCCGACTAGCCTGATTCCGAATAGACTCCACACGCGGGGTAGCGACTCCATTAGCAGAGCAGTAGCTGTTGCGGCGGAGAAAAACTTGATTGGAATCGGATCCGGAATTTGGATCGGGTTTCCTTCCAGGACCTCCTCGATCCTTACCCCCAGATTTGTTAGGTTGAGATTTGAAATCAGTATCCGCAGATGCAAGGCAAGTATCGGGGAGAAAAATTCGAATAGACAGAGAAGTTAAAGGATCGATATGAATATCCTTGGTAGCGACGCCGTCTGTGAACGAAGGATTAGGAGCGGCAATTGATTCCTCGTCCTGCCGCGACGTAACGCCAAAAGAGGAGCTGATCTCATCCGCCGCGTGAGGGTTTTGCATACGATTCTGTAATCTATGCTTCAACAAAAATTTGAAATAAACACTGTACAATTTAACCCCAACGCTTGGCATTTCCCAATACCTCCTCCTTTCTTCTACGGGAAAAATAAAAACAACATGAAACCAGATACCTGGAAACAAATTATTTCCACCTTCCCCCTTCAAACTTCGACGTGACCAAAAAAGACAAAATCCTTTACTTGCTCACCGCAATTTTATTTATTCAGATTAAAATTTCTGATAGCGATTTCAAATTAGGGTTTTCTCGACGGAAGTTTTGGGAAAAAACAAAGGAGGATAGAGATCGGCGGAATGTGTGAAGAAATCGGAAGGGAAGAAGAAGAAGAAGGATCAGTGGCGTGGGAATGGAGAGAGAGAAGGGTAAGAGTGGAGGAGTGGTCGGATGATGGCTAATAATTTGGGGGACATCCGAAATCAATTAAAATCATCATCAGAATCAGACTCCTCATGGGATTTCTTGTCTTTTCCTTTTTTTTTTTTTTTTTTTTCTTTTCTTCTTCTACTGCAGTCATAGTGTAAAAAGTAGTTTTCTTCCTTTTTTTTTTTCCGCTATACTTATAATATAATATTACTCCTATCATTAAAGATGAGATTTATTATTCAATCTATTATATATATATAAAAAAAAAATGTATCTATGTTAATAATAATTTAATTTTTTTGTTGTTGTGACCTATCTAATAAGGTTGTTTAAAACCCTCTTACTCAAATGATATAATGCGTGTTTTAAATTCGTAAGACTTATTTGAACAATATTATTAAGTCATGTTACTTGACATTATGCTAGGTATCAAGAAAAATCCATTCCCTTTTTTAAAAATGAATCAGTTAAATAGTCCAAAACGGAGAATATCATTAGTTAGTATTTTGTGTAACACATGTCATGTCATTTCTTGCGGGAACGATGAAAATAAAAATGGAAGCTTTTTTTCTGCTAATTCTCTTGTCTATTAATTAAAGTGGACAATTTTTTAATTTTTCTTTTTCTCTATATATAAACTTTACAATTAAAAATTTTAAATTGTATTTGCAACAATATATGATGAGATTCTATGTAGTATAGATTTATATATAATTGTATTTGCATATGAGCAGTCCTGCAGAATGATTTGGCCAGACAAGAAAGAACAAGAATTTGAAATGGAGAGTTATCTAAAGATAACAAAGGCTCTCTCAAAAATATAAAATGATAGTACATATATATATATATATATATATATATAGAATTATATATAATTGCATAATAAGAGTACACAAAATTAAACCAAATTCAAAAATATCTAAACAAGATACACCTGCAAAATGAAGCCTTTTCAACATCATTGTTTTTCTAAAAAAAAAGCTAACAACCAAAAGCCCAATTTCTTCTCTAAGGAAAAAATTTGCCCCCCCAAGAGAATGGTGCAGAGACCATATCCCAGCAAGGCTTGCAAGTACTTTTTGACCATTTTGTTCATCAGTTCCATATATACAATCCTCTTTCTAGAACCAGAAAAAAAAAAAAAAGAACAGTTCATGATGCCTGCAGAATGGTGTTCTTCATGACGTGGGAAACTGACCAGGAGCAGCAATTTTTTAAAAAAAATAAAGGAAAAAAAAATCCAGGAATTACAAGAAGGAGAGGAGAGCATGCTTAGGATCTTCAAGTTTTACCTTAATACCTCAAAATAAATCTTTTTGCCTTCCTCCATGGTCAGCACACCAATCAGCAGCAGTTTGGAGCTACACTTACTTTGATACAGAACAATCCTATATATCTCTAGCCAGATGGTGCATGGGGGTTCACCCTGCGGTGGACAAGCACTGGTTCGTTACTTGATGCTTTCATTGCAGCAATCTCCTCTAAGCGTTTCCACGTCGCTTCACGTTTCATCTTCATATCCTTTTCTTGTGCTTCATCTTCTTGAAATTTCAGCAAGCACTCTTCAAAGAGCTCTGGATCTGCATCTGAGAAGATTTTGCGAACATTGATGGTCAAACCCTGTACTGCCTGATTCCAGTGGCTCCTCGCATTTTTCTCCAATGCAGGAAATATAATTGGAAGAATAACTTTACGGTTTTGTTTGATGAGGCTCTCTATATGATCATTGTTCCACAGAAACAAAGCCCTCTCAGCAACCTGTTAAAAACCAAGAGTAACATTATATGCTGTGGAGTTCACATGAAAAATGCAGACAGCACGAAAGATATCCAGAATAATTTTACCACGAGCATAAAACAAGCGTAAGTAAAGAAAACTAACAGACGTCTGAGACTTGGAAATGCATAGGTAATAGACATAGGATAATAAAATTTGCAAACAAAAAAAAGGATAAACATTATATTGGACTTGTTTCTAGAATATGCTAACATATGACCATGCCCATCAAAACCATAGTTAGGCCACAAACTGAGCCTATTTTTTGAGATGGTCTTACTTCATAGCCCATTCAATAACTCAACTAGGAGCACTAGTAGTTGCAAAATCTACAAGATATGAAACTCCTGAAATTCTTGTGGCCATCCATTAAGAAGATGACAATGTAGCCACAATCTAAATATTGACTTGGATGATAAAAAATAAAAAAATTACACCTCTTTCTGAAACTTGGCTTAGAGTGATTTTTAGAGTCCACACAGCTTCATAGGCATTTGAAAGTTAACTAAAAAAAAATGCGAGAATGACAGAATAACAAAATTGCAGCCCTCCCTAGTTTAGAATCATCCCACACCCAAGCCTTCAGTTTCTTGGAAACATTAAACTCAGATACAAGCATGAAGTAACAGAATCAAGAGTAAAATTCTTGTACAATGACAAATATTACTCATAAAACCAGAACTCAATAGTACCCAATAAGCAGATAAAGTTTCTTCACCACCTTAATACATGATAATTATCTCTACCAACTTGCAGCTAGAAAACACCATTGCAATAGATTTTATACTCAAATCTTTTCGTCATAGCCTTTTGTGGAGTTATATTCTAATTTTGAACTTGATTCCCACTTTTATGCAGCTCTTTCTCTTATAGGTCGAAGCTGATTATTAACACAGACCTCCCTTAGTGAGTTGATGTTGCAATATCCTTTACACACATTCAGGAATTCAGGATTTTAAAGCATAATATTAATGTTCTGCTTGATGCAAACTACATGCTAACTAAACACACCTAGAAGGAGAAGAACCTACCTGAAAATGTGAACTGCTGAGGCAGCGACCAATCTGGCGGAACAGAGGTACCATGCAGCGCTGAAATTCTGGAGGTTGAGTTGCTTCCAAGACTTCTTCCAGTTCTCCCAGAAACATAACCTCTTTTGAGCTGTTTGTGATTGGCCAATACTTCAGTAACCCCCTAATGACAGTATCAGCAAGCTTGCAATCCTTTTCCACAAACTGTGTTATGCAATAAGATAATTGCTGATGATACATAGGTATACACTTGGGTTTGTGTAACGGAATAAGTGCACGAACTAGAAAGAGTTTGTGCTCTTCTTTCAATGGCAGGGCAAACCCATTGATTATGCTACCCAAAATTTCTAGAAGCTCAGCAATCCCATTATGCTTCTCAGTTTCAAATATAAATCGGTAAAATATATTGTTGATTGCTTTCCTAATGTAGGGACGGTGCACCATGAACTTCCCATATATACGATGTAGTACAGTCTTCAAGTACTCCCTTTCCCTGGGATCTTCTGAATCAAAAAGGTCTAACAATCGCAGAACGAAAGAGTGATCAATATACCTCTTGGCTAACTTTGCATCTGTCTCAGGTGATGCAACAAATCTGAGAAGGAATTCATACACAATCTGCAAATGAGGCCATGCAGGGTCCATAAGTGGTTCTTCTTCTTCCAGATCAAAGCCTTCTAGGACTTTATTTTCCCTAGGCTGAGTTCCAAGTGTCCTGAACAAATTTGCAGAGACCATTTTAATCATTTCTTGCATGGCAGTTTCACTAAATTTCCCACTTGCAGAAGTAACATAATCAACAAGCTCCACAAGTGTCTGCCTTTTGATGTCTTTTTCTTTCAAATTCTTTGTTGGATCAGTGAAGTCAAACTCAAAACAACACAGATTAAGTTTTTTGATGAACAAATTTGGCTTCTCAGAGTTTGGAACATCCCTGAAACTAGGCAAGGCCTCAAATGGAGAAACAGCTAAGTTTCCATTTACCTTTGCATTTAAAGCTTGGGGAAGTTTTCCATGATTTAGTCCTGGATTAGGAGTATTATTGCTAGCTGGAAGAGAACTGGAATTGAAATTCCCTGACCGAGAGCTTGAGTGGTCATTGCTCCTTGAGCTAGTAGAGGCACTTGAAGAGACGGTGGATGTTCCTCCATCACGATTTTCTGCTGATTTAGATGGCTTCCTTGGGATCTTATTAAATATTTGCTTAATCATCATTGGTCAAAACCTTTGAAAATGAAGAAATGTATCAAAGATTTTAAGACCAGAGCCCCACTGTCAAAAGTAAAGGCATAAATCAACAGTAGTGGGATCTTTATGCAGTCTCGAAGCCACCATCATCCAATGAGAACACAATCCCATTCTTCTGAACTTGTCATCCTCTCAACCTCAAATGCACAAACATGCATAGTCTATGTAGATGACAACCATCCCCGCCTTACTTCTACTTATAAAAAAAAAAAAAAAAAAAAGGAGAAAATTAAAACAAAATCCAATTAATATGAAGAAAAGCACAAATTACCAGAGCTCTGGAAGTTAGATTTTCCCAATAAGCTAAAATAATGGAGATGTCTTCTCAATTGAAAAGATACCTTTACTCCACCATTCTTATTAACATAAATGACAACCCATTGTTTAATGGGAGAGACAAGAACTACAGATGCAAAACCCAAGTGCCAATTTTTAAAAGAAAACCTAAAATTCCCAACCATACAATAGTAAAGGTGCTCAAATTAGACATATTTAATTTCACAATTACACAAAACGAAAACTTTGATGTCTAATCACCTCAAATATCGTTATTCTTCTGTTCAAGAAAAGCCAAAAAAAAAGGGAAAAAAGAACAGTTTCCCCTGTTCTTAGCTAGATCAAGACACACCAAGATCTGGACATGATCTACAAAACCCAGATAGCATTCTTCATAAAAAAAAAAAAAATCGCCTAAAGACAGTATTCAAGACAGTAGACTCGAAACTTTTTACAAGGTTAAAACATCAAAACCACAATTAGTAAACATAACAAACCCCAGTACAAGGGGCTAATTAAAAAACACACAAAAAAGCTGAAGGGAAAATGAAAATAGCATAAAAGGGGCAAAAAAAAAAAAACACACAAAATACAAAATTACGAGCTACTGATTCTCACATGAAGTTCATGAACAGATATATCCAAGAAATAAAGCAAATTAGCAGCAGCTAAAGGACTGAAACAAAAGATTTGAGTTCTTTTGTGAGTTGGGGGTCAGTGATCGAAATCTGGGAAGGAGCAGACCAACTCAGTAGAGAGAGAAAGAGAAAGTGAAGGGGAAAAAAAAAAAGAAAAAAAGGGAAGATGGGTTTAGCAGAGCAATCTCTGGATGTAGTTTTTGACGAATGTAAGAAGTAGTACTTACTATCTATACCTTCTACTGATTTTGGGGTTTCTAAAATTCTTTTGTTTTTATAAATATAAATTCCTTTCCCTTTTTTTTTTTTTTTTTTTTTTTTTTTTTCTTTTCTTTGTCTTAAATTCTGTCCTAAATTTTTTTCATCTTATTATTCAAAATATATATATTTTTTTTCTTTTTTTCCTTTTATGTGTTTTTTTTTTTTTTTTTGTCTAAAAATTTCAACCTGAATTCAGAACAAAGAAAATCAAATTATGATGTGATGTTATGTACCTCTTTATTCTCACTTTTGGGTTTTCTTCAGATGTAGAGATCTCTTCGATTTTACTGTTTTGCCCTTGGAATTCATAGGATATCCTTAATTTTTTATGTTATTTTGAGACTGAGAGAAAGGGTAAAAATGAACATTCAATACAAAAAATAAAATAATGGCACTTCTGTGCTTTATTTATTGGTACGTGCGGACCTAAAGCCTATTGGGTGTTTTTAATAGTAGACTACTTATTATTTAGTACTACTACTATTGTTGTATAATAGAGTACATATTTTTATACATAACCTTTTTAATTTTTTTTTATTATTATTAGCATTAAAAATAAATAAATATTTAAGATATTTTATCTTTGTCCCACCAAAAAAAAATATTTTATTTTTTATATAATTTGAATTTATTTTATTGGAGATCTTGTGTTTTATAAACAAATTAGTGTGTTTATTCATTTGACACCATTTTTATATCCATATATATATCAAGATTGAGAATATTAAATATTAATTTAAAATTTTTTATAACTTCAAAAATTTTTGAAAAAAATTTATGCCATTTATTTTTATATATTTTTGTTAAGGATACGAGATATTTTAGATGTATTCCAAATTATAAGAAAATACATCTAAACCAATTCACAACCAGACTATTTCTCATTCGAGTTGTGCCGAATTGGTCTCAAACCTAAAATTTAAATAGTTACTTATATATGAGTTGAGTCGGAAGTTCAAACCCTCAATTTAAGCTAAGTAGATGCTCCTTATCAATTCACTTATGCTTTTCAATTTAAGCCAACGGATGCTTCTTATCAGTTCACCTATGCTTTCGGGGTTTTATTTATTATCTTGTTGATTGCATTCATTCTTTCCAAGCTACATTTTTACTTTTATATATTAAATTGATTTTAAAATAATATAGAAGTTCAAGAAATACGATTAAAATGCGTGTGAAATACAAGTAGTATTACTACTAGTAGCAAGGGAAATTTGGTAAAGTTTAATGACTTGACAATTAATTTAATTGATATATATAAAATCATTAAAGCATTGGTTGCCTTCAATGTTAATTTTGCTTGGAAAATTGACAATCATTTAAGAAGATATTAATTAAACTATATATATAAATAATAAGAAGTGATTACTTGGTAGTTTAACTTATAACTAAGATTTTTACTCATAATTATAGAAGATCTTGCCGTAATATCTATATATACTATATATTTAAATATACAGAATCATTATAATACCAAATCCAATAAATTGGAAGAACCATAATATATATATATATATATATATATATATATACCCCAACCTATTTTATGAAAGTTTTTCAGAGACTACCAACACAACCGACTTCGAAGTTTCATTCTTAGAAACAACGAGATTTCATTTTTTCTCCAAGAAAATGATTTCAGTAAACAATAGGAAAGAAGGAAGACAGACATTGTTGAGGTCGATATCCCAACCAAGTTCCTAAAATTAGTCAACATCTTATAGTCAGACGTCATCCTGAGTTTTCAATTGATGGCTAACAGTTCCAGTCAAAAACAAATAAATAAATAAAAATACACTCATGCGCACACTTCTATCACTGCCTTGAGTTTTTATTGGATGTTAATTTTGACATTTCAAACTCTCCACTGCCCATGAATAATAAGACATTCTTTAGGTGAACAAACACAACCCGGGTTAAAAATGGAAAATAAAAAAGGGAAAAAAAAAGATAAAAATAAATCAAGCTTATCAGAAGCAGATTTGACATTTAAATCAATACAGGATACAAGGAATGGCTAAGATCTTCCTAGCTAATTAGGAAGGCAATTATCTGAACAAGATCTAACAGTTTCACTCTCCAAGCATTATATGGCTGTGGAATTGCATTGACATCTTGAAAATCTCCTTTCCTAACCCAATGCATATTGCATTGGCATCTTGTGTATCTCCTTCCGAAACCCCAAGATACAGAATGGCTACCCATTTGTCATACAATGCACACTACAGATTCAAGGCATCGTTGAAACCAAGTAAAAAAACATGTAGAGAACAAATCTCCTTTGCCTAACCCACGTGTGGATTCTGTGGATGAAGAACAGTGAGACATAGAAGGAGCATCAATCAAAGAAGAAGAAAAGAGCATAGAAATTACAAACGTGCCGGGGTCTATGAACATATTGCGGCATAAAAGGATTCCAACCGAGAAACAAAGAGGAAACCATGTATGAAGATCGGCGAGGATGCAGATTCAGCAAGGTTTCCAGACTGTAGGACAATTTTCTATTTTTTCTACCCTGAACTTTGACTTTAATGTTCCATTAGGGCAGTTTCAGTCTCTGACAATGGTGCTGCAACAAAAATAAAGATTATATACAAGAATTCAGTGATCAACAAGATAAAACTTTCAGAGGAAGTGGTTGATAGAACAGTCTCTTGCATTTCAAAAAGAATCAACATTTAATCTCATAGACTCCAAAACAAATGGTAAAAAGCGATTAACTAATTCCACTTTCTTCAAGCATCCCTCTTCCAAAAAAAAAAAAAAGACCTTTTACTGAAAATATAAGAGGCTAGGGGGCATCGGGAATAGACTGAACCCATTCTCATCCCGCCCCCTCTTCCCCCACAAGTCAGACAGTGCCTAACTGGCTCTTGGCAGGGCGGATTAACAAGAAGTAAAAAGGAAAGGCATAAAGTTCAGAACAGATAAATAGATATATGCAACCTAATATTTGGCTTTTAAAGAAACATACCAAGCAAGTCCTCATATGAATCTGCCAACAGTGATGTGTCCATCAGCAAAGGAGGCGAGAAAACTTGATCTTGAACGTCATCCAAATCATAAAATGATCTATGTGCATCAGATACTGAAGAGTTCGATCCAACAGCCGAAAGAAAACCATTTACGTCATCATAGTCCTCTAGTGATTCCAAATCATTTAGAATTTCTGCCCCATCAAAATTATTTCTAATACGATTGTCTATTACACGAGTTGCAGGCAAAGTCGAGTCTGCTTGAGATGTGAACAACCTTTTATTTCGTAAAAGATTAGGTTTTTTGTCTTGGGTTATACGGGACAGCCCAGTGCCAGGAAGTGGTACAAAGTAATGCTCTGAGCTATCATCGGAACGGCTGTCTTGAGATGATTCTGCACCGTACAACTGAAATGAAAGTGCAGCTTCTCTCACAGACCTCTTCAGGTTTTGAATAAAAAAATTATCATTGTCTGCAGGGACATGGGAAAATAAGATTTAGAAACAGAATAGATTAACCATCCCAATTAAGGCAAAGTAGAAACAGAAAATACCTTGGGCCAAATAATCAATGTGATTGGTTGATGCAGGCTGCTCTAAAGCCTTTTGTTCTGGCATATTTCCCATCTGATTTGCTTGAGCTTGGGACTGTCGCTTTTGCATGTTTCCACTTTTCCCAGAGTTAGGTGTTAAACTAAATAAATGTGGGAGTTTTAGAGTAGGGGGGCTGGCAGATGTTTTCTCAAGCTGAATGGTTGAGAGCCGAGAGGTCATATCACCGACTTCATCAGTGCTATTTTCCTGGATAATGCAGTTCATTTAGTTATTTCGGTAGCAATTTTAGAAAATTGGACAAATGTGAGTTTTAGTCTCTAATGGTGTCCTCCCCTCACCCCCCTCCCAGGAAAAACCAAAAGAAGAGAGACATTGCATTCTCAGTAAAATGGATCACCCAAAAGATTACCAATGTCCTTCCACTGTTCTGAGCTTGGATAGGTGAATTTGATCGACCACGGTGTTTGGCCAATGGAAGTAGGCTGGATGACAAACTATTAACTTCGTCTGTGAGTTCTGATACAGAATTCTGTATAGCTGGAGCAACTTCCTTCAGTTGATTAATGAGGACCTATAAATAATAGATGTGGTGTCAGAGAATTCAGAAACTGAAAAATGAATTATCTGAATCAGTTTGACAACAACAAAAATCATGATATGTAGTACATAGACAGGAGGCATTTCATAGTTCAAAATATGAAAGAGTTCCTAAACAAATCAAGTTCCATCTTTCCACATGAATATTCATAAATAAATGATATTATCGACATAATAATGAAAAGCGAAGAAGGGCAACCCTGGCATGGAAGTATTCACCTGTATGCTAGCCAAGTGTTGCTTGTGTTCAGCAAGTGTTGCAGCTAACGATTCAGCATGACCACTCGTATCACCTTCTTGATTGTTCCGAAGAAGCTCTGGGCCCTCCCCATCATTGGCTTTTGCCTGCAAACAATGCACCAAGTATATAGTGTGATCTAATCCTAAAGTTGAAAAATAAAATAAATAATATGTTAACCAGGAAAGAAAATTAATATCTTAGGAGTACAGCATGCACAACACCTTAAAGGAAGAAACAGGTTTAGGGTCTACTCTAGGAAAAGAAATTATTATGCTGTACAAAAATGAGGAGGATATATTGCCATGTTCTTATCAGAGCCACTGCACGAGGAGCATCTATCATGCTGCTCCAAATTTTTTTAGCATATCATAACACCGTATTTTTTTTGTTTTTTTTTTTTTTTTTTTGGAGGGGGGGGGGGGGTGTTGTTGTAAAATGCATATCATAACACCTGATTTCATCAAAAAAAAAAAATTTGATGGCAAAGTTTATGGGGCAGAAATCATGTTGGTCAAATACTGGGTTTGACCAGAAGAGAAGGAAGAATACAGGAGGAGGTTTTTGCTGTGCTGCAAGGATAATGCTAGTTCCTCAGAGGTAAAAGCATACCAATTGAAGAGATTGTTTATGAATACGTTGCAAAGCATGGGTCCAACGCCGTAAAACTTCTGCTATATCAACAGTGGGTTGACCTCTTCCACTTCTATCTTCTACTCGCAAAAACTTTTCATCATTCCCATGACCATAGGTAGAATCCAAACTACTTTTCTGCTTTTCTCCATTTACACTGGCTTGTGATCCATCAATTTGCTCGTTCTTATCTGAATGAGATGAACCTAATTCAGATGGTGTAACCAAAGAACTCTGATCCATAGCTGCAAGCAAAGATGAACCAGAGATCCGATACCTGCAGAGCACACCAAAAATAAGAGAACATTGACAAGTGACAAGGACAATCAAGTAGAATGGATATTACCTATGCTCGCGATGTGCAATGAGATCCTCAATTGGGCCTGAAGCAAGAACTTCATGTTGACCTAGAAGTACGTTTCTCAAGGTCAGTACAGAGAATGGATGAAAAATATAGTGAAAGGAAGTAGCTGACCAGCATGTGTCCAAAGCAATACCAATCAATTGACACATATTCAAAACTGCTCATGATTCAGATAAACTTAGAAAAGAAGACTTCATAAGTATGCTGTGGTAACTCTAGTAGTTTCAGGCAACATATCTATCTGCTAAAACCAGAGCTGCACAAGCTAACATGCAAAAGGTGTTTGATGATTCAATACATTTCTTGAATCAAATACAATACCTATAACTACTATTGACAACAACCAAGAAGACATTCATCACTTGAAGAGAACCAAAAGGAATATCATAGGAGATTCAAATTAACATTGAAATAAACCAGGCAAAGGATTCATGTTCTTGATAATCAGAAACATTCTTAGACTTTTCTTTACTCACTCTTGCGAGATAACAAAGAGTCCCATAAGCGAGTTGCTCTTTGAACCATATGAGAATTCTGACTTGAGCTAGACACAAGTTCATCCCAAAGTTCACCTTCCAACTTCACTTTATTTCTCAAATCATGTAGTTTTTCCAGTTCTTGCTGCAGAT
This sequence comes from Cynanchum wilfordii, assembly GCA_025388415.1. Classification (NCBI taxonomy): domain Eukaryota; kingdom Viridiplantae; phylum Streptophyta; class Magnoliopsida; order Gentianales; family Apocynaceae; genus Cynanchum; species Cynanchum wilfordii. Next base: position 72,169 of record JAHSUH010004136.1, read on the forward strand.
AAGCCTAAACCAAGCATTTTTGAAAAAAAGAACAAGTTTATTTTGTGATTTCTGAAGCAAAAATCAGGAGAAAACTCATGAGGTGAAACATTATACCTCTTCAGCACAAAGACCACGGAACTCTGCTGTCATTTCATGAGCCAAGTTAGACCACATTGCCTGTCTACGCACTGCTGTCTCAGCATTCTTGAGAAATCTTCTTCTTTCAAGAGCTATTCTAGCCTGTTCAACAACCAATTATCGGATTAGACATACACAAAGTATAAAATTGTCTTTGAACCATTTACCGAATGGAATAAACAAAAAAAAAAAAAAAAAAAAAAAAAAAGTTTCCAAAGCATGACTGCTAAAAACACCTAAGCTATATAGCTGACCCTTAAAGGACAACAATCAATTTAACATATTAGTATCATTTAGACGGCAAAGTCACATGTGCAAAAGTAATAAGAGAAAATTCACAATCAAGATGATCTGAAAAGGAAAGTGTTTCAAGTATCAAGATTCCAAAAAAGTGGATTTTCAAGAAGAATTAGACCACACTAGTAAGTTTAATAGTTTTTTGAGGCAAACTTCTCATTGTAGAACAATGATTCAGACCTCAATTCTTCCCAAAAATTATTGCCAGAAGTATGGCAGATTCACAATCAGCTATTTAGTAAGCCACCAAGTCTAGAAAATAAGTATAAAAAAAAATTGTTAATCAGTTTACAATGCAAAAAACATGAACAGGGAAAAGAAATGAAGGAACGTTACCTTGGTCACGGGTAATAATGTAGCAGCATGTGAAAAAGTTACATCAGTCAATGAGGCAGGCAACGGATTACAAGATACATCTGTGGCAAATGTTCGCCTATGAACCTCTCTCAATGCATGCAAAGAAAGTTGCCACAACAGTTCAACAAATCTGCAGATGGGACCCAAGGAAATTACTGCATTAGATTTAATATGTATTCTTATTTTCATAAAGTGATTAAATTCTAGCATCGAATTCTGTAGATTCATACAAGAATGAAAGTTAGATGCCCTTATTTTGCAACAGACAATTGTAAACCTTTTTCCTCGAAAGGAGGCAAACTCTCAATTTTAGTGTTTGGACCTGTATCTCTGTATATTCCTGATACAACTTATTATACTTACTTCATCGGAAACTGTTCAAACATGTGATTCTTTACTGGATGACTGTTTCTCAGGAAAATGAAGGGGTTAATGCCTCCAATAAATAAGACTTCAACCATGAATGAGCCAAAATGCTAAGTTGATTGCTAGAAAGCACTAAAATATTACAAAAAGATAGCTGCTGGAGTAAAGCTAGATTGTACCACCATAATGTCTTTAACTATTAACAGTAAAACTAATTGAAGGTCTGCACAAGCTAACCTTGGTCCACAACAAGTTGCAAGAGATGAAACCCTGGAATTGCTCCGAGGTAGTGCACCTTGCGATTCCAGCTCACTTATAATCCCTTGTACAACCTAATATTCATGTTCAAAATCATTTCAATATCAAATCTGTAATTTGAACTTAAAACAATAACTTAGCTAGAATTAAATGTGGTAACTATCACCTTTCGAAAATCACGAGATTGCGCAGAATCAAAAATTGGCCAAACCTTATCAAAGTCCTGAAAAAAATCACTCACATAAGGAATTTGTTTATGTCAAAAAAAAACAGAGATCGAGAGCAAATGGAATTTAAAATTCAAACATATAACAACAACAACACAGACAAAAAGAGTTAAAAGTACTTTTGCCGATTGAATTGGCCCTCTAAGAGACGACAATATGAAGTAGAGAAGCTGTTCTCCTAATTTAGGGTTGGAATGCCGGAAAAGTCCAACTCGAGGAGTACCGTTGTTTGCTCCGACTCCGATGATCGCCGGATCCAACCCTAACAACAAACAGTTAGTGTACATTGCACTCTCCAGCTCTATCTCTCTCTCCTTCTCTCGGTCCATCGTCATCACACAACAACAATCGCTATCCCCTCTCTCTCTCTCTCTCTCTCTCTCTCTAATTTGCTTCTTCTCTAGTTGAGATGAGAGAATTCGAGTTGGCCTGTGTCGGGTGGTTCTTCCGATTTGATTTGGGTTTTAAATATGATTCCTAATTTTCGAAAAATTGGAGTCCTTCCGGATAAAATAAAATTTTAATTTCGCATTTTTTAAATCGATTGGGAAATGATTTTAAAATGAAGGGAAAACTGAATTTGAATTTTTCGGTTTTTATTTATTTTATTTTTATGGCTCAGTGGGTCCCAGAAAGGGTAGAATCAAGTAGTCACGTTTTGGCCGATAGCTAGAGAAAGAAAAATTTGAAATATGGAGGAGGGGTTAGTATCAAACGTGCGCCGATCAACCCAAAACAAGACCCGACCCGATCCGTTTGTTTTGCCGGCCAACTCCCGAATTGTTGCTGTCGTCATCGGGCTTTTCTTCTCTTTTAATTTTCCGCAACGGGCCCGTTTCGTTTCTTTTTTTGGAATATAATTTATCCAACCAATCACAGCATTAGAGCTTTTTTTTTCCCTTTTGTTTATTTTATTTTATTTGGGCAAATCATTGCTTAATATTCTTCGACTTTTAAGAAAAGATACTTTTTTCTTTACTTCTTTTCTAGCCAAAAGTATACACAATGAATATTAATGACTGAAGATAAACAGTAAGATCAAAGATATGTTTTATGTATCTTTATTCATAATATTTTTCGAGAGTATATCGTTATTTATGTATAATAATTACACAATTTTTACGTATAATATTTATATACTTAATATCTTTCAATGATAGTATTAATAAGCCCCCGCAAGGGGTGGTCAAGTTAGTGAAGTAGGATGCTTGATGACTACAAGGTCCTTGATTTGAATCATATCAACGTTTTCTTAATCGAGCCTGTTATACAGGCTTACCCAGTGTAGCTTACCGGGCTGGCATGGTTTGCAGGCTATTGCGCTATGCCCGGGAGTTTACCCAGAGCGCACTCGAAGAGTAGCGGTTGCGGGTTCCCACGTCATCAAAAAAAAAAATGATAGTATTAACAAAAGTCAAATTTGAAACAGATAAATACCCACATATTATGTTGGTAATATGTAGTTAATAAATTTGACGTTTTGTTAATACTATCATTAAATGGTCTACATGTGTAATTATTATGCGTAGGATATATAATTCCTATACATGAAGAAGAGTTTGGTCTCAATAAATACTATGAATGAAGATACATAAAAATTGTTTGTAAGTATTTTTAACTTCAAATTTTATGGTTAAAGAACGAAATAAGCAATCACTACATTAAACCTCTTAATTTTGTCCAAAAGTTACTTTTATAATTTTTTTTTTTTTAAGGAAAGAAGATACTTTAAAAATATTAAAATATTAATCGTTATTTTGTAATAAAAATATTTTAAAATGATTGACTAACATTTTACTTATTTTTCAAAAATAAATTTTAATGATAATTATATTTTATTTTAATTTTCTTTCAAAATTTAAATGTAAATTTTGTGTAATAAAATAGTTTGTCTAAAAAAAAAAAAAAAAAAAAAAAAAAAAAACACGGATGCGTGAGTGTTGGTGACTTGAAAAATGGGCCTATGATTACTTGACTTAGGTGCTAAACCATCCCTATACAATATTGTCTTAATTAACAATAGAATAATCATGTTAAATGGCAGGTATTATGGGCCTGCTGGGCTTTTGTACACGTATTGGGCTTTATATATATATATATATATATATATATATTTTTTCATGGCGTGAGGTGTTCAGATGGATCCCAAACTATTTCTCGAGTCGGGTTGGTTGGTCCCTGCGGGAATAAGCTTTTGCCCCAAATTTTAAACAGCTGCATACGGGTTTGAACCTCCAATCTCACTTAAGCTAGGAGAGGTCCTTACCAACTCACCTACGTCTTGGGTTGAGCTTTATATATATTGCTTTGCTAATTGGCATGACGTGTTTTAGATGGTCTACATTACGGGAGAGACCTTTTAAGCCAAATCTACATCTAAACTAATCAACGTTTGATACGGGTTGGTCTATTGTAGGCGAAAACTATAATCCCAAATTTACATTGCATACATGAATTTGAGTTCGAACTCTCAACCTCACTTAAGTCATGAGAGTTTCTTATCATTTCATATGTACTTTAGAGTTATATATATGTATATATTTATGTATCAAACAAAAAGTTTAATCACACATTAAATTTTTCTAAAAAATATTATATAATATTATTAAACAACGAGGTCAAACATATTGTAAATACTACATAAGTTCATAGATTTAACAATGTAAAAACTATATAAGATTTTTATGTTTGCGACCCGGACATTGAATATATATAGTAATTAGTGAATTTGGTCTCAAATAAATTTATATTTTGCAAGTTTAGTTTTTTTTTTTTACTTTTAAAGTCTTAAACATTTTTACTAAAGAAAAATAATTTTTTTTTCACAAATTTCGTCAATTTTTTTTTTTAAAATTTAACTTTTTGTGGTTTATGAATAAAAGGAAAGAATAATCAAGTCATTTTATATATATATATATATATATATATATCTTTACCATTTCGATAATATTGTATGAATGAGTGTTCAACTTATCACTACTCTAAATTTACAGATATTTTATGTAAAGTGACCTAATTATTATTTTTTAATGGACTAAAATCACAAAAATTTTGATGAAATATTTGAAAAATAAATTTATTTTTATTAGATAAAAATGTTTGAGACTTATAAAAAAAAAATTAGAAAAATCAAATTCACTAATTACTAAAATATAAAAAAATAAATAAATGGTGAGCCATTCCTGGGCTGAGACCCAAGACGTGATGACTTAGAGACTGGAGGGGTAGGTTGGCTGGCCCATTTATGGAAAATATTATTAAGAATATATATACGAAAATCAGATACAATTACAGCTGTAGTTCAGATAAACAGGCCCATTAACAGACTTACGAAGCTAGAGAATTTGAAGAAACGAAGAAAATAGTGAAAAGACGGTGAGGCGAGTTACAATGAATTGAATTGATTCCTTTAAATATAAGCATTTGCAAATCGATTATGCTTGATTTTCTGATGACAGATTCTCCCCCAGCTTTTAAGCGGAAGAGATTCAACCCCATCAGTCCAATGGAGTCCGAATCTGCTAAGGTCTAGCTGCTTTCATCGATTTGATTTTTCTGCTTCTGTGTAAATTTTTTTATTCATAAATCGGATTATTCCTGCCTGTGTTTTGTGGAATTTGTCTGGAACTTATTATTAGTTTGATTCGTGATGAGCTCGATTTCTTCGATTTCTGTTGTTTTTTCTTTAGCGAAGCACTATTGCTAGAAATACATTTTTTCCCTCGAATTGACGTGTAATCTTAAAGCTGCATAATTAGTTAAAACGAACTGAAGTGTTCTTAAGTAAAAAAACTTCTGAAACTCAATCAAATTGTTGCATCAATGTCATTGGATTTAGTATTAGTTAAAACAACTGAAGCTTGAAATAATTATTGTATTTGAATTAGAATCAACAGAATGTATCTTTCAGGCGAGGAAGTATTAAATATGTTGATTTTTATTTTTAGTCCCACTTCAGGAAAAGAAAAATTCATTCAACACTAAAGTCCTTGTAAAAACTGCTTTTACCCATTGCCACAAGTTGCTTGTGATGGGTGCTGAAGATATCCATCTATTGGAACATTAGTGTTTCAGTTGCTGCCATGTTCTATTTATAAGCTTCGGAAATATTGTTGTTTCTAGTCAATGAATTAGGAATTTTGTGATCTGCTAGCTGGATATGTAGCAAAGTTTTTTTTTCTGAATATGAATTAGGAATTATTGTTTTTACTGGATATCTTTCACTTTGAATCAACTAATTCTATTTTTTTCTTGCTAAATTCAGGCAAAGCTTGCCGCTGCTAAAGAAAATTTTGGTCGGGATATCCGTGTCTTTGAAACATCAGTATCTTCTTTATCCCCTACAGATGACTCAAATGCAGGTATACTATTTTCTATCATTTAAACTTTTTCTCTGACCTGTTCCACCTTAATTCTGTTTATGCTGTCAGAATTTATCTTCAATTGTCCACGTATTTCTGGAATGCATATGATGTGGACAATTGAGTATCTATTAGAATGCAGGTTGTGTAGACAGCTAATATTATGTTTTTTAACCCTCATCTTGGTTCTGATGCTTGGTTCTGTTTTTGTGGTTTGGTGGGATAGGGGGAAACATTTCGAATGAATCAGATGATTTCTATGAGTTTACTCCTGAAGATTACTATCGGCTCATGAATACAAAGAAGGAAGGTAATATATCTATATGCATGTAAAGTTAAATCCATACTTGAAATGACATGTTCCTTGAGGCAAGTCATTGAAATGAAGTCTTTCTTTATGATTACTTTTATGTTTATCTTGAAATGGCAAGCAGGCAACTGTTGTTTCCTGCCATACTTTGGGGTGGAGTATGGCCTGAGGGGCCTATTGTAGAAAATTAGAAATTACGGACCTGGGACCTGGAAAGAGATTTTTTCTGGGGTGTTGGTGCATGGAGAGATTTCGTTACTAGAATTTGAAGGCTTAGTTTATGAATTTTTGCTTAATTTGTAGCCCCCTCCTTGATTCATAAGTAAGAAAAGTATTTGTCTTTCAAGGTTTACTGATAGGAACTGAACAGAACTTCGGAAAATGAATCATAATTTTGCTGCCACTTAGAACTGTTCCCTTGGGATATTATATTTTTCTAACTCTATATTATTGATGCCTATGCATACATCCACTGTTAAGATACCTAAAATTTCATATTTTGTTGACTTTATGTAATATGGGAAATGGTGAGTAGATAAGCTTTTGAAGACAAAGAAAATTCGAGAAGCTGAAGAGGCTGCTCGCAGGTCAAAGATAACTAAGGTCTGTGTTTCTTCACTGTATCAGGTTTCCTCTGGACAGTTACATTTTCTTATAAGCAATTCAATGGCAATATGTCACTCTTTTAACTTGATTGTTCAGGCTGTAATAAGAGTGCGGTTTCCTGATAATTACACGTTAGAAGCTGTATTTCATCCATCAGAGACAATCCAAAGCTTAGTTGATCTTCTCCTAAAAGTGGTTAATCATCCTGAAGTACCTTTTTACTTATGTAAGAATGTTGTTAACTTTATTTCTGTCTAAACAAACCATCGTGCCTGAAAAATTATTTAAGTTGAAGCTGCAGTAGTCACCTCCAAGTATTGTTTTTATGCATAGATACTACTCCACCTAAGAAGCAAATAAAGGAGACCTCGCAGGATTTTTATTCCGCTGGTTTCATACCGGGTGCAATCGTGTATTTCGCATATGATCTACCAAAAGGTCAGCACATGCTTTGTTGTCAGTATCCTTTTCTCCTCATTTGCAACCATAAAGAAGTACTATAACATGGTCAATGTGATTTGCATTTGGAAATGTTTTCAAAAGTTTAAAGAAATTATCTATATAGTATCCTGTTGTCTCTTTGATTTAACATAGTTCTTTTGATTCATCTATGGTTCCATGTTCCATTTTAATGCTTATTGTCTTGTTTTTAGGTGGTGATAGTGATGCACCATTAGGTCCCTTCCTTAAAGATGAGGTCGTATCTTTGCAAGGTTTAGAAGCCATAGCTGAGAAGGCAGAGGTTGAGGTGGCTGTTCAACCTGTCAAGGAACCCACGTTACCAAGTAGCAGTGAAACTGCTATTCCAGAGCGCAAAACTGAAAAGAAGAATACTAAACCCAAGTGGTTCAAATTGTGATATTGCTTTCTTTTAAGGTGTGATATTCCTTTTAGATACGTTCATGTAAATCCATCATAATAGTTACTTTGGAATGAATGAAAGGATAGCTGGTTATATATTGATTGGCTTTTTGAAGATTCCAGGTACTGTTAAAATGCTGTTTTATCCATTCATTCCAATTATCTCAATCTTGTTATGGTTTAATTTTTCACTTAGATTATAAAAAATTCCTTACTAGTTTTATTAGCTTTCTAATTTTATTTTATTTATGGGATGATGTTTTAAAAAATGCAGGTAACTTATTATTCTTTTCTGTTTTGAAATTTGTCTCTTAGGTTTCTGATTTGGATTTATATAAAAAGTTTGGTGGTGAGCTAATCAATTTATTAGTACTACTAAGAACAACAACCCACCATTGCCTGATTTCGGTAGCACAGACCATCAGTGCACACCTTTGTTTCACTACCATTTATACCTTAAACCTAATCAGTGTATTTGGTCCCAGATTTATTATCATTTATATTTATTTTTCTTTTGTCTCTAAAAATGTATGAAATTAATGTTTTCATCTATTTTTCTGTTAAACTTCTAGATCCCTTATCAAACATAAATTCTAACCTAATTTTAAAAACTAATTTAACAGATAATACTAAATTTTAGGACCATTTACACCAATTTATCCAAACATTGTAACACCTAAATTAACTTGTTTCCTCAAGTTGACAAGTAAGCATTTAAAATATAGACAAACAACTTCACCTTGTGATAAATTCGAATCAAAATTTCTCAAGACTAAAAAATAAAGATGAAATTTTTATCTTTAAAAAAAAAATTTTTTATCTTTAACCCAGCAGCTTGGGGGAGTTGGTCTAAGCGGACTCCTAATGCTTCCTCCAGGGCGGATGATCGAAGGTTCGAATCCCCCTGGAGTGGTTAGCGCCACGTTAAAAAGCTTTGGGCCGGACCCTACCATCGAGTAAGAGTTGAACTCTGCGAACGCCGTAGGCCGAGTCCGGATTAGTCTCACCGAAGGTGGGGATACCGGACGCCCCAAGTGGGATCATACAAAAAAAAAAAAAAAAAGATTCCGGAAGTGTCTGGAACCTTCCTAATCCTTGGTCAAAAATGAAGGCAGGAAAGACTCATATTTTTTACTTATTTATTTATATATTATTTATAATTAAAGCGGAAATGGAACGGATTGAAGGCTTTACAAAATTGCTTGAAGTTGAAGATGCATTATAAAATTCATCCCCTCTTGACAATATATATATATATATATATGTATGTATCTGCTATATTTTATAACCCAAGTACATTGCAATACAATATAGCGGAAACTAAAATTATAATTAAATATAAATTAAAATAGAATTTATCAAAAATCAACCAAAAAAAATTTGTTCTTAATTAAAATTCCTAAAATGTACCTGAATAATTGTTTTATCTTTATCCATTTTAATTTTTATTCAGGTAATTTAGTCACTATTTCAATTCAGATTTCCAATTCATGTGTATTAATAATTTTGTACCCGTTTTGTGTATATATATATATATTTTACACGTATAATATTATTATGTGAAGAAGAACAAAATAGTGTTCAATTTCTATGGAAATCTGAAAATTAATTTCCACAGTGATAGTGAAAAAGTTTAACTAACTTTTGTATCTAATTTCGTCAAAACCGAGACTCACATACGTCTAAATGTGGGGTCCACCACACCTCATAAAACAAGTCAATAGTAATTTCACTAATATATATATCAAATCGGTGTTACTCAATTGATAAACACCTTCACTTATGACTTAAAGATCACTGAAAAAAAAAAAAAATTCTTATTAAAAAAAAAAAAAATCTCGAATTCATATCATTAAAATTGAAAGTGACTTCAAAAAAATTAAACAAAAATTTTTAAAATGCTTTTTGTTTATTTTAATATTTGTGCAATTTTGGAAGCTATTGATTCAACGAAACCCCTTTTGATTGTTAAGTGCATAAACTATTACCATTCCAACAATTCCAAATTGTGAGGATCCCACCAAAAATATCAGCTAGATATTTTTTTTTTCACACTTTCTCTCTCTATAAATATATATATATATATATAAAGTAAAGCATAATTTACATTTAATTTAAATATAATAAATTTTAGTGCACAAATTATTGTTTTAAAAGTCAATTTTATGTGACCGTAGACCGTAGTGAAATGATATAATAATTCATGACAGGTCACCAGTATACACCTACACCTTCAAACAAACAGTTAAAATCTTTAATGTAATAATTATCCAGAAATTAAAGTAAATATCTTTAATTTTGACTCAAATATATGATACGTACATGTGATATTTTATCTAATATTTATTTTTATTTAATTTACAGATAAGAATTCTAGAATAATCGAAATAAAAGGAATTTTTTGATAAGAATATATATATATATTTTTGAAGATATTCTAACTTTTTATAAATAATGGCAGCATTAGCAGCCTCTGTCGTAAATTGTTTTTTTATTTTCTTGTTTTGTCGTGTCAAAAGGGCTGCTGAAGGGAAAAATAATTTTTTTTTTTTTTTAAAATCTAAAAAGTAATAATAATAAAGAAAAATACTGGGTAAAGAGTCAAAACCCGGGTCGGAGGTGGTTGGTGAATTCAGCTGACACTGAAAAATCCTTAAAAACCCGCAAAATCTTCAGAAAGCCATCGAAATCCAACGCTGTCTATATTTGATTCAATTCTTTGTTGTTTCTTGTTTTTGTCTAGACTGTATCGAAATTCAGAAAGGGGAAATTCTGTCTTTTTTTCGCCTTTATAAATCTTCCCAATTCATTTCTATCTTTATTCTCTGCAAGAATTATCTGTCCTTTCCCTGTTCTTGGTAAGCAGTTCTTACTGAGAATCATTTTTATTTTTATTTTTTTGATTTTTTGCGTGATCCTCGTTTTCATTTGGGTCGAATTTAGTTTTGACTTTATTTTTGTCATATGGGTTTTCTTGCTAACTCGATCATGTTTTGTGATCTGTGTGGGTGGTTTTAGCTGTCTTTTATGAGGTTTTCTTGTTATAAGTTTATTAGTCTCGAATATTTAATTTGTAGTTTTTTTATTTTATTTTGTGTTAGTCGCTTTCTGTGTTTGGTGAATTGAAGTTGAGGAGCTAACACCTTTTCTGTGTTTAATGAATAATAAGTTCTTTATTCTATGGAGTTAAATGAATTTTATTAGGGGGTCATGTTGTAAGCTCTTAGAGTTATTTGATTATGAAAAAAGAGTTCCAATTTTGACTGTTTTGTTGCTGCAGATTAGAAGATAAAATTGGTCATACTTGAGATTTGAGAGAGCCCAGAAATTGTCTGTTGGGATTTGCCTGATCATTCAGATCTGAAAATGGCAGCGGCAAAATGGATTATGGAGAAAAGAGATTCTATGAAGTGTGATTCATTCTCCAGAGACAACGTGAATGTGCCTGAAACTGGATGTCTATCCATAATTGTTCTTGGTGCTTCTGGTGATCTTGCCAAGAAAAAGACCTTCCCTGCACTTTTTAACCTTTATCGACAGGTTTGATTTGAATGATCATAGTTTCTTAATTTATCTTTATTTATATTTGCCATATGAACAATGTGTTTATCTTCTCGAGTTCAGTTTTAACATTGTAGAACCAAATCTGTACTTGGGTGGACAGTAGGTGATATTTGTCTTGGAACTATTGTCTGAGAACAAGACTTTTATACCTTAAGTGAAATTGTCTTGTGGAATTCAATTTTTGTTGGAATTTCTACAGGGGTTCTTGCAAAAAAATGAAGTTCACATTTTTGGCTATGCAAGGTCAAAGCTTTCAGATGATGAGTTAAGAGATCGTATTCGCGGGTAAGAGATGTGCTTCTATAATGGCATCTGTTATCTACCATGAGAGCATAATAGATGTATAAGCACTGTTTAGTGAGTGTGCAATTTGTTCATGGTGTGGTCACATTTAACTTATAATTGAATGATTGATTGCAGCTACCTTTCACGTGGAGAAGAAAATGCTGAAGAGTTATCTGAGTTTTTGCAATTGGTTAGTTTATCTACTATTCCCGTGATTTATAATTTATGGGGTTATGATTCTGTATTCATGGGGCTAATAATTGTTTCTGTAGATAAAATATGTGAGTGGATCTTATGATTCTGGGGAAGGATTTCAAGCATTGGATAAGGCAATATCTGAACATGAAGTTTCAAGGAACAGTGTAGAAGGAACTTCTCGAAGACTCTTCTACCTAGCTCTTCCTCCATCAGTTTATCCATCTGTTTGCAGAATGATCAAGTATTACTGCACGAACAAATGTACGCACTTTTTCGTACTTAAGAACTATTTTAGTGTTTTAACAATTTTTAGTGAATTGTGTTCTGAATATATTCGTTTCCACCTTGTGAGGAATCTATTTCTTGCATTATTGATGATATGTTAACTGTCATTTCAGCGGATCTTGGTGGATGGACACGTATTGTTGTTGAGAAACCTTTTGGAAAGGATTTGGATTCAGCAGAACAACTGAGTTCCCAGATTGGAGAATTGTTTGAGGAACCTCAAATCTATCGTATTGATCATTATCTGGGAAAGGAGTTGGTGCAGAACTTGGTAATATTTAATATATATATATATATATATATATATATTATATGTCAAATGTTGACTTACCACTCACTGCTATGCTTCATTATTGATTTCTGTTTCTTCTGGAAAACAGTTGGTGCTTCGTTTTGCTAATCGCTTCTTCTTGCCACTATGGAACCGTGACAACATTGACAATGTGCAGGTGAGATTGCTAACTGGTGGACTTGTTCTATCTATGTTCACAAAGAATGTGTACATGGTGTATCTATTTATTCATTTCTATTTAATTAGTTGCTTCTCTCACATTCTTTAGAGTTTTTTTATTCTCATTCCTGCTTTTCTCCTAAGAGATTCTTCTGTTCCTTTTCTCCCTTTGCAGATTGTATTCAGAGAGGATTTTGGAACCGATGGTCGTGGTGGATACTTTGATGAATATGGGTATGCTAGTCTGTTCTTCCTATTTTTTCCTTCCATTTCTTTCAATGATTTACTGAACATGGAATTGAGAAATAACCCTTTCCAATATTCAGTTTCAAAGATCTTATAAATTGTGAAACTGGTTTGTAAATTGCAACCATAGCAACCAAATCTAGTTTACACATAAAAGAGAAATCAGTTCGAACTTTTTCTTAACCTTTTAGAATACTTGTATTTCTTAAACCTATATTCCCTATTTAACTTGAAGAGCACTTTTGATGTTCTCTTGCAGGATCATTCGTGACATTATTCAAAATCACCTACTGCAGGTTTTCTGCCTCATAGCAATGGAGAAGCCTATTTCTCTTAAGCCTGAGAACATTCGTGATGAGAAAGTGAAGGTCAGTGACCTTTGCCTTGAACTTAAAAAAATAATGTATGGCAGAATGAAGAGAGATTCGAGTAACAGGCTAAAAGAAATGCATTAATCAAGAAGGTTCTTAACTGCTTGCTTGTTATGAATTGTAATCCAGGTTCTGCAATCAGTGCTTCCAATTAATGATGAAGAGGTCGTTCTGGGGCAATATGAAGGGTACAGAGATGATCCAACTGTTCCAGACAACTCAAACACCCCTACTTTTGCTACAGTAGTTTTGCGCGTACACAATGAAAGATGGGAAGGTGTACCCTTCATACTCAAAGCAGGGAAAGCACTGAATTCAAGAAAGGCAGAAGTGCGTGTTCAGTTCAAGGATGTCCCCGGCGATATATTTAGATGTACGTCTCTCCACTCTTAGCATTTATTGATCCTTTCAGTATATAGAATAACTTTAAAAATTCTGTTCTGTCATTGAGCTTTTACTCAAATGAGTTCTTGCCATTATTATTCAGGTCAAAAGCAAGGGAGAAACGAATTTGTAATACGTCTGCAGCCTTCCGAGGCCATGTACATGAAGTTTACAGTAAGAAAGAAACAATTCCTGATTCTGTTTCATTACACCTTATATATGTTTAGAAATGTGGTTGTGAACTATATAATTTCCTCCTGCCCAGGTCAAGCAGCCAGGACTAGAAATGTCAACTGTGCAAAGTGAACTAGACTTGTCATATGGACAACGTTATCAAGGAACAGTGATTCCAGAGGCCTATGAACGATTAATTCTCGACACGTAAGAACATAATTCTCCTCTCTCCTCTCCCATACTCTTCAACATCAGTAAATTTTGATTCAGTTCTTTAAATTTTATCTCTGTTTCCATGTTTTTTGACAGTATAAGAGGTGATCAACAACATTTTGTTCGTCGCGACGAGTTAAAGGAAGCTTGGGAGATCTTCACACCTCTTTTACACAAAATAGACAATGGAGAATTCAAGTCAATTTCATACAAACCAGGCAGCAGAGGCCCTGCTGAAGCTGATCAACTGTTGGAACAGGCAGGTTATGTTCAAACTCATGGATATATATGGATTCCTCCTACCTTATAAATAAAAGAAAAAAAAAAGAAAGAAGAGATGTTATAAGTGGTGTTGTTGTTGTTGTTGCTGTACTCGTGTAAAATTTTATCTCCTTTTTACACATAGCAGCCAGCAAAATACGGTACACGCACACACACTCATACATATATATATATATGTATGTACGTATGTTGTAATATTGCTGCATTGTAATAAAAGAGTGTTTCTTTTTCTCTAAGGCTATAATATATATACGTATAGCCTATATTATATTACCTTTTGGTGTGGAATTTCACTTATTTTCTTTCTGTGGCTGTGGCTGTGGATGATTCTTGAAAATCAAAACAAAGAATAAAATTTTACTTCTACTGCAAGAAAGAAGCATTTTTTAGCTAGTGCAGCATTACTTCAATTTCCCGGCAAATGTCACCTCAGAACTACTATATATATATATATGTGTATGTATATATAAAGTGAAAAAGAAAAAAAAGCCTTTCTTTTGTTGTAAGTTTTTATGTTCATAATATTCTCGATAAAATAAATAATATATTTACTGTTTATAATATCCAAATATATATGAAAGAAAGGAAAAAAAACCCCTTAATTTCAGTGAATCAATAAGAAAGTAGGGGAAAAAGGAGGATATTCCTGAAATTTCTTATTCTAATAGAAAATAAAAAAAAAATGATAAAAGTAATTGAACAAATTATCTCATAAGATTCTAATAAACTAAAGCTAGTAAATTTTGTAGTAAATTATGAACGAGACTTGGATTGAAATTTAACTTGCTTTAAAAATCAATATCAAATTAGAATAATTTCATTGTTAATTTTGATTTTCAAATTATTAAAATTTAATTTTTCTTTTCTGTTTATTTATTTAAAGGGAGAAAGGTGGTAGTTATCAAAATCCAAGAAAAGAGTCAAGAAATGTTGTAATTAATGAGTTGGAATCCTTGTATAGCTAGAGCCTAGGGCACACCTTAAGTGGGAAACCGAAGAAAAAGGGTTCTCTTCCACTGTTGGGTGTAGGTTTGGCATTGCCCAATCCCAATCCGAAATCACCAAATCCAAATCCAAATCCAAATCCAAATCCAAACCCAAACCGCCATGGGTCTTTAATGGGGATTTGATTTGATTTGATTTGAAGATGATGATGGGTATGGGGTGGAGTTCTTGAGTCTGTGGTGGATATGGCGATTTGATTTGAAGGAGAAGGGAGGTGTGTGTTTGTGGCTTCATGGCTAGATGGATCTCTGATTCATGGATGGATGTGGATTTGTAGAGGAACAGGTCTCACGCCACGCCTTCTCGCTACCAAACAACACGCAAAGTCACCATATACTTCTCGTAAGACACCTCTCTCTCCTCTCCCACCACGCGTCTCTATTCTCCTCTTCCTTTCAACTTCTTCTCTCTCCTCCTCTCCCCCCTTCAATTTTTTTTTTTTTTTTTCTTCTTCCTTACTTCCATCTTCATCCTATACTTTGGTTTCTCTGATGGGTTATGCATTTTTTTTGCACACACTCTGAGGAATAATTGTATCGAGCAAAACACATTTGATTTTAGATGTGTTTGTATACGCCATGAGGGAGGGTTTTTTTTTTTTTTTTAATCTGCTTCTTGTGATATAATTCGGATTCTTCTTCCTAATCATAATTGGAACTCTTTTTTACCCTTCTTCTCGTCGGAATTGGATTTGGTACCATCCTAGTGTGTGTATATATAAATATATAAATATTATGTTCGGTTTTCTTCCCAGCCATTTAATTTTGTCTCAACTTCCTATTAATCTCTGCGCTTGAGCTGCTTTTTATGTATCATTCACTCTCTTGATCCCCTGTATGAGGTCGTAAGTTTGTCATTCGCGTCCCATTGTCTTGGTACCCTAATCTTCCAGCGGAATCAGCTTTGGTGGTATCCCCGGTTGATTTGCATTTTTTTTTTAACTTTGTCTGTTTGTAATTATTAGAACGAGCCCTTCAAAGTTTTTGGTGCTTTTTTTTTTTTTATTTGACATCAATAATTGAGGGTTTTCTTCCGTATCGTGGTTCGATGGCCTAGTTCTTCTAAGATTATGGATTTATTGATGGGTTTGGAATCTCTTGCCGTTAGTTAGCTGGTGACCTGTAAATAAAGACAAAATGGAGGTCAATCAAGAAGAGAGCTCGTTTCCTGGGATCAAATTTGGCAATAGATATGTTAGGGAGGAATCGCCTAATCAAAATTTGAAAGACCTTGATAATTCCTGGAATCTTAATTGTGAATCAGGAGATTCTCATATTTGCACAGATGGAAAAGTTGAGAAGGTGTCTGAAGATATTGTTGATTTATTACCTAACGACCCCTTTGGTATGGTCACAACTTTTACTACTGGGTGGATTGAGGATTTTGATTTGAAGAATTTAGGGTTTGAGTCTGGTGAAGACGAGGATGAAAATGTAGATGATCAATTAGTTGCAAAAGTCAACATTGTTTTGAATAGTGCCAATGGTTTTCATACAGATATGGGTAACAATGGGGCATATGATGACGATTTTGATTTGAAGGATTTAGGGTTTGAGTCTGGTGAAGACGAGGATGAAAATGTAGATGATCAATTAGTTACAAAAGTCAACATTGTTTTGAATAGTGCCAATGGTTTTCATACAGATATGGGTAATAATGGGGCATATGATGACGATTTTGATTTGAAGGATTTAGGGTTTGAGTCTGGTGAAGACGAGGATGAAAATGTAGATGATCAATTAGTTGCAAAAGTCAACATTGTTTTGAATAGTGCCAATGGTTTTCATACAGATATGGGTAATAATGGGGCATATGATGACGATTTTGATTTGAAGGATTTAGGGTTTGAGTCTGGTGAAGATGAGGATGAAAATGTAGATGATCAATTAGTTGCAAAAGTCGACATTGTTTTGAATAGTGCCAATGGTTTTTATACAGATATGGGTAACAATGGGACATTTGATGGTCGTGTTCTCTTGAATGCGTCCTCTGAGGGTTTTAATTACGGTCAAGAATACACAAAAAATGATGCTGTTAGTGTCGGTGGACCTCCTCCAGATGCTTTGTTTTTTTCTCTTACTTGTGGTTTTTTGGGGGTGAAGGACCTCCTTGCTGTTGAAAGGGTATGCAAGTCACTGCAGGATGCAGTGCAAAGTGATCCTCTTCTATGGAGAAATTTTCACATAGATTATCCATTAAGCCACAAGCTCACTGATGATGCTCTTCTCCTCCTAGCCAACAGAGCTCATGGCCAGCTTCAAAGCTTAAGTCTTATAGACTGCATAAAGATAACTGACCATGGTCTGAAGAAGGTGCTTGAATCCAATCCAGGATTGACAAAGGTTTGTATTTTGTTGAATGCTTTTTTTTCCCCTTCATTCAATAATTTGTTATGTTCCAATTTGTGGATTGTGCTCACATTTATTTTTGTGTTTGTTTGATTTTTTATCTTCTTATCTTCATAATAAGATTTTTCTGGTACTTGTCCTTCTTTTTCTTCAATAGAATAAATGTTTGCATATCATACAATTCCAAGCAGAACTAACTGTTTGAGACATTTAGAGAACTGTAGATTTAGCAAACTTTTCTATAAATATAATATAAACCCAAGTGCAGCAATGAAGTAGACATAGGATAGTATTTCTTTTCCATTTTGGAAAAGCATTCATGATGGAATATATGCAGGTTTTATCTTTTCTTTTCCTGTTCAAATATCTCTGATAAGTGATAGTACTGTGCCTTTTTACTGATGTTGTGATGGAATTGGTGGAAAGGGTAGTTGTACTATGTATCTGGGAACATACAAATCTGATGCATAGAAATTCATCAGTCAAGCAATTATCTTTCCCCCTACATACGGTGCTTTTTAATTTTCTCATCTGTTTGTTTTTTTGAACAATTCATGTTTCTCTTAAAAGGTGTATGTGTTAAGTAGGGTTTTTATGCAAGATTACTTTTACTGAGAAACATATAGAATAATTTGTTCTCATTATTTTATTTTTATCCTCTTTTCTTGTGTAGCTAAATGTTTCTGGGTCTACAAAACTCAGCGTTGAAGGTATTATAGATAACTTGAGGTTTTTGAAGCTTGTTGGCACACCTGGAATCAAGTATCTCAGAATTGGTGGGTTTTGGGGTATAACTACTCAGCAATTTGAAGAGTTTAAGTTTTTACTTGGTATACAGAATCAGAAGCAGCAACAAATAACTCGGAAACCGCGGTTCATACGAGAAGGGCAGTTGTCTCTCTCTTTTGATGATGAACGAGAAATTGACATTGAAATATGTCCTAGATGCCAACATGTCAGGCAAGTCTATGACTGTACAGCAGATGGTTGTAAAGGAAAGCTGCATACCATGCAAGCATGCAGGGCTTGCATATTGTGCATTTTTCGTTGTAGAAACTGTGGACGCTGTTTAATTAATTGTGACTATGAGGAGACTTTTGGTTTCGAACTGATTTGTTTGGATTGCTGTAAGGAAATTTTAAGTCGGCAGGAGGTCCAAACGACAATGACCATTCTCCTGTATGGCTAGTGGATCTTGATGTAGATACAATTTTTGTTTTTACAGATTAGTATCCTTGCACGGTTCTCTGTTAAACAGAGGCTAGATATTGGGTATCTTCTAGTTGTCTCAGCATCCATTTATGATGCTACTAGAATGAACTATATGCCTCAGCCGTGGATGAAAATGCAGCACTTGGATCTACTAGCAAGAGGACATGGTTGTGCTCTATTATGTTTTGGGGACCTTCATATGGAATAGCTGCAGGTTGTTGTGTGTGAAAAAAGAATGAAGGTTGAAACTGGAGAATTCCTATCAGTTTTCTCTTTGCAGAAGCAAACTAAAGGGGTACAAGAAAAGAGGGGATGCTACCTTTATCTGTTACTGGGCATTTTAGTCTCAGGAAAAGCAAGCATGCGGGACAATGGTTCCTGTCATTTAGTTATGGCTGTTCTGTTTCCATAACAAACTAGGAGGTTGAAGGTTGTGCTTGACAGAAGGAGGAGTTTTTTCATCCTGGGAGAATGTGTGGTGATAGACCGACGTGTGTGTTTGGCTGAACATTAGCTTTGCTGCTTGTGACAGTGATGGAAAGTAATAGAGGTCGCTTCTCTACTGGTATTGTCCCCAGGGGGATGCGGACGGGGACAACGGTGGGCTGGGATATGTTTCAGAATCAGGGATCAGTTTGGGTATATGTTGATATAGAGATAGTAGAAATGTTTTTGAGTATCAGTTTACTTCATTGTTATTTTGAAGTTAAAAAGGTTTGAGAACAATAAACTACAACAAATCTTGCCTTTCTTCTCTAATGGAAAGAGGAGAGTAATTCTTCCTCTAGCAACAAAAGCAACAAGGGAAGACAGAATGAAGACTCGTGACACTGTGGGCGCCAATCCTCAACAACGTACACTTTTTATCATTTGATTGATTTTAATCAATAAAATTGTTTTGTTGTTTTTTCCCCTCTTTAATGGGAGATTGATTGATTGTTCCTACTTTCTCTCGTTGTACTCCTTTTATTCACTTTAAAAATTTTGTATGCTTCTATGACTTTAGCAAATGTGTACCATTTATGTATATATGCAAGAATTTTCATACAGTCGTATTTTATTACTAGAATTGTTATATTGTCTATATCACACTTCGTATCAAACAATAATTTTAATAAATTTTGTGAAATAAAGAGAGAGGACATGGAATTTTCAAAAAAAGAAGAAAATATTAAAAACCTGGCCATGGAGGATTGTTGTTAAAAATTGGACCATTTTAATTAAATACCTCTTGATTGCAACCGGTGCGAAGATTTGAGCCAGAGAGAGAGAGAGAGAGAGAGAGAGTACGAGGTTCACTGGAGGCGGAAATTGGCCATGGAAATTCCTTCAAATGGAGATCTTCAGCGTCTCGACCATCAGCAACAGATGATTTTAGGTGATAGTAGTAGCGAGGATCTCGAATTGAAGGCACCAAAGAAAAGGGCGGAGACATGGGTTCAAGATGAGACTCGTTGCCTGATTAATTTCCGGCGTGAGGTCGACGCTTTGTTCAACACCTCGAAATCCAACAAACATTTGTGGGAACAGATCGCCCATAAGATGAGAGTTAAGGGTTTTGATCGTTCTCCAACTATGTGTACGGATAAATGGAGAAATTTGCTCAAAGAGTTCAAAAAAGTAAAACAGCAAGATAAGGGCAACAACAACACCCGTGGTTCGTCGTCTGCTACTAAGTTGTGGTACTATAAGGAGCTTGAGGAGTTGCTCAGACTTAGAACTAAGAACGATACTTACAAAATTCCCCATCGTCATCCTCCCACCCCAAAAATCGATGGTTTTATTCAATTCTCTGATAAAGGTAACCTTCCTACCCACTCCTTTTACTTCGATTTTCGCTCGCTGCAAATGTTTTTAATTCTATGCTCTGTGAATGCTTTTCCACTATCATGACCTTTAGTTGTTTGGGAGCTATGGTGTTACAATTGAACTTGGGAAGACACTTTGTAATATATATATATATGTATATGTATGTATGTTACTTCTTGGAACGGAATTTCATTATGTATTCTAAACTAAAAGAGCTGAAATTTTCAGGTATTGACGATGGAAATGTTGCATTTGGATCAATGGAGGGTATGACTTATCTCAAAATCTTTAAGGAGTTTGTTTTGTTGAGTCCTTTTTATAATGGCATTACTTTTAATTTTCTTGTTATTCAATTTTTTTTTTGGCTCAAATCTGTATCTAATGCAAATTAGGTGTCCATTTGGTACCAAAACTGTCTGTCTTTCAACTCTACTTTGGTTTCCTTTTCTTTCTTTTTGCAGTATGTCGAAGAATGTTCTAACATGACTCTCTCAGTACTTGTGAATTTTGTGAACAGCTACTAATGGCCTTACAACTACAAGTGTTAGCCTCGACACACGTTTGGATAATGATGGTGATCCTCTCGCCATTACTGTATCCGAAGCAGTTGCAGCCAGTGAAGTTCCTCCCTGGAATTGGAGAGAGACTCCTGGCACTGGTTGGTATTCCTATCCTCTGGTTCTTTTTGCAATGTTTGTTATTTATTTATGTCCCCTGATATTTGATGCATCGACATTGGAACTATGCAAACTTGATAGATAGACTTTAATATATGTAAAGTTATGGTGCATACTGATGATACTTTTGGTTAAGCTCGAGGAGCTCGGGATATGAGTGAAATTGCTTGTTTTGTTCCATTGCAGCTGGTGAGGGACCTCCTCCTTTGTGTGGAGGGCGGGTTATTACAGTCAAATTAGGGGAATACCAAAGAAGGATTGGTATAGATGGAACTGCTGATGCAATCAAGGAAGCCATTAAAGCTGCTTTCGGATTACGCACCAAGAGAGCATTTTGGTTGGTTGATGAGGCTAATGTAATCCGAAGTATTGACAGGGACATGCCTCTTTGTAGTTATACTCTTCATGTAGATGAAGGTAAACCAGAATTAACTTGAAATAATCTTTATTTTACACTCCAGAAATGAAGTCATATACATATATATATATATGTATATATTTTGCAGGAATCTCCATAAAAGTTTGTTTCTATGATGAGTCTGATCAGATGGATGTTCGTACAGAAGAGAAAACACTGTATACAGAAGTTGATTTTCATGATTTCTTGTCACGCCGTGGTTTGATTGGTTTAAGGGAGATCAATGATTATAGATGCTTTAGTAATTTAGATGATCTTCGTCCTGGTGTAATGTACCAGGGCGTAAGACTTGTAGGGGACTAGAGAGATGTGTGATATTTCCACTCCCAGTCTCATGTAAAACAAAAATCATATAAGCTTATGTGATATATATCTATTTTTAATAGTAATATTGTAATTAAGTTTAATTCTCATGTATTAAGTTTATAAACTTTTTGTATTTTTTATTAAAATTTTGTCATTCTATAATTCTTTAAATACAATATATATATACACAGTATATCCATTAAAAATTAAATCCAAGATATATTTTAAAGGGGAAAAAATTGACCATTTTTAAATTTAAAAATTCAAAAGTTACTGATAGAGAACCTTTGGGAAAGGCTGTTGAGTGATTCCGAACAAGTCGGTTTGAATTCGGATTCGAGTGAAGCGGGGATATGTACGTGTGGTTCATTTCCGTTGGGCAGAGAAAATGCCGCTTCTCATTGCGATAACCAACCGTGAATCTTACTATAAATTTCCCCCATTCTTCTTCTTCTTTATTATAATTCACTTCACTACTGCTGCTTTCCTCAATTTTCTGAAAATCTATTTGATATTCTTAGCTTTTAATCAGTTTCAGAATGGCAAAAATTAAGATCGGAATCAATGGTGACATTCTTTCCTTCTAATATTCTGTTGTTGTTGTTTTTTTTTTTCCCCCTCCTTTTCTGATGATAAATTTATTTCTGTTTTTCTTTGATAATAGGTTTTGGAAGGATTGGACGTTTGGTGGCTAGAGTTGCACTTCTGAGTGATGACATTGAACTCGTCGCGATCAATGATCCATTTATTTCCACTGAATACATGGTAGGATGAGGAGTATAAGGAGTATGATTTTCCGTGTTTCTGTACAATGTTGATGTCTTCAATATAAGCAAAATGATTTTTCTATGTTTTAGTACAACTGTTTGATCTCTTTGTTGTTAATGAATGATGAAATTCATTTTAGTTTCTTTCATTGTTGTTGACATATGGAACTATAACATTGATTCAAGTTTCTCTATGATGTTGTTGTCAGACCTACATGTTCAAATATGACACTGTTCATGGTTCATGGAAAAAGCATGAGATTATGGTTAAGGATTCTAAGACCCTTCTCTTCGGAGAGAAGCCTGTCTCAGTTTTTGGCATGAGGTACATTCAGTAAAGTTATAGTAGTTTCTGTTGAGAATATTTGCCTGACTTTTTCTATCTATTTGATTAGGAACCCCGAGGAGATTCCATGGGGTGAGGCTGGAGCTGAATATGTTGTTGAGTCAACTGGAGTTTTTACTGATAAGGACAAAGCTGCTGCTCACATAAAGGTATATAGCTGCCCTGCTGGTTTTGTTCTTTTTGGCTCATCCATTTTGGCTGTTGTATTCTACCCTGCCTAGTACTTTACTGACTCAAATTGTCTTATCTTACTTTTTTTTTTTTTTTTTTTTTTGATGCATTTTAATAACTAAATGTTTGTGCTTCTGGAACAGGGAGGTGCAAAAAAAGTTGTAATTTCTGCTCCAAGCAAAGATGCTCCCATGTTTGTGGTTGGTGTCAATGAGAAGGAATACAAGTCTGATATTGACATTGTCTCAAATGCTAGCTGTACTACAAACTGTCTTGCTCCATTAGCAAAGGTTGCTTGGCACCTAGATCCCAATTCGCTTTTGATTTCATAGAGATATTTGTTTTACCCCGTGCTTAATTATTTCTTATTTTGCTTTTAAATGATAGGTTATGAATGACAAATTTGGCATTGTTGAGGGTTTGATGACAACTGTGCACTCCATTACTGGTAAGCTCATCTACTGCTGAGCCACTGTGTATGTTTTACCTGCTGAAAATGTGAACAGACATGCCTAACTTAATAAATAAACTCAGCAACCCAGAAGACTGTTGACGGACCATCCATGAAAGACTGGAGAGGTGGCAGAGCTGCATCATTCAATATCATTCCAAGCAGTACAGGAGCTGCCAAGGTATTGTGTCCATCAATTAAGAGAATGCTTCCTCTTTCTACTGCTTTTTTCCCTGATTCTTTCCTCAGAAACATGTTGTCTGACTCTTGACCTGTATCTATAACTATGAAGGCTGTTGGTAAAGTTCTTCCTTCGCTGAACGGAAAGCTTACTGGAATGTCTTTCCGTGTTCCAACGGTTGATGTCTCGGTGGTTGACCTCACTTGCAGGCTTGAAAAGGCTGCCTCATACGATGAAATCAAGGCTGCTATCAAGTAATTGTTAAGATTAATTCATTCCTCTACAATTTTCATTTTTCTTTTCTCATTAAGCTTACTTAATTGAATCCTTTTAATTTTATAGGGAAGAGTCTGAAGGTAAGATGAAGGGAATCCTTGGTTACACTGATGAAGATGTTGTGTCTACTGATTTTGTGGGTGACAGCAGGTGGGCTATCTTTCAATCTTTTTTAGAATACTTCTGCGCTCTCTGCTTATTAACTTTTTGTTTTATATCTTGAACAGGTCAAGCATCTTTGACGCCAAGGCTGGCATTGCTTTGAGTGGAAACTTTGTTAAGGTTGTCTCTTGGTATGACAACGAATGGGGTTACAGGTAAAAACTTCAGCATGGTATACAACTTATAATCAATCTGCCTTTGAAATAGGGTGATCATTTGTTAAAGAAAATGAAGTATAACAAACATTGTAACAAGGAATGGTAGGATTCGATTGCATGGAGTAATTTAAAACCAATCATATCTTCTATCTGATTCTGATGTGTTCAATAATCATTTTTTAAAATTATTCCCTGTTTTTGCAGCAACCGTGTAGTAGATTTGATCCGTCACATGTCAACTGTTTGCTGAGCTTCTCCATGCTGAAGAAATAATCAACTCCGACGCCTCAGTTTTGTCATGTTGAGATTTATTTAATAAATAATCAAGCAAGGGATTAGCCTTTCTTTTTTTGGTTAGTTTTTGTTTTTCTTTTTTTAGCTTTTTTCCTTATGCATTCTCCTGGGAAACAGAGAGAGATGTTATTCCTCTCAATTTGGCTGTTCGGATTGTTTCTGTTCGTCTTCGATTCTTTTATAAAATAATCGTTATTATCTCCTGAAAGCATTAAAACTTTATACAGAAATACTTCCTCAAGAGTGTTTCAAAAGCATTTAATGATATTTTTTATCCCACACTTCATACGAGAGAATAACTGAAATAGTCCCTCCTGACTTCAAAAGCTTTGCAACTTCAGCAAAAAATTATCTCAACTAAAGGAGAAAAACAAATATTTCCATGTAAACAGAGAAACAGGCATATTGCGCTTTTCACATCAGTCCATAAAATCAATAATCCATTTGGGCAATTATCTTACTGAATTTTTTTGCAAAAATAATTATATAATTTCTTTTAAAAAAAATTGCCTATGAAGGAAGTAAAATAACAAATTAACAATGAATCACACCATGACGCAATATTTTGACCAAATGAGAATTAACAAGGTACAAAAAGTAGGTTATTTTTTCCCATTAATTTCTCTGTAAAAACGGAAAAATATTAGAATCCCCAGAGGTTGAATGAATGCAAGTTTTTCCCTACAGTTCCACCACCTTAAGAAATACCCTGAGCAACAAACACTAAGAGAAAGGTAAAACTAACTAGTGTGAAAGAAATACCCTGAGCAAAACTAGTATCCATGAACCACCTTCACCTTGCAAGAGGATCAAGATGACATCCATAGATGGCCTTGAAAGCAGGAAGGTACGAGAGTAGAACCCATCACCTGGAGTATAATAATCAATTAGATATCCAATAAGAGGCAAGTATATAGCAACATTCACAAATTTCAGTATTGATCCTTGCTTGCAAATTGAAACTATTAAAAAACATGAAGGGGCAACTTCATTGGTAATAGACACAAAACTTGTTTAAGTATGCAAGTCATTTCGGAAGATAATAGAAGAACCACTGGAATAAGACAACAAAAAGGACCTTAAAGAAAAAGCAATATAGCACAACCCATAACAGCAATGCATCAATACATCTTGAAGAAGGATTATTATCTGTAACATCAGAACCGATTGGCGGTCATGAAAGCAAGCATTTCCAGGAAAATCAAATAAAAAAACCGTATATGAAGCTCAAATTTACAATCACAAACAACATTAACTTCAATTGTTAACAATCTATCGGCAAAAGAATCCACAAACAAGACAAAGAAGAAGAACCTATCCTAATTTGAAACTGCATGAAATACAAAGTGATATTAATTGCAATCCACATTTCAGCAGTGTAATGGAAGAAGCAGCCAAATTAAAACCATCCACACACACAACAATGAGAAAAATCTAAATGTATATGAGCCCAGTGCTCTAAACTAGCAACGAAACAGAAAGGGAACAAACATAAATCTGTTCAAGTAAATTAGAAATGTACTTACTCAGCGGCCAGGATTAAGCCCCAGTATCATGTTGTTTTCTTTAGGAAGGTAACAGACATTTGGAGTCTTCGACAGAGTGCCAGCAATTTCCCTAGACGCCTCAATTTTCCTTAGCTCAATCAAACCTGTGCCAGCAGCCGCAGTAGCATCAGAAATGAGTTTAGCAGCTTCACTTTCACCTTCAGCCCTAATAATGGCGGCCCTACGCTCCTGCTCAGCCTTCATCACCACAAACTTGGACCGCTCCGCCTCCTGCTGGGCTACCTGCTTCTGCTCCACAGCTTTAGAGAATTCCGACCCATACGACAAGTGAGTAATAGCCACATCATCCAGCACAATGTTGAAATCCTTGGCACGACGGATCAAGCTATCCCGAACCAGAGCCGAGACATGAGGCCTCTCAGTCAGCAACTGATCAGCATTGAATTGAGCCACCACAGCCTTAAGAACCTCATTACCAATTGACGGAAGAACTTTCTCGTCATACTCCAAACCCAAGGTCTTGAAGATATTGGGCAGAAAGGGAACCTCGGGTCGAGAGAGCACACGGAGAGTGAGATTCACCATCTGGAGATCCTTCGTGCCGGATATGGAAGAGAAGGTGTGTGGGCGAGTACGGATATCAAAGATGTAGGGCTTTTGAAGCCATGGAATCAAAAAATGAGTACCTTCGCCGACAGTTTCATCAATAACACCTCGAAATCTGTCAAAGAGAACAGCACGTTGACCACCGTCGACCGTGTAAAGTGAGGAATTGAGGACGGTGGCGCCGAGACCTAATCCGAAGGCCGCACGAGCCAAGTTGGTGAGGAAAGACGCCGCTGCTTGGGGACTAGCCATAGCTGAATTCTATTCTTTCGTGAGAGAGAGAGAGAGAAAGACGGAAGATGCTGAGAATCGGTGAAAGAAATGGGTCAGGGTTTTGGCACTTCCGGCAGGGTTTTTGTGTCCACTTGAATTGCTCTCCAAGTCACTCAGATCTAAAAACCTAATCGAGTTTAATTTAGGAGAAGGGTTGGAAAGTCATTTCACTTACGAATAAATTTTCTTAGTAGGCCCTTTTTTTTTTTTTTTTGGATAAAATGTTCTTAATGGGCCTTGCTGAGGGCTTAAAAAAGGCATCCAATATCTGAAGAAAATAATATGGCCCACTTGGATGTGGCACCGGTGGATTTTTGGGCTTCGACCCAAAATATGCGAGCCCTACAACTTTTGTGAGTTTCGATTGCGCTTATTTCTCTGAACTTCAGTGCACCGTTTTGATCTTCGGCTATTAGTCTACCGGACAGCTGATTTCCGTCGACAGTCGGCGAAGTCCCGACCGGTACTGAAGTGAGTATGGTTGTTCTTTTACTTTTCTAGGATATAACGCATCTGCTTGTTTCAGTTCCTTGTTATGCAATAGGAGCTACTGTACATTCGTCTATATTAATCGAAGGTTTCTCTAGGACTTACCAGATTTAATTTAGTTTTTTCGTTTAAAAATTAAGCTCAATTGGGCATGGAATTTGTCTAATTTAATTATTTTTCCCCAAGATTTTCCTTTTCTCGACTTATTTTGGACGAAAGTGTGATATCGTTTCTTCCTTCATTCCATTCATTTCATTAATATCTCTTATTACTTTGATTCTTTAATTATTTTCTTGATGAGCTTCTATCTTCATCTAAATGGTGTGCCTCTGCGTACAATTTGCTTCAAGGTGGGTTCAGACTATTAATCTTATGTAATTGGAGTGTTCAGCTAGATTCTAGATGGAAATCTTCGATGTCCTATTATTTGGATGATTAACTGACCTGTGGAGCTATGTTAAGAATATTCAAGGTTGCATCAGAGACTTTGTTATTGAGGTGATTTTTTGACTTTTAAGGTTTATATCGTTGTTGGTTCCTTCTAGGAAAATCTTATATTGTGTCTGCTACTTAGACCGATGAAATTGGCATAGTTTCTGTTGTGATGGATTGTAGGCAATTCCTGCTGCTGTTGGCTGGTTTAGGATTTAGAAACATGCCTGACCAATTTTTTTGGATCTAATTGTTGGTTGTTATCATTTATTTGAATTACTGCCGGTTAAACGGCAGCAGTTATTGGGGCCTAACCTTTTAAGTGGTAGTTGATTGTTATATATATACCTGGGACGTAACTGAATATATGTATGAACAAGTGTAATTGATTTCTATAATTATTACAGTTCCCACAGGTAAAAACATGCCAATTAATTACCTTAAATCATTGAGAAACATTACCATCCTCCCCAAGGAGGTGGTTGGAGTGTCTGGGCGGAGATCATTTGCTGCTGGTGGTAAAGCAAAGAAGGGTTCTAAAGGTGGTGGGTCTGCTGATGCTCCAAAGGAATCAATGCTTAGCAAGGAAGTCAAGTCCACAACAGTAGTTGGTGCCAACATTCTTAAGGAAGGGACAGATCCAAAAGTCTTGCCAGATTCTGAATATCCTGATTGGCTGTGGCACTTGCTTGATAAACGCCCGGCACTTAGTGAGCTAAGAAGGAAAGACATAGAAACTCTTCCTTACGAGGACTTAAAACGTTTTGTCAAATTGGACAACCGTGCAAGGATCAAGGAAAACAATTCCATTAAGGCCAAGAACTGAGTAGCTGGAGATTTTGTAGTACTACCCTCTATACCTTGGCTCCACTCCTAATCCTTAGTTTTATTTTATGTTCCTACTATCCTTCCTTTGATAAGCTCTTTGTTATTGCTTTTTAAAGGGACTACACAATATTATGAACTCTTTTCTGTACTTCTGACAAGATATCTTAATGCAGTGTGTTTATTCAATTGTTTTTAGTCCAAAATACTAACATCTTGACAGTATCCATTCTATGTAAATCTTGTGGTGAAAAAAAAAAAAAAAGGTTACTCAAGCACCTTTGTTATAAATGATCAGAGAAATGATATTTGATCAATTGAACTGATGTGCTTGGCAGGCATTAACTTCTTTTACACTTGTTGATGATGGACGAGGCTCTTAGAAATTGGAGTATGATATATTATGGGTAATCGCGCTATTGGAGGAAGGAAAGGAACTACATGAATAGGGCTAGCAATGAAGGACAAGTAGTGATCACATGCAGTGTTTTCTGCTGAAAAATAAAAAAGTAAGCCAGCAGCTATCTTCTTCAACAATCACTTTTTCTTGAGCATTCATTGAGAAAGTTAAAGCTGCTTTTTCACATGGCTTTCTTCTCTTTAGGGGCATTCTCCCATATGGGTTGCGGGGTGTGTATGTGGTCCATGTCTTCATCATTAGTCCAATTTTAATAAGCTATTCAAATATTAGAACCAAAACCCTATCCCCTGCCCAATTTTCCCATCCTTTAAACATTTATTTGTTTTGTAGCTAACTAATAAAAGAAAGAAGAAATTTGGGTATGTGGTCTTTTGAAGGAGAAACACTAGAAAGCAGCAGCTTTTAAGCAATTATCGATTCCCAAAGTGAAAGGTAAAAAAGGCTGAGGAACTCCTTTCTGGATCATGGAAAGGGCAATGTCTGATCAAAATGTGTGAGAACTAACAGACACATATATATATATATTGCCTTGAGTGGGTTGAGGAGATGTTTATGGACAACAAAATCTGATGGGTGGAAAAAGATCAGTTGTAAAGGCGATTGGATTCATGATGTTTCCCTTCTACATAATAATAATGATGAAATAGAAATTTCATTTGAGACAACGCATTTCCATTACTGGTTTTTTGGTATCGTGCTGAGAAAGGATAAATAATGTATTTGAGTAATTTTAAAGTTTAGCCCTTAAAGAGTCGCCTGTTGGTGTGATTGATAGGGAAGGGATTCATTATTTTTTATTATCTCAAAATATTTTATAATACATATATACTATTTTTTTAACTTATTACTAGACAAATTTTTTCCGTATTTTATTTTTAAAAAATAAAATTAATTATATCATAAAATTTAACAATAATTTTGAGTTCTTTCTAAGTAATAATAGTATGTGTTAATAAATTTTAATAAATGAGTTAACTCACGTTTGGAGGAGTTTAAATTCTTAATCACTCACCGTATATAATTGTTTAAATTAGAATTTTATACAGTAGTAATAAGTAAATGGAAGGATAAGTAATCATATAGGGTTTGACTTGTAATTAAATTCCATTAATTATATTTAATATAATATTAAATAACCGTTTTGATTTATTAGAAGATGAAAAACCGAAGATAAACCGACCCACCATTTAAGATGGCAACCATGTTTGATACAGTCATTTGGTACAGTCATTCAGCAACCGAAATAGCTGTGTTTTTAATGTTTTATAAGTACAAGATTTACAAAAAAAAAGTACAAGATTTACAATATTTTATGTATACATTAAAATAAACTTAAACAAGATTGATATAGAAAATTTGACAATGTTTTTCCAAAGCAAAAGAGTAAAAAAAGTTTCGATAAGATACTATAAATAGACATTAATAGTGGTGGGTATGTAAGGTCGGTCGTGTGGAGTCGTCATTTGGAATTGATTGTTCAATTTCCATGAATAGGTTGCCGGTAGCTTTTGCCATTAAAATTTATCGGTGAAGATTATCTAACAGAGACTTTATCAATATTAAATAAAGATTAAATTGGATAATTTCCTCATTACAACAAGGTTAAGAAGAAGAAGGGAAAAAAAGAAGCATGTATCAGCGCGCGATATTAATTTGAGCAGTAATGTAATGACTTTAAAGTACGCATGCTCGAAGAAGAAAAAAAAAAAGAAGCAAGTTATAAGACGTCTCTCTCTTTCATGCAAAGTTGAAACCAGAAAAATCTCCATCATTATCCTATCTCTGCAATTTTTTGCTGCACTTTCACAATTCAAGAGGAATCTCTCTCCTTTTCATACAATATATATATATATCGTTGCTATTACCTGTCACCTTTTCCCCCTCTCTGAGAGAGAGAGAGTTGATTCTATCTCTTCTATACTTAATTCATTTGTAAGAAAAGCCAAACTCAACAGTTGACAGTATAGACAGTATAGATACTACACAATATCGTAATTATTTTAGATTTTGACTAATTTTTTATTTTTTCAAACACAAAATTAGAACTTTAATTTGATTTTATGAGATTTAAATCTCCAATTTGCATTTTTATTTATTTATTTAATATTTCTCTATGTGATATCACCCATGGCTGCAATTGATTATGTTTCTCTGTTTCTTAATTTTTTTTGACTTTAATGAGTGATATCTTGATATTGCCATGTGATTCTTCTGTTAAATTAACCAACTTTTGTCTGTGATTTTATTACTGCAGATGGTGGTGGTTCGTCTGTCCAGACCAATATTATTTACCATCATCACTATTACTACTTTCTGAATCTTTCTTAATTATGGGATTTGGCTTCTTTGTTTATTCTGCCCATAACAAAGCGTGCCTCTTTCTTCTTTCTCTCTCTCTCTCTTTGACCATTTCTCGAAACCTGACTGGCCCTCTTCTTTTGGGGTGTTCCTGGTCACTTTGCACCCTCCCTTTTTTGCATATTCATCTCCTTTTGGTCGTACTATTTTCAAGACTCTACATATATATATATATATATATAAATCCTGTATATAATTTCTTTCACCTTTTTCCTTAAAGTACTACCCTTCATCATAATCCTTTCCTGTAGAATTCCTTCTTGTATTTTGATAGGTAAAGTAAAGTAAAGTAATCATCTTTTACCATTTTTCATCTACTACTCTTTTAAGAATGGTTATTTTCCATCTGGGCTGTTGTATAATCTCAATCTAAGGAGTCTTTTTAATTAATTTTTTGCACAGAAGATTTGGGATTTTTGTTTTTTCAATCAGAATGCCTCCAACGTACTTCCCTCTCCGTTGGGAAAGCACCGGTGATCAATGGTGGTACGCTTCCCCTATTGATTGGGCTGCTGCAAATGGACACTATGATTTAGTCCGTGAATTGCTACGTCTTGACGGCAATCACCTGATAAAACTCACTTCCCTCAGGAGAATTCGTCGTCTTGAAACCGTCTGGGATGACGAAGAACAGTTTCTTGATGTGGCTAAGTATAGGTCTCAAGTTGCCCGGAAGCTGCTTGTTGAATGTGAAAGCAAGAAAGGGAAAAATTCTCTTGTCCGAGCGGGATATGGCGGATGGCTTCTTTACACAGCTGCTTCAGCTGGTGACGTGCCTTTTGTTCAAGAATTGTTAGAGAGAGACCCACTTTTGGTATTTGGAGAAGGTGAATATGGTGTCACGGATATACTATACGCTGCTGCCAGGAGTAAGAATTCTGAAGTCTTTAGGATTCTTTTTGATTTTGCCATCTCCCCTAGGTTTCATTCTAGTAATGGAAAAGAATTGGAAGAACATATTGGAGAAATTCCCCCTGGTTATAAGTTTGAGATGGTGAACAGAGCCCTTCATGCTGCTGCTAGAGGTGGCAATTTGATGGTTCTCAAGGAACTTCTTGGTGATTGTTCTGATATCCTGTCTTACAGAGATATTCAGGGTGCTACCATCTTGCACGCAGCTGCCGGTAGAGGCCAGGTTGAGGTAAATAACTACCTAACTAACTAAATAATGTAATTCAAGAACATTGCAGAAATTAATATTGATTGTCTTGATGGAACACCAAAATGTGTTTTTATTTTTTATTTTTTGGAAATATTGCAAAGTTGGTGCTTTCTCCCAATGTTAGTGTTGTTGTTGAGAGAATTAGAAAATGTTTAGCATCCCATTTCAAATTGAAGAACCTTTTTTTAGGACAGTCGTAAGTTGTGAACAATCCACTCTTTCTATGTTCTGTTATGGGGCCAAAGTATCATCCTCTGAAATGAGATGGTGACAAATTTGACTCATAAGCATGAATTTTTTAGTTTGTAAGCATCATTTTCTCTGTGTTTGTGTAGGTTTCTATTGAATCACCTTCTTTGGTTGATTTATCTGGTACATTTTGATGCTGTAAAATGATTTTTTTGTAAGACTTAAAGGTGACTGGATGAGTGAAATTTTCTTAAACTTGTTGTTTGAAGTGTGTATATTGTTGAGTATGTGGAGGCGGATATTTGCCAAGACTCTTTGACTGCCGCAGTCGATGCCGGAGTCCGAGGGCACAAGAGGGTCAACCCTTTGATTCTTGTGTTTACTTTAATTCTTATAATTGCTTGTATGTGCGCATTTTGATCCCAACATATATTTGACAGAGAAGGCATTAAACAAGATTGCATTGCATGAAAGGGTATAAAGCCTTCTGAAACATTTTGCATGCTTTTTAACAGTCAATTTTTTTCATTATTTTCATTTTGCTCCGAGCTTCTAGAAGCTACGTGAGTTGATTGAGATGAGTGTTTTTGGCTTGCAGGTAGTGAAGCACCTAATAGAATCCTCAGATATCATCAATTCCACAGACAATCATGGAAACACAGCATTACATGCAGCAGCATGCAGGGGACAACTTTCAGTTGTTGAAGCTTTACTCCTCGCTTCACCTTCATCTATCCGTTCCAAAAACAATGCCGGAGAAACTTTCCTACATGTTGCAGTCACTGGTTTTCAGACACCAGGTTTTCGAAGATTAGACCACCAGGTTGAGCTCATGAAACAACTTGTACGTGGAAAAGCATTTAACATTGAGCAAGTCATCAATGAGAAAAACAGGGAGGGTAGAACAGCACTTCATCTGGCCATCATCGGAAACATTCACTCCGATCTAGTGGAGTTACTAATGACTGCTCCTTGTATTAACATCAACATCCGTGATACGGATGGAATGACTCCACTTGACATTCTCAAGCAACGACCAAGGTCTGCAACATCAGACATGCTGACCAAGCAATTGATCTCAGCCGGAGGGATCTTCAGTTGTCAAGACTACTCAACAAGAAAGATCATTGCATCCCACTTGAAAATGCAAAGTATCGGAGGCAGTCCTGGAACTTCCTTCAGAATCTCTGATACTGAAATATTTTTAAGCACTGGTCTTGAGAATGTTCTAGATGCAAATGGTAGTGCAGAAATGAGCACTTGTTCATCTGAGCTGAGCCAACATGACTTGATGACAGACACTAGTACTACTACTAGTACCAGAAGAAGAAGTAGTAGTAAACTGCATCCCATGAGCCATGCTGCACAACGGTTGAAACAGATTTTTCATTGGCCGCCTAAGATGAAGGAGAGAAGACTATCATCTAAAGGACGTAAAAAGGTTGTTGAAGGGCCACCTATCCCTCTTCGAGAAAGATTCTCCAGGCCATCGTCGCTGCATAACAACAAGAGAACTCTTGCTGTTAGGAGTAATCTTCCCAGTCCATCATCATCATCAGCAAAGAAGAAATTAGCTTCAGGGCTTGTTCATGGTATAATGCAGGGAATCCCAAGTAGCAGCAGCACTGTTTCTCGACGATCAAATTCAAGCTCACTTTCCTTGTCATCACACAGCTCCTTGGACAAACAAAAGGGCAATCAAATTGAGAATGAAATAGGTGGTGCAGCAGCAGCAGCAGCTTCTTCTTGCTCCAATCAAACAACAGAAGTTGGTGATGGGGGTAGTGGTGGTAGGAAATCTATCAACAAGAAATACTTCTGTTTTGGTGCTCCAGAAGAAGCCCTGAAACCTAGTAGGCTAAAGCCTTGTGAGATTTATGAGCGCTCTGTAATGTAAGCTCCATCCAATAACTGGTCATGAAGTAGTGAATATCTGCTCCATAACTAAATAAATTTTCTCAGTTATGCTCTCAGCCAGCCTCCTAGTAGTTCTTTCTTGCAGTAATAATAGTATTTCAGTTTCTTGACATTTAGAAGGGGCTTTTAACTTAAATTGAGAAAAAGTTGATATATATATATATGTTTCTATATATATGTGTCTGTGATTCTCCCTTGGATGTTCAGAGACCTTGCTGATTGATATGGTTGGTTATGATAATATAGCTTTTGTTTTATTATTACAAGATGGACTTTTTAAATGACTGGAACTTCTACTGTTGGGAAAATTCTACTCCCAACCCATTGTAAAACTGGCTCCAACTAGAAAAGCCCAATTGGAGTATTTACACTATCCCAAAGTAGCTATGTTATTATGTATAGGAAACAAAAAAAAAAAGAAGAAAAAAAAAAGAACATGAAATCAGCGGTGCAATATTTTCTTCTCTTGAGGCGGTCAAATAGTGAAAATGGGGCACTAAAAGTCATACAAGACAGTGTGTCCTTGGATAAGAGGAGACATTTTTTCAAGAATGATGATCTGATAATTGTTGACAAATTTGGTTCTGTTTCTTCTTTAAAAAAAAAAAAAAAAAAATCAAGTTGTTCTTGATGTAGTTTATTTTTAAAATTTTGAATATATAAATTAAATTTAATTAATTTTAGAATCAGAGTTAGGTTATTTATGATTAGATTAAAAGGGGTTGTTAGTAGTTGAGTTTATTCTTCGTTTTAGGGCGGCGTAGTGAGATTTCATTTTAGCGGTTTCGATTATAGTCTATAGAAGTGTTGGTCTCAGTCAAAATTGTACTGTGAAAGTACTTGCTGGTACTGCCGATTTATATATATATATATATATCATTTATATACTATATCCGGTTTCGACCAAAAAAAAAAAAAAAAAATGCCCACGGAATTTAGTTTGTCATTTGTAACGTTTCAAATTTAAATATTGTCTATAATAAACGATTTTTGGAGCTGTTACTACGGATTTTTATTAATTAATTCATAAATTTTTCCTCCTAATTCTTATAATTTTGATGAGATTTTTATGATAACTTATAATAATTCAACTATTTCATGTTTTGTTTGATGAAATCAATCTTTAGTTTCTTTTATTTTTTCTTGTCTATTTTCTTGAATAATCTTTGATCTTCTTGATAGATCTTGGATTGTTGCTATTCATTAATTGATTTTAATTTTTTTTTTTTAAATTTTAATTTTAGTGTATGAAAAAATTTTTTTTTTTTTTTTTTTTTTTTTTTGCCTTAAGCATCCGGTATCCAAACCCACACGGGCCGACTAATCCAGATTCGGCCTGGGGTGCGCTCACAGAGTCCAACTCTTACTCGAGAGTGAGAGTCTGACCCAGAGCTTTTTAATGTGACGCTAACCACCTCGGGGAATTCGAACCCCTGAAAAAAAGTTTTAGAAGTCCGCTTACCAACTCCCGCAAACTGTTGGAGTCTGATACAATTCAAATCTGATTTATGTGGGCTCAAAATACATTACCGGACACCTCCGGATAAATTAAAAAATGAAAAAGTGGCTACATATATATAAAAGTATAAATTGCCCATTTTATTTGTGTAAGCCACTTATTACTTCTCTTGCTGACCTCTTTTCATTTTCGTATGAATATCTCTTCCAAATTTTCCACACATCAAATATCAGGAAAAGGCCCACCACCCACTGTATTATTTTAGCAACTTGTTAAAATTTAAAATTTAAATTTTTTTAAAATATCAAGATTTTTTTATTTGTCATATTAAAAAAAAATAAATAATATACATTTATTGATATTTTTCTCTTAATACTTACTTTATAATTTATACTTATAATCATTTTTTATAAAAAAATAAATAAAATTTAAAAAATATCTTAGTCATTTTAAATAAAATGATGCATCAATTTTTAGATTATTGTTTTGAAGAAGAAAAAAATATTTGTTTTAGGAAGACCCAACTCTTGCCACTTAGTAGGAGATGCGTATTGCATTCAAATGCCTAATATTCATATAAATAAAAAAGTTGACTCCTATTAATTTCATGTCTAACTAAAAATATTTTTAAAAATCTTTTATATATATATATATTTGTTATTAATTTCAAATAATTTATTATCTTGTTAGTGAAAAAAAATTATATCAATTAATAACAATCTTATTTATGATTTCTGAAAATCACGAGTTCTTTCCACTAAAAAACTATAAAAGTCTTAAATTTCAAAAAAAAAAATCAAAATATATATATTTTAAAAAAAGAAAATGGAGTCAAATTCAATTAAGGCGATTGATGAGTTGTGGGCAAATTGGGCTGGGAAGTGTGGCGTGGTCCCCCCCACAAAATACAGTGAGGTTGCGTTGACCCGAGAATCATCCCCTTCTTACTCCAAACTCCCAAGTCGTCGTCGTCGTGTATTTGCTCTGAATCTTCCACAAGTGTGCGTGGTTTGGTTTGGATCAATTGACTTTCAAACTTCTTTTCTTTTTTTAATAATTTATTCGTGTCTAGGTACATTAATAGCCCAACTAAATCAAAATCAAATCGTGTCGAATCATATTGGGGAAAATAGGTTTGACCTCAAAATCTTGCGGATAAAGAATCAAGTTCCTTCCACTTAGACCAATATGTGTTGATTTTAAACTTGTTGGATATGACAATAGCGTCTCATATCTCTTTCGAATTAGTCGATAAAAATATCGAAAAAATAATAATAATTATTTCTTCTTTCTCTAAAAAAATATTAATTTAAAAATATATATCTTTTTTTTACTCACCGAGGGCGCCTGGTGTCCCCACTTTATTTGGTGAGACTAATCTAGACTCGGTTTGCGGAACGCTCGCATAGTTCAATTCTTACTCGATGGTGAGAGCCTGACCCAGAGCTTTTTAACATGACGCTAACCACCCAATGAGATTCGAAACCTCAACCATCCGCCTTGGGGAAGCATTTTTAGAGTCCGTGTACCAACTCTCCCAAACTATCGGGTTAAAAATATATATCTAATGTGATAAATAAAAATAAAAATATTTTTTACTCTACTGACCAATGGAGTATTAGTAATTGTGTTTGTTTGACTTAAAAAAGAAAAGATGACTTATATTTAAGATAATCTTCACATTCCACTCAACTAATATGACTTTTTTTTCAATATCTAAAAATTACGTTGGTCCAATTATTTGGCTCCTATTTTTAGATGGAATTAATATTAGCACTAATCCCAAAAATCATTCTAATTTGCTCATAAACGTAACTATTAATGAAATTTCCAATTAAAACTAATTCTTTTATTGTCAAATTAAAAGCTAGTATGACGTAATCGTGATGTAATGTTTATTTTAAAAAACTAATTAAATAAGATAACCGACTAATGTCTTTTTTCTTTTTTTTTTAAAATAATAATAATAATAATTTTTAAATTGTGTTATAAACAATCGAATGAATTTTGTTCGCTTTTACAATCTCATGTGGGCATCAATAGTTTAAAATGTACGCGTTCAATATCAAAAGAGATTTAGACTCATACTTAATAACTTCAGAAATCTCGTAATACTTCATATAGAAATCAAATTCAACAATTAGCCAATTATAAATTCTATTTTGTATGTTAAAAAATAAATTAGGAAAAAGTCAAATTTTGAAGTAAGTAGAATAGGTAACGTGTGAAAGAAATCTACAAGGGAAAGAACCAAAATCAAGAATAGACAAAAAAAATAAAATAAATAAGTCCATTGATTAACGTTATTCTCTACCAATTGTTTTCAAAGATGATGTTGAAGCCGGAAACATAGAATCAAAACAAAAATTAAATTCCAAAGCTCTTTTCACACTTTAAAACTTTACATTTTTTTTTAAAATTTTTTTATTAGATACCCATCGCATTCCTTACACATACATGACATATATAAAAATCTACAAATATTTTTAAAAAAATATATATATATATATATATATATATACACACGCCAATTTATGATGTTATAGCCTCTTAAATTATGAAAACGTATGACTTTTGGAGGTCATGAGTTTGAGATATAGTAGACGAGAAAATACTTCAAATCAATTTTTTTTTTTATTTAGCACGAGGTATTCTAAATAAGTTTTCAAACTATGAGATGATACATTTAAGTTAAATTCACATTCGGAGATTGATCTTATTTGAGTCGGATTGATCCTTATAAGAGAAAGTTCTAACTCCAAAATTTTAAAGAGGTGAATGAATGAGTCAGAGGTTAAATCGAAAAAAATGTTGCAAAAGATATTGAAGATCTTTTTTGATTTAATTTATAGATGATATGTAACTATCTGTTACATATGGGAAAAGATGCGGTTTAAACTAGAAAAAGGCATGCCAAACGACGTCGTATGCGGAAATACCAAAAATGTGAAAGGGAAATTAATAATTGAATATTTGATCAATTAAAAGAGAATCCTCTAACAACTTTCCTTTTTTTTATTTTTTTTTTTTTTTTTTTTTTTGCTTAGTTTTATTCTTCATGAATGTAGTAAGTTTTTATAGCAAGAAATTAATTAATTAATTGACTTATAACCTAACTAAAGATGCTTTTTTTTTTTTTTTTGGTAAATCTAACTAAAGATGCTTTGCTATATATAAAACATCAAAACAAGATTCAATGTATTGTATTATTAATAATTTCTAGCCATAAATTTTTCGAAAGTTATAATATTTAATATTTATAAATAATAAAATTTCGAAATCAAGTCAGATAATTATAATAAAGATCGAAAAGTATTATTAGGATCAAAAGAATAATGACTTAATTTAATAATAAAGATAGGCAACTTCAACTCGGTAGCTTGGGGAGTTGGTAAGCGGACCCTAATGTTTCCTCTAGGATGGATGATCGAGGGTTGAATCTCTTGGAATGGTTAACGCCAGCTTAAAAGCTTTGGGTCGGACCCTAACCCTTGAGTAAGAGTCCAAGTCTGGGGCGCCCAAGTGGGTAAAAAAAAAAAAAGCAACTTCTTTAGTCAATTTTATTTTGGTGTGAACATAAGCAACGTACAACTTCATGTACCCAAATAATAATAATAATAATAATAATAATAATTAAATAAAAAAAATCATGAATCACAATGATTTATATAATTTGTTAAATTGATTTATATAATTTGTTAAATTTTATTGACACGTAGATTTATTTATTAATTGTACCCTCAATTATCTTTTCGTGATTTCACAATAATTATATAAAAAAATAATAATAATAATTAACCACTTGCAAAAAGTGTGGAGATTTCAAACGTTTTATTTACCCTTTATGAAAAAGTAAAGAAAAGTAAAGAAAGATACGGAATCAGAAACTCGTGAACTTTAAACACGACTTTAGGTATATGGGAACCGTAAAGGTGGGCAGAGAAACCGGACAGTTTTTTTTTATTTTGTTTTACCACCACTTGCCAAAACAGAAGAGAAACAGCAAGCAATACAGAGTTGTTACGAGGCCGGCCAAAATTGGCGGGTTGGTTAGTTAAAAGAAGAAATATGGAGGAGATTCAACAGGTAGTTCTAAGTTCCGGTGAATGACAACGAAGATTCCTCTTGTCTTAAAGAATAAAAAAGTCAACCCAATATATCGGCCGGGCTTCTCTCTCTCTCCATAAACGCCTTTTTTTTCTTTCCTACTAATACTGATAAAGTTTTCTATTAACGTTTATAAATACCATACCGTTTTTGCTTCGGACATTTCATAGTTGTTTTTCCTCGTTTGAATCAGTCAGTTTATTTGTCTTTTCTCTTCTTGTAATCTTCTTCTTCTCTTCCTTCCATTAATTGCCCCAATTTCTCTATTCCGAGACTTTTCATCGTCATCTTCATCTTCATCATCACCATGGGAACTGAAGGTCCAGTTGATTCGTTCAACAAGAATGTAAGCCTTCTTGCTTTTCATTTTTTTTTTTATTTCCATTTTTTATGGATTTCGAGTACTTTAAGAATGGGAGATTATAATTTATGACGTTGTAGTACTGCTTGTTTGATTATCGATCTGGAAATACGACTTTAATTGTTTGTTTCGTCGATCTAATTTTATAAAAAAAAAGCATGTGTTGTAGTCATCTCCTGTTTATATATATATATATGTATGTATGTATATAATCAGCAGATTAGTTTTGAAATGGTTATATTGTTTATAGCAGATGAGTGAAAAAATGATGTACAATGACTTCAGGTAAACACTGACAAGTAGTACACTGAATCACGTTTTATTTATCAAATAAATTCAACAACGTAGGTTTTACTCTGTTTGTTTGGAAATTACTGGAAGGCATTGACTAATATGATGAATATCACATGGCTTAGCTGTATATATATAAATATATATTATATATAAGGGTGGTTTGAAATTTCATGGCATGTTTGGCTCTTCTTTAGTAAGATCCGAATATAGTTATTGGTTACATGTGAAGATTCCTTTGAAGAATTACTATCAATTATCAAATGGTTGGTTTATGGCCTTTTTGATTTTTTCTATTGAAATTAGTTATGAAGGAAAATTTTCTTTTCCATACAGGAAGACACACGAACGGAAGAACAAAAGAAAATTGACGAATGGCTTCCCATTACTTCATCAAGGAATGCAAAATGGTGGTACTCTGCTTTCCACAATGTCACCGCCATGGTTGGTGCAGGAGTTCTCAGTCTCCCTTATGCCATGGCTGGGCTAGGATGGTATGTTCTATTTTCTTGAGTATTATTAAAAACAGCCAAAAAAAATCTGTTAATTGGAACAAATAATAATAATACATGATTTTTCAGGGGACCTGGTGTGACTGTAATGGTGATATCTTGGATTGTCACTCTGTACACATTGTGGCAAATGGTAGAGATGCACGAAATGGTTCCCGGTAAACGTTTCGACCGGTATCACGAGCTCGGGCAGCATGCTTTTGGCGAAAAACTGGGACTCTGGATTGTTGTACCTCAACAGCTGATCGTTGAAATTGGTGTAGATATTGTCTATATGGTTACCGGAGGAAAATCATTAAAGAAATTCCACGATACAGTCTGCCCAGATTGCAAGGAAATCAAACTTACCTATTTCATCATGATCTTTGCCTCTGTTCATTTTGTCCTTTCTCATCTTCCCAATTTCAATTCCATCTCTGGTGTCTCATTAGCTGCAGCAGTCATGTCATTGAGGTAATACATATATATATATATTAAGTCTAATATTCGCACGAAGGTGTTTTGGATGAGTTCTGACTATTTGACATGCTTTTTATTTGCATGAAGTTACTCTACAATTGCTTGGGCAGCATCAGCAAACAAGGGTGTGCAGCCAAATGTTGAATATGGATACAAGGCTTCAACAACAGCAGGAACAGTATTTGGATTCTTTAGTTCTTTGGGAGATGTGGCTTTTGCATATGCTGGTCATAATGTGGTTTTGGAAATTCAGGCTACAATCCCATCCACACCTGAGAAACCTTCAAAAATTCCAATGTGGAGAGGAGTTATCGTTGCATATATTGTTGTTGCAATCTGCTATTTCCCTGTTGCTTTTATAGGGTATTGGATGTTCGGAAACGCAGTCGAGGACAACATTCTACTTTCACTGCAGAAACC
Source organism: Cynanchum wilfordii (assembly GCA_025388415.1). Lineage (NCBI taxonomy): Eukaryota > Viridiplantae > Streptophyta > Magnoliopsida > Gentianales > Apocynaceae > Cynanchum > Cynanchum wilfordii. Next base: position 114,755 of record JAHSUH010004136.1, read on the forward strand.
TTCTTGGCTTATTGCTATGGCTAACATGTTTGTCGTTATTCATGTTATTGGAAGCTATCAGATTTATGCAATGCCTGTTTTTGACATGATTGAAACTGTTCTTGTCAAGAAACTAAGATTCAAGCCCACCTGGTGGTTGAGATTTATTTCCAGGAATCTTTACGTTGGTAAGTGATTTCTTTCTTCTGGGGTTTGGTTTGATTATTTCTGTAAACGATGATTTTTCTTGATACTGATTTTTTTTTTTGCTTCTGTTGCAGCATTCACAATGTTTGTTGGCATTACTTTCCCTTTCTTTGGTGGTCTTCTTGGATTCTTTGGAGGGTTTGCTTTTGCTCCAACAACATACTTTGTAAGTGCTTATTTTTTTCATATTTCTTTAACTGAACAAGAATAACAAAACAAATTTATGCTTATATAATTTTTTTCATATTTCTTCAGCTCCCATGTATAATGTGGCTTGCCATCTACAAACCAAGGAAATTCAGCTTATCTTGGATCACAAATTGGGTATGCAATCTCCTAACTTGTTTTTGTTTCTTTAAATTTCAAGAACAAATTTCTAACTTTAGCTAATAATTTGATTCCACAGATTTGTATCATACTTGGTGTACTTCTGATGGTTATAGCACCAATTGGAGGGCTGAGGTTGATAATAATTCAAGCTAGGACCTACAAATTCTACTCATGAGTAAATCGAACAAGTGTTAGGACTCAGCAGCAGCAGCAGCAGCAGCAGGAAAATGATTTTACACTATTTCAGCTTCAATACATAGAAAATTAGGATCTAGTGGTATAATTTTCTTTCCCGTGAAAAAAAAGAAAATCTAACCCAAAAATATCAGATATATAGTAGGAGAGTAATCCATCATCATCCTGTAGTAAAATGGAAAAAGGTTGTTTGCACAGAATTATCTGTGTCTGTGCTTTGTCTATTTGTCTTCCAAGTTTTATTGTCTTTATTCGATTGGTGAAATGAGAATGAATCTTATTCCAAGAAACTTTTTTTTTAATTACAGTTTTAAACCTTTTACTAGTCATGAACTTGTTCAAGCAATTCTTTGTCGGTTCCAATCCTACCCTACTACTGACCCCAGCATCATTTAATAGCCTACAAAGTTGTCCAAAACATAAATTCAGCTCTACAAAACCTAAAACAAACCTATACTATAGCAATAATGGAACATAAATACAAGAAATAATAACATCTTCATTCAATTCAATTCAACAAACCTGAATTTGAAAACCTTTCATCCCAGAATTGTGCCTGAAACACACATAAAAATGCTGTGTTTTGACATCTAGGTTTATACTACCGACCATCCATGATGCAGAATACCTCTTTTACTCACTCTAGCCAGGCTGCTACTACTTTTCAAACAAACTAAAGAACAGCAAAGTAGATAAAGTAGAAAATACATTGTTGCATTTTAACTAATAATTCGACAAATTTAAGGACCATTGTCAATAAAGCCATATCAATCATATCAATTTTTTTTTTAAAGTTTAGAACTTATCCTAAAATTTCCCTTTCATTTCATTTATTGGGCAAACAACAAATTTGGAATATGATATGTAAAAATGTCAAGCTACTATTGCAGCAGAAGACTGGTATTCTGAATAAAAGATTCAATCTTTGAAGTTCTCTGCTCATAAATGAACAAAATTCTGATTTTCCCAGAATCAACAACAAAAATGAAAAATTAAGGGCAAATAAAAAGGAAGGCAGAAGGGAATCAATAACCAAGAATATTGTCTTTCATTGATAAATAATGAGTAGTAAAAATACAGCTGAAAAGAATTTTCAGCTAATCTTTTTATCAAACTTTCTGGTTCTTTCCCTGTACAATTCAACCCAATTATTGGTGATCCAAAGTATACTAACAGAAATTGCCATACCAACAACAAGAATCCAAGAAATCCAAACCCATCTAGGGATAACATTATCAGCAGCCCCACCCAAGTAAAACATAAACATGTTATAAACAAAAAATGGTCCAGCTAAACCCCTAACCAGAGTGTACAGAGCATAAAAAGGAGGCGACAAGAATTTGTAGACCTTGTCAGCAAATGCCAAATCCGATCTCCGAGCTCCGGCAAGCGTCCAAATGTTCTGACAGAAACTGGTGACCTCGGCAAGAATCAAAAGTACTAAAATACAATAAGCCCCATGTAAGACCACAAACCGACAGGTAACGAAAACGAACAGAGTAGCCAAATGATGGCCAATAAAAAGAACATCAGTGGGATAAAACATAATGTAATGGCAAAGGTCCATCAAGAAATAGGCAATGCTATAATCAAGAACCAAACTTTGAAAAGGGGTATTAAAAGAGTGAAAATTGCGGCCAGGATCGGAGAATATAGCACGGGAAGCCAAAAGAACCGCTGGGGTTCCATGAAATAGGGAAATAATACAACTGGAAGCTTCGGGACGGAGTTTTGGAGTCCAATTACGGAAGAGGACGAAGTAGGAAAAGAGATAAATAACAAGAAAATTTGAAAAGAATAAAGGAAGATTAGGTACGGAAGAAATCAAAGGTAGGGAATCCATTGATGAATACGAACAAAGAAATTTCTTTGATGAGAATACGAGAAAGGAAGCGGAACGGAGCGGAGAGGATAAAATTAAATCGCCGGGAAGAGAGATTAAGGGAGGAAAGAAACAGGAAGAAGCCCAAAAGTGGGTAAACGAAGGCGAGATATAATTAATTATAAGAGCCAACTTTTCCAAGAGAGAGAGACTTTCAAGAAACTATCCCAAAAGTCTGTCCTATTTTTACCCAATTCTCTCTCTCAATTCAGGATTTTGGATTTCTGTATAAATTTTTAGTTATCGTATTAATTTTAAGATTAATCAAATATATATATTTAATTTTTTATTAATATTTTAGATAAGATTTTATTTTTTGTTAAGGGGCACGAGATGTCTAGATACGTCCAAATTATGAGATGACACTTTCAAGTCAATTCATATACAGAGGCTAATTCTCGTTTGAGCCGGATTGCCGAATTGATTTTTACAGGAGAAAGTTCGGATCCCAAATTTTAAATAGTTGCATACAAAGTTAGAACTTCTACCTCAAAGAAAAGATAATTCCTTATTAGCTAGCTAATATGCGGATTGAAGATTTTAGACTATTTTTTTTATTATGGATGATTCTAAAACGTCCAACCCCAAATTCAAATTTAAATGTATGTATACATAAATACGAGTTCTAATTCATAAACAATTTTTTTTTTTTTTTAGATAATTTTTTTTTTTAGTCGAAAATAAAAGAAAGTAGGTACAAAACCTATCTAATCCGATTCCTTATTCTAGATTGAAAGAAGCTCTATCACACTTCTTAAACTTCTTTCAGCAATGGCATAAAGCTCCTGCAAAAAAGTATTTACACCTTTTTGGATAATTTGTTTTTAATAAAACTAGAATGTTTACATAATCAGCTATGATTTATCAATGATTTTCTTCCTTCCTTGCAATTTTATATGACGTCATTAAAAAGGTTAAAATTTTGAAAATCAAATTAAAAATGTGTATAAACAAAATTTTTAAATGAGTAAAATTGATATAGAAAACAGAAAGTAAATTCGTTCAAAAGTTACGAAACAATTAGTTTTCCTTTAAAGGGAAAAAGAAACGTATAATAATTGTTCTTTTCTTACTACTGTCAACTTTCATTTACGTATTACGTAACTACATTAAAATATATTTTATCAAAATAATAATAATAATAATAAAAAAAAACTACATTAAAATATATATTTTTAATGATATTAAATAACCTTTATAACTATTTATTTTTATCACGTGAATTGATCTCCAATTCCTCAATTTCTGATACGGACGGATATCTTGATAATATAAAAGATGGAGAGAATAATTTTTCACAGACCAAATCAAAACTCTAGAATTCGGACAATTTCTTGTTTAATATACACGTATATGTGTATATATATATATATATATATAAATAAACTCTACCCGATTTTTTAATTTATTTTAAAAATTATATACATTTACTTCAATTTTACGCCAAATCATTTCTACTCTTGAACAATTTTCAAATGAAATCAACAGCAAAAGCTAAGATCAGTGTATAAATAATACAAATCAGCCAACCGTTTTTCATTATTTTTTTTTTTTTTTTTTTTTGGTTTTCTCAAGTCTAGGGTGGAATTGCACCAAATTCACACCACATTTGGAGAGATGAACAGATTTTTAAGGACTAAAACACCAGCTTCAACCTATCAAAACACATCCAATCCTAAACGATATAATATATATATATATATACCAAATACCCAAAGGGAGAAGGGGAGAGGGAGGGGAAGCATCCTGCAGTCTCCAACCTAGTATTTGGTTCCACTTTCTCTTCCACTTCACCTACCTAAGCGTCATCTTTCAAGAAGAAGACCATTCTACAGTTTCACACAACTTTTCTTTTCTTTTTTTTTTTTCTTCTTTTTTTTCTCTTCTTTTTCTAATAGACAAATCAGGAACATAGTAGTGATCATGCAAGAAGGTTAGACTCTTGCATGATCAGTACATTCAGGCAAGAAATCCATCCCTCCAATCTTCCTATTTCACACACATATAATGAATGAACTTCACCATGATCTTCCACCAAGTTATGTGCTTCTCGTTCTACTTTTTAAGTTATATGAGTTTCTACTTTACCTCCACTCTGCAATCCAAATAATTGTTTAATCAATCTCCCCTTCCTCTACTTCATCATTAACTTCGTCTGGGGAAATGTTTCGGGAAATGTTTGGCACGGCTTCCTCATTGTCTGGGGTAATGGTTCGCTCGACTTCCTCCTCTTCATCATCTGCTTTAATATACAAGCCAAGTTGTTCCAATGGATTACTGCCCACAAATTTAAAACTCCCAAATCCATCTTCCAAGTGATCTGGACTACTTTCATCCACAGAACTCGGTAGTTGATCAGCAGGGCCAGCTTGCAGCATTTCCAAGTCTTGATAAGATACATTGCCTCCAGTTATTTCAACCGTCTTTTCCATCTGTATTGGTAGAAGAGATTAATTAAGACATTCTACTTCTCTGAAAGAATCAAAGACACTAGTAGGTTTTTCAACACTACTCACCTCTGATAATGCCTGACGAGCTGCAGCTCTCTCAAGTTCTCTCTTTCTTTTGAGTTCAGCTGCTGCTTCTGCTTCTGCTTGTTTTCGGGCATCTTCAGCAGCTTTTGCTTCTGCTTGCAACCTAGCTTTTTCTGTTGCAGCAACAATAATTTAGCAACTGTATCTTCAAATTCGAATGCGAAGACATTATGGAAATAGATAATATATATGTCTACCAACCTCTCATTTTCTGAACCTCAAGTTTCTCCCTTTCAATGCGTAATTTCTCAGGATCTCCCTTTTCAGCCTGAAATCAGCAATAACAAATTGCAAAGAGTTGATAAACAAAGCAATACCACTATAGAACCAATGATAAGAGTCAGTTATGTGCTTCTATATAAGTAAGGCAGTCATATCAACTAACCTGAGAAAGTGTCTTTTCTCGTGCTTTTAAAATAGTGTCAGCAAACCGATTCTTCAAGAGAGCAGCCCGGTAGAGGTTCTCTGGTAACACCTGTCTCTCAGTTGGGGCACTTTCCCCTATGATTTTATGTATCTGTGTAAGACATAATAGGCTTGCTAAACAAAACATAATCACTTCATTGCCTTTAGTCCTTACCATCTTGGTGGCCATCTGACACATCAGAATTTGGCTTCTCTTGGGAACTTTGTTCTAGCTGGTCCAACCCACTGCTAGATTCTGCATAACACATAAATGCGGCTTAGCCAGAGCAGCACAATAAACCTAAGATTATAAAGAAGGTAAACAAATTATAAAAGTAAAAAATAACAAACAAAAAAAAGAAGCTAAACATAGAAAATAAAATATTAATTACACAATTCCTTAATATGGAATATTATGTGTTCTGCTTAATGTTCCATAGTCCACATACAGGATGTGTTGCATTTTCCAAGAAGCCCACTTCCAACAGAAACCCCTCCATGAAAAGTGTTAAATATCAACAGTAACGTTGGCACATACATTTACAAGGAAAGAATCCTTCTACACAAGCAAACGCATAATACAAAACACAAGCCAGCATGCACTTTCAGGGAATGAAAACAGAGGATAAAACTCAGCAAACTTACGGTTAGACTCAGGCAAAAACCCTGTATCTGCCTTATCAACCAAATCCATTGCAGAATCACTTTTATCCTGTCATGGATGGAATATTTAGTGAGACAATCTCCACCTACACATAATTTTGCTGAATTTAGTAAATGAGTCATGCACATGTATTACCATTGTTGGCATTTCTGATCCCAGAGACTTAGTCTCCATTTCGCCATCAGAAGGCCCACCAGATTGCACATCTGCAAAACATACTTTGTAAGGTAGGAAAAGGATAACGGAACACCAATCCATCATCCTCCTCATCTCCAGCTGAGAGAGAGGGGACTCACTATTTTACAAAAACTGTATTTTGAGTTTTAATGGAGATTAATTAACTAAATGTACTCCATGCATAAGACAAAAGGCAATATTCAAAATTAAAGAACTGAGCTGATACACTTGTATCTAAACGCAGGAATCATTGTTCAGTAACTTATATGTTGTATAAGGTGATAAGAAGCTGCCAGTTGGTGTTCATAGCCAGCAAAACCTTTGTGCCAACCAAATGTCTAAATACATGGAGTTCTGAGTAATAATCCATAAAAGCAATTAAAGAACCGAAGCGAGGATAAATTAAAGGTATATTGTAATTTTGTAATTACAAGAGAAAAAAGCCACATCATCGAAGAACCCACAAGTTATGGGGAACACCTTATGAGAGGGAGTAAAAAAAAAAACTAAAATATGTAGATTACGACACTCAAATCTAAAAACTGATAAACCCTAAAAATAGAAGTACAGAAATGATGTATGACAATGAAGCTACAAATCAAATTTACACTCACTCTTACCATCAGAAGTACATTTGTTTGCTCTTGGTCCTGAATCTTTTTCAATTTTGACTGGAGTGTAGCTGGAGACAGGGGGCTCAGTTCCTCCAATATCAATATCCTCATCAACAAGGTCATTACCTGAAATTTAAACAAATAGAGAACACAGCTTTAGGAGGCAGATTACTCTACACAAAGGTGTTCTTACGAAAAGGAAAGCAAAAGTGAGAATAACCTTTGTCGACTTGCATGGATGAACTGCTAAGCCCCGACTCATTAGGCAACTGAAAGAGAGACATAATTCCACCAATTAAATAACAGAGCTTACGCAAAAAAATATATAAATCTTATATCTAATACTAAAATAATATTCCATACCTCTATCTCACAAGGTTCGGCTATTGCATTATACTTTTGTTTCTCCTGCAAATGTTCATCAAGTAGCTTTCTTAATGTGAACAAAACATCATCATTGAGTTCTTCGAAATCAATCTCAATCTCATCCTCTCCAGCATCCTCTCCATTAGAGCTTAGTTCCTTCAAAAGATCAATGATATTGTCAGGTATATCACCATTCAAGCCTTCAAATTCTCTGCTTAGCTTCATCTTCTCTTCTTCTGTCATCTTCACTTTAACAGGTTCTGACACTGCAGAATACTGTTGTGGACTCAATTTTCTCTTCTTCCCAGGGATGCTTGGGTTGACAATTTCATTCTCTTCAAGAAGTTGAGAACTTTTATCCAATGCTTGGGAACTATTTGCTGAGAGTTCTTTCTCAATATCTTTCCATTTGAGCTCAAAAAGGCAACTCATTGTTTCAGCCATGATATAAACATTGTTTCCTGGAGGATTATATGTCATAGCATTTGAGAAAGTAAGCCTCACATCAGCACCAAAATCTAAGGGAGATGAGTACTCGCCAGAAGCAAGCTTTTGCTTGATTGTTCCCAGATCCATTGGATGTTTGATGACAGTGAAATAGTCAGGAATGTTTAACTTTACAACATCAACAGGTTCCTTAAATACCCAAGCATGTGGATGAGACATCAATTTTTTCAGAAGATTTGAACACTTTTTCAGCACGGACATGTTTGGATTTGAAGCTGAACCTGGAGCCAAAGACTCAAACCTCCCTGAAGACCCACGGTTCCAGCCACGTTTTTGACTTGAAGAATTATTTAGTTTTTTTCTGGATTTTGAAACTTGGCCTGAAATTTTTTTAGTATTCAGTTTTTCTGGACCTTTCTTCATGTTGCTACAACTAAGAATATCACTGGACGACGACCCTGTGACAGCATTTGTTCTCTGCAATTCAATTTTTTTCCGAAGGACCTGAATTCTTTCAAGATCAAATCTCAACCTCAGTATCAAGTTCTTCTTCTCTGTTGGTGACAGTTTGGACAGCGGGACAACTTCTACAGGTACATCAAACCCACCTCGGGAAGCAGAGTTTATATCAATCCATTTTTGCCTTCGAGCAGGCCAATCCTCAGAAGCAGTCATTTCAGCAACAATCCTACCTGAGCTACCAGAACCTTCTGATTCGCAGTGCAGACCAAAACCTACAGAATTACCTTCGGCAAACCTATTCTTCCTAGCCATGTTCTTTCGCAAGCCTCGCTTATCAGGATATCTAAGCTAGTTCTTGAGGAAATTGAATCAATAGACCCTAGAGGATCAAAGAATCATGCATTAACAACCTCGGAAGTGCACAAAACATCACAAATCTGTCACCTAGAGATTTTTGTCACACTATTCACCATTCAGCTTACCCTATATATGAAGGGCCAACATGAGAAATTATCAACTCGGAAGGACTCATGAAGCCCTTGCCGGTATAATTAACCAACTTACAAATGGAAAGTCTTCGAAATTATCAAGCTAAATTTTTTATTACTGGTGGGAAAAACCCCGATTTCATACTTAAAGCGGAAACCCCTAAATTTAAAACAAAAAAAAAAAAAAAAAAACCTAACCCTGATTACCTTGACCCAGATCTTTCCGGTCGCTCTGACAATAAAACTCTCCGGGCCCGAGAAAAAACTCCAGGGAAGTTTACGTTCCTCAAAATCAATAGGACTTCCAAATAATATTATTTCATAATAGCTCAAGAAAGCACAAATCTAGGTCTTTTCGGAAAACCTAACGAACACAATTCCAACAAGAAAAAGCTTCAGCTTACAAAAAAGAACCTGCTAAATCTCTCAAGAAATCAGATAGGAACTCTTCAAGCTCGGGGAGTGAAATCCAGCGACTGAAATGAAGCGCAATTGAGAAGCGAGCTGACCAAAGGCGGAGAAAGTTCTTGGAACTTCTATATCTTCTCAAAGGAAGAAAGAAAAAGAAGTTTGGAGATAGAGAGTCGACTCTTTTTAGAGGGAGAGGGAAAATAATAATAAAAAAAAAAAAAAAAAAAAAAAAAAGTCTCATTTAAAGCGAACAGCATGCTATTGTCACCGCCTTTCGTGCAGTGTGGGGCCCAAAGGTTATCCAACGGCTGAGCGGGCTTTTAGAAGTCAGCCGCCAGATCTCAAAGGGCAGACCAGCTGTGTCCAGTAGCAGTACACGTTTGCTCACTTAACTGAAGATCCTCTTATGATAATATTACCGTGGTGAGAAGAGAATATTAAGCGAGTTTTCTGTGGAAGTAATAAGTCGTTTGTTAATTGTCGGAAGATTCTTTTAAAAAATATAGATATATATTTGCCCGAAGACAATTACTAGAAGCTACCACGTCAGCTGAATGGGGCCGAGATACGCGGTAAATCCGCGTGGCTGCCCGTGAGATTGAAAACACTTTTCTACTTTTATTGGTTAATTTAAAATTAATAAATTATTTTAAAAGAAGAAAATTTGAAGCCAAAAATAAAAAATAAAAAACTATTGAAATTTTAATTAAAAAATAAAATAAATTAGATGTATTTTTAAATTTAAATTTTTTATTTTATTTTTTAAAATTTTTTTGAACTTTTAGGCCTCTGACTGGAATATTAATATTATTATTGGGCCAAAAGATAAAAGGTTTATCCAAAAATAACTCAGGAATTGGGCCAGGCTTTGCATGGGAATGTTTGGTACTGATCTTACATTTTGATAAGTCCATGGGCTCGGCCCATCTACCAGGACCTTATATAATCTTTCAGCCAGGCGCTTGGCGCTTAGTTCATTGGAATTTAGAATTGATTGAAAATTTAAAGGGAGAGAAACCACCAAAAATTTCGGCGCGCAGGGGTTTGGTAATTCTCTGAATCTTCTGAAGCCTCAACGAGCTCGGAGCAATTTGATGGCGTCTTAAGTAGGTTCTTCCTTTTCTAGATACGCTATTTTTGTAACGAAATATACTCTGGCGTTGATTCTTCGTAATTTGTTCTGGTTTCTTTGATTAATTTTTGCACTCTCCATTAGATCTGGTATTTTGTATTCAAATTTTCTAGTTATATTTGGGCTTGCAGGTCTGTAAAGGGTACAATTCATGCCTGCTATTTCAATTTCTAGCTCTTTGTAAGTTTATCTCTACTTCTCTTCCCACAATTCGTTGAATTTCCTCGTTATTAGGGAACTAAACCAACTAACACTATATACAGTGTACTGAAACTGAAGATTGAGTTTACTGTAGTTGAGCTTGAGTTGTTTACTTGATCGATAAATAGGTTTCTTCAGATGCATTTTAAGCATGTTTTCAGGAGTGATCTTCCACTTCTCCAATGGTATATGTTCTATCTTTAAGATAATGTTTATATACAGGTGTTTTAGTTTTGGATCTCGCCTACAGGTTCTTAGCTAGCACAGATCGATTGGTGTGCTTAATATCAGTTATTATGATTGATTTGGCATTTCCTTTGTCTGAGTTAAATCTAACTTTGCTTAGTTTCTGGATAATCCGAAGAGTCTGGAAATAAACAAATGCAGACTCATTTATCCTGTAGTTTTGTGCTAAAAAAAAGGTGATGGGCTGCGAAATTAATATCATGATGCAATTTCTCCTTATTGTATTATGTATTCCAGGTTTCGACATATCAGGAGGACACTAATTCCATCTCAAGCATCCAATTTTTGTTTGAGTTTCAAGTTCCCATTCAAGTGCTCAATCAGACAAATCAACATGGATACTAATCTCCATACCAACAATTCAAGGGGGGCCTTGATTGTTCTGGAAGGTCTGGATCGCTGTGGGAAGACCTCACAGTCACAACGGCTAGTTTCACACTTGGAGGGACTGGGACATTCAGTTGAATCATGGAGATTTCCTGATAGAACTACGAGTGTTGGACAGATGATCTCCTCATATCTTTCCAATGAATCACAACTAGATGATCATACCATTCATCTACTTTTCAGTGCAAATCGATGGGAGAAAAGGTCCTCTTTCTATTTGGCTTTTCTTATCTTACAACTTGAATTTCATGCTTTTGGTTTCTTTGGGTGACATATAATTTATCATTTTTTTTCTGTTCAATAGGAAGGGGAATTTATTTTAGTAGAGTCTTCTTCCATTATACAATAACTTAGCCACAATTTCTTTTACTTGTAATCTGGCATTTCTTTGAATGCCAAAGATTTGCAATGTTCAAGTGGCATTGGAGCTTTTTCCAGGATCTGGTATGATGTGGTTTGGGATTATTATACTGCATTATGGGCTTAATAATGATGCTAAGTTGAAATTAATAATAAAATTGGTATTCAAGGGGAAGAATATTTTGGTCAAAAGTTGGGATGAAAGGAATAGATACACAGTTATGCATTGATGTGAAATGATTTAATAAAAAATGTGGAAGAGATAAAAATGGAGGGGCAAGAGGGTGCAGAGACAGTCTGTAATTTGTACTTACATTCAATGCATACTTAAATAGAAAATCTTAAGTCGAAGAAAAGTATGATAGAGGAAGAAACTATCACAGTAAGGTATCCACCTAGACTATGTTATATTTGATTACGTTAAGAGTTAAGTTTCTCGAGAAGTGGTAGGATGGAAATTTTGTTTGCTTGATTATTATTAGTTTGGTGACAGGTCACTGATGGAAGCTAAACTGAGGAGTGGAACCACTCTTATAGTAGACCGCTATTCGTATTCCGGGGTAGCTTTCACTTCTGCAAAGGGGCTTGACATTGAATGGTGCAAGGTATGATCTTCTGAATCTTGTCTAATTATGAGGTTTAAAGTTAAGAATATCATTGTTTTTATGCAGGCTCCTGAGATAGGGTTGTTAGCTCCGGATTTGGTGGTTTACCTTGAAATAACACCAGAGGTGATATATTGTTTTTTAAGCCATATTTTATTTTTAGCTCCTTATGATTGCCTGATAGATTACTATCATAGGAAGTCTTTAAAGTGAATATTTATATGGGAAATGGAGCAATTCGATAGCAAGCACTAGCTCCCGGTGCGACTTTATAAAAAGAAATCAAAGAGAATGAAAGGACATTGAGTTCAAATATTGTCATTAACATGAGATTAAGGCATTCATGATCTGGATATCAGATATCTGAATGCTGGCGGCATGGAGATATCTATGTTGCTGCTAAATGAGAAAGGCTTTTGCTAAGGGTATTAGTTTACCTTTTGTTTTGAATCTGCCAAATATTGAGTTTCAAGTTCTCTCTAGAAGGCTCAAGCAAATACGTCAGATTATTTTGATAAGTCAGTTGGTTTTAATCATTATATTCTTTGTCCACTTGGGAAGTATTCATGTCAGTAGCTTCTCAAGCACACGAGTGCACACTTTTCCTACTAGGTGATAAATGAAACCACTTTTTATCATCTTAAAATTTTAGATGAGAAAAAAATTCAACATTAGGTTTGCATGTCATGTTTCTCTATCTACACAACAGAATCTTTATCAACTTTTAATTTTGTTGAGTTTCCTTATGGAGTTCTCATTTAATAATTTAGAAAGCTGCGGAAAGAGGAGGTTATGGGACTGAGAGATATGAGAAAGTTGAGTTCCAAAAGAAAGTTGCTGAATTTTATCATATTCTCCGTGATGCCTCATGGAAGGTAACTAGCTTTTTGATGTACTCTCTCTTTGATTTGAAATCCTTTATATAATCTGGAACTATTAGATAATGCAAAGTTATACATTCCTGAATTTTGTGTATTTATGCATTTTAATATCTGTAGCCTATCCTGTACTCACTTATTCTTACACTCGCTGTAGATTGTTGATGCCACCTTGCCCATTGAAGAGATTGAGAAACAGCTGGGAGAATCAGCTTTAGATTGTATGATGGCATGCAAGAAAGGCAAACCTCTCTCGCAGCTTTGGCCTTGTTAGTCATAGATGGTCAGCATGTAATGCAATATTATCTCCACTTGGTTGCATCTATCTAGTTTTTATACATGGATTGTGTTTTATAAGGCCCTTAATATAATTTATGCTCTCGTTTAGTTGAGATTGAATGCTTGTATCAAAGATGAAGCCAAAGATTGACTATAGTTTTATCTTGGAATGATTGAAGATGCGGTTTCTGGGAACTCCTGTAATTATTGCTCTTGCTGGTTGAGCGTGCAATTCTTTCTTGGCTGCAATGCTCATCTTGGTATGTAATCCTACATATGCTTTCTTTATTATGTACGCTTAGATATTTCAATTATCCTTCTAATTTTATTTTATTTTTAATGAACTATTTGTATAATTTTAAAATTGATATTTTATTCTTTATTTATTTCTTTTGTGGGTTCATTTGGTTTTTCTAATAATCTGGTCAATCATGATTACAAAGAGGATCATGTTTTTTTTTATTAAACTTATTTGAAAAATGTAGCTGATAATGGTATTCTGCTTTAGGCCGATGAGATTTGAAAATGAAAACATTGAAAGAGAGATTATGGAACAGGTGGACCCCAATTTGCGGGGAAGAAGCAAATTAAGAACCGGGCCCACATTACAGCGAATGGAGGTTGCTTTAGTTGAAGCTACACCTAGAATAATTAAACACGTGGTGGGCTTACGCAGCATTTTTTTTTTAAGGTGGTATCTCAAACCTTTTCAGCCTAGATTAATTCACCCGGGAAAGTCTAATAGTATGAGTATACTTGTACTTGCGAATATATATCGAACTGTGGAATCCCGGGTGAAGTTTAAACTATTAACCTCTTGACAAGTCAGGAGAGATAAGGGAGAAATTTCTAAACCAATGATCGGGAGAGATTTAAACTCTTAACCTTTTGGTTGAAGGAGAAACTTCTATACCATTAGACGCATTTTTCTGATGAGGAAATAAAAGGAAAGTGAAGAATTTCTTTCCATCCAAAAGTGGGCGGAAGAACAAAAAATATTTTTTTATTTATGTTTCAAAAAAAAATCTCATAATTAAAATATACTCTTATACTAAATATAGTTTTATTATTATTATTATTATTTTTAAGAAAAAAAACTATTTTAATCTTTATTAATTAAAAAATCAAAATATCTTTTTATTCCAATGCCATCAATGATTTTATCTCGACCAATTATTGAGGGGGTTTTTTTTTTTTTTTGTGGTCTCATGCAGTGTATATATATATATATATATATATATATGTATGTATAAATACACAGTTTCAACATTTGTTTACCAGCATTATCGCTTTCAAACATGAGTCGGATAATCCAAATTTCCTTCCCGGAGCAGAAATTGATTCCAGTTTTGGAGGTAAAAAGAATCCTTCATCTTTATCTATAACATAAGTTATTTTTGCACGTGGTATATTTGGAGTTTAAAGAACTCTTCTTATGTTTCCTTTGTATTTTGAAAAGATACATGACATGGTTTTAGTGAAATCTTTTCACAATTAAGATTTAATAATAATATCTTTAAAATATTAGTAATAGATTAAGAATTAATTGATATTACCTAAAATTTAAGCTCATTAATTGATAATAGCGGGTAGGTTGTGTGTGTGTGTGGAATGGAAGGTCACGATTTCATTATCATTTAAAAATACAGAGAAGAATCTGTGGCAATCTGTTGCGTCCAATGACTATCCTGTAACATGACCTTTTATCACTTTTTTGGCTTCTTTTTTCCAATTTCGTTTTCCTTTTAACTTGTACACTCCTATACTACTTCCTTTTTTTTTTTTTTTAAAAGTATATATATATATATATATATATACAAAAAAGGAAAAAGAAAGAAAACAGAAGAAAATACTGAATCCTTTTCCGTACATCGAAAGTTACTTTGTCATAAAAGTTTTTTTTTTTTTTAGATACTTTGTCATAAAAGTTGTTCTCTCGAAATAAATGCTGTTTTTTTTTTTTTTTTTTTTTTTTATAAGTAATGCTGTTTTTCTTTATTTCATAAAAATTAGAGTACTTAAGAGTTGTTTCCTTAGTATCTTACTCTCTCTTAGAGATTTATGAAAAGATTGATTTCTCTGGGTAAATTTTTACATTTCTTAAGAAAATATTAAAGTTAAGAATTTTTTTTTTTTTAATTTAAGAGATTAAAGAATAATGGGTAATGTTAAATCTTATATTGATCTTATATAGAAAAAAAAAAAAACAATGTTAATAATTTTTTTTCTTCTATACAAAAAATAAAAATGAATTGGAGATTAGTTCATCACAGTCCTTTTTTTTTTTTACCACTTGGGGCCCGGTATCCCTCACACCTTTCGTGAAACTAATCTGGACTTGTCATGGAGCGCGCTTCAGTTCAACTCTTACTCGAGTAAGAGGGTTAGAGTCTAACCTATAGCTTTTAACATGGTGCTAACCACTCAGAAGGGATTCGAAACTTCGATCATCCGCCCTGGAGGAAGCATTACGAGTTCTCTTACCAACTCCCTCAAGCAAGCTACCGGGTTCGTCACAG
This sequence comes from Cynanchum wilfordii, assembly GCA_025388415.1. NCBI lineage: Eukaryota > Viridiplantae > Streptophyta > Magnoliopsida > Gentianales > Apocynaceae > Cynanchum > Cynanchum wilfordii. Next base: position 130,523 of record JAHSUH010004136.1, read on the forward strand.
TTCCTTTGGTAATACATCAAATAATAGTCAATGGAGCAATTAATTGTATTTAATGTCTTAATTGACCAAACCATTCATAGGAAAATTATTATAATGAATTAATTAAATTTTTAATATTGAATTATAAAAAAATTATTTAATTTAATTTCTAGATAAAATTTATATATAATTTCTTTTGGCTGAAAAACATGCTTATCCCAATGGACCAATAAGAAACCAAAATATTTCCTCTTCTACCAGAAAAGTCTAATATGAAAACCGACATTTTCCATCAATTGCCAAACGTTAACGGACAAAATACGTATACAAATTGACTTCTTAGTTTACTTTGAAGGGCTGAAAGTGATCAATTGTCCTTTCTCATCAAACCTCAAATTAATCCCTTTAGATAATACTTACTACTATATCTATTACCTATAATAGATTCAAAAAAAATTATATATGATATTTGTTTTCGTTATAACTCAAACACACACTGCCATTAAGTTGTGTCTTTTTTATTATATATATATATATATATGTATGTATGTGTGTTATATATATATATATATAGGGAGCAAACCCTGCTAATGATTAATTTTTAGAGTTCTCGTGTTTTAGTTTAAGCTGAGTTTATTGTTTTTATTGCAATACAATAGGGTTATATATATATATATTATAGGGGTTGATGTATCAATTCAAGTCTCACATTGAAAGATTATGCAAGAATTGTCATGTATTTAAGGAGTTTCATCTACTCCATTAGTATGAGGCCTTTTGGGAAAGTCCCAAGAACAAACCGTGAGGACTTAGGCCCAAAATAGATAATATCATACTAATGTGGAGTAAAGTGAGAAGGTGGCCTAACTTGATGGTTGAAACGGGCCCAACAATATATAACCAAATGATAAACTCTATCACAAAGTTTGATGAAGATAGTTAACCTACGCAACCTCATTCTAATTACTTTGGAAAGATTTATCAAATACTTTTTGGGAATGCTCTTTATTTATTATTTTATAAGCAATACACATTCAGTAATATTCTTTATAAATTAATAAATAATTGTTCAATTTAGCCTCTATTTAACTATAATTTAGCTAATTAAATCTTATTTTCATTTAAATATCACTAATAAGATCCTTTTAATACTGAATTATCACCAATAAATTTCATCTAATTTAAGCGAAAGAAACTTTATTGACCAAATTTCACCTTAAAAATTATACTTAATTTGTTAGCAAATCTACTCTCAAATAGGGACCTAATTAGACAATTAACCTAAAGTAATAATCATTTACTGTATCCAAAGTTTATGTTTATGATTTTGTTAGTTCATGTATACTTTCCGTGTATTATCACAAAAACACGCACAGAAATATATACACACAACCACATTATATATATATTGTGTTGGTTTAACCTTTATTCAGTCAAAATAATAGGAATCCCTCACCACATTGAAAGAAAATAGTGGAGGACGGGATAGAAGAAGAAGAAAAAAAAATTCATAAATCCGGTAGTTTGAGAGAGTTAGTGTACAGACTCCTAATGCTTCTTCCAGGGCGGATGATTGATGTTTCGAATCTCCCTGGGGTGGTTAACACAATGTTAAAAAAATTCTGAGTCGGACCCTCACTTTCGAATAAGAGTTAAATTTTGTGAGCGCTCCGCAGGCCGAATCCGAATTAGTCTCACCAAATAAGATGGGGACACCATGCGCTCCAAGTGGTATAAAAAATAAAAAATAAATTCATAGTCTTCATATATATATATATATATATATATATATATATTATTACTTATCAAAAAAAAATATATATATATATATATTATTTAGATTAATTTGAGACAATACTGCAAAATTTCAGCTTAGTCATAGAGCTAACATATATGTCTCAATCACACACACACAATATATATATATATATGTATATATATATATGTATATATATATATATGTATGTATGTATATATATATGTATGTATGTATATATATATGTATGTATTTATGCAAGTGATAGTGACAGATAAAGAAGGAAAAAAATGTTGGAAATGTTAATAAGCCAATGGATCATGTGAATTTAACAGTAAAAGACGCAGCCTTGTTCCAGTGTTTGAATTCTACTCTATCTCTATCTCTATTTCTATAGGTTTCTTCTTTTTTTTTTTTGCCTTTTGATGTGACTATTTGATTAAGATAAAGGAACTCTTTATTAATTCTTCTTTAAAATTTCTCTTTTTTAGCAAGTACAAGATTTTTTTCTGTTAAAGATGATTATCAGCCGACATAATCTCAAATTTTAAGGTAAAAACATCAGTAGTAATCACGTACAAACACTATATATATATATATATATATAAATATATGTATGTATAGTCATTTTATGTTTTTTTCCAAGAAAATTTTCATGCAATTTATCAAAAAAAAAAAAAAAAGAAGAAAATTTTCATGCAGGGAATAATTCCAGTAAATAGTTTCTGATGAAAATGCAGCAAGTTTAAAGCTGGGGAAAAGAAATTAATGCACACCACCACCCCTAAGAAATTAATTGCTATGTAGGTGGTATAGAGCTAATTATGTATCTATTTTCTCTCTCTCTCTATCTCTATATATATCTATTCTTAGTTTTTTTTTTTTTTTTTTGGTAAAAATATCTATTCTTAGTTAGTGTTTATGTAACAAAGAAGTAATTATCCTTGTATCACATTTTCAAGTTTTGGGTTATATACACTCGTATACATACATACATACATATATATATATATATTTTTTTTTTTTTTTTGTAAGCCATATATATATATATAGGTAGATTTATATTTCATATTTGTGACAAATGTCAGGTTTTGTTTGATAGAAAGATTCACATTTCCCTCTCTCCTTTTTTTTTAAGGGAGATAATGCTTTAGGGCTAGTACATAATGGAATAACTAACCACACCTTTTCTTCTTTTTTTCTTCTAGCACAAACTTTTTTTTTTTTTTAAACTTAGATTAGATTACACAAACTTAACTTAGATTAGATTACACAACACATATATGTATCTTTCTTCTGCTGAAATCCTTAGTAGCAGAAGCAGATATTTAAGAGCAAAATATAATATAATAATATAATATATATATATATATATAATATATATATATATATTTCTTCTGTATTTACTTGCTTCTTTTCTTTTTCCCTTCACTTACCTGATTATTAAGCAAAGTAAGGTACTCTGATGGTTGATTGGTTATGGAACCAGAGACGGAGACGGAGATATTTTCAGCAGCTTATCGGACGGCCAAGACTCAGCGCAGCTTTGGCGTCAAGCCTCCATGCAAATCCTCCAAAATCCATCTTCCAAACATCACACGGCATTGTCTGTGAGTGCTTCTCCTTTCGACATGTGTACACCACTCTCACTGTGCATGCAAATACTGGCCATATCACCGGTTTGTTTTCCTTCACTACCAACCATACCACCACATCCCTTCCCGCCCCGCTGCTAATACTATTATTATTATTATTATTATTATTATTTCCATTATTATTATTACTGTTAATATTATTATTATTATTATTTTCTTCTTGGCCGTTCATCATGACCATCTTCTTGTACGCGAGATTTACCCACTGAACTCTGTGAAGACTATCAGATATCAGACCCGGACACGTGTCCACCTCGAGATTCTGCATCCTCTCCCTATCCGTACTCCCCAGTATTCCTACGTCTAGCCACGACGTCTCGCTCATACCTTCAACCACCACCCACGACTCCACCACCACCGCACGACTCCGATCTGACTCATCCAACTTCATCGATATCATCCTGCTTTTCTCTTTCATAGAAAAACTCATCAGTCTCTCTGAAAACGTCGTCCTCGTTGTTGTAGACGTCCCCATGATTCCAGGGAAGAACTTTATACTCCGCGCCATATCCTCCTCCTCCTCCTCCTCCTCCTCCATCTGACCTAAAGTAACCACCGCACCACCACCATCGCCGCCGTCGTTAAAGTTGAGATCTCTCTTCTCCACGTCATCGTGTTCTTTGTTGAGCTTACACTTTCTGTTCTTCTTAACCCTAACGTACTTTCTCTTGGCTCGTGGTTTAGTAACCATCTCCGCTTTGTTATCTCCCGGAAATGAACCGGTTACAGATCCGTCCGGTAGCGGTTTCGGAGCTATAGGACGGAACCTGAGCATGATCCGATTGATTATCGTGTTGTCTTGAGCTGCAGCAGGACCGGCGCATCGTTGAGTGGGCCATCTTTTTCCTCCAACTTCCATCTCTCTCTGTCTCTCTCTACTGGAAAGCAGCCTTTTCTCTCTTTCTTTCTCTCTCTTCTTCTTCTGTATGTGTATATTAACTCAAAGTAGAATCACATTTCTTTTGTTTTTATTATTTGTTTTATCGTTTTTTTTAAAACGTTCGGAGGAGGCTGAGCCGATAATCATAGTAACGGGGAAGAGTCGCCGGGTGAGGAATAGCCACGTGTCTAGGGCAGCCCTGAAACAGTAACAAGATATGATTGGACAGTGCAGATCAGGAGGGGCCCGCAATAAAGCAGCGTATCCAACGAAACCCGGTGCTACCATTGGCCAGAACCCTGAGATCCAACCGGAGAGTCGCACGTATCCAGCAATGGGAGAAAAAGACAGGACACGTACACACCTTGATGGAAGCAAAGTGGGAATGCTTTTTGGTGGGAGGTTCCAGTAACTGGACGCGTGGCCTCTGTTCCCGGACCTATATCGTACGCTCCAATGAGCGCGTGAGTAACACTTGCTTAAGAGACATGGGTTCTGATTGGCGGATGAGGAACACTTTCTCAGTTTTTAACGTGGTAATAGTTTTAGTTTTTAGTACTGAAGCTTTAGATTTCATAGAGGGAGGGTTTTTATTGCTCTGACGTAGTTGTCGTTGTTGTTCTGTGATGAGGCCGCGTGGATGGCCCGATTAACCTTTGGGCCCAAAGTTGGATACTCCGTAGGACTAATTCTGATTTCCTGGTGTGACTTTTTTTTTTTTTTTCATTTTCTTTTTCTTTTCTATATATATGGGAAGAAGCTCTTCTCTGATTGGACCATATTAAGAAAAAACACCTGCCTGTTTGATCCCCAATTCAGTTCTTATCTTTCATCTTATCTTATCATCTAATAGGAATACACAAAAAGGTCTTATATATATATATATTTAGCAAATTGTTTTAATCCTATTTTTAGTAATTGTAATTTTAATATATATTTCTTTAAAAAAAATTATTTAAAAATTTAAAATTCAAAGGATTTTATCATGTGTTTGAAAACATTCTCGTTGTCGCCATATCGAGAAGAGATTTCTTATGCTTATGAAATTTCAAGTCATAACAAATATATATTTAAAAATTGATTGCTAGTTAATTAAAGTGATGGAGAAATGCTTTTAGTAATTGGAATATGAAGTAGGTTCATTATATATATATATATATATATATAACCTAAAAGTATATGTATGTATAGGTTGAAAGAAAAGGAAGAGGAAAGATCAATGGTTACAATAATTTGGTTCTTTTGTGAAGTTTTATTGGCCAAAATAATATTTTGGCAAAGGGCGGTGAAGTAGTTGATTTTTATTGGATGAAAGAAGTGCTGATGAACCTTATATATTCTTCCTTGGACAAAATATCTCTTTTTATTTTTATATATATATATATATGAAATCATAATTGATATAGGAAAGGGTAGGAAGAAGGAATAATCATAAACATAATACAAAAAACTTAAATAAGTATTATTCAGTTGAAAGTAAATATATATATTAAATAAATAAATAAATAAAAGTATAGTCAACCGATGAAAAAAAAAAGAAAAGGAATATATATGTGTATTTTTAATTTTGAATGATTGAATTAATATTTGTACTATATTTCATGCTTTCGAATTCAATGTCTCATTGGTCAGCATGGAGGTCCATTTTTTAATTTATTTTTTTTCCCTTCTTTTAATTAAGTATATACTATGTATTTTGTTCGTTGGAAAGAATATAATACCATGATGTGTGTATATATATATATATATATATATATATAAGTGTGTGTGTCTCTGTGTTAATGGAGAAGGATCACCTCTAAAATATTACAATAAAATATTGATGTTGCTTCCAAACTCTAATCACCTCAATATTGATCTTCCAAATTTTTATTTATGAAGAAAAGTTGAAAAGACTAAAGTTTTTAGAGCAGAAATCTACTTATCTTTCTTGTTGTATGATCTTGTATTTATAATGATTTTTGATGGTTGGATAAAGATAAACTTCTAAAAGGTTAAGGAACCTTATAATTAAAATACCTAAGAGATGTTGAGATATCTAAAATATTATGTATATATATATATATATATAATTATAATATCTAAATATTAGGATAAAATAAATATGATATCTACCAGATATCTTATGGACCTAACCAAACAAATTTACATGCGAAGATATACATACACACACATATATAATTAGCCAATTTCATATGCATTGTTTCTAGTGTAGTGTTGTATGTTATATTTCTTTTTATGTTTATTTTCAATCAAAGTGGAAATATTTTGTCTAAATATATAAAAATGAGTGTACATATATATATATATATATAATTATTAGTTTAAAATATTCAAGAAAAATTTAAAAAAATGATCATAAGTTCTATCGAGATAATTGCAGCTCCAGCTCCAGCTCCAGCTCCAGCTCCAGCTCCAGCTCCAGCCAGCTCCCCAAAAAAAAAAAAAAAAAAAAGAAAAGGATGAAATTGGTAAATTATGGTAAGAAAAATGCATGTAAATTTTGAGGATGGCTTCTGGTGACACACACGTGCTATTTTGAGGAAGGAAATGCGAGCGGGGGCAAAGTGGTAATTTTAATTAAGTGCATAAAATTTTGAATCGGAGTAAGAAAGAATACCAAGGCATAGTAAAACCATTGGCGCCAACGCTTTCGGCTCGCATCTGAAGCATTCCTTTCTTCTTCTCTTTCTGCGTGCTTTTTTTTTTTTTTTGTGTGTGATCTGTTCATATATTCTATGGCTCTGGTTTTGGTTACTGAAAATAGGAAATCGGATAGCAAAAATGGCGAAAACTACCGGAAAACACAGTTTCGCAAAATCAACCATTATTTGGGGATTCGTGGGTCTCGTTGCAGTTGCACTCATCGTGAATTTTCTCTGGGCGTCTTCTCCTTCCCATTCTTCTACCTATGTTTCTATTGCATCTGCTCTATCTCGTCCCAGGAATTATTTAATTTTTGTACAAAATATCACCAATGGCGCCGACTCTAAAAAGGTCCGCCCCTCCCCCCTTTCTTCCTCTTTTAGTGTATTTCCTTTTTCTTTTTTCTTTTTTTTGGAATTTTTTAATTCTACTATTTTTAATCATAATTGGGAATTTTTCATTTTCATGTATTTTAATGGGTTAGGAATTTTCGTTGTTTTGATCTTTTACAGGGCAAGGATGATGATGAAATTCCTAAGGTTAAAGTGCCTACTAGGCTATTACCTGCTACATTTGCTGATTTACCTGCACCAAAAATGGAATGGGAGCAGATGCCAACAGCTCCTGTGCCGCGATTAGATGGATATTCGATTCAGATCAATAACCTGTTTTATGTGTTCTGCGGATTTGGTAACCTTGATCACGTAAGAGTTGCTCACTTTTGCTTATTTTTGGCACTAGTTAGCCGGCATTTTGCTTTCGTTTTGATCTATACTATTTTCCTTTCAGGTACATTCTCATGTGGACATTTACAATTTCACTGACGATACATGGTCAGATAGGATTGAAACTCCAAAAGAAATGGCTAATTCACATTTAGGGATAGCTAGTGACGGTAGATACATATATCTGCTCACTGGGCAGTATGGTCCACAATGCCGAGGTCCTACAGCGAATTCCTTTGTGCTTGATACTAAAACCAGAAAATGGAGTAGTTTCCCATCGCTACCGGCACCAAGGTAAATTTTCTGCGGTTGTTTTGGAAGTATGTTGTTGCACTCCTTATCCTTACATGTAAATTGTAATTGAGATCCAAGAACTCTGCAACTAATTTCAGAATTTCAGGTATGCTCCAGCAACTCAGCTTTGGAGGGGCAGACTCCATGTAATGGGTGGCAGCAAAGAGAATCGCCACACCCCCGGATTAGATCATTGGAGTATTGCTGTAAAGAATGGCAAAGCAATAGAAAAAGAATGGCGAGAAGAAGTGCCTGTTCCCCGTGGGGGACCGCATAGGTAATTTTGGATTCAATTTCTAATTTTTGTGGCATTTTGGTTTTAGGAATACCATGACATAGTAAAAGGATGGTCGATTACATGGAAAAAACAAACGGCATCTGCTGGAAATGGTGCCTTTTATCATTTTAAGGATCATATATTGAGCATGGGTTTATTATCATTTTAAGGATCATATATTGCAGAAATTAAGGTGATATACTGCATAAACTACATGGTAAAATTACCATTTATTTTACTCAACTTGGGAGGTGTTTGTTTGGACAGGTCATGTGTTCCTGTTGGTGATCGTCTTTACGTAATTGGTGGTCAAGAAGGTGACTTTCAGGCCAAACCCGGGTCGCCTATCTACAAGTGTTCACGGAGGCGTGAGGTAACATAACCTATACATCTCCAGTAGGTTAACTTCCCTGACTCCAAAGTACTTACATGCAAGTACAAGGATTGTTTTAGAAGCTTTTGGTGATGATATTCTTATCTCTTCTTTAATTCAGGTGCTTTACGGAGATGTATACATGTTGGATGAGAATATGAAATGGCACAATTTACCTCCAATGCCAAAAGCAAACTCTCATATTGAATGTTCTTGGGTGCTTGTTAACAATTCTATTGTCATTTTAGGAGGAACAACAGAGAATCACCCTATTAATAAACGAATGATGTTGGTGGGAGAAGTTTTTCGTTTCGATTTAGTGTCACAGGTATTCATTCAGTTCTTCCCTTTCTTTCTTCATTTTGAAAATAGGAAAGAGGTTCACTTTGGTTTTCTTTTGCTACCCTTTCATGTTGACTCACCTTTTATCATTAGATGATTAACTTTTTTTATATTTTAAATGAATTATATTCTTCCTTGTGCAGGAGTGGTCGGTTATTGGGAGGCTTCCTTACCGTATCAAAACTGCATTAGCTGCTTACTGGGACGGATGGCTATATTTTACTTCTGGACAACGAGATAGAGGACCAGATAATCCACAGCCAAGACAAGTCGTAGGAGATATGTGGAGGACCAAATTGAGCCTATAACACACATTTCTTCCACTGAATCTCACATATGAGGTTAGATACATAGGATAATTTTCTTTTTGACAAGATATCTTAAAATATTCTTGCTGATTTATCCATTTGGTTCTTTTTTCCTGCTTTCATCATTCAGATCCATGTCATGCTTAGAGGCAAATATATGAAACTCTCTTTAATCCCTTTTTTCTTCCTCCTAAGGTGTACTATCTGATTACCTGTTCTATTTGAATCCATCCATTGGAGAAGACATCTCCAAGTCTATTACCTGGTTGGGGAGGTTCATAGAAGTTTCACTCACGATGGAAAGAGAAACCTGAATAGATAATTCATGTATATTGCATTCATGCATCAGAATCAACAAATATAAGGGTAGATGCAAATAGTGCTAAGGCGTGATTCCACATTAGAAACAGAATGGTTTTCATTCACTAGTAAAATTTACAGAGAATAGTCTGATAGAGTCTCAGTTTTCATTTGTACATAAAAAATTCTTAAGAGAATAGATAAAGGGCTTAAGGCGGCACTGGATAGCTTAGAGATGACACATTCCTTCAAGTACATTATTGTCATAGTAAGCAACAGACTGCATACCCATCTTCAGGCACCAGCGCAAGCACTAGTCATTCTTATCCATTTCTTACCTACAATTCTGAAATAAAATATATTCAGCATAATATATAGATGTTATGGGAAAAAAAAAAAAAAAAAAAAAATAGAATGACTAACCAAATTTCAAACAATTTCACCATTAGGAACTGACCATCTAAAAGAACAAAGGAAAAAATGTAGGCATAAAAAAGTAATACTGGCACAGAGAGAAAAGGAAGGAGAAAGAGTATCCCAACCCCTTCAAACAATTAGTAAGAATGAAAATATCTACATTAAGGTTACTAACCATCAGAAATTATCAGCACGCACAAAAGAAAACTCTACATATATAAGGTTTGAAACAAAAAACGAGCAAGAAAACTGATAACTTTACTAACCTCACGTACAGCATGAATCCACACCTCAATATTACAGAGTTCAAAAGTTCCTCAAGAAGCAATACCTACAAGAAACATTTTTATTTATTTATTTTTTTTTAAATCTTCAAACGGAATAATGACCAGAAAGAAGGTAAGGAAAGAAAAATATAGAACCAAAAGTAATATAGGGTGGAAAAGTTCCTGAGAGACCTCATTTCAAGATTGGAACATAAGGTGCAGGACATGGAGAAACAGAATGATCAGGTAACTGATTTATCAGGTCCAGTGTAACCCGTAAACAGGCATTCAATATTCTCTTTTCCAACCTGACAAGCTGGGTGGCAACTCTCTTCTTAGGATCCAGATTACAATCTCCCAACTGCAAAGAGCAAATCAAATATACTCCGTTAGAATCTGAAGATGAAGCCATAAATGCAGTATATCACATGAAATTAGTACGTAAACTACCAAAATCTCATCTTCAGCAAGAGTTGTAGGGTAACCATCTAGCCTTCGGTTGAAAAACTCAACAAGCTGATCCAAAACTGCACGTTCCATGCAAGCACTGACCTATAAATTTAGACAGAGTTTAGTTAAGTTTATCTTTTTACCACTAATCAATTAAGAAAATCTGAGCAGAGTAATATACAACTCACTGTCAAGTTTCTGCATGAAACAAAAATTAACCTTCGATTTTATAAAAATAACCATACAATCAAGACAATTACTCTTTCCATTCCCCAAACAAACAAAACCAACTGAAACTTAGTTGAGTTACTTAAACAAAAATGAGCTAGACAACACTTCCCACTGTCCAACCCTTGAAAGTTTGACTTGCTATCATAATAACTTGTGACAATAAAAGTTGATTATGCCAAGACACTAAAATAAATTGGTTGGAAAAAATTTATGCACAAGCATTTTAATCATAATTGTAACAGCCTACGATTTTCATTTTTGCTATGAATACAAACACTAAATATGAGATATATGCATTAGCATGCATTGCCAATCACCACAACAGAGGACAATCGCCATGTATAAGTAATGTTCCAAAACTAAATGCAAAAGAGAAAATAGAGTCATCTTACTGGACAAATTGGACCCTGAGATGAGAGGACAGACTGCATCTCCGAAACATCTGAAACATATCCCAGTCTCAAATAGGGAAGCATATCTAACACTGCATCTTTCTCTCTTCCTGCATATACCTGGTTTGAAGGTGTGTAACATTGCTTGATTTGATGAACACCAATAAATAAATGAATGACTAGTTAATCATAATGTAAAATTTATACATGAAAAGTTTGTAAAGACAATTTTCCGTTCCTTTGAGCAGCCAGCCGCTTCTCCTGGTATTGAGGATCCTCGGTATTTAGAGCTGCCTGATTTACCACAATTGAATGAGGAAACATGGGAAAAAGGAAAAATTATTGTTATTGTTACCTGAATCTGTAGAAGGATATGGGATTAAGAGAATATATTTTTATATACCTCAAATACTAAGCGATCATATGAATTATCATCATCAACAAAACCATAGTTTATGAGTAATTTTGAATTTGGCTGTGGTCCACACCTGCAGAATCGAAAAATGCAAACTAAGAACCTCGAAACAGAAACTACAATGACTTCTCAGATAGAGATGCTTTCAAGATACCTTTCAGATCTGCATAATTGATGACAAGAATGTAAAATTTTATAGGGGTATTAATGGAGGAAAAGCATCATACCAAACAACAATGGGTTCCCCAGTTTTGTATGGGCGGTCAACCACTAGTTGTACAGCATCATCAACAGCATTTAACATAGCTTTACAATTGCTTCTGTAGGATAATAAAGGTGGCCCTAAAGGAACCAAGGCAAACCTCCGAGCTAAACTTACTTTCTGAAATGAAAAGGATAATTACATACCATGTAATTCTAGAAAATTAGTTGTCAGAGTAAAGACTGGTACCTTGACATTGTTTTTACTTAAAAGCATTTCAAAAGTAATTCCTTCAAGAAAAGAAAGATTGTAGATGGAAAACCTGCAGATGCACAACACATGATTGAACAGCAACAAAAGCTTGTTTGAAAATCTCAAAAGGAAAAGCCTCCGTAGGTATATCATAAGGATATTGCTGAAACAAATGAAAACTACTCAAATAAGTGAAGGACAAGGAAAAGATAGAATACATTGTGAAATTCAGAAGATATCATTTGTATGTATATATCATCCAAGAAGCTTAAGAGAACCTGAAACAAAGAACCAGCCATAAACCAGACAGTGTCAAGCTCATTGTATTCTCTCTTGATACCCTCGGCCCTCTCTAAAACTTCAACCTGATGAACAGAAAACAATCTAAGAATTCCAGGTTCAGCAGTACTTTCATCTTATGAAACATATGACAATACCATCTCTTACACCTAAACAATATAGAGCAGACATAATACATATCAAAGTCACCTAGAGGGAGCATTTACTACCTTGGTAGGGCTCCCTGTCAGATAATTTAGTTCAGCTTCTGACCATAAGAGTGGTGATTCCACAGCTAACTGCCCTCGTCCTCTTTGATGATCAAGTTCTTTAATATATGGGTACCAAAAAGACTTTTTCCCCTGTTTCTTCTCATACATTAGATAGAGTGCCAAACAAGCTAACTCGGACAATTTATTGGTGGTTAAGAGTTCAGCTGCATTGTCAATCCAAGAAGCAGCCATTAAAGAGCCAAATTTTGACTACAAGAAGACAATCTCATGCACAAGGGAAAGAAGAAAAGTAAAATAGAAACAATAAAAAATCATCACAACACCTTACCCACAGTCTCATTTCCAAGAACTCTTTCCAATGTCACGATTAAGGAGTTCGGAACTGAAAATGCGACATCCCCAGCCTGGATGAACAAAGAGGGATGTCACAAAAACCAATACAATCGACTCCAATCGTTGTGTAATGTACAGTTAAACCATACGTCACTAAAATTTCTCGTGCAGGTTAAAAGTGTAAGACCAAAACAAGCAATATATCCATAATTTGTTCACCTGAAGATCCTCACTAGCTGCAACATAGTGGATTGGACTATGTTTAGCGTCATGGCACGGTCTATCCAAGAGAACAACCTTACAGGGAGGAAGTCCATTTTTGTGCATCCAAGATTTCAAGTCCCTATACTCATCTCCTTTATTGCTAGCAACAACATCTTTCGACCTCTTCTTCTCTTCTTCAACTCTACCAGACACAAGAGTATCCGAATTCGAAGCTGAGGACACTCCCCTGAATTGATGTAAACGTGCATTCTTCCGTTGATTCCTAACCAAGACTGAGACCCTAGAAACAAGTAAGGGACTTGTCCGATGAGTCCACAACCGCAGCGGCGATGAAATGCATTTTCCTTGTTGCCCGAAAACAGCTTCCATGGATAATAATTTGCTGTAAGTAACTACAGCATAAACTTTACTTGAGTAATTATGTACTTTTTAGGGCTAGGGATTTCAAACTTCAATTTGGAAGTTCTGGGTCGATCTTTAAAGAGATATTTTGGTAATCTGGGTCTGCAACAAGCCAAAATCAGTATATCGATTTTGGAATTAGGCGAAATGCGAAAGAGAGTTGACGAAAAAACCGTACGTCAGGATTGAGCGTGAGCTTACTGGAGGGAAAAAAAAAATCTGGAATGCACCTGATATTATCTTCTTTTTTTTTTTTTTTTGGTAAATATTATCATTTTTATATATATATTTTTTTGGGGAATTTATTGTGACTTTACTTACGATGGTAAAAAATAAATCACTGCATGGAAGGAAAAAGAAAAGTTAAAAAAATCCTTCGCCTATGGACAAGAAATGCTTTTGACTATGATCCTAAGGAAATTTTTTTAAATTAGAAAAAACATTTTTTTCGAGGAATAGAGAAAAACAATGTTTTCGAGGAACGTAAAAAAGAGCAAGCACAAAACAGTTAGTAGTTCTGCAGCTTGGTTTAAAACCCCGAAGAGATGTCTCTTCGTGGACGCTCTGTTCTCACCGGGGAGGAAACTCCAGTAGTCTGTAGGATTATCACTTAGAATCGCTGTAGCTCCGACGTATTTCTTCAATTCAATTCCAGTCTTCACCTTGATTTTGCTTTTCGGTAAATACAATTGAATGGACATTTTATTCGCTCAGATCCAAGCGGACCTCCGGTCCAATGACGCTCTTCGACAGACCGGAGCACTTCTTCAAGCTCTTCAGCAATCCGCGGCCGGAAGAGACATCTCTATCATTGCCAAATCAGCGGTTGAAGAAATCGTCGCTTCTCCGGCCTCCGCTGTGTCGAAGAAACTCGCATTTGACTTAATTAGGTCCACTCGCCTCACTTCCGATCTCTGGGAAACCGTCTGTACTGGAATCCGAACCGATCTCGATTTCCCTGACCCGGATGTCACCGCCGCAGCAGTTTCCATTCTAGCCGCGATACCTTCCTACCGACTTGGTAAGCTAATCTCTGACTGTAACAAGGAGATCTCCGGTTGCTTCGACTCCCCTAGCGATAATCTTCGCTTCTCTATCACGGAGACTCTCGGTTGTATTCTCGCACGAGATGATCTCGTGATCTTATGTGAGAATAATATTAATTTGTTGGATCGAGTCTCGAATTGGTGGACTCGGATAGGGCAGAATATGTTAGATAAGTCTGATGCCGTCTCAAAAGTGGCTTTCGAGTCTGTTGCGAGATTGTTTCAGGAATTCGAATCTAAGAGAATGAGCAGACTAGCGGGGGATAAGCTAGTTGACAGTGAAAATTCAGTGGCAATTCGATCAGATTGGGTTTCGTCAATGGTAGAATTTGTATGGAGAAAGAGGAATGCTCTGATGGCTAGGTCACTGATTCTTCCTGTAGAGAGTTTTAGAGCCACAGTTTACCCGCTGGTATATGCAGTGAAAGCAGTAGCTTCAGGATCAATTGAGGTAATCAAGAAGCTTTCAAGGTCTTCAAAAACTGCAAATGCTACTACATTGGACTCTGGAAATGCAGAGAAGTTTGTCGGCGTTTCAGATGTTGTGTCACATCTGGCGCCATTCTTGGCGTCCTCATTGGAGCCGGCTTTGATTTTTGAGGTGGGAATTAACATGTTGTACTTGGCAGATGTCCCAGGAGGGAAACCAGAGTGGGCTTCAGGGTCAATAATTGCTATTCTTACTCTCTGGGACAGGCAAGAGTATTCTTCTGCTAGGGAAAGCATTGTCAGAGCTGTGGTTACGAACTTACATCTGCTTGACCTCAGTATGCAGGTCCGTCTGACTTTTTCCTGCTTGATTAACTATCCAACTCAAGAAACTGAACGGCTAAACAATGAACTATAACTTCAATATTATCATTTTTGTCTACCGTATCTAGAATCTCGGAACACAATGTTGCATTTAGATGTGTGCTTTTCCTTTACATTTACTTGTTCTGAGCTGAGACTTTTACTTCAGGTTCTAAACTTAATATTAACAAAGCTGCTTCATTGTATCTTACATGACTGAGAACATGAAATTCATAGGATTAATAGCTTAAAACGTTCCGCTACTGTAATAGGTGCCAGCATAAATCTAGTTTTCCAAATTATTATTATTTTTCTTAGGAGCTATATTAATCAGACTTTTGATGTAATTCCTTCATCCTTCTTTTTTGTTTTATTTTAAACTTTTTAAAGAATTGTTAGTTATTTGTTTATTTTTCTTTTGGTTATGGAACTGCAATTTAGATCTTAATGCAGAGTTAGTTGTAGCGCCTCTGAATTATATTTTACCTCATGGGCATTATCTTTGTATTCTAATGTTTTCATGTGCTATTTGGAGAGAAAAATACAATTTTCTGTGTTTCTCAGAGAAAAATCTCAATACCATTTTTTGTACATTCTCTCTTGTAGGTTTCCTTATTCAAAAGGCTGCTTTTGATGGTGAGAAATTTGAGAGCAGAGTCAGATCGCATGCATGCGCTTGCATGTATCTGTCGAACAGCTCTATGTGTTGACCTTTTTGCAAAGGAAAGTGTTAGAAGAGGTCAAAAACCTGTTCCTGGAACTGACATCGCTTCACTTTTTGAGGATGTTAGAGTTAGAGATGACCTCAACAGTGTGACAAGCAAAACTTTATTCCGTGAAGAATTGGTTGCTATGTTGGTAGAAAGTTGCTTTCAGCTGTCCCTACCATTGCCTGAACAAACAAACTCAGGGATGGAAAGCAGAGTTATTGGGGCATTGGCTTATGGAACTGGTTATGGTGCTTTAAATTGGACTGAGCCATCATTGGAAGTGGTTGAAGTGTGTAGGCCATGTGTCAAATGGGATTGTGAAGGTCGAACATATGCTATTGATTGCTATTTGAAGTTGTTGGTTAGACTTTGCCATATTTATGATACAAGGGGAGGGGTTAAAAAGGTCAAAGATGGGGCTTCTCAGGACCAAATTCTCAATGAAACTCGCTTGCAGAATCTGCAACGTCAGCTTGTTAGAGATCTACGTGAGGTTTGTATGCCTAGTAGTGGAAGGACATGTTTGTTTATATGTATTTATTGATAAATTTGGAAATCAATTGCATATCAGTTTTCAGCAATATGCATGTCTTGTATATATTGTTTCAAGTTTTGACTATAACTTTGTGACTACAACTATTGATGAAGTGAGCTTATCCTACATGATACCTCTTATGTAGAGTTGAACTAATAACTTCTTCTTTTGATTATGTGAACTTTTAAGTTAAATAACATCTCCAATGCATTGGCTTCCTTTGCCTTTCTTTGCTTACTTATTTCTGATCCATTTATTATTATTATTATTATTTTTTTTTTGCTGCTTGCATATTCATATATCTCATTTTGGATAATCATTATTCTGAATGTGTCGAATCTGGCAGGTGAACACCCCTAGGATACTTGCCCGTCTTATTTGGGCAATTGCTGAACACATAGATTTGGAGGGTCTGGATCCACTTCTAGCTGATGACCCTGAGGACCCTCTAAATATTATTGTGTCTAATATCCATAAAGTTCTATTTAATGTAGACTCGTCTACAAGTACAACAAATCGGCTTCTAGATGTTCAAGCAGTTCTTCTATGTGCTCAGCGGTTGGGATCTCGAAATGCTAGGGCTTCCCAGTTGATAACCAAAGAGCTTGAAGAATTTAGGAACAGTACTGTAGCTGATTCTGTCAACAAGCATCAATGTCGCTTAATATTGCAGAGAATCAAATATGCTTCAAGTCATCCTGAAAGCAAGTAAGCATTTTGCCTTAATTAGCAGAATCTGAAAATGAAAGTGAATACTCCAAGAAATTTTCAATTTATTCTTTTCATTCTAGAGGAAGAACACAAATACCAGGGAAGGACAATAATAAGCAGATGGATTCCATATTTGCATCATATGAATATGAGAAATTGTGTTTTATAAATTATAAATTGTATCTTGCACCCTTTGGTTTACCTCATTAATAACATACCTTCTTGTCAATTGAAAAGTTAGTTGGCAGGATTGTGTGTGAAACCAAAGAAGAAGACTTTAAAAATTAGAAACCTAGTTAAGAACAAATTCCTGTTATGATTATGGATTTTGTAGGGATGTAGAGAAACCTTCTCCCTTTCACCTCAGTGCTATCTTTTGTTCATTCATATACACAACCTGATATCCATCTTGGACACTAGACAACTGTGAGTCTCTTGTTAGTTGGTTATCAAGCTTTTACATTTCTCAAACCTCATACGTAAGGGTAATTATCGACCTTGTATAATGCTTTGAGGTATGACATTGAGGCTGGCTTGAAAGATTTTGCAATTTGAGACTGAAAGTAAAGTGAAGGTATCTTATTTTTAATGTCTTTTGAGTTGGATGAAAATATGTTTTTAAGCATGTTTTTGAGATGCTTGAAATGAAATGCAATGTCTATGGTGGCCAAAACACATTTTCTGTTGACTACCTAAGTGTAGCATTTCCTTCCGCTCCTGATTCTTTTTCTTCTTTAACTAAAGCACAGTGGATCAGCTTATTACCATTTGTAATAAGCAACTAGCCTCTGTGCAGAATTTTCTAATTTAAGACCATTAGCTTCCAGATTTGGTGCATATTTGCATTTTGCATCTGTTAGCTCTTGTTTTGTAGTTTTTATGACATTTCTGATGCATGACATTTGACAGTTTAATTCTCATTTCAATTGACAGGTGGGCTGGAGTAAGTGAAGCCCGAGGTGATTATCCATTCAGCCATCATAAATTAACAGTTCAATTTTATGAAGCGTTTGCAGCTCAGGACCGGAAGCTGGAAGGATTGGTTCACAAGGCACTTTTAGAACTTTGGAGGCCTGATCCCCATGAATTAACACTATTGTTGTCCAGAGGACCAGACTCTTCTTTATTAAAGGTCCCACCAAGTGCCTACCCTTTGACTGGCAGCAGTGATCCTTGCTATGTTGAAGCGTATCATTTGTCAGATCCAAATGATGGAAGGATAACTTTGCATTTAAAGGTCTTCCATGCTTACTTGCTCTCTTATTTATACACAGGCTGATATATGCACTACATGCACTTATGTTGTATATTGTAGCTACATATTATATTCCATGCTTACTGCAGCTACATATTGTGTTCTAGTTATTCCAGTCTTGTGCTTGCTTAATTTGATCAGTTGTTTCCATAATGAACGAATTTTGTGATGTTTGTACTGTTTGGGGTTGTAGAAAATGATCAAATTGTATTCCCCTTGTGTGTTTCTTGTTAGAAGTTCACTGAGATTGCATGTCATTTTTGTGTTCTATTAAGTTTCTGACTTCACCTACCTGAAATTTTTTTTGATTTATGAAGGTATGAGAGCTTCAAAAAAGTATAGGAGCAGAAATAAATCAGAAAACTTACGAGCCAAGCATTCTTTATTCCTGAAAACCATAAACGATTGTCTTTGTTGCATATGTCCTATTTGGATTAGGTAATTCTAATCAATGGTGTTAGGTTGTGTAATTTTTCCCTGTAATTTATTGCTTGCCTCCCCCATACTCCACCCCACGTTCTAAAAATGGAAAAAAGAATCAGCACCCATATGGTCCATAACCTACTTAATACCATATAAAATCCTTACATGTAAGAATATATTTTAAGATTAATGCATAAGGATCCTATATCCTTTAATTTTGATCTGCCAGCTCTTTTATTTTATTTTCTATTAAATTTTTATAATTCTTTTCTTGGATATTGTTTATTCAGTAAACAGTCTGATTTTCCTTGGAATCTTACAGGTATTGAATTTGACTGAAATTCCACTTAATCGGGTTGATATAAGAGTGGGGCTATCTGGTGGATTATATTTCATGGATGGATCTCCTCAAGCAGTGCGGCAGTTACGCGAACTTAATTCACAGGTTTCACTTTGACCTATACTATTCTTCCTCATCAATAGTCCCATTCTCTGTCTTGGATACTATACATATTTTTGATTACTTTTTCTTTGGATTTTGTTTTCTCAATCAGTAACGAATTTCTTACTGTCATCTTATTTATATTCCAAACATAAAGGCATCTCTGCTTTTATCTACACACGATGAACCCCAATTCTTCATCCATATTTTAAACAATAGTAAACTGTAAATATGGATTTTGTTACCAGTGGCAATTCTTGCGTGGTAACTGTTAGCTGTTCACGAAAAATAAAATATGTTATGCATCAGGATTGTGAGAAAAGAAGCCACAAGAAGTACTGCCATAGTGCCATGAAGTAGTAATTGGCATCAAACATTTATTAAAAAGGTTTCCTTTACCTCCCTTACTGTTAGCTGTTTAGAAAAAATAAAACAGGTTAAGCATCAGGATTGTGAGAAAACAAGCCACATGAAGTACTACCATAGTGCCATGATGTAGTAATTGCCGGCAAACATTTATTAAAAAAAGTTTCCTTTATCTCCCTTGCTCTTCATTCCCTGCCTCTTATTTCTTACTCAATTTTCTGCTTTTATTTTATTTTTGTGATTACTAAACTACGTTATGAATGTCTTCAAAGATTTTTTTGGTTCAACTTCAAGCATTCCTCTTATCATTTTTTCCTAGAGGCATATTCTTTTCTCAATTATAGAATAAGCATTAGGTAATACCCTGTTCTACAAAATTAGTGAGTCATTATTAAATACCTTTTAGCAGCTGAAGGTTATCTACTTCATTTGGATATTCTAAGACTTGGGTTATCTGTATCCAGGATCCAGTGCTGTGCAGTGTAACTGTTGGTGTTTCCCATTTTGAGCAGTGTGCTCTTTGGGTCCAAGTCTTGTATTACCCATTCCATGGTAGTGACGCGATTGATTATGAAGGGGACTACCCTGAAGGTGATGCTCCAATCATGAAGCAAAAGAAAAGCCTGAGACCTGAACTAGGAGAATCAGTAATCTTGAGATGTCAGCCATACAAGATTCCATTGACTGAGCTTCTTTTGCCACACAAGATATCACCAGTTGAATTCTTCCGTTTGTGGCCTAGCCTACCTGCTATAGTGGAATATACTGGTACATATACCTACGAAGGAAGTGGGTTCAAGGCTACTGCTGCACAGCAGTACGGGGAGTCTCCTTTCCTGAGTGGTCTAAAGTCTTTATCTTCAAAACCTTTCCACAGAGTTTGTTCCCACATTATTCGTACAGTTGCTGGTTTTCAGGTTTGTTGCATGCTTCATCATTTTTATTATTATTGCACTGATTTTGTCTCATCATTCCAAAACCCATCTTCATCTTATTTATTTTTTTTATTGATCAGTTTGAAACGTAAACCAAGTAAGCATCAGCCTAATTATTATTATTATTATTATTTTTTACTGTAATGAAACATGTTCTGCTCAAAACAAGGAAACACTCAGAAGGGGAAAATCCATCACAGTAATCCCTGCTTGTTTGAATTAGCCAATTTTTCATATTTTTCCACTGTGTACCCTGAGAAGGTCATGATGGTAATAATTAATTTAGAAACTGAAAGGGGTTAGGCAATAATTAAAAGATGTCATTGAAACCTGGTATGAAGAAATTGAAACAGCTTTTGTTGATTGATTTTTGGTCTGAAACAGCTCTGCTTTGCTGCAAAAACCTGGTATGGAGGATTTCTTGGCTTGATGATATTTGGTGCTAGTGAAGTGAGCAGGAATGTGGACCTTGGCGATGAGACAACCACAATGATGTGCAAGTTTGTGGTTCGAGCATCTGATTCATCAATTGCAAAGGAGATCAGTTCAGATCCACAGGGCTGGTTAGATGATCTTACTGATGGAGGTGTTGAGTACATGCCGGAAGATGAAGTAAAAGTGGCTGCTGCTGAAAGGTTGAGGATCTCCATGGAGCGGATAGCTCTGCTAAAGGCAGCACAACCTCGTCCCAAGTCTGATAATAATGATGAAAAGGAGACTGAAGAAGACAAAGACAACGATGAAAAGGAGAATGGAGAGGAAGATGGTAAGAAGGGACCTACCACACTGTTCAAATTGACTGCAGAAGAAGTTGAGCATCGTGCTTTACAAGTAGCTGTGCTACAAGAATGGCATACGTTGTGTAAAGACAGGAGCGCCCAAGTAAATTGATGCTTTCCTTTTCTTATTCTTTAATATGTGTTGATTTTGTACATTTATTAGGTAGCGTGCGGAAATTTTCATGATTCATGTGTTTCATTGAGTTCTCGTCCAGTTTTCACTTTGTACATCTTGTTTGGCTGACCATCCACCTTCTGAAAAGCCTGTGCAATTTTTGGTTTTTTTTTTCGGGTAATTACATTGAAACTTGCAATATTTGCAATAATTGTATTTTGATGCATAGTGCCTGGACACCACGAGTGTCTGAGTGTCAACAATAGTCGTGAGTCTCAAGCTGCCAAAGCCCCACACATAAGCGACACAGATACACATACTGTGCACGTCTGTGCAGCAGACAAACAAACTAGTCAAGCACAAAATTACGGGCATGCATGATCTAGGATCTGTATTCTACACTAGCAATGTGTTGTCGTGCCAGGAGTCTTTTTGTATAGACCTGGGAGTATTGTGCCACTAGAGAATACTAATTCTGTGAAAATGGAATGACGAACTATAGACAAAAAATTGACCACAAACATATTTGTAATTTTTTATCAGCATAACTAGAAATAGAAGTAAACATCCCCATAATATTTCCTTCCCCAACTAGTAACATAATGAAGCCTTCAGATTACACATGCAGCAACATTTGCCAACTCTAATCAACATGCAGCCACATCCACGTTCATATGTTGAACTTTGAAGGAACGTTATCAAAATCATCAAAGTCAAATCTTTGCCGTTCTCTACCCACCTGAACATAGGAATATGCAACCAATATTTATTCACTCCGGACCAAATATGTAAAGATGCACAGAACATAGTTCACAAGGATAACCTTGCAGTCTGCTAATTGACAGCCAAAAACAAAAAATTACTCAAAAATAGCAATAACTCTAAGAAGCATTACCTTAGCAAGGTACAAGGGGTCACATGACATTAGCTCATCCATGGTACTCAGTTTTTTTGACAGCATCATTATTCTGAAACACTCATCAATGAAGTTCATTAATTAAGGGAAAAGGAAGGGAAAAGGAAAATAAGGCAGCAAAAGAAATTAGTGAACTTGCCTCTGGATTGATGAGTCAATATGTTCAATCATCTGACACGTTTTATACTGCTCCGGATCCTCCAAGAATCTAACCATTCCATCCTTCTGATTGATTGTTGCATATATCTCACCATCTTGAATCTATGATCATAAAGAGACATGAATGGTTGAACTTACAAAAGAATGATTAATTACCTACACTTAGAGTTGCACCTTAAAGATGCACAGGGAAAGACTCTAGGTACCATTTGCAGGACATGCATTTCAGCTTCTTTTGCACTGCTTAGTCCAACTGTGTTTGCAATGTCTTGAAGAGAAAGGGTCAAGTATGTCTGAGTTAATCTCTGAATGTTGCGCTTGTACATGGAAGAAACCACTTGCTTTACTAGTCCAAAATTATTATCCTAGAAAATAAGAACATGTTTCAAAAACTTTTCAGATGTAATAGTTAACAATAATTAATAGCAAAATAAACTGCTTCATAAGTTTAGGACCACATTTGTATCAAAAAGCCCTTTCAAGATCAACAAGGTCAACCACAGCCATAGAGAACTCACACTTTCAAACTTCTCCTTGTTAGTCTGAGCACAAGAGTCAAGCTCTGAAATTTTCCCATTGCTATAACTAATAGCAAGTTCAAGGTAAGACTGCCCAAGAATGGTAAGACAAGAAATGCAATATCAGGAGAATAGCACTTCCAAAAGCTAGACGTGTAAGAAAAAGAAACACAAAAAGATCCAATGAGCAGATACATAAGCCATTACAAGCTGAAGTGACCAAGAAAACTATCATATTCAATAGAATATAATTTTATACAAGTGCATAAAAGTGACAACAACAATAAAAATTTGCCTGTTTTCTTGAAACAAAAGGTACCTTAAAAGCTGTTTCCTTTAGTATCAATAATTACCTGAGAGTAGTTCTTCAAATTCCTCTGAGCGGCTGAAGATGTATATTTTGGGAAGCTGGTAGAGAACTGCAATAATAATAAGAAAGGTCTCATATACAGGCAGAAAACCAGACCGACTGTTGGGAGGAAGAACAACCAATAGAATGTCACAAAGCACAAACACTGTAGAATGGGATGAAATAAATGAAACCTAAAAAAAATAAGCCGTTTAAGTGGGAAAATCAGAACCATTAGCACTTGAAATATTTCTTATCTTGCATACAAGTTCAAACAATGATTATAATGTTTCCAGCTCTCTTAAATCTCTATAGGCACAAGGAAGAGTACCAGGCATGAAATTAGACAAAGTAAAAACAAGAGATAACCAAAGCAAACCTGCCCAAAATGAATCAAAGAGACCAATATGTACTTTTTGTATGCTTCAACTGCTATGCTGTTTATAGTGGACATAGGTGCAGTTACAACCTGAAAGTATCAATGAAAAGTTACTCAGTGTGTCAACTTTCTTACATTGCAAGACAATAGATACATCCGGGTAACATATTGTGATGCAGTTGGATAACATTTTTAGAGCCATAGAATTTCACATACATTATGCAGTAGCTCTGATGCTTTACGATAGCGCTTTTGCCCAATGCAGATCATTCCACTGCAATAACAGTAAATTATGGAGTAGTCAGTAAGGTTATTCACTAGAGTCAAGCAAACAATAACAAAAAAAAAAGGCCCCGGGATTAAAAGGATACCTTCAACAAAAAAAGACGAGATGATCCTATTATTTTATCATATTGTTCATTACATAAGATTTGTTCAGAATATGATGCAGACCTCCTTCACATTGCCTTTTAGTACTTAGAAAAAATGAAGACTGGAAAATCAACACACCTAGAATAGACACTTCCATTATAAAGAACAAAAGTGATATCCAACAAGAGCACTAGCCCTCTATTGTTGAGTTAAATGCCCCACATATCAGTCTTGTTTCCAGGATAAGTTTTTGGAACTTCTTATGCTCAATTCTCTGTGGTGCCACCATATTTCTCAAATCTACTACAATGCAAACTTCGAAAAGAGTATAACAGCAGTAGTAGTAGAAAGAAACTCACCCATAATAGCAATAAAGAAAAAAGTCTCTTGGCTGATCAACCTCATAAATATCATCCTCCAAAATACTGAGACCAGTTTTATAACACTTAGCTAATAAACAGAGGAGAAGAAAATCTGGATGTAAAGGAGTTAATTGTTCTCTAGAAGATTGCAATTTTCTGAGAGCCGTTAGCATAGGAGCAACTCCTCGCAGAGGTTCTTCAAGCAACATGACCTGATCTCTAAATCTTTTACAAACAGATATAACTGCAATATTAAATGAGAATGCTTAAATTTAATTACACAAAAAACTCAAGAAACTTTAGCCTAAAACTAGCGGAAAAGAAAACTGACATACACTTATTAGGTGCTAGTCGAATCTGATCAGTTGCACATGCATCAATGAATCTAGCAATGGTAAGAGCTACATCAGTGGCACGCTCTCTTGCAACCGGAGTTGATGTGCATGCCTCCCTATTAAGGACATAAAAAAATTTGCCAAAAGAGAGATTTAGTGAAGATGTATAACTAATAACACCTTTGAATTAAGATTTTCTAAGAGAATAATTGTCACCTTATACAAATAATCCCTAACTATGAAATTTATGAACCACCAATCATGCGAAACCAAAATCCATAAGTATCAGAAAAATATTATCAAAAATGCAAGGAATAACTAACAAAAACATGAAACGATAACGAAATTAGTATTCTAAAAAGCCTAAAACAGACAAGACAACCGAATTCCGACCGTATTTCAAACGCCTATGCAAAATACTCATAAAAAAAAAAGCCCTAACTTCATAACGAGAAGAAAAAATATAACAACATAGAATATGAACATTACAGAATGTATAGGTATCCCAGGGAGTGTTTGGAAGGGTCGAGTTCGTTGAGAAAAGTGGCTGAGCGAGCCGAATCCGAGAGCAGCAAGTCCTCAGACTGCTTCAGAAGATTGTAAAGCTGAGCCAAGTCTTCGGCTGTTCCCGACAATCCTTGAATTTGCATCACAAGCAACTCCGCCGAGTTCATGTTCAGATTCATCTCTTCGCTGCCGCTGCACGGTGGATCAATCAAAACTTCCTCTATTGATTTCGGTCTGGAACTAATGAGAGAGAGAGAGTTTTTGTTTTCCTTTTTTTTCTAAAAAGATTTTGTGGGGGCATAAATATTAAACTTGGGCTCCACATTTTATTGGACTACAAAGCCCAATGCTACATCGGTCTGTAAGAAATAAGCCCAATTTATTTTTAGACTGGGTAAAACTTAGCCCAGGTTTAAAGGAACTAGATGGGCTTAAACTAACACTAATAATTAAGGAAAACATGCAAAAGCCCAGTTCTATATAAGTAAATTAAATGATAATGAACTGAAAATTCAAATTAATTTGGAAAAATTAGTATTACAACTAAATTTAAATTCATTGATTAAAAAAAAAAATCACATTATGAAAAAAGAAAGAGTGAAGAGTATATAAAAAACTAAAAATTTTAAAAAAAAAAAAAAAAAAAAAAGTACAGATCTGAAATATTTTATGCCAATTAACTAAAAAAGAAATGCGTGATGGATGATAGAAACTTGCAAATTGAGAGATGAATGAAATGTGAATTACAATGGTCTGCAAAATGAAACAATTCGTCAGTTGAGAAGAATAAACAGAAAAAGCTCCCAAATGGTATCTGCAGTTTTGAAGTGTTTTTTTTTTTTTTTTTTTTTATGCAGTTTTGAAGTGTTAATTTATTAAGATCCATTCAGTTAAAAGTACAAGAGAAGGCATGTCCTTTTCTTCCCTTCCCACCAATCATGACATACAGAATCAATAGTTGATATCACTAGAGCACACTGCATAACTAAAATAATTTGGAGAACTTAGAATAACTCTACTATAGTGAAACTAAGTATTGGAGATGAAAAATGAAAAAGAGAAAAGTTTTCAGGGATGGATCGGCAAGACCTGCTGTATGAGCATGTCTGAACTTAACATTCTGCGACTGCATTGGCTTCTTTTCAATGCTAGTAGAGTTCGTACAGCTGTTGTTTTGTCACTAACCACCAGACTATTTGGAATTTATTATAATAATTCTCATAAGCTTACTTCTGGATCAACCTTATCCCTCTTCTTGCCTTTCCTGGTGTCAGTGGCACCCTGCTTTTGTTGCTCTTCCTTCTTCTGAGCCCGAATCATTGCTCGTCTAGCACGGGGTCGCATTTCACGCACTTGCCTTGGAGGCATGATAAAGGGTTCAAGAGGCCTATCGCCAAACGGATGTTCACTGCCGGAAAATATCCTGAGTTTACGATCTCTATCCTATATAGAAGGCGGCAATAATGTCAGAATTATACTGATATCAACATCTCAACTCCTTCATAAAACAGTCAATGATCCACCGTTGCAATCACATATCAATTTTAAGAGTTCTTTCCTGAACATGCTATATACTTCCTATACCAACAGCTAATAATTAGTATACCAACTTTTGATTTAATACCAATTCATAAATATCTTCTGACAAAGAGTATAACATCTGTTCACCAAAAAAAAATATGTAGTGAAATTCATTTTGGCAATACTACCTCTAAGGACAAACATGCAATCATCCCCTAGAAAAAAACAGCTTGAACTAACGGAATCAAATAATAGATTTTGTTTGATAAAGAGGACCCTTAACATGATATATTGCAAAGACTGATTCTGATGCAAATCAAAGTCTCACAGACAGAATAGCATGTCATATACATGTCCCTTTTCCAGATAAAGGCACAAAGAACCTAGCAAAGATCACTACTTGAACAAACAGGAGTGTTCAATTTTTGAACTTTGTAATTTACCAATACATTTTATGACAAATTTATGGCATAATTTTGGATAAGGAGAATCAATGTGAAGTACAGTAGATATTCAATTTTTTGCTCCAGCATTTAGGAATCCTTCCCACTCATCTAAATGTTTTCAGTACATAATTTTTAAAAAAATGTACTTTATAGATCTTCAATATAAGGAGAGAAAAATATATAAAACAGCACTTACATCCCGCAGTTTATTTCTAGGAAGCATTCTTAGAATGGCTTTACGAATAACTTCTGTAGGATCCTTAATCATCTGGTCTTTTAAGCTCCTTTCCTTCAGGTGGCCTATATATCTGTACAGACATTAAGTTTTAGTAATATAGATCCTAAAATAGAAAATCTGAAATTTCAAAAGTTAAACTCATGGCCACCAGTAGTTGTATATTTCATACACCAGTAAAATTTACTGCATTTTTTTCCACCAAAAGAATAAAAATAGTACTTACCCTGTATGCCACCTATAGAACTTATTAGTAAGTTTCCTTCCAGTGACACAAACATCTTTTGCATTCAGCACAATGCACATATCTCCATCTTCGATATTGGGTGTGTATGTTGGTTTATCTTTACCTTGAACCACAGTTGATATTTGTGACGCCAATCTCCCAAGAACCTGAATGAGTGGAAAGTCAAGCAATCTTGAGAGAGACATTAGAGCATATTTCTAGCAGGACCTTTTTTATCAACATCAATAAATATGAGATTTCCAAAAAGACAAGTGTTTGGAGAATATTTTCTCCTAGAAACCTAGAATATAGACAGCTAAAAACTTAGTTAATAATATGAAGTTAGGAACAGAAACTTCTTTGAAATCAGCATCATAAAATTGTTCTTCCACTCACATAAAAGAGCAGTTTTCATTGTTTACCAAGTACAGCTAACACATATTATTGTGATACATAGAACAAATGAATGGTGAAATTCTTTTCAGAATCTAGCGATGAGGGAGGAATAAGTCACATTACCTGCCCTTTGGCATCGAACACTCTCCATCTGAGACCTTCCAAATTGATACGTCTTAGGCCAGCAAGTGCTTTCTGCAAATTCAGAACATACCAATAAAAAAAAGAAAGGAAAAAAGCATATATCATAAAGTCATGCCAATTTCAGCAGCAGCAGTGCAATTCTAGAGAATCAATGAAAATGAAGCTAGGGCTCACTTCACCAATTTCCTTAAAAGCACTATAAGAATAACACACTTTGCCCCACGGCACACACTAATGTTCTTGTTTACAGTACTATAAAGTATTAACCATGATTTGGTGACCTAGTACGAATTATGAACACTAGTTCGGAGCTCAATGGCTCGATACCTTAAATTTGATACATTTCCACAAACACCTGATTACCTTTACAACAGGATTTTCAAAATACTACTACATTTCATGTCATCCATTCGTCTTCTAAACATATTAAAAGAGTAATCAAAAATAGAAAGCGGAGAAAAAAAAAGGAGAGAGCTTAGCTAAACCTTCAAGTTGCCCTGGAAAGCCTGAGCAGGAGCAGTCATAGTTTCTTTCTTCCTCCAGCGATGAGCTTCTTCTCCGGTTCCCAAATGGACTTCTAAACCACGGTGATCTTCAAAGGCCAGAGAACGATGAACGGAGTACAAGTTGTCGAGGTCGCTTCTTCCAGGGACGATTACGGAATTTTGGACCCTGTACGCGCCCTAAGCAGAAGATGGTCCCGGTGGTGAGAAACACCAACCATTCTATTCCCTATTGGGCCTTTTTATTCGAGAAAGCCCAAAAATTCTGAAACGGACTGCTTTTAAAATCAGTTTTATGAGCAGGGAATGGACCTGGCTTTTAATCATCTTAAGGAATTCGGCCCATTTCATATTTTCGCTCTCTCTCTCTTTTCTCTTCTTTTTTTTTTTTTTTTTTTTTTCTCCTCATATAGTCTCAAATATGAGCTATACTTTTAAATTATAAAAAAAAAAAAAAAAAAAAAAAAAAAAAGAAATTTTTAATTATAACAAAATTTCCTTACAGAGACAATAAGAAACTTGGGGATACTTTGAAATTGGTTAAGAAATATCCAAAGACAATAAAATTTCACCAAGAAAACCCCCGTCTATCTAATCTAATAACAGATATATATATATATATATATATATATATATATATATATATATATAATTTACAGCTAAAGAACAAATCTACCTATTCTGTACAAGCTAAAGAACAAATCACTAGCACTATAAGGTACAAAATAAATTAATCTTTGTAAGGGCGCCTCAAGCTGGTGGGGGTGGTGTTCTGCCATAAGCATCAAGAGTCTGCTTCAGTTTTGGTTTTTCTTGTAGCAGAATGTCACCATAAGCATTTTCTTGCTTCACATTGATGTAGTCTCCTGTTTTCAGGGCCTGCAGAAAAGGTTCCAAGATAAAGAGCATTTGGTTAGGAAGGAAACCTTTGAATTTAAGCATAAATAATGATCAATGATATTTACTAATCCAGAAAGAATACCAGTATTTCATAGAATAGCTTCGCGCATACTGTACGGCTCTCTTTTTCCAGACCTTGAGATATATTCAGAAACTCATTATCCTTCTGTTTATGCTGCTTCAGATTTGAGATATTCTGGTGCAGATATGTTGCAACTCTCCTGCAAATGATAAAAGTCAAAAAAAAAGCATTTCTAACAAGGTTTAGGAAGATGTTTCGTTGACTTTTCTCAACCATACCATGTTTCTGCAGACCATTCACCTGCAATTTGGACAGGACTTGATCAAAATATGCCAAACAACGCACTTAAAAAAACAATTCACAAGGATTTGTTTCTGGCACCTACATTTTTCAGCATTACTCCTCATGGGCGATGTGGGATCCTGTTCAAGTGACTGAGTTAGTATTAGCCTTGACATCAGTAATAAGACAAGGTAGAAATACAAGATTTCTAGTTCTAGATGACATACTAAATACTTTACATTAAAACTACCCACTGAAAATACAAAATCTTAATCGAAGTGCTTAATTCATGCTATGAAGTCAGCATTCAAAGAAAATGCAACAAAAGGAAACAATTTTTCTTCCAAAAAAAAAAAAAAAAAAAGATTCCTATAACATGCATATAGGCTTTAGTTGTAAAATATCCATCACGAAGTGTAAACTATCCAAGGAATATCTATAGACGAGGCTCTGCAGGTGGTACAATGCACAAAAACAGAAGAAATAGATAAACGAGGCAATAAAGCTATAAGAAGAGAGATTTTTTACCTCATCCATCCATCCAATGTCTGATTCTCGATCCTTGTTAAGAGTTTTCTGTTTCTCTATATTGTTCAATGGGCTTATGGATTCCAATATGTCAGGTTCAGGAATTCCTAGGACTTCATGCAGTCTCAATGAGGTTGAGTGGGTGAAAGGAGTTGGAGTTATTGGGGTTTGTATATGAGATATGTGCATAGTAGAAGATTCCACAAGGACTGGAGTATCAGGAGCTTCTGCAGTTTTTGAAGGGATCTGCATAATAGGAGACTCCACATGAACTGGATCTAAACGAGGTGTTGAAACTTCTACAGACATCTGTGCAATCGTAGATTCTGCAGTCACTGGGTTTACAGAAGCTTCAGCAGATGCTGCAGACATTTGTGTAACAGGAGATTCCAAAATAACCGGATTCACAGGAATTTCAGCAGTTTCGGCAGACAGTCTGGTCATTGATTTTCTCTGAGAAACAAGTGCACTGAAATCTACTCCCACACCTGAATCATTTTTCATATAGATTTTTTTTTTTCATAAATAAGATGTTTAACAGGAATGATCCTATTCTCTAGTATGACCAAGTGAACTTACAGGGAATTAAAGGCTCAAAGAGAATCTTGGGAAGATTGCATATTTTCTGAACTTTACAGGCCTGCAAAGCTGTTAAAGGAGCACGTCTTCTTTTACAAACCAAGTCACTTGAGTCATTAATCTGGTTCTTAAGCACCCTGCAAATATGAAGGATATGTTAGCCCTCCAGCACATTAAACATAAATCCCTGAAAGTTACTTCAATGGAAAACATGAATTTGGAAAGTTTTAATAAAATAAAGACAACCTGAAATGCTACAGGACAATTTATAACCCAACAGTTGAAGAAAACCCCTTTTTCTGTTGGGGGCTGAATAAAAAAAAGCCTTCTTAGTTATAAAAATAGAGTAAACAAAGTTGAACTTTGTTGTTGAAGTACCAAGAAAATGACTACTTTACACCTTTATTTTAGTTAGGCACCAGAAATTATTAAGTATGATTTCCTTCTTTTATATTGTAGCTAATTTACAGAGAAATAGCTCCAAAAGACAAGCAGTTGCTCCAGTGAAAATCAACAGAACCAGCCCAGAACAAATTGGGTAGATTCTGCTTTGTTCATGTCAACTGACTTCAACAATTTCATGCAAAATAATTTCACAAATTTTTCAGAATTCAAGTTCCCTAAATAGTAGTTTCAACACTTCTTTCAAAAGTGCTTACTAGTCATGACCTCAAGCAATAATAACATAAAAAATATTCTGAGATTCCAGAATACATTGAGGAAAAGTAACGTTCATAAAGGACAACTAGATGACATATTAGTGAAGAAACAGCATCTTCATGTGAAAGCGTTGTTAACATATAACAATAACGCAATAAATCCATTATAACTGACGCAGACAAATTAAATGACCTTCAGAGATCATGATTTTGAAATGCAAGAATCTTTCAGCACTCTGAAGCACAATGTTAAATCCTTCAACAGATAGATATACGCTAGAAGCATGTGCACCAAGAATGAATCCAAAATGAAAAACCTGAGAGATTGTAAGACATAGACTCATACTTGTTAGAAATGACAATTTTGTCATCAACTAAGCATTTCTTCTTCCTCAGAACCCTAGCTCGCTGTATAGAAACTGGGGTGTGAACAGCCATAAATTCTGCTGAACCTGCATATGGCTTGAAGGTGAATGACAGATATTGGCAACTAATAACTTATCCCAAGCATATATAGAAGCTCTTAGCTAGTAATCAAAAAGAAAAAGTATGAGTCAGACATATTCTGGTCTTGTTGCAATGTATGTTGATAAATTTTTAATAAAAGAATAAATATCAACCAATTCTCTAAAACTCTACTAAGAAACTGTTAATTTTTCACCTCATCTAAAAGCGTAACCTAATAGAGTGTTCAAACACAAATTTCAATAACAAGCCCGGGAGCAATAATCAAACAAATGCAACAAAGACAAGAATAAAACTCAGTACCTCTTACTCTAACACAAAATTAAAGCTTAAAATGGGGCTTAAAAAAAGAAAAAAAAAAGTGTGAATTTATCCCCGACAGATAATATTTATATCAAGTTAGAGCAAAGGAAACATGTTAAGCATCAAAACTTACCCAAAACACCTGTAATCTTGGAATTGGGAGTTACACTAACAGAGATGGACAAAGAACTCTTTTCTTGAATTTGATTTCTCAAAGAAGTCTTTAATGGAAGCCTCTTTTCTCTGGATTCAAAATTAATACTGGTATCAGGATGCTTTAGATGCTCTCCAAGCACTTGATGCCCTTCTCCAGATGACATAGAACTATGAGCCTCATTCTGAACATCATCAGGAATAACAAGCTTCAGATGGTCCACAGCTGAGTACCCAAATTCACAAAGTTTCTCCACACTCTGCTCATTACCAACCAACACCTCCATTGTTTCTGGTCCCTGATAACTGGTTTCTGCATCAGGACAATTCATCTGCTCTCCATCAGTTTGACCCTCATCCGACAGCTCCAAGCCAGACTCTTTTCCAGCATCATCAAGTGTAATAGGTTGCAGAGACTCGTTATTCGTTGATTTCTCACATAATATTCCAACATCATGATGCATTATCTGCTGTTCATCTGTTTGACACCTAACATCAGATGACATGTCAAAGGCAGGATTCTTTTCAATGTCACCAAGCATCTCCTGATCCAGGCATTTTTCTAATGAAATGCGAGTTCCAACAAGGTTTTCCATGCTTGACTTGAAAATGCTCACAGGATTAGATGACCTGGTCTCTGAATCAACATCCATAAACCAGGGGGAACAAACACTGCAATATGGATAATCATGTACATTTCAGTCACCATGAGTGTGCTGGACTTAAGCCTCAAAGAGAAGAATCTATGAAACTATGTACACTTACTCTCTGACTGGAGTGTTGGCTAAAGAAAAGGCTTCATATGAGGAACTATACTCCTGACCATGATACTGCAACTTTAAAGCAAGTGTTAGTTAAAAACTATTAGAGCAATATACTAGATGATAAACTAGTCCTTGTTAGGTTATTAGACCATTAAAGACAGTGTCATGGTGGTGGAGAGAGAATGAGAGAAATAGGTAAAACATTAGAACAAGAAAGTGTAAGATCAGCAACAACTAGTGACTATTCCAAGTCCAAGAAGCTGCTCTCATATTCTTATGTAAGCATCTTGTACAGCCATAAAAATGGTGTCACTTCCAACAGAATAGAAACACTTGTGCTAAGATAT
This sequence comes from Cynanchum wilfordii, assembly GCA_025388415.1. Taxonomy (NCBI): domain Eukaryota; kingdom Viridiplantae; phylum Streptophyta; class Magnoliopsida; order Gentianales; family Apocynaceae; genus Cynanchum; species Cynanchum wilfordii. Next base: position 164,634 of record JAHSUH010004136.1, read on the forward strand.
AAAGGATCACCTATACAAGTCAAGTTACAAACTAAGAAAGTGAATCTTCAAAGTAGTTGTATTGCATTGCCCTATTTCATTAAAAAAAACACCAAATTCCAGTACAGATATGGACTACTGCTTATAAGAGTGTGTACCTTGTCATTTTTGCAGTAAATATCACCTTTTGAGTCATCTGATGAATTGAATGAAAAAGGTTATATCAAATTGGAGGAAGTCAATGCCAAAAGGCTTCAGATAAGGATGATAAATACCTGCCAGAGTGATATCTTCACGAGATCCAACATGAACTCTGCTAAGAAAGATACATATGCAGAAGGTCAGAGTTCAATCATATATCAGGAATTCCACCCTTTCTCTATTTCTGACAAGGAAATATTGTAAATACTTTGTATACCCTCGAAATTGTAGCTAACCTGCTGACATCTTGATCTCCTGAAATGTCTAGATTAAAAGCATCCAGCTCAAATGTCTCTGGTATGGTAATAGAATTATGAAACTTAATACTTCTGATCTCTTTTCCCGCTATAAAATTGTTGGCTTCACATACCATCTCCGCAAAGTCATGCTTCAGAAATTCAACTTTCTTTGAGTATATTCTGACAACACCCAGAAGAAGATAAGCAAGAATCCGATATGTGAACTCATTAGCTTCACCATGTAGAATTGTATCTGATTTAAGACACAAAAAGAAAGTAATGAAAAGCATTAGAAACAACCACTTGGTAACTGAAAATAAATATTTTTGCAATATGAACATTAACGATATCTTAACATCCTTAATCTGAGTTTTAGGTTTTGACTTTATAAAGACACATATTTCCACTTACAAAAATTAAGCCTTTTAAGAAGATACAAATATAGAATGAATGAAGTTTTTAGTTGGAATAATGGACTATAATCTTCCTTTTCAGATTTTAAATAGCTCCAATTTTTCCTCTCCTAAAGTACCATGAAAAGAAATAAAGGGTATAAAATTTCCACCATCAACCAAACAACAATAAGATGTAGTATGTTGGGCCAACACATGCACTACGCTACAATTATCATCCTTCTCAAAACCACCTTAATGCTATGATTTGCATCATTACAACAATTAACCTAGGCCATGCACATTTTCACAAAAAAAAAAAAAAAAAAAAAAAAAAAAACCATCATTACCACCTCCCTACTAACGGTAATCAACTTTCTGCAGTAACCATTGCCATATCCACTAAAATATTGAGGAGTTTCCAAAACCTTTGAAAGTCCTCAGCTCTCACTTACCATGTACCAGGTAGTTGAATTTTGCAAAGATAGGATGCAAAATCAGTCCAGAAAAGTAAATTAATTATAAGTAATGAATACTTCCAGCAAATAAATAACTCATGAACGACACAGTTATACACAACTAATTCGCACGTATCTTTGATTTTAACCGTTAAGGAGGGAATTGGTGGCAGTTTAAACTCATTACGCCTTTCAAACTGCCAATTCCATGCGAAAAAAGGAAAAAGGCGATAGCAATTTGATGTATGAAAAAGAAGATTATAGAAAACCTAATTCAAAACAGAACCACAGACACAGACAAAACCTACATAGAAAAGAAATTAGAAAATGAACCCACTACTCAAATGGGGCTAACCTCAGCAGCTTCTGAGTCCCCTCCCCTTGTCAAAAAAAACACAACCACAATTGAACTTTCTGAACCAAACAGACTTCCCCAACCCACCCCCCACAAAAAAAAAAAAAAAAAAAAAAAACCTCAACTCCAGACATAGAGCAGAAGAAAACCCATCCGCTCACTTTGCGGGAAAAAGGAGAAAAAACACAAAGATGGAAAGAAAACTCAAAAGGGACTCAGTAAAATCCAGGCATTTCGAACGTCAAACTCCCATGCCCTCGTGAACCATTCCATTAAAGGAAAGGGGGAATTCCTGAAAAGCGAAAATGAGCAAAAATCGAAGGAGTCTCTCGTAAAAGGAGATAAAAGTTAAAAATGACAGACATAAGATTAAGACAGAAACTAACCAACACAAGTAACGATGTCAGTCTCCAAAACCTGCTTTTTCTTGAGCCTTTTCAGACAATGAGCAGCAATCCATACACTACCCAGAAGTCCCTTTTTGGAAATGATACCCTGCGAGTTAAACATCCTCTTCGTTTCTGCTTCTACCCAACAAGAACAACAACTTCTCTATATTCTGAGTCAATGAAGAATGCAAAAATTCAGACATCAATAAAATGGACTGAAAATAAATGGGCTCAAAGTTTTGAAGTGAGAAGAAGATGAAAAGAAACGGTCGAGACTCGAGAGACAAATGGTGTACGAGGGAAGGATCTTTTTTCCCTTTTTTTTTTATTTTTTTGTTTCCTTTTCAGCGACTTCGACTACATACCTATTCCGTTTTGTCTAAAAATCGTGTATACCGAATCCTGATAATAAATATTTTTGTGGGAAAATATGGTATAAAATTTTAAGAAATAATTTTAATGTATTTATTAAGTTACGTAAATGGTAAAAAAAAATTTCTTTTTAAATAAATATGTACTGTTTGATTCTTATTGTTCCCAAATAATATTCATATTATATTTGTTATTTTAAGGTTGAGAAATAATAATAGGAAAGGGAAACAAATTTTTAGAAACGGAAATTGGCTCCCCAAAACTAAACTGAAAGCCTCTGAAGGGTTCTAAAAAAAACCAAAAAAAAAAAAAAAAAAAAAAAGCGCGGATAGGAAACAGTGAAGCAAGAAGTGAAACCAGCAATGGCGATTTCACTTCGACGGGCATTCCTTTCTTGCCGTGAAATTTCTCTTCTTCTCCGCACAACTACGTCTGCATCCTGTCGAGAGGTTTCCTACTTGGCAGCTTCGTCTCCGTATATCCGAGGCTCCTCGGCTTCTCCTCCTATTCCGGCTACTCCAGCGATTGATTTTCTATATGAAAGTCGCCGGGGATTCGCCAAAGGAAGGAAGCAAATTAGTAATCTCCTAGTCTCTCTCATTTAATTTTCTCCTTTATGAATTGGCAGACAACAAAGTTCAATTTTTTTGTAGCTAATGCCTCTTGTTGAAGGAACTATGGTTGGAAAGAATATATGATGATTTTTTCTTTCTTTTTCCTTTTTGTAGAATATGAAGAGGATGACGATAGTGGGTCTGAGGGCACTGCAGTAGGAATCAATATCCGATCTAGTGTGAAGGAGGCTGCAGTGTCGCAAATGGAAGCTGCAGTAGAGGCATTGTCACGAGAATTAGCAAAATTGCGAACTGGGAGAGCTTCAGCAGGTTTATAGTAGGATTATTACCAATTATAAGATAGGGCTTTTTTCATTAATTTAAATTTTGAATTTTCAGGAATGCTTGATCACATTATAGTTGAAACTAGTGGCGTCAGAATGCCTCTGAACAGGATGGCTGTTGTTTCAGTGATTGATTCAAAAACCCTTTCAGTTACTCCTTATGATCCCAATGTAATTGTCTTTCAAGCTTGCTCAAAAAAAGTACTTTTTGTTAGATGTTATTTCTTCATATTTTTATCGAATTTGATTCCTAAAGGAGTAATTGAGCACGCTTGAGATTACCTGGTGAAATGATACTCATAATTTAAATAATGCAATTGTAGGCTTTAAAAGAGTTGGAGAAGGCAATCATTTCATCTCCTTTGGGTATCAATCCCAAGGCAGACAACCAACGATTAATCGCACCAATACCTCCGTAATAACTCTACTCTTTCCTATAATTTCTGCTTTCCTGGGTGAAAGTTTCATTTTGTGAATTTGCATATGAAAGTTATAGATTATTAGTTGAGTAATGTTCTATCCTACTTGTAATCTGCAGATTGACTAAGGAGCATATGCAGGTGAGTCTTCATACTCTGCTAGTTGGATTTCATTCTGGAAGTTACTGCTAGTAACTTCATGTATTTTATCTTTGCCAGGCTGTATGTAAGGTGGTTGCTAAATCATCTGAAGATGTAAAACAAAGTATACGAAGATCCCGCCAGAAGGTATGGCCATGAAACACGTATATTTTTCTCCCATTTCCGCCTAAAACATCAAACCAGAGTAGTCTTATTCTTGCTCAGGTTCGGAATTGTATTATGAAACAAAAATGCCAGCTAAACCAGACCTTTCTTAGATTTTCAAGATGTCATGACTTTTATCTCTGTGCATGGAAGTCCCTACGAACTACTAATACTCATTTTGTGAGAGAATTTGTACAGGCATTGGACACAATGAAGAAGGCTCTCCCGAAGAAAAAGGACAAGGATAAAACAACATCAAATTTTTCAGAGGATGATGCAAAAAGATTGGAGAAAGAGGTAAGTTGTCGGAACTGTTTTAGTGGGATAATTAAACTTACCTTTCACATTCTTTTTGTCTGAATTTGTTGTTCATTCACAGATTGATGAAATAACCAAGAAATTTATAAAGTCAGCAGAAGATATGTGCAAGGCAAAAGAAAAAGAAATTACTGCAGGCTGATATCTACTTTCTGGAAATTCCTTTAATCGCCTATTAGATTAAGAAATAGTTCGTGAAAAGTAGTGTCATTTTTTACCTGACTGTATTTTCGAAGTATCTCGCGAGGGAAGTTGTAGCACAGCCCTGTTCTGATAAATTGCAGTTGTCAATATACTGCTGCTATTATTGTGGTAGGCTCCATTAGCCTCTTAATGAAAGTCTTGAAGATCCTTTTTGGAACTTAAATATTGAGCTCTTATATTGAATATAGGCTCTAGTTTATATTGGTAGGGGGTGGAGCAGTTCATGGTTCACCTTAAGACTTTTCCTACTCAGATTTTTCAGTCTTGTATTTCAAGTTGGCTTATAGTTGTGTATTTCAGGAGGAGAGAGACGATATTAAAGCAACGATAATCTATACATGATTCATCATTTTCCAAGTACTTCAAGATGAAGTACTACATAGTTTTATATACATCCATCCTATCATGTTACGCACATTCACTATCTGTCAAGATAAGCGTCAGCAGTTAAAAGCTTTATTCCCCTTACCCACAATTGTGCCATTTCAGATCCACCGTCACACACAAAGTGGACTTCCTTGTTCCTTGTAGTGGTAACCCGAAACAATCCAGGTTCATCAGCATCACCATTCCTCTGTCTAATTCTTTGAAACCTCATACTGGCTCCTAAATTTGCCTCTTGGCAGATCACATTACGCCTCCAGGAGTTACCCCAATGCAGAACTCCTCCAGCTCCCATCATTTTGAGGACTTTCATATGTGGAGCTCCTTTTCCTCCCTTGGTATGCTTCAGAACATGGGAACCACTCACTACCAGTTTGCGAGCAAGTTCATCCAGGATCACATTCTCCACATCATTATCTAGTCTACCAGTCTTCCTTGCAAGTGATAGTGCGGTTTCACCCTCAGCATTCCTCATATTGCAGTTTGCTCCATAAGAAATCAAAAGTTGACAGACATGTGCATACCCTTCAATTGCTGCAAGCATGAGTGGGGTGTAGCCATCACCATCAAGCATATTCACATCATAGCCTTTACCAATCAGCAACTTCATTGCACTTAAGTCCCCATGCCGAGCAGCAAAATGAAGAGCATAAAGCCATCCAGCTTTCTGGTTGCTATTTTCAAGAGCGAATTCAAGTATAACTTTAGCAAAAAGTTCACGTTTTTTATTCAGTTGAGACAATGTTATAGCAGTCTCTCCAGATTTGTTGCAGAGCTTTATATCAGCTCCAGCATAAACAAGTAGGCGAAATGCTTCAACATGACCCTCTTCTGCAGCGACCATAACTGCGGAGAAGCCTCTATCATCTTGAGCATCAATGTTGATGTCTCCCTTTCCAATCAGGGCTTTCAAGGCAAGAACATCTCCTGCTTGAGCCACAAACATTAAAGGCGAGAATATTGACAAATTACTTGACCTAGGGAACTTTCCATCTCGAATGACATCCAAAACAGCTTGTTGAAAACCGAAATGCCATTTATTAGAAGCAGCAATAGAACTCACAGACTGACCAGCAAAATTCACCAGTCCAAAATCAGCACCAGCTCTTGCCAGAACTTTGAGGCTTTCTTCTGTCCTGTATTTAGCACAGATAATAGCTGCCGTCTCACCAGCGTCTGTTTGTGAGTTCAGATCACAACCAACCTCTATTAAGTGCTGAACAATTCCTGCAAATCCTAAACGGGAAGCCAAATGTAACGGACGAAAATCAATTGCTTTTGGGGTTTTGACTGGATCTTCAACAGGATAATGACCAGACTTCAAGAGCATTTTGACAGCAAATAAGTTTCCGCAAAGGATGGCATGATGGAGTAAAGTTCTGCCCAAGTGAATGTTGCTATGAGGGAGGCATTGAAGAAGCATGTTTAAAATTGTACCGCTCACTTCAAAGTACTCTACAGCACACCAGGTGATGGGATAGGCCTCAGCAAGCCCTGCACCAACCCGGACTTCTTCCCCAGATTCTATGTCCCATGACCATGCTCCCAGTTGCACTTTGACATCAGCTCTAGCACCAGCCTAGTTTGTGTAAGGAAAAGTTTTAGATTGAATTCAGTCAGTGACATAGCAAGAGATCATACTTGCAGTTTAAAGCTGTGTATAAACGGTCCATGATTAACATTATCTTACCTCAAGCAGCAGACGGACAGCAGAGACCTGCCGGCTAACAACAGCAGCCACTACTGCAGGGCATTCCGTAGTAGCATGCAGATAAGGTTTACATGATTGAAGCAGCACACGATTACTTGCATTAACATCCACTCCAAACTGCAACCAAGCAATAGAATTGCATAAAAATGGTTAAATATATGTTTCTATGTGAATGCTCAACAATAAACGAAGAATAACTAAGGAGTTTATATACCCCCATTCAGTCTGCAAAAATGAGAAAAATTGCTAATGGCAATCCCAGGATTCGTATTTCTTTGCCATCAGTAAGGAAATCAACTTTTAATAGATTTAATCTGAACTTACCTTCAAAAGAACACTGATTACATCGACAAATCCTCTGGAGGAAGCAATGATGAGAGCCTGCACAGCTACATTAGGCCGGATAAGGTCAGATGCCATGAGCTGCTCTGTAATTGCTGCATGTCCATGACAACTGGCCTCTATAAGAGCTTCTTCACATGCTGGTTGAGATGCACCGGCTTTGAGTAAGATCTCCAAGATCGCTACGTTGGCCTCCCTCACTGCACCCGTTGATGGAAAACCTCTAAAGAGTTTATGGTTGACATCTGCTCCAACAGACTACAAGTTTTTTTTTTTTCCGATGAATTAACTGAAATGTTGCAATAAACGCAAACATACGCACTCATATATATAAGCTCTAACATGTGCCTGTAGTGATGCATTATGCTTTACATTTAATGGGGGAAGAAAAAAGGAATTTCGGAAAATAACACTTATCTTGCTTGATTTTGTTTTATGTTAAAGTTAAAGCTTCAAACAGAGAATTAATTTATATTGTGTAACATTAAGATTTTGTTGAAAGCAGGATGCAGCTTTGGTTACATCAGCAGAACAGGGTTGCAGCCTAAATGATTATATCAAGACAAAGTGTACAGTTGTGTAGTAAAAAAAAAAAAAAAAACAAAAAACTGAAATACAAGAGAAGCTAGAAATTAAAAAATATATATATTAGAAAAAGTAGATGGAGTGGATAAGCATTCTATATTTCCAATGAAAAATGAATAAGAGTTTGTGAATTCTCTGGATTTTCGTTAAACCATAAACTTCCTTAATCCTTAAAAAATTTATTTCATGTCTAAGTGTTTCATGTATTCTTCAAATCCCTTAGCAAAGGCAAAGTTGGACGCGACAAACGATAGAAAAGCCAGCAAGAGATTTCAGTTTGTTGTAAGAGACCAAATAACTCGTCACCATAAATTAGATAGTGACACGAAAGGGAGCAGGACGTATGTCACATATCTGCCTCGGCAGACAGCAGGTATGCGTAAATTTGTAACTATGCTAAGATTCAGAAACGGAAGAGGCAAAGTTAAAGATTACCTCGGAACTTAGTGTTTCAAATTTTGAATCATACATGGAGGGGAAATGTATGGATCGCGATTGAGCAATAAGCCAATAACCGAAGGTAGATTTAACAAATCTAAGTAAAGTTAAAGTAAGAGAGACTCAAAAGTGAGTAAGTACTAGTTGTCCGGCATTAGTTTGAGCCATAACCATTTCTAGACTTCAGAACTTCAATTTCTTAAACTAATGCAGAATTTTATCTTCAAAATGAGGAAAATAAAATAAAATCAACGTAATCGGCACCAATATGAATATTTCGCCAGCTTGATTAGGAGGAGAGTTAATAGTATAGTAAAACATTACCAGCAGCTTTCTGACGAGAGCAACGTTTCCATTATGAACGGCGATGAACAATGCGGTAACGTCGGTCCTGAACTCCTGGTACTCAACTCGAACTTCATTGGGCGAATCTTCACGCAAAACGACCTCTGTCTTCCGAACCTTGAAGCTAACAGCGCCGACGTAGTTTACGTCCACAAACGGATCATCAATGCATTCAAATGCCAATTTCAGATTATTAACGAGTGAAGCGTCGATAAGTCTCTGCGAGACCTCCGCCTCGTAATCAACCGGAAAGACCTGCTTTCCGGCTCTAAAGCCGCCACCTCCACTCGAGTTTCCGAATACCATAACTTCCGGCTGAGGAAGAGGTAGAACAAAGCAGAATGGTAGGGAGGGATTATCGCTCTCACTACTTTTCTCTCTCAGCAACTACATATATGCAGAATCATGGATATTTAATACCATATACTTCATTTATTCCACACTAGTTTCTCTCTCTAGAAATGAAGAAAGACACACTCAACTTGAAAGGAGTGAGCGCCAGGGACTTATTAGCAAAAACTGCCTTTACTTTATAGTGATTAATTATGAAAATATTTTCTTTATTTTTCTTTTTTAAATTTAAAAAAAAAAATAATTTCAATTAAAAAAAAATTTAATTTTAAAAAAAAAAATAATAATAAAAAAATCATTAATAAATATTAAAAAAAAAAAAAAAAAAAAAAAAAAAAAAAAAAAAAAAAAAAAAAAAAAAAAAAAAAAAAAAAAAATATAAATATTTTTTTTAAATAAAAATTTTTTTTCTTTTTTTTTTTTTTTTTTTTTCTCCTTTCTTCCCTTGCTTACACTATTAAAGAAAAAGGAGAAGAAAAGAAAAAAATGGTAAAAATTAAAATAATAAAAAGGAGGATTTGACCGTGGTGTCAGAGCCCAGAGTTCGCGTGAAGAGGATTAAAGGGTGTACTTTTTCGTATTTCTCCCTCTCTTTTTTTTAATTTGTTATAATAGAGAAAAAATTATATATATTTATTAATTTTTAAAAATTTGAATTTAATAATTATTATTTATTTAAAAAAATTATTTACGATAAATAAAAAATAAAGTGAATATTTTGTTTTATGAATGTATTGGACCCACAGTACTATGTGCAAATATATACTGTAACGGCCTAGACTGGATTGGTCTGCGTTTGGTACAGTTCGGTGAGTGGATCAACGGCAACGGGGGGGTCCTCAGGCTCGGCTAGGTGATTGGGAGGATGATCGACGGTTAAAATCAATTGCTCAAATTTTGTATTCCAGCTGGCTCCTATCCGACTGGATTCTGCACGGCTTCTGTCTATACCGAAAATACAGGAAGGATTTCAGTGCAATGAATTTCTTCACATAAACTACCAAAAACAGTCCGAGAAATGCCTTTGAAGGATTCCATGTTAGTATGTACTCAAAATCTTTTTGCTTTTAATCAGAGGCATGTGGTAGAACGGTAGAGGTTCATTCTCTCTTAATCAATTATTCAGGTTTTAAATTTTGGCTTGGGTATGAAAAAATGTTAAATCTTCTGGTCAGCTGTCTCATCCAATGAGGTGTCTACGAATCAGTGAGCAGGATTAGTCTAAGCGTAAAATGCAAAAAAAAAAAAAAATCTTTTGCTTTTAGTAATTTTGTGATATGGTATTTCACATTGTAAATATAAAAAAATCTAGATATTTAAGTATTATTTTATGGAAATATTTTTTTTAATATAATAAGAAATTTTTTTTTTTATTATAAGATATTTTTTTTAAGTAATTTTCTGTCTCTTAACTATGCAAAGTACATCGATCTTCTCTAACTTTGACTAGTGGATAGAAGAGTTATGCAAGTGGTTTGACCACTTACATGCTCATAATCCAAAATACTAGCGCATAATAAATAATATTAAATTGTTTTAAGAGAGCCTAAAGTATTAATCCAAAACATGATCTAAAGTATTAAATTGTTTTCATAGGTGATTGATAATAAGTATTATACACGTTCACAAAATAAGTTAATAAACATTACCACTTTTTATCCATTTTTCGTATTTTTGCAAAGTTAGAGTTAAGAATATTATGCACTCCCGGAGCATATTTAAGAGAGCCTTCGAGATACATTCTTTTAATTTCTCGTACTCTAAAGAAATTCCCAATTGGTCTACATGGCATCCAAAAAAACCATTCCGATGAGTCAAGAATAAAAATAAAAGTCTATTTGTATTCATGTCGGAGCATCGTACATTGTACTTAGATGGCGACAAAGGACGGCTTATCTTTATAGAAAGTGATCCAGTCAACTCTTTCTTGTGCGACATTTTGTCACTCCAGAGCACATGGAGGAATGGGTAAATTATATGTAGTTGTAATTCTTTTATTTTTATTGCATAAAATCCAATGAGTTTTTTTTTTTATTTTTATATATATATTTTCTAAATTTAATTTTTTTTAAAAAAAATGTATCTAATATTTAATGTTTGTATCTAAAAAGTATATAGTTTTTGCTAAATACAATATTAGTCAAAATTATTTCAATATCATCTATTTAATGCTCCTAAATCAATTGGAAAAAAATATTTTAATTTAGAGACTTCCAATAATTTATTGAAATAAAATTTAGACGTTCCTTAAAAAATATTTCTAAAATTTTGACAAATCAAAAGTTTGAGAAGACATAAACCAAAATTAGTACTCCATCACTCATAATTAACTACTTAGTATTATTCTCATTGTACCAAAAAGATATCCGAGTTGATTATGGGTACCTAGGCTCATTCTTATATATCATTACACATTCACTTATTATTTTAATGTGTGACGAGGTATCATAACCTAACTTAAATGAGTTTGAAAGTTCAAATCTCAACTTATATATGTAACTATTTAAAATTTAAAGTCAATACTCCTTCCCAAAAGATTCAACCCGAGTGTCCTCCCATAGTTTAGGACATCTAGTGCCAAAGTATTTTTTTTATATATATATATATATATACCATCTTTTATTCCTATGTAATTTTACAACATCAATTAGAAATATACAAACAAATCTCTAAAAGATTCTTTGAGAGATAATAGTATTTAAATCTAACTAAGATCTTATAAAGATTTTATAATACATTAAGACATTTCTAAATTACCATTACGAATATAATAAATATCATATTCTTACATTATAATCATCTATAAATAATACAGGTAAGTGGAACTCTAAAACTCTAGTTATCCAAAGAATTTTTTTTTAGAACAATTTCAATTCAGCTTTATTTTTAACTAGAAATCAAATTTTTAGAATTGAAGCAAGAGCAATAAGAGCAGTACTGCAATTTGCTAAATATGGAAAATGATGGCGGGCACGATGGATCATCATCGTCAAATGTTTGGGCTATATTTGCAATCGCAACGTTGATCGAGAAGTGCATTCGTAAAAAGATTGCAAATCAGGACGTCAAAACTTATTCTTTTGAGGACAACAAAGCTGCTCCCGTAAAAGGACCTGCTAATAAAGGGAAACCTGGCGGAGTTCATTAGTAGAGAATTGTCTTCTATAGTCATTTTATATTCATATATATATATATTTTCTCTATTTGTACTATACGATATAGGGGGGGGGGGGGGGGGGGGGGGGGGGGGGGGGGGGGGGGGGGGGGGGGGGGGGGGGGGGGGGGGGGGGGGGGTTTTTTTTTTTCATATTACTAATTATTTATTTATATATATATTTTTAACTCATTTAGATATTTTATATTGTTATATAAATAATTAAGGGGTTTTTTTTTTTTTTTTTTTTATGATTGTCAAATGGGGCCTTAGAAGAGCACAAGATTAACTAATTAATACATATTAATTTCCAAAGTTTGCATTTTATATAAACGTGGGAATGCGGCATGATGTGCGGTAGATACGCACCGAAGTTGACTAAACGTGTATATAATATATATATATATAATCTATACATACATACATACATATATATATATATATATATAGATACACGACACACTCCCCATAGCAGGTAATCTAATCAATAACCACCAGTGACTTTGTCGTTCTTTCTTGCGTTTTCTTCTTGGACGAGCACTAGTCTTTGGCATACCAAACTTCTAACTCTCTTTTTTCTGTTGGAAATTTTTTACCAATATTTATGTATATTATGTCTCGAACTTTCTTTTTAAGTTATAAACGAAATTGTTACTACTAATAGAGTGATCAACAATTACTAACTATTTTTTTTAAAAAAAAAAAAAAAAAAAAAAAAAAATCGAGGAACTCATTACATCTCGGGATTCAAAGTAATAAAATATATAATCATAAATGTAAGTTAATTGATGACATATTTCATTTATAAGTTCACTTTAATTGCGTTTTTTTCTCTCACATAATAAAAATTGGAACTTAAAAGGACCATACAACGCACGTAGTTAGTTATTTGAGTATAAAACCTAGTTTACTTTTGTCCTAGGACAACCCAAAATATATATACATATATTTATTGTATAGAACAGGACAACATGGAAGTAATAATTGCTTCAAAGTGGTCACCACAATATTTCATGTCTATGGTAGAATTCTTTGGTTTTTTTTAAAAAAAAACTTAAATTCTATCCCCACCAAAAACAAAGATGAAAACAAAGCAAACATTTTAAATTGAATTGGCGCCCCATTTGTTTTGTCCTTTATCTTTCCCCCTTGTTCAACACATATATATATATATATATATATATATATATATATATAATTTGTTATAACATACCCTCCAATCGCACTAATAACGTGTTATAAATAATACAATGATATTGTTTGTTTTCATTCACTTCAGTGGGTCTCACAAATTTAAAACGAGTTATTTAGTAAAGGTAAAAGGCCTTTTATAATAGCTACGGATTTTTACCTAACAGATGTAATTACTTTAAAAGTTTGAAATTTTTTAGACACAATTTTATGAGATTTATTACATTTTAATAGTTTTGTTGGAAGTTTTATGTTATTGAATAAGAGACTTGACGTTCTTTGGGGAAACCTAAGGAATGTTGTCATGTTGCCATCTTGAAAAAGGGGCGTGACATTAAGCTTGATTTTATTACAAGAGCTATTTTAAATAGTTTTTATTGTATTTAAATTAAGCAATATTCGAACCGAAGCAAATCTCTTAATTTATAAAAATTATAGAATATTATAAAAATGTTGTTGGGGTGGTAGTGGTAGTTAGGAAGCCAATCATTTGTAACAAACACTAAAAAAACCCATATTATGAGTAGCAAGTCCCTAAGTTTAAGATAATATGATTACTATATCATTTGGTTTTTTTTCAAGGATCCAAGTTTTCGGTTTCTCTAAGAAAAGGAAAATTTGATTTGGTCTGTTTGTTTGTTCCTCAAAACCTGCGGCTTTATTCCTTAACTAATCATTAAACTTGGCTAATACTACTCCCTCTTTACTTGAATTTCGAAACAACACCAAAATGGACTCCCACGCTTCCTTTCTTACTCAATAGTTGTTTACATTTGAATTTCTTACATTATTTTAAGTGAGGTTAAAGATTCTAATCTCTATTAGAGCTTTCTCCAGTAAGAAATGACTCGAGATTAGTCCGAATGTGAATTTGGTTTAAAAATGTCTTTTTATAATTTGGGATCCATCTAAAACACCGCGTGCAACGAAAAAAAAAAAAAAAAAAAAGGGAGGGCTTTTTTTACTTATCGCACGTGGTCTCCGCCCCGGCGGGGCCACATTCCAGCCATTCATTCCCCACTCACACTAATCCCGCCGTTGATTTGTAGGCACCTCAGTGGGTGAGACATGGTTTCACACCCAAACCAGAGAATTTAAAACGTGGATCGTTCGTTAAGGGAGGAGGCCCCCCGCCCCCACCGCATGCCTCTAGTTAAAGGAAGGGCTTTGTCCAACAAGTTTTTTTTTTTTTTTTTTGGTTAAAAAACTTTTGGGCTTTGCTTAAGAAGATCCAGTCTTTGTATAGACTAAATTTGGGCTTTCATCATTTTTAATAAAATAAAGTGGATTAATTAGTTTCTAGAAGGGCCCATAAGCCCAACTTCTCAAAGCCAACCGGGGAGGAAGAGGCTGCAGAAAACGTAGAAGCAGAGCATTTTTTTTTTTTTTCATCTGGGATGGGATGTATGACCATTTTTCCCGTTGATTTTGTTAAAAAAAGGGGGCGATTTATTATCTTTGGACTTAGTTTTGGAGAGGAAAAAGGGGTAAAAAAACTAATATATACAATGGGCGGTCTCAACTGAAATGGAACTTGGCATCAGTACTGCCATAGTCAAAACCGGTTCGGTAAGAGTTAGCAGTAGATTGCCATTGATGGCTGTGGCTGTTCAGCAGGATAATCCAAGTATATCTCTTGTTTTCTTACAGTAATTTGCATGCAAATTGTAGAAATTTTAGCAGAATTGTTGGGCATGGATGGTTTGAAAGTGAAATTAAACCATGAAATGAGCTTCTAATTCTTGAAATTTAGTACCATTAAGATTCACCAAGGTAATGAAGTGAAATACACTTTTCTTTTCAGGTTTTGGTAAGAGGGTTGCTGTTGTTGGGGCTGGCGTAAGGTTTGGTCCTTCCTCATTGATGTTCCTTGAATCTTTAACTCTTGGCATTTGATTTTTGTCACTTTATGCTATTTGATGGTAGATTGTTACTTCATGGAAATGCCAAGTTGTATTATATATATGTGTATATTGCTGTTCTGGGAATCTGTAAGATAGCTTTTAAGAAGGGTACTTCAACTGCCATGAACTGATATTTAGTATCAATATCGTTAACCATGAGATAGAGGGAGGGGTAGGGCGGAAAAGTTATTAAAATGGCACGTTCAGTATCCATTGTGGATCATTTCTCTCGTCAATTTGGAAAGGATTTAGCAATTGTCATCATAACATTCCTCGTGAGAAAGATTTCTGCAATATGACCTTCTTAGGTGGAGCTTCTAGGTGCAAAGTCTTTTATTATTTTTTTTTCACCATCGTCATTTTCTTAAATTTATTTTGCATTTTCCTAACAGGGTCCTTGCCAGTCTTCTTCTATCCCACAATTCATTTTGTCTTGTGTGGTTTTTTCCCCTTTTTCACCTTCAAAAGTTGACACTTGTTCCCTTGGCTTATCAGTGGACTTGCTGCTGCATACAAACTGAAACTACATGGTCTGAAAGTCACAGTATTTGAAGCTGATGAAAGAGCTGGAGGGAAGTTGAGAACTGTTTCACAAGATGGTTTAATATGGGACGAGGGAGCAAATACTATGGTACTTTAATTGCCACTGAGCTGGTCTGCTCCCATTCAGTTTATATTTTTTTAACTTCTTGCATGGTTCTCTTCAATTGTGTTAAAGTCAAATGGGACTTTGTTAAGATTATGACTCATTGCAGACGGAGAGTGAGGCAGAAGTTGGATTTTTACTTGATAAGCTTGGGCTTAGAGAAAACCAACAATACGTAAGAAAAATATATCTTTCTCCATACTTTACTCATCATTTTTCTCGTAGATTTGCAATGACGATGAAAACTAGATTTTTATAATTTTATTTCCATGAACACGAGAAAAAATAATTAAAGGTTCACTTTGATCTTATGATTATGAATTATATTACTCTTCAATATTGGATTCATGGGTTATTAGTCGGATGTAAAACTCATAGCTAAAATATTACACATGTAACAGCCACTTTCACAAAACAAGCGATATATTGCAAGAAATGGTGTGCCTGTACTGGTATGTTACTTCTGCTGCACCTAATATCGATTATTATGTGATTTCTTGTTATTCCTCATATTCTTTATCAAATTGCATATTGACTATCTCATAATTATTTCTTCTCAGTTACCTTCAAACCCGATAGCTTTGGTTGGAAACAATTTTCTTTCAGCACAATCTAAGGTAAATTAGTGGCATCTTATTACTATCAGAATCCTATTGATTTTCCTAGGCCTGAATCTTGATAAAGTTGAATGTCTTATAGAATTGATGACATCTTATTTTATGTCCTTATTCTCTGTGGAAATCACTCAATCTAGCACATTCCCGACTCTCATGCTTAAGGAGAACTATTAGTGAGTGAGAGTGAACCATGATTCAAGGTTTATTCTTATTTAACATTCTCTATCTGCCTTCCCATCCTCAAACATCATCAACAAAGCTTGTGAGACCATGAAGCATGCTTATATACTATGCCTTTTTACATATTTTTTTGTCCTGTGATTGTTCTTCTATTCTCCTTTGTATACTAGATAATTGAAGCTCCAATTTTGGAATGTGGAAGCTTTCTAGTTTTGGTTACATATCCGTGTTTTATATTCTATCTTTCAGCATTGCTTTTGTCAATGCAGCTTAAAGTTCTTCTGGAACCACTTCTGTGGAAGAAGCCTTCCAAATTATTGGGTGAAGAGGAAAGGTTATTTTCCTTCTTTCTTTATTTCTGCATTATTTTCTATCATTAGCTTTACTTTGAGGAAAATTGAATGTTGTGGCGGAGGTGATTGTTTGTGAGTAATGTACAAGCGCACATGTAGGCTTTGATATTAACATACAATGAAGTATTTGAATGTTTTGAATTACAGTAATAACCTCGTCTCACCAATAAAATCATTCTCTCTCAAATTGGTTGGTTTCTATGCAAATTATCCTCATGAATCTCAGGTTAAAATAGTTGGAAATTTTAATTGTAAAATAGGATTCAGGAAGGGCCCATAGTATGCAGCTTAGTCCTGAAAAGATGTAAATATACCTGTTACATAGCATGCAAGGTTGAAGGCACATATACAAGATTCTGGTAGGAGAATGGGTCCTGTAAGGGCTTGAACTGAACATCCTCTTTACAGAACATAGGAACAGCCTTTTTTGGTGATTACCTAAGTAGTTGCGTTGTTGAGTTTGTTTTTAAAAAAAACGATGTGGTGATTGGACTGAAAATATGCTCATTATATGTGTTGGACTCAAATCATTTCTTGGTAGCAATCGAGCAAATTGGTGCTTTGACTGGATTATATGTGGAAATTAAAAACCTCTGAACTATCATTCTAAGGTCTTTCTTTAATGTTCCATGCGTCCAATTTGGACCTGCTGCTTCTGTTTCTTTTAACCTTGCACCAATTACAGTTACCTTGAGTCTGGGTTTACAGTATGTATATTTATCTATTTTTGCTTTTGGTGCAGTGTTGGTGAATTCTTTGAACGACATTTTGGCCAGGAGGTTTGTCTGGGCTCATCTTCCATGAAATATCACTTGCAGCTTCTGATATTCACCCCTATGAGTTATTTTTGAACGTTTCTCTAATGCATGGATGCATGCATGCATGCTTTCATCAAATTATTTTCTTTCTTTTATGTGACTGTCTCAAACTACCTCTTTTTAGGTAGTTGACTATCTTGTTGATCCTTTTGTAGCGGGTTCAAGTGCTGGAGATCCAAATTCCCTTTCTGTGAGTATCAGATAGAGCATTATGTTCACCTGTCATATATCTGTCCAATAAACCATCTTGCTGAAAGAGATGATGTTCAGGACAAGGTTAATTTGAAATTTCTAGTTTATTATGTTTACAGATTATTGGCATAATATATTCCATATAGGCCTGCATCTGTTTCTTTTTCTGTGGTTTTATGGGCCATAAACTGTGACACAAGTGGTCTTACTTGAAGTGACAGTCTTAAGATACTATCCTGCTTGATGCCATAAAAATCTCTTAAGTTGTTTCTTTTGCAAACAGATGCGCCATGCATTTCCTGAATTGTGGAATTTGGAGAAAAGGTAGGCTAGACACAAATAACTTACTGATTTTTGGCTACTGTCTTTATTTGGCTTTACAGTATCGTTAGGATTTGCAGTTTGCACAACTGGATTGCATCTTGTTGCTACTTAATAAATCAAAGTTGGTCTACTTCAGGTTTGGTTCTATCATATCTGGGGCAGTTCAGTCGAAATTCTCCAAAAAGGATAATGCTGCAGGAACAAAGAACTCCCCTGTGAAGAAAAAACGTCAGCGTGGGTCTTTTTCATTTCTCGGTGGAATGCAGGTAAAACTAAATGGAACTGTTCTCAAGATTTTGAGGGGACCAACTGTTGGGCTGAGTTTTAGGTGTAAATTTGAATTTACATATGTTTTTGAATGAATAAGTATTAACTTTCAGCCTATGGAAAAAATCTGTTGTGCATGTTATGTTGATGCTAGTCATTTTTAATCTTAAATTCTAGATTTATGCAGTATTTTAGTTCCTCTTT
The DNA here is from genome assembly GCA_025388415.1 of Cynanchum wilfordii. Classification (NCBI taxonomy): domain Eukaryota; kingdom Viridiplantae; phylum Streptophyta; class Magnoliopsida; order Gentianales; family Apocynaceae; genus Cynanchum; species Cynanchum wilfordii. The sequence goes on from JAHSUH010004136.1 coordinate 183,170, forward strand.
TTGGCAGAGGCTCACGGATTCACTCTGTGAAGAGCTAGGCAAAGAGGATCTTAGATTGCAGTCCAAAGTTCTTGAATTATCTTGTAGCTGCAAAAACAAGTCTCCATTGGATAATTGGTCAATTTCTTATGCATCACAGCACAAAAAACAGTCAGTAGAAAAACCATTTGATGCTGTGATTGTTACGGTGAGTACATTATTTTCTTGACTCCATGAACTTTGTTGCAACCTACTGGTCTGAGAACCTGGGACTAGGAGGCAAACCATTTTTTCCTGTGGAAGTTGCCTCCTATTGTGCCATTATAATTATTTTGCTGCTGAGTTTTATTACATCGTGGGAGAGCTGGCAATCAAATCAGCCTTCAATGTTAGATGAGTTGCAGCAATTGGGTTCTTATTGTCTTCCTGTAGGGATGATCTCTTCTTTGTCAACTAAATTATCTCATTTCTTAGGCTCCTCTTGAAAATGTCAAAGATATGAAGATTACAAAAAGAGGAAATCCCTTTCTGCTTGACTTCATTCCCAAGGTACGTACATTTCAGATATAACAAAATATTAAGAGAACCAGATATAGCTGAATCAGCAAAATATTCTTATTCACAATGCAGATTATGTACTTACCAGTTTCAGTTATAATCACTACATTCAAGAAAGAGAATGTCAAGCGTCCTCTGGAGGGTTTTGGAGTTCTTGTTCCTTCCAAAGAGCAGCAAAATGGTCTGAAGACTCTTGGTATTGGCTAAACCATCACCTCATTTCTCTTGTAACCAATATCAGAATCCTTATGTTATGAATTACGCTCAATATTATTCTCTGCATGCATGCAGGCACACTTTTCTCTTCCATGATGTTTCCGGACCGCGCCCCTAATGATGTTTATCTTTACACCACCTTCATTGGGGGAAGCCGAAATAAAGAACTGGCAAAAGCTTCGAGGTGTTTGATATTCTGTATTTCTTCTTTCTCCATTTTTTACTTTTGTGATTTCCTTAGAAGTAACTGGTATCTCCTTTTACTGCTTTGAGTACAGGGATGAGTTGAAGCACATGGTAACTTCTGATCTTAGGCAGTTGCTGGGTGCAGAAGGAGAGCCAGCCTTTGTAAAGTATTGTATTGTTCTGATATATACACTATATCTTTACAAGTTTTCTTACATAGTCCACGATGTTAAAGATCCTAACCACTACATGTTCTTACACATTTTTTGCTTGCTTAGTCACTTGTACTGGAGTAAGGCTTTTCCATTATATGGACTCAACTATCAATCAGTTGTGGATGCAATCGACAGGTTGGAAAAAAACCTTCCTGGGTTCTTTTATGCAGGTTTTGCTTCTTCATCCAACTATCTCCCTCTTCCTTCCCTCCTTTCATTTTGGTTAATTAGTCAGTCATATTGGAAACTCATACCATATGAGAAAGGTCCTTTGCGTCAGCTCTACCATAGTTTTTTTATGTCAATGAAATTAGCTGATGATAACATACTGCTGGGGAATAGTCTGATTAAACAGTAATTTTCTAAGCATATAAAACACACTTTATAACAATCAATAAATGTCTGTGAATCATGAAATGTCAGGTAACCACAAGGAAGGATTATCTGTTGGTAAATCTATATCATCAGGATGCAAGGCAGCTGATCTCGTAATCTCATATCTGAATTCGTCTGTGGATACCAAGGAAAATTCTTGAAGAATAATATGAAGGTAAATAAATGATGAATATTCTTTTCTACTGGTACTTTTTCCATTTTCATCTTACATAGTTCAAGGAAATCATGATAAAAGGAAATTCTGGGTGATTTCCAGCTTATTTCTCACTGTTTAGGTGCCGAGTGTTGCATGCAACTTCTAGTGGATATCTACCTAATAACACACATGACATGAAATGGCTTGGCTTGGCTTGGGAAGTGGCAGATAGATGGATAGATATACAGTGCATTATCATTACTGCTACTATATATAAATGTGTGGAATTTCTTGGTGTATGGGCATTGTGCAAGTATGTTGTTCTTTCTTCGGTGGCTGGTGTTTGTCGCCAGCTAGGTTCTCTGAAATAAGTTGAACCATGTGGGGAGTATGCTGAAGCAGTCAATCTCAATCCCAGTGCCTGTGTTGGAGAAAATAATGGCTCTGTTAGACTTTCATAGGAATGGGGTCACCCTCCTTTTTAGTTTGTTTTTGTCATGCTTCTATTTACCTTATTATCCATGTCTGACTCTCCTCCACATGCACCTATATGTTCAAATTCCATTTATATGCCAACAATCTGTGGTACAAAATTTGACTGATGATATCTAGTTAAATCTTTTCCTCTCTTTCTGGTGAAAATATTTCCTTCCTCCCACCTTTTATTTCTTTCACTGTTGCCTTGAAATTTTACAATGTGGTGGATGTTCTTTAAACTAATTTCCTTTTTAGCTTAACTGTTCATGGGTTGGGAACCTTTCATAAGGAACCCATAAAAAAGAAAAAGAAGAAGAAGAAGAAGAAAGAAAAGGACATTCTTGTTTCTTGATGAGACTTAATCAAGAAATGGGGCCCTTGGCATTATTTATTGTGCAGTCACTCAAAAGTTGCATGTGTTTTAAAAAGTAGAAGTAGGAGACAATATTTCCATGAAACAAAAATTAAAAAACAAAAGGAGTCCTTCTTGACTAAATAATGATAAAGTAAATTGTTTTGCATATGTTATTTTGTTTTGTTACATTTTTGCTGCATCTTACAAAGTAAATGTTTCAGATTTTTGTATAATAATCACTTTTTTTTTTTTGGGGTTAAAAAAAAAATAAGGTCAAGTATAAGGCTGATGTGGCTACTCCAACTAGGGGCCCCCCCAGAGGAATGTTGGCGCCGTCATTATAAGGGTCACAGCTCGTTGAGATTAAGTTCAATTTGATCACCTTATATCCCATCAACACACGGAGAGATAAGATCCAAGTCCACATGACCTTGGATTATAGGCTTGTATATATATATAATATATATATATATATATATATATATATATGTATATTTTAATATGAAGAAAAATCATCCATAAATATGGTAGTAGGAGTAGAACTGAAACCTTTTTTCTTTTTGGGTAAATGTAGAGAACTGAAACTACAGAAATGGAAGGTTTTTGCCTTAAAGTTGTAGGGTTTCGAACCCCTCGTAGTCATAACATCCTCTTTGTTTTGGTTCTCCCCGGGCCGGCATTTGACTGCTTTCTTTTACCTCTTTTCATGTTCCCAATGACAAAAATGAAATCCTTAAATAAAAAAGTGAAGAAAATATATATATATATATAATTTTTTAAAAATAATAATAAAGATTAAATTTCAAAGTGAAATATATTTATTCATAAAATACAGATGGCAGCTACAATTCGTTCTGGCAAATTATGTTCATTGGATTCTGGACTTTTGGGAAATTATTATGAGAACTAAAGAACAGGCTCGGTATGGAGGTGGGCCCTTCACAATCACAATCCAAGTCCCAATACCCAATTTATCTTATCTCATCCTTTCTCATAACTCCATGTATTATAAATTTATATGAGGTCGAGAGTTGGATATTTGTGAATATCATGTAAGAATCGGAGTCGGAGTAGAGTCGGAGTTAGAGTCAAGTCTTTTCCAAATAAGAGTATAAAATGTTCATTTAGAACATTTCTTACAAGTAAAAGACATATTTCTAGTTCAAATTTACTTAATGTCTACTCATAATTAAACTCATTTAAAATATCTTAATGTCTTTAATGTCTATAAGTAGTTAATATCCATATAAAACAGTTTGAACCTAAATAAAGTTAGAGAGTTGGCGAGGTTCGATCCGAGGTGGTTAGCCCTGCGTGAAAGCCAGATTAATCAACCCGTGTGAGAAGAGTTTGGATCTGAAAAAAAAAAAAAAAAAAAAAGTTAGAAAGTTGGTATAAATTTAAAAAAAGGCGGCCTCTTAAGTTTAATAACCCTTATTCTCAATATGATTATGATTATTGTTTTTTTTTTTTTAACGAGGAAGGAATAATTAATGCAGAATATTAGACAAATTCTAAAGGACAAAAATAAATAAGGTACTGTTATATTACCTGCCGGTATCTTTAAATTCAGAAACAAACGGTGCGGCGCGCACACACACACACCACCACCACCACCACAATAATAATATAAGCATTCGCCGCTCATCAGTCATCATCATCTCTACTACCATTATTCTGGTTTCTTCACTCACATTTTCCACTCTATTTTGTCCTGTACTGTACTCCTCCCTTCAAAATTAATGTTGGTCTCTTCTCCAACCACACAAATTGCAAATTGCAAAAACAGTTGGGACAACTTCTCATTCCTTTTCTTTTTCTTCCTCCGTCCTAATCTTTAATGCATGCAGAACTTCTTTAATGCTTTACCGGTTTGTTTGTTTCATATCTTTCTTTCAACTACCTCTTCTAGTACAGTTTTTTTTTTTTTCTAATGTTTTAAACACTTCCGACATATTTACTTCGAATTAAGATTGATTCTGTTTTCTGAGGAGTAGTTTTTACTAATAAAAGGTAAAAACTGACATTTTTTTCCTAATGAGTCTTTGTCTACATTTGCTTTCTTTCTGGGTTTCTTTTTTGTTATGTTTTTGAACGTTTGTCTTCTTCTTTCAATTAAAAATTTGAAAAAAGAAAGAAGTTGTCTTTGAGCTGTTTTTTTATTTTATTTTATTTCATTACAGATTTCTTTGTCTGCCCCTGTGAATCTGTGTGTTTCTTTAATGGTTTTTGTTACCGGCATTACTTAGCTGGAACGGGATTGCTGGGTCTGTTCGCTCTTCATAAAAAGATCTTGTTTGTGGGTTGCCTCTTTCTAGGTCTTTTAAGCCAGAATCTTGGAATCTGAGGCTACAAAATGGGGTTTTTGACGACACTAATTTTAGTGATTTTTACATTAGTTTTCTTTGCCTCGACTTCCTACGAGTTACGGACCTACGAGACACAAGTTCTTCTCCAGCTGAGGAAGCACTTGGAGTACCCATTGCCACTGGAAGTTTGGCAGAATTCTACTGGTGATTTTTGTTACTTGTCATCTTCCCCACAGCTGAGCATCACTTGCCAGGGAGACTCTGTTTCCGAGCTCAAAATTATGGGAGATAAGCTCGCCAAGGTCAGTGATTTCAATGGTTTTGCAGTCCCAAACCGAACTTTGTCGGGCACTTTCTCCATTGATTCTTTTGTTACTACACTGACAAGGCTGAAAAACTTGAGGGTTCTTAGTTTGGTGTCTCTTGGTATTTGGGGACCCCTTCCTGATAAGATTCACCGGTTGTATTCACTTGAATTTCTTGACATGAGTTCAAACTTTATGTTTGGTTCTGTTCCATCTCAGATGTCTAGACTGGTAAAGATTCATACGTTGATATTAGATGATAATTTTTTCAATGAAACTCTGCCTGATTGGTTAGATTCGTTACATAATCTCACTGTTTTAAGCTTAAAGAACAACAGGTTGACTGGTTCATTTCCTTCCTCATTGTCCAAAATCACTACACTCTCTGATATTAGCTTACCACATAATGCTCTTTCTGGTAAATTACCTGATATAAGTGCCTTAACTGGTTTACATTTGTTGGATTTGAGGGAAAACCATTTTGATTCTGAACTACCCCACTTTCCAAAAGGGCTAACTACAATTCTTCTGAGCAATAACTCACTTTCTGGTCAAATCCCTGATCAAATTGGCAGTTTGAATCAACTTCAACATCTGGACATGTCAAGCAATTTTCTGACTGCAAAACCCCCTGATTTACTGTTCATGCTACCAAACATAAGTTACTTGAATTTGGCATCAAACAGACTGAGTGGTTCACTTCCTGAACGTCTTAATTGTGGAGACGCACTTGGTTTTGTTGATATTTCTGATAATAGATTTCTTGGAGAGCTTCCTTCTTGTTTGAACAGTACTTCAGATAAGAGGATTGTTAAGTTTAGTGGAAATTGCTTTTCTGTTGATATCAAACATCAACATCCTAATTCCTATTGTGAAGAAGCTAGGACAGAGAAGAAGGCACATTCTAAAGGAATTGCAATAGTATTGCTAGTTGGTGTCATTGGAGGAATCCTTCTTGTGATACTTTTCGGAATTGGGCTTTTCATCTTTTACAGGAGACGTCATGCAGGAGGCACATCAAACCTGCACGCTCTGCGAAAAGTTCTACAAGATGATCCACCATCTGGGATTTCTTCTGAAGTCCTTGCAAATGCCAGTGAGTAGTAATTCTTTATGCATTGGGGCAAATAGAAAATTCTAGTATTAACTAAAAAGTGCCATGTTTTTCATCTGCAGGGATCATTTCTCAGGCAACAAAACTAGGTACCCAAGGAACCCCTGCATACAGGGTTTTTTCAGTAGAAGAGTTGGAAGAAGCCACCAAGAACTTTGATCAATCCACTTATCTGGGAGAAGGCTCTATTGGGAAGGTAATCCAGAAGGCTGCATTGCATAATCATTCTGATTCTTCAAAACTAACATGATTTTGATTCATTTTTGTCATATCATATTTCTCTAGTTCTCCATGGCTTTCATATTTCCATTATGAATAACTTTCTTTAACCATTCCTCTTTAGTTAGATTTACAAGGGAAGATTGGAGAATGGGAATTATGTGGCAATAAGATTAATGGCTATGCATAGGAAGTATTTGATGCGGAATCTCAAACTTAGGTTGGATATGCTTTCAAAGCTTCGCCATCCAAATCTAGTTACTCTTTTAGGACATTGCATTGATGATGGTGGTGGCTTACAAGATGAGTCAACTGCAAACAGAGTTTTCCTTGTTTATGAATTTATTCCGAATGGAAACTTCCATGCTCATCTTTCAGGTTAGTTGACTATATCTATTTAAACGGAATCTATATACATAGCAATCCCGTTTATGATCTGAAAGACAGTATGATCCGAAAATTGTGTCTTATGACCTATGGATAATGCAATGAAGTCTGATCTTCAATCTAACTATGTTTAAATTGACAGAGACTTCTCTGGAGAAGGTTCTCAAGTGGTCAGATAGATTAGCTGTCCTTATTGGTGTAGCAAAGGCTGTGCACTTTCTGCATACAGGAGTAATTCCTCCTTCCTCGTGTAATCGGTTGAAAACCAATAATGTACTTCTTGATGAGCATGGGATTGGAAAACTCAGTGACTATGGTATGTCCATTCTTAGAGAAGAAGTAGACAAAACTGAGGTAAAATCCTTACATATTATATTTAGATTCGATTTTTTGGCTGTTAAGTATTATGACTAACGTGCCATATATGTCATTTTTCTAGGGAAAGAAAGATGTCTCAAAGTCATGGTGAGCATCTTTTTCTTCCAGAAATACTTTCTCATCTTCTGCAAAACCAAGATTTGACTGAATGAGAAATCTTCCTTGCAGGCATATGAATAAGTTGGAAGATGATGTCTATAACTTCGGATTTATATTGCTGGAATCCCTTGTTGGCCCTATAGTAAGAGGCAAAGAAGAAGCATTTTTGCTAAATGAAATGGTACTCAAACAACAATGTATTTTTATTTAAGCTACCTTCTGTTAATTCATTCATCTTTTTAAGTCTCTTAGACAGATTCTTTGCAAATCACAGGCATCTTTTGGCAGTCAAGATGGTCGACAGAAAATAGTGGATCCAGTTGTTTTAACTACTTCTTCCCAAGAATCATTATCAATTGTTATATCAATCACTAACAAATGCATATCTCCTGAATCAACAAACCGACCCTCATTTGAAGATGTTCTTTGGAACTTACAATATGCAGCTCAAGTTCAGGCCACAGCCGACGCAGATCAGAAATCAGATGCTCTTTCTCAATCTTGACTTTACTTACTTATTTCTGCATATCTGAGAGAGAAAAAGTAAACAGAAATGCAGCTTAGATGAGATGATGATGATGATAGTGATACAGATTAGAGTTCTTTATTCATTATTGTTTGTTTATATGCTGAAAGAAAGAACCCTGTTTTTTCCCCCTGAAGAATTTTCACTGTATTCCAACTCTACACATAGTAAATTGTACAGTCAGAATGGAGTTTGGTTCTTGTTAGATTCAACAGATGATTCAGAATCAGGAGTGAATTCAAAGATTGCTCTTTTAAGGGAAATTGATTCCATTTTTACAATCTTTTTCTTGCTCCTGTCTTTGTTGTTGTTGTTGTGGAACCAAATTTTTCTGGTAAGAGAGATGGTGGATAATCTGTTGATCAAACAAAGATGTCGACTTCACAACCTATTTTTTTTAACTAATTTTTGAAGGCTAATCAAACTACCGTACTTTTTTTAAGTCTAAGAATCCTCTAAATCTGCCACCAAGTAATTTTTCTTAGCATATAACTCACTTCAATACATCACCAACAATACCCCATCCCCTCTGTTTACTTGAAATTGATATTCTAACCTTCATTACCGGACCGAAAAGTTATATTTCCTTTCCCCTCCATAAATATATCCAAGAAACAGAAAACTTTATGTAATCATTGTAATAATTCGTTACACATCAAAAAATATATATATATATATATATTCATATAATTTTGAGTATTTATGAGTAGTAAAAGGAGAATTTAATTAAAATGGAAATCACCAACTAAATAATAGTACTGTAAAAAGGGCTCCCCTTTTTAGGGTTGGGGGGGGGGGAAAAAGGAATGCGAAGCTGTCGGCGGATGCTTCCAAAAACAATGTATTAGTAGCCAGATGCGCACTAATCCACCGAATCTAACTTCCCAACGCGCATATTTAGGTGCGTGATATCTTTGTCCCTTCCAATTTTCAATAATGTTAATTACTCTCTCTTAATTTCCTTTGTTATATTTTAAAAATTAATAATTTTTTTACTGTAATATAATCATTATAATATTTTATTTTCTTTTTGAAATTAAATTTAGTTTGATTAAATAATTTTAAAGTTTAAGAGAGAAAAATGATAATAATAACAAATTTATTTAATTTTAAATTGGTCACATGATTATATTGGTTTTGGGGCTGTACGGTAGCATAGCGGTGTCAATCACGCAATAGGTTCGCGTGAGCATAACTCTCTGCTTCTTCATTTAGACATTCGTAAAAAGGGGGGTCATCAGTCAAATCCATACGTATAAATATCAGACAAAACACAAAAACATCACTAATTATAATATTATAATACTAATAATAATAAAATATTTAAAATAAAAAAAAAAAAGAAGAAACGAAAATCTAATAAATTTCATAATAAAGAAATAAAACCACAGTCACCAACCTGATTCCTTTTCCCTATTATTTTTTCTCCACTTTAAAATATATATATATATATTTATATTGGTTTTGGGGAAAATTTTCAGAGTTTGTCAGCTCTGCCTCTATTTTCTTGGTGTATAATTCTTCAAAATTTCTTGATTTTTACTACTCCACTACTGATTATTTAAGTTCCTCAAGAGGTTCTGAACTGAAAAAGACATCTGGGCACCGCTCATTACTTCCTCCTCACAGCCAGCGACTCAGATATCTCTCAATCATTTGTCCAAGAAAATATCATTGTTCTTGCTCATCTTTCTTCCTGCATTAATCCATTTTTTGCAGCAAGACAGAAGCTTTTTGGGTTTTTTTACTCCCTTCGGAATTGAAGATCTAGTGTAGTAAGTATTCAGTAATTCTGGTGGTACTGAATGTGGATGTACTGGTTTGTTGGTTTTGTTCTTGGAGCTGGCCAGTGAGTTGATGATTTCTGGATCTGGTATTTGTATTTCTGATTAGCTTTTCCTGTCCTTGTAAATAAATTCCTTTCCTTTTCATTTGTTCTTTTCCTTTTCTGTATGGACTTTTCAGAACCACTAAAATGTGTGTGATTCACGTGCACAGCAGAAAGAGTGCTTCTGCTTCTGTAATGCTGAAAAAAAAAAAAAAAAAAGGGAATATCAAAGGTTTTTGTGGTTAGTTCAATGATAGAGTTAATGGTTTCATTCTCTTCAGAATCCTCAGGCCATCTAACATTTTTCTTCACACTCTGCAGTACTTAAATCTTCGAAATTTTCGTGTTGAATTTCTTGAAAAAGGCACACACACACACATATATATAACATTTGTTGTACTGAGGTTACCGGATTATTTCCGTGATAATGGTTCTGGGACTAAAGGCAAAGAACAGGAGAAACCCTTCTGTTCATGTTGATTATGTAATCCATATTCAGGAAATCAAGCCATGGCCTCCATCTCAGTCACTGAGAACACTTCGTGCTGTTCTAATTCAATGGGAACATGGTGATCGGAACTCTGGTTCTACTAATCAAGTTGTTCCTTCACTTGGGACAGGGTCTGGTGTTGGTGATGGGAGAATTGAGTTTAATGAATCTTTTAGGCTGCCTGTAATTCTCCTAAGAGAACTTTCTGCCAAAGGAGGTGGTGGTGGTGATAGGGACACTTTCCAGAAGAACTGTATAGAATTCAATCTCTATGAACCAAGAAGGGATAAAACAGGACAATTGTTGGGGACAGCTATTGTGGATTTTGCTGACCATGGCATTGTTGAAGAACCCTTATGTATTAGTGCTGCTATTAACTGTAAGAGGACATATAGAAATACAGCACAGCCAATTCTGTTCTTAAAAATCCAGTGTTTTGAAAGGAATAAGATGAACTCGTCTACGAGGGATCGATTGACGAGAGAACCATCAATGGAGAGGAATGGTGTTGAATCTGTTTCTGCTTTGATGAATGAAGAATATGCAGAGGAGGCAGAGACTGCATCATGTTCTGATGATGATATTTCTTCACACTCATCAGTTGTTGTTTCTTCTTCAGCAGCAGATTCAAATGGAGGTTCACCACCCCAAAACAATGAGGTATTTATTTCCATGATTTTCCTGGAAATTTTTGTTCTTTCTAGTGAATGCCTTCTTGTGATTACTTTATTTCAATCAATTTTGCATTTTCATAATCATATGTGTGCTTTGCAGAATGGCTCGGAGGGAACAAGAAGTTCTGGCATTGCAGGAGGTGAATATGTTCCTACTCCTAAACATGATCTGTCCAAAGAAGATGAAAATCGATTGATCGAGTCAAATGCGAGTTCTAAAGGGAATTCTTCCTCTAGATCTTCATCAATGGATTTATCTTCTGATCTAGCATGGATTACAAAGAAAATTGGTGCTAGTAGTGTTCCATCCCCCTCATCATCTGCAAAGAATGAAGACACGGAAGTTCATCAAGGTGGACAAACTAATACTATAACCTCTGGAGAGCAAAGTAGTGATCCTTTGAATAAAGATATATTTTCCAATTTAGATGCCATGGCTGATGAAAAGTCAGCTGTGGTGATCTCAAAGGATGATCACACCCATGGAGGTCTGGATAATACTGCAAAGATTACTAGCACTGGAATGCTTGACTCAGCTAGAGATATTTTGACTCAAGAAGGTGATAGGGATTGTGAGACAAGACAGGGACACAAAGAAAATGGAGAACAAGTGGAATTTCTCGAAGAAGAGGAGCAAAGCATAGAAGAAGAACAAGTCTGTCGATTTTCGCAAGACGAGTCAAGAAAACAGGTCTCTTTGGAAAGTGATGCACTTTCCCAGAACTCTGATCGATTTAGGCATTTAAAGTCTGTCCGATCACCAATAGATTCAAACAGGAACAACTCATTGGTAAGGGGTTATCCTCCATATGTTTCTGGTGGAATGCAAAATGGTTCTCCAGGTTTAACAAGTAGTATGAGGAAAGATAACAAAGGACATCCAAAGGAAACAAGAAACACCCTTTTAGACAACAAAATTCAGCTATTAGAACAACGAGTTAAGACACTTGAAGGGGAGTTGAGAGAGGCTGCTGCTATAGAGGTTGGTCTTTACTCTGTGGTTGCTGAGCATGGAAGTTCCAAAAACAAAGTCCATGCTCCAGCTCGACGTCTATCCAGGTTTTATCTTCATGCCTGCAAAGCCAATTCTCAGTCAGGAGCAGGACGTGCTGCTAAAAGTGCTGTTTCAGGCCTAATATTGGTAGCAAAAGCATGTGGAAATGATGTTCCCAGGTACTATAAGCTTCAGAAGAAATATTTATGCATTTTCAATACATCTGTTATTTTTTTATTAACTCACTGTTTCTTTTAACTCAGATTAACATTTTGGTTGTCAAATGCAATTGTACTGAGAGCAATCATTAGCGAATCTCTTGAAGAAATGCAATTAGCTCTCTCTACTGGTTCTGCAAGTCAACAAAAAGTGAACAAGAATAGGGAAAAGAAATCTTCTCTAATTAAATGGCAGCCTCTTTCCACCAAGGGCATGAAAAGTGCTCATGAATGGGAGGACCCTCAAACAATTATAAGTGCTCTTGAAAAGGTTGAAGCTTGGATCTTTTCTAGAATAATAGAGTCCATTTGGTGGCAGGTAGTCACTCATTCTTACCTTCTACTATATTTTTTTCCTCTGGGATTTCTTAAGGTTTCTTGATTTGTTGTTGTCCCTTTTCTCCAGACACTCACTCCACATATGCAGTCTGGTGCTACAAAGAAGATAAAAAAAGATGTACTTTCTGACCCGAGCAAAAAGTATTTGAGGACATTGAGTTCTAGTGATCAAGAACAGGGAACATTTTCTATGGAGATCTGGAAAAATGCCTTCAGGGATGCTTGTGAAAGAATATGTCCTGTTCGAGCTGAAGGCCATCAGTGTGGCTGTTTACCCATCCTTCCTAGACTGGTATAGTTTACATTTCTTGATTGTATCTATTTTTACTCTTATGAATTTAAGTTTTCTTTTTCTGATTTTGAAGTTTTGTTGTATTGACAATGAACTAAACCCATCAATGGATTTCCTCTGCTTCTCGTTACCAGATTATGGAGCAATGTGTTGCTCGACTAGATGTTGCCATGTTCAATGCTATCCTCCGAGAATCTGCTGATGATATTCCAACAGACCCTGTCTCTGATCCTATTGGGGATGCTGAAGTTCTTCCTATTCCAGCTGGGAAGGCTAGCTTCGGCGCTGGTGCACAGTTGAAAAATGCGGTGAGAATTTTAATGCTGCAACACAAAATAAAAACATGGTCAGATTGATATATGGTATTCATATCTCTGATTTCCCTATTGTGGATGACAGATTGGAAATTGGTCCAGATGGCTTACTGACCTCTTTGGCATTGATGATGAAGATAATGATGATGAAGAATTGCACGATGTAGCAAAAGGTTCAGATGAAAGTAGTGATGATGAGAGGCCAGGGAAAGATGCCTCCTTGAAATCCTTTCATCTTCTAAATGCGTTGAGCGACCTCATGATGCTTCCAAAAGACATGCTGTTAAGTAAGACTATCAGAAAAGAGGTGTGTCCTACATTTGGACCTGCACTAATTAGAAGGGTCCTAAATACTTTTGTCCCTGATGAGTTTTGCCCTGATCCAATACCTAAAGTTGTCCTTGAAGCCCTTAATTCAGAGGTCAGTTGATCACAAGTCAGTCATGATGGTAAATAAAAGCAAAGTAGTCTGTTATAATCTTTACTTGCTTTTTTAACTCTTTGTTTTTTGAATCTCTGATAGGATTCTTTTGAGGACAAGGAAGATTCAGTTGTGAACTTCCCATGTGCTGCAGCTTCTATAGTTTATGTACCACCTTCAGCACCTTCGATTGCAGGGTTTTTAGGAGATGCTGCTGGTACTGGTAAGCATTCTCAGCTGACAAGGAAGAGTTCTGTAGTACTCACTAAATCGTATACCAGTGACGATGAGCTTGATGAATTGGATTCACCTTTGAGCTCCGTCATTAATGACAGCACTCACTGCTCACCTGCAACAAAGCTCAACTGGACATCAAAAGGAAACAGTGGGCAGCATGCTATGAGATATCAACTCCTGCGGGAGGTATGGAAAAACAGTGATTAACACGTATCATCAGTTGCTTGTGTCCAAAATAAGCATGGCAAGATTTGGTTGTGCTGGGAAGCAATATTCAGGTAGATTCTGTTATGGCATCAATGAACTATAATAGTTCAAGTGTTATGAAGGTTTATCTTTTTTGGGTTAGAATCTTTTTTAAGTGGAGCTGTGCAAGGCATTAGTTTCCAGTTTTGAGGTTAATATGTAAATGTTTGTGCAAAATTTGTAGTTTGTTACTTTTTTTCTTGTTTGATAATACTAGTTTTGAATCTTCTATGGTTAACCTTGATTTAAGTAAACTACACACATATATTATATATATATATATATATATATAGCACGAAATTAAAGTTCAGGGTGAGAGCTAAGAGTGGTACCACAGTGCTTCACTCTCACTTGTCAAAACATTTAGAAAAGTTTCTACGCATCTCAAAAAGAAAAATGAAAAAAAAAAGCATACAAAAGTGTAAATCATCATTGTTCATTGTCACCAAAAAGATGAAAAAAATCATCATTATTCACACTTCACGCCACATACTATAGTGATATGATTGTAATCTTCAAATGTATTATCTCCCTATTTTTGCAAAACTTTAGCTCTGTATAGCTATCAGTAACACATTCATCAAGAAATGCTTGCCAATGAAAATTACGCACTTTTCCTTTAGAACAAAATTGGATGTATATATTCATCATAAAACTCATATTTACTAAGATGCTGCCGGATTGAAAGTGAAAATGCAGAAGGATCCAAGATCAGCCAATCATGCAGTCAACTTCTGGGAAGTACGAACAACATTCTTGTGCTGGAGATGCAATGCAGCTAAGAGGCCTTGCCAGGTTTCTCCAGTTGCTCCAGACACTGTAAAATCAAGAAGCTTCTTCTGTTTCTTGTAGTATTCTTCAAGTGGTTTACTCTGAAGACAGTAAAATCATTGTTATCTCAAGTAGTAGATTATAGTTTCATTAATTAAGATTAGTGAAAAAAGGTTCTAAGTGCCAAGCAAATGCTTCCCCCTCTAAAACTGAAAGGTCGACTCGAAATGTCAAATTAACAAACTCTGATCAATCAATTTTACAAAGCATTTCACAGATAATATAAATGGGTGGATTGCATGCCATTTAGTATATAAATATTGACCAATAAATTTGTGAAAGAGACTCTAACCCGTACCTGTTCTTCATATTGACGTACTTTCTCTAAATTGGAATGAGAAGATTTCAGATAACCATCCTGTGACTGTAGAGAATGGTTAAATCTGGATCTGCCCATTCTAAAAAATTCCCGTGAAGGAGAATAGAATCCATTAGCAAGATAACCCTTCATCAAGCTATCTCTTGTGCTCTTAAGATTCAGGACTAAATCAACACCAGTAATTTCATCCAAGATTTCCTGTACACAAAAGAGATGAAAGGTAAGCTATCGCAATTATCCCATTACTTGAAGAAATACTACCTATATGTTTTGTTTTCTTTATCTTAGTGAATGTTGGTACTGTTTTATATCATGCTTCAGAGTAAGAGTTGAAACACCAGAGAATATGGGATCATATTTATGCTATCAGTACCAATCCCCCATCCAATATAGCAATACCCTATGTTTTAAGTATATAATTTGCAACAAGCTTAAGAGGATTCCAAATGAAAAATTGTCATAAAAATTCTAGCAATAATCAAATGTATCTTATGCCTAAGCTTTTCCATAAAGCAACAAAAAGGATATGTTTGATCCCATTAATTGAAAATTATATCACCAACTTACTGCTTGAACCCTTGTTCGAGGTAGCCCATCCAAGATGAACCCACTTTCACCTTTCCATTGCCCTTCCTCAAGCCTCTTTGATAAGAGGCCGAAAACTATTTCCTCAGGCACAAGCTCCCCTTGGTTCACTGCACTTGCAATCTGGATTTTACAAAACGAAGAATACAGTTACTATAACCACATAACTGCATAGGTGAAAGTTCAAGGGGCAAAGAAATATTCAAGATGGCTTCTCCATATCATCAAAATAAAGAATAAAGATTCCAATAAGAACTATGTACAGGGGAAGATAAATCTGTCCTGCATCGACAAAAAAATAAAAACATATTCTAGAATATTGGGAGATCATGACCGGTTGGTTCTCATTGAACAGCCATATTTCTTCATTTAACCAATTTAACAGAATTTTTTAAGAAAACAGTTTTAATTTTAAAATTCCCCTTTTAATTTACACAATTTTTTTCTTCTTCATTTTTTTTTTTTTTTAATTTGAAAATCCAGATAAAAAGAAAAATGCAATGGACGAGAAAAAATGATACTCCTAACCCAAAAATATAGGAAAATTAAGCCAACCTGCTTATATAGTGAAGAGTGAGGGTGGAGTTCTTGACGGACAAGAGTACCCATGGAGATATGAGGAACCCCCAAAAGCTTGGACAACCTCTCGGCGTAAACGTGCCTCTTCGCCATTGGGTCCCCAATGATCACCCACTGCACTCCCCTCCCAGGTACGCAACCATCTGATTCCTCCTTTTCAGACCCGTTTAATCCCTTTCCAAAACTTTTATCATTATCATCATCAAAGTAATCGTCGGAGTCGTAATCCAGCTGAACAGCAGCTGCCGATCCATAATCTCGACTCCTCGTTAAGATTCTTCGGAGCGGTTGTGCTGCTATTCTCAGGCGGCTGAGCGCTGCCATGACGGTTGGTGGCGGAGACTGTAATAGGGTCGCAAGGGTTTTAGCGATGGAGAGAAAGGAAAAAAAGGAAAGTAAAAGGCGAGCGGCAGAGAATGAATACGAAAGAGGGGGTTTTAGAGAGAAGGGGAGGAAGTGGAAGAGGATTTGACGATAATGCCACTGATGGACACGTGTGAGACGTTGATTGGAGAGATTTGGATACTTTTGAAATTTTAAAAATGGATCCCACCAAAATGAGTGAGTGGTAACAAACAACTTTTGATAAAATTGAGGCTGAGAAAAATCAGGTGGGAAAAGTTCAACGTTGAGATTCCACACACCTTGGAGATTTATGGGGTGGTTAGATGGATGACACGTGGAATTTCCCTCCTGCAGGCCGGGCTTCTGAATAGGTTGGGGGACCGGGTCTATGGGCTTCTTCAGCTGCGAATTTTCTGGATTCAAGAGAAAGCCCAAATATTGCTTTACAGACTTTCTGTCCGGCCCATAAAAAAAATAAATAAAACGCCCACCGTGGGGCTCGAACCCACGACCACAAGGTTAAGAGCCTTGCGCTCTACCGACTGAGCTAGACGGGCTTTTTGTTTCAAATTTTCGAATAATGTATTAAATAGGCAAGATTGATTAATATTCAATCACTTATATATATATATATTAGATAAATTTAAAGGTCATTTAATGATTTTTTTTACATAATTATTATTAAAATAAATTAAAAATATCCTAGAAGACCATAAGAATAATGTATCTTGAGGTGATAAGGATAATGAACCAACATATGAGGCTTATTTGAGCAAGTTTTGGCTTCAAAAAAGTTTCGGCTCCAAATTTAAATAATTGCATAGAGTTGGGGTTTGAACCCATTTTTATTTAAATTAGAAGAACTCTTTATTAACTCATATACTTTAGGTCATATGTAAATGTTTAAAAACAAAAAAAAGTAACGTAATTGAATGGTTGGGTAAGGGAAAAAGAATGAAACCAAATTCGGGGGGATTACTTTTTGCCATAAAATTTGTCTTAATTGACACACCTAGTTTGTGGGTCTATGAGAGAATAAAAAGGAAAGGAGAAAAGACAACAGAAAAATGGAAATTGATATTGTTTTTCTCCTATGTATCTCTCCAAAATAATGTTCCTTTCCAAAATTGGACGTAAGGTGTGATCAAATTTGTCCTCTTGCACACGAGAAAATTGTTTATAATTAATGTCCAAACGCTTTTGAATCCTTCTTAGTTGGAAAACGACTCAAGTAAATAAAACCCTCCAACACACCAGCTTCCTAATGTTTTATCACAAAGCGGATTGGTCGAGATTTAGATGAACTCTATATAAAGTTAAGGATGCTTAAATAAAAAAATTAATAATAATAAATAAAACCCTCCGTTCTTCCATTCTAGGAAAAATCCTTCATTTCTTATTTTTCTTTTTCATTTTTTATTTATTTATTTATTTATTAAAAAGTAAAAGATCCTGCAATTCCCATGCTTCATAGAATTCAAAAATTCATCATTTTTTGTTTTTTACATAAAAACGGGGGGTTAATAACAATAACACAGCCATCCGTCCTTCACAACAACAAAAAAAAAAAAAAAAAAAAAAAATCATCAATTATAGTGATAAATAGTTTCGTGGATCAGGCAATTGATCTATTTAAAATTAAAATTAAAATATTTCCACTTTTCCCGGACCCTTTTGAGTTTGGATTTTAGATATTTAGATAGTCTAACCCATTCAAATTAATTAATTAGGAGTCTTTTGTCACCTCTCACATTATCATCTCTATCTTTGGACACGTCAGCTGCAAATGAAATATTATGATAATAATGAGGCAATTTTTTAAAAAAAAAAATAAATAAATAAAAGACAAAAGTAGCATTCCTTAACAAAAACAAAACATGGTACTCTAAAATTAATTTTAATTTTTTCTTTTGGTTTACACGCATACGGTTCCATTGTTTGACCTCTACCAAAATACCACTTTTTAATGCTAATTTACTATATTTTTGGTAGTTAGTTTCGGTATGGGCGGTTTTAATGGTCGTCTCACTTTCCTAGCAACTTCTTTCTTCTTTATCCCTTTTTTGTTTTACTGGAATACCAAAACCCTCTTTATATTCGCCATTTCTCTGGAAGAAACAAGAAAGATAAGAACGCGGCATCCCCACGGGTGGCGGTGCTGTTTCAACTTGTCTTTCTTTTCCCTTGTTTCCTCGATACTGCCATAACCCTTTGTACAAGTTATCGGTCAAAATCCTTCCCACTATATATATATATACTATATCCATATACCTGTACTTGAAATAAAATCAGAAATATTCACACAAATATCCATAATAATCAGTTTTGTTTCTGCAATGGACAAGTACGAGCAATACACTCGGGTATTCAACCACTTCGACGAAGATGGAGACGGGAAAGTATCGCCGAGCGAGTTGCAGCAATGCGTTGTGTCATTAGGGAGTACGGAAATCTCAATCGAAGAATCGAGAATAGCGGTGGAAATGATGGATACGGATGGAGACGGGTCGCTTTGTTTGGAGGAATTTATTAGGTTATTGGAAGGTAAAGATGGAGGAGAAGAGGAAAGAGTTAAAGAATTGAGGGAAGCGTTTAAGATGTATGAATTGGATGGAAAAGGGTATATTGATGCAAAGAGTTTGAAGAAAATGTTGGGAAGATTATTGGGTGAATCCAAAAGTATTGATGAATGTAAGAAGATGATTGCTTGTTTTGATATCAATGGCGATGGCGTTCTCAGTTTTGATGAGTTCAAGATCATGATGACATAGCTGATTCTTTTTAATTTATTTTATCATTGTTTCCTCCATTTTTATTGTATATAGATAGATACAGATTCATTTGAATGTATACCATTTGTTCTGAATCAATCATTCTTTGGTGTAAATGGATTTCGCAATTGTTACTTCAATTCTTGAATTCTGTGTTCATCATCAGCTGCTCTGTTATTTCTTGTCTTCCTGTAATACTTTTGTATAATAGTCATCTTCCAGTCCTTCAAAACAATTTTTTCATATATATATATATATATATATATCTATAATACACATACACAGTAAATTTCTAATATTGACCCAAATTTTAAGCTAGTACCAACTCTCCTAAGCTAGAATTATAGTAGTTTGTAAAAAAATGAAACCGTTTAGAAAGAACGATGGTGAGAATGAAATCTTGATATAAGACAAAATTTATACCTGGTTTTAATTAGTTTGTGTATAAGCAAAGGTTAGTTTTGTTTTCAAACATCTTCCCAAAAGATTTCATATTAATAATAGGTGGAACACTATAGATTAACCGATTCTTGTGATTTTCAGATATAAGATTTAAGTTGATATACCAATTCTATCACTCTATAAATATAATATATATATATATATATATATATATATATATATATATAAATGTAAAACTCATTATTTTAATTAACATTCACAATTCATTTTCTTATTATTCACGTCATCTGTTTTTTTTTTTTTTTTTTTTGTTTTGATTATTTCTTTATAATGATATTTTTGTTGAAAAAAATGAAAATTCTAGCTCGTAAGTGGCAGTTGCTGTGCATCGTGCACCGTTCTTTGAAATTATGGAAAGAAAATTTGACTTTTTTTCTAAAAAATTCAAATAATAGAACCACAACACAAGCACTACACATTTCATTCATTAATGGAAACAAGGCTGGCCATGGTGGAGACTACAAGGTCAAAACGGGCCATAATTTTTTTTTCCAATTTGTTAACAACGACAACAACTCAATTTCGCTATTCCATAATGTATTTCTTCATTTATTTTAATTTCAATTGTCCTAATGCTGAACTAACGTGGTACGTCGTACAAGGAGTTCCGACACCGTACAAGAAACGCCTTTTGACCGGTGACTATCCAGAAATATATATATATATATATACAT
Organism: Cynanchum wilfordii; assembly: GCA_025388415.1. Classification (NCBI taxonomy): domain Eukaryota; kingdom Viridiplantae; phylum Streptophyta; class Magnoliopsida; order Gentianales; family Apocynaceae; genus Cynanchum; species Cynanchum wilfordii. Next base: position 203,644 of record JAHSUH010004136.1, read on the forward strand.
ACACACACATATTCAGTGAAAATCAACTGAAAATGACCTAATTCCCACCTCGTGCCTAATTTTAATCCTTTCCATATTGGCAGTCCACCAACAACCTTCTCCGCGTTGTTTTCCGCCTGAAATTAATTGTGTCACGAGTTGAAAATGATAATAATAATACTAGTAGTGTTTAATTGCAAGTGTATGTAATATATATGTGATAGGAGCATGACAGAACTGCTTAGCAACAAAATTAACACGTACGTACGTTGGAAAAACACAAATATCCTGTGGATCGATTGAAAATTGATTATTATTCACATTTCACACGGGATTTTCTGCAGTGATCTTGACTAGAGGTTCACAAGAGCTTTCGGAGATGGCGGTAGCGGCGGCGGAGAACTGATGATCAAGATCTGCTTCCGGCAATTCTTCAACCAATCTGGATAACTTCTCCACGATTTCTCCAGAGCTCGGTCTTAACGATGGATCATCTTCCACGCAAGCTCTCGCGAGGTTCGCTAACGTCACAGCCGTGTCAAATGAATAGTTCTCACCCAGCGCGGTGTCTATCCATTTCTTCAGCTCGTCAGCGTTTTCCGATCGGAGGATGAGCTTGATTTTCTCCGATAATCGAATTTCATGATCGGTATCGTCTTTTGTTATCGGCGTTTTTCCTGATAAAATCTCTAGCATAACGACTCCGTATGCAAATATATCCGTGCCGGGGGAAATTACGCCTTGTTCTACATATTCCGGTGCTAAATATCCTTTGTTCCAGAAAGCAGCCGGTTGAATTGGGGAGGATAGCTGATCATCATCCTCCCCTGTTTCTGGGCTATCTTGAACGCATTTAGCCATGGCGAAATTTCCAACCTTGGCTTTGAATTCTTCATCTAGGAATATATTTCGGCTCTTGATATTCCTATGGATATAAGGAGGGTTCATGATATGGTGCATATACTGTAAAGCTACGCCTACATCCAAACAAATTCTCAACCTTTGATTCCATGTCAAGAAACAGTAACAAGAAGCAATGAATTGGCTTTTCATAGCCAAGCCGCCGTGAAGCCAGTCTTTCAATGATCCATTTTTGGCATACTCAAAAACCAGATATGAATAATGATCAGCAGAAATAGCAGCTTCAGTTGTGCAGGTTCCCAAAACTCTGATTATGTTGGGATGACGATGGCTGCTTGCAGTTGCATCAAAGAACAGAGCCCACTCAATTTTCGAGATGGTTTCTGAGGATGTCTTCTTTATAGCCAAGTTCTTACCACTGAGTCTGCCATGGTATACAGAATCCTCAATTAGATTGGCTGAGGAGAAATCCTCTGTTGCTTTCTTTAGTTCTTCAATGGTGTATGCTTCCATTAAGGTCTTATTATGTGGAGTGGAATCAATGATTGAGCCATTGATGGAATCATCATGCGAATGGGATCCCTCAAATGAAGCTTTATTTTCACTGGTGGTTCTTACACTCAAGCCTAGCTGTTGCAGCTCCAAGTCTCCTCCTCCTCCTCCTCTTCCCTTACAAGTGCTGTGTTTTTTCCTTTTCCATTGAATTAGCAGGAACGTTGCCGCAATGGCTAAACTAGCACCAAATGCAACTCCAGCTATAGCTATATATACTCCAATCATCCTCTTTTTCACCTTCTTCTTGTGTCGATTTATGATTGGTGGAAGACTAGGTTGCCTAGGATTTGCTAGTGAACTGAATATTCTAGGCTTATCTCGAACTGGGATTATAACTGTTGAAAATGGTACAAGAAGCTCTACCTTTGATTTCTGATTAGCAGAAAGTATATCCTCAGGAGTTGTATTAAATCTCGAGGCCAAGGAAACAAGTGTGTCGCTCTGACTAACTGGATAAGACAGCAAGAACTGATATTTGCGAGTGTTTTCTGCAAACAATGGACAAGCACATCTCACGGGAACAAGTAAATGTTGATTATCAGCAAGATTCCGTGACGGGGCAGTTGGATTCTTCTCTTGAATAGCTTTACAAGTTGTTAATCCTTCCAATGACTGAGCAATTCCATTAAAGCTCTCTCCTTTAACTGTAATCTTAGTTAATTCTGCTTCAAGAAAGCCACTGCTGCATTGGCAGTCAAGTGGGATCAACAATAGCTGGCCGAGAGGGAGAAATTCTGTGCCAGTGGAGAATCCATTTGCTTCAGCAAGGGCGAACCGATTGATTCCTAAGTACAAGCTTAGATTAGATAGAGATGAGTAGTAAGAATTTGTACGAAGAACAGCAAATGTCTTGCAATGATCCTCTGATCTATTCCCATCACAAAGATGATGTCCCGCAGATGAAGAAATTGGAGATGATGATGTTACCTCACAAGTAAGCAAGTCCTGTCCAAATGCACAAACCAGTAGCAGTAGTAGTACATAGAAAAACCAAATCAAAGTACCAAGTTGGAGTTTAGTAATAACCATAGTGGTTCTATTAGTCCCCATGTTAAGGACCACCCTATAAAATATATTTTTGGCTCACAGTGAAAGTATTGAATATTTTAGATCTGCACAAAGGTGGTGTATATATATATATGAAAAGTGAGAATCATGGACAGAAATCTTGGGAACAGCAATATTTGAATGTTGCCCTGCCCTTTTCCCAGGGTTGGATTCCTGTAGCACTAGCAAATTGGCCAAGGGGAATTTATCTATCTCTCTCTATATATAAATATATCCTAATTCCCATTCCCAGGTTTCAATTACCTCTAAAGCCAAGAATCATTGGGTACCTTTCCAAAACTTCCTTTTCTGTGGCAGTTAAAAAAAGATTGGATGGAGGAGGAAATGCTGGTGTTACAATAATGGAACAGAACCGGCCAAAACGGTGGTGAATGGTGATTGGTAAAGAACATTAGAAAGGAAACAGAGAGTGTAAATAAGACACTAAAAAGGAAACAGAGAGTGTAAATAAGACACTAAGGAAGAGACATGGCACTCAAAATAATTACTTTCATTATTATCATTATGAACCCCTCTAAACATAGCAGAATCCGGGAAAGGATAAGGCTGCATGAGTTTTCTTTTTGTCTTCTTTGGACGGTAAAATTATGTGTGGACAAGACCCCCCTGCATGTTAAAGCTGAGGCATTAAAAGATCTCTTAATATATATTTAGTCAAAATTCTCATGTATTTTCTAGGTTGACAAGCTCCAATATCGTGTAAATGCTCATTGCCATTGCAAGTGGTAATCAAAGCATAGACATTTTTAAGTCTTTAGTTTGGTATAATTAAAAAGCACGTGATTCAGCACTCATCTCAAAATTAGACTTTATAAGTACAACATGAATCAAATTTGAATAGTCTAACTAAAAAGTTTAGACAGACTTTTATCCTAAAATCTCCACTAGAGAAACATTGGCTTATGTACGTTGTACTTATCAGGGCAATGAATTAAAAAGCTTGAAAAACCTGACTCAAAAGACGGTTATCCTTGAAAGGAAGGACTCAGTAGCTCGGAAGAATTTTGTATTTCTCAAAATCATGAATGATAAAGAGTCGGCTAAAACACGTGACAGCACGTGTTCCCTGACCTGACTTAAAGACAACGAAATACCACTTAGTATCAATCAATCAACCGACATCCACTAATATGAGCCAATCTTAATCGAAACTGTGGAAGTCTTTTCGGTTTCTGAGAATTTGAGGATCCACTTTATGGTTGGCAAAATGAATAACCGTTCAGTTTTTGGGGGGAGAAGAATTAAGATCTATTATCTATCGAGATCCGCCATTATTAGTATGGAGCTTCAAATAGCCGTGAACAAATACTGAACAGTGTAAATCAGTCTCATCCTATATTTTATATCAGTGTGCTGACCAAAGGGGACATATTCCAGACAGGTCATCGTCTGCGTCATGTGTGACGATCCAAAATACTAGACTTGTTGTATGCCCAATGGAAGGACAAACGGGTTTTGACCAGGGCTTGTCTAGAATATAGTAAAACAATTCACACACGATTTTCAAGAGCACAAACTCAATAGCTAAGATGAAAGTTATACTTCATTGGAAAAACAACTTCCAAGAAAGAAGAGGATTTCTTACAATTTTACAGCAGGTGGGGCTTCTTGGAAGATATGCAGGAGCCATGAGAAACTTTCACCTTTTAAGAAACAAGCAAGTGCTTAAGTTTCACGCAGATTTGGAGTTTCTAGGGAGAGACTATACAAGTAGAAGAAAATAGCAGACCCAGTATTGCAGAAGATAAACAACTCAAGGCTGATCCATACAGTATTCTTATCTGTCAGACATCCATGCTGATTCTAATGCAGAGAATAGTTTGAAGATAATTTACCATTTCATGGAGATTTTGGAATAATTTCTTGGCATTCACCTTCCTCTAGAAGGTTACCAGCCCCTTGTGGAACGTACCCGCCTTCCTATTGAATAACCAAAAAAAAAAAAAAAAAGAGATGGAACTAGGGCTTGCAAAAAAGTACTTGACAATCACAAACGCATATGTATAGTGTCAAAATAGATAAGACAAATCCTGATTAAGATGGGTTCAGAAGGAATTGAACTTAAGTGAAATCATGGGAGTCATAATAATAATAGTATCAACATCAAACGATAGACTGCATGCTACTTGACATAGTTTCAAGTGTATATCTTCCATTTGCAGCACTCTCTTTCAAGCAGGGTTCTATTGGTGATGGTTAGATCCCAATAAATCAAAAATACTGGTAGTAAGTAGTGTAGCAACAGATAATCTGCATGCTTCTTCCAATTAGGGAGGACAACTCTCAGTTTAGAGAGCTGAAAGAAACCAACTACAAAGTGGACTTAGGGATTAAAATACTAGCAGCTACTTAGTTTCCCATCATTACCGCACAGAAAGTCATTTTGCTTTCCATGTGCTCTAGAGAAGTAATATAACAAAAGGCAAACCTGCCTAGTTGCCCACATTATGATGGCATCCGACAATTCTGATGAGCATGAAACAAATAGATGCCCTAAAACAACGATAAAATGTGATAGCAATATAGAAATCAACTTTTAATCTGTGAGACCTTGAGAAGTAAACACACAAAAAAGGAACAATAAATAGAAACGAGGCAAAATTTAGTGAGCTAAATCTGTTAACTTGAACTAGGCAGCTTCACTTGTGCAAATTTTCAATCTTCTCAATTTCAGGGGAAATGGAGGGAGAATCTTTTGAAGGTGTTTGATGGGTTAGCAAACCAAGTAATAAAAAAACCCCACCACTTACTTAAATTCAACTGCAATAGAAAGTAGACAATAGCCAACTCCAAGATGGAAAAGAGAATATTCTTCGATCATTCTCCTTAAAACAATAACATGATAATATTAAAATTCAAGGCAGAAGCCTGAGAAACAACTGTATGATACAACATTGATACATGTATTTGAACCTAATTTTATTCCTTTCATGAAGCCAAAAAGATCTTGTAAATTATAAGTATACAAATACAACCTTTTGATGAATGATTATCAGAATTCTTGCCTGTTATAGTATCAATCAACCTTCTGAGCACTCTGCACGCTCTTTCGCAATAGAGATATAACCTCTGCTGGGTCAGGAGCTCCAAACACGGAGCTTCCAGCAACAATACAATTTGCTCCTGCTGCCGCAGCGATATCAATAGTTGAAGGACCTAAACCACCATCAACCTGCAAGATACATCAAATGGTTCATGCTTGATCAAGTGAAAGTTATGGTTTACACCTTGCTATTGCTTTTATAGGACAGTGAAAGGGTTGCATTGCCTAAAATGCTTAGAAACAAGATTTTGTTTGACCCTCTCAAATCCTGCTTAAGCAGCTGACTAACCATGATCCTCAGTTTACTTCCTCCTTCTTGTTTTTTTTTTCCCTCCCTCTACATTAGGCAAGTCCTTGGACCACAGACCCAAATTCTACATAACCAAGTTCTAATTTGTTTGCATGAAGAGAAATGACTAACCAGGAAACAGGAATAAGGGGAATTTGTATACAAACTAAATCAAGAATATTAGGGACAAAGCTACCCAAAGACCTCACCTCTATATCCAGTGATGGATATCTCCTCCTTAGTTCACGTACCTGCAGAACAGATTCAAAGAGTCAGACAGAAGTATAATTACTACAGATACCAACATAATTGAGATAAACAAAACCATTATTGCACCTTATCCATCGTTTCTGGCATAAACTTTTGCCCACCAAATCCTGGTTCAACAGTCATCACAAGAACCATTTCCACTGGGTTTTCACTATCAACCTAGGAAAAATAAAGGAAACTCTTCAGTAGTAAGTGATAATATAATGCAACAAGAGCTTTACTTCTAGCAAGCATAATTTTGTTTCTGGTTCTAGTATCATGATAAACTGAGTACAAAACATTCAATGTGATAAGAGACAAGAAAATGTTCTAAAAGTTTAATAACAAAAATATATACTAGCAGAAAAAGATCCTCAAAGTTCAAATTGTCAATAAAAACAAGCCCTGTAAGCTTCATCTTTATGTTATTCAAAGCCTTTGCAGTCTGATTCAGCTTTGTGCCATCAGGCTCTAATAACCATGTATACATGTTCAGAGAAGAAGATAGAATTAGGCACATCACAACATTACATACACATACCAATGGATATACTTCTTCAATCGGTGTTTTAGGCTTCAATGAAACACCAGGTCTCATGCCCTTCAACTTTATTTTTTGGATTAATTCTTGCCAGTTTTCTGCAAATCAACAAAGTTTTCTTCAAGTAATTTAGAGGAGAAAGGCAATGAGACTGTTAGACGTCAGAAAAAAAAAAATCAAATTCACCTTTCGAAGCCTCAACATGAAAAGAAAAACCAGAAGCACCAGCTTTTGCCAATGGTTCAACGTAATCAAGAGGATTTGTGACCATAAGGTGGCAATCCAAATATGCACTGCATTAGGAAAAAGAAGGGAAAAATAAATAAAATAATATAACACTTGTACTTAAGATTTATCTTAATGAGAGACATTTACCAGGTATGCTTTCTCAGACTCTCAATGACCGGAGCACCAATTGTAAGATTTGGGACAAAATGTCTGCATAAGAAAAAACAATAAATAAAATAATGATGATCTCTCCTTTACCACTAGAAAATCAAAACAAAATTGGAAGTGTTTCCAAATGTGCATCAGCGAGTATTTGATCATCACTGAGAAAGCAAATGGAAAAAGAGTAGCTCCCTACCCATCCTGCAAAGCAACAAAAAAAACATTGGTTACCAAGTTCTAAAAAAGAAGAATGAGCTAAACTAACTTGAAGCTTCTACCGTGCAAAACTCCTACTTCACCGAATGTAAGCAAATACACGCAATTCAGAAAAAATAAATAAATCTATCCGGCACTAAGTTAATTGCCAGAAGTTCCTAAATATCCTTTTTGATGAACTTTTTTCTTTCCCTTGTGAGAAATCCAGCTCAAAACAGCTTGAACATCATTCATCTAATCCATATACTCAAGCTTTTGACAAAATATTCAGCATCTAAAATTAGGATATAGTAATTAATAGCAATCAACCTCGAAGCTTAAGTCACCAGGTGCATAAATTGAAGGAGACAAACACAAACAAAATATATATATATATATATATATATATATATATATATATATATATATATATATATATATATCAATAAAATGATAAACTCGTACCATAATATCCATGTGAAGCCAATCGGCGCCGAAACGGAGCATTCGCTCGGCCTCGGTTGCCAAATTGGCGAAATCCGATGAGAGCATCGACGGTGCAATTTTTGGCTTAATCATAACTGAGATCTAATTCACTTCTGAAAGAATGATCGATTTTCTTCTATTCAAGGAGAAACTAAAAAAACAAACACACGACTGGGAAATACTTTTTTCCTGTAAATTCCTTACCTACTTCTTCAACATCTCAAGTCGAAAAAGTCGCAGACAATTAAGAAAAACTAAATTGGGCTATTGAGGCAATCGGATCAAAACTGGACTTTTTTTAAAAAATAAATAAATAAATAAGCCCATTCAAATAACTTTCTCGTGTCAATGAACATAGGCCCAGCCCAATAAAATAGAATCAACTTTTTTTTCTGTCTTATATCGCCTGACCAGTTCTGTTTTGTTTCTTCCTTTTCAAATCCAAACAGCATGTAATCTTTAACCACCGATCCCAAAAAAGCCATTAAGAAAGGCACAGAAATTAGCTTTAATCAGAAAACACAAGGCCGAAAGTTTTGGTCTACACAGACTTTTTTTTGATAATTCTGTACCAAAAATGATAATAATGTCAATAAAAAATTAAGATTTTTCCATATTTGAAAAGTTATAAAAGTTAGGAAGAAAAAAAAAAAGCACTAAAGTGAAAAAATGCAATCTGTTTATACGGAGGATTTGTTAGAACTTTTTTTTTTTTTTTTCTTTTAACCGGTTGAAAATTGTGATTACCTCTTTCAATATGAAAATATATAGAATAATGGTATATAAGTACGAATTTAGATAATTTTAATCAATAATATTTTTTGGTTTTAAAAAGAATATATATGAATAGAAACTCTAAGGCACAAGCGAGCTGGTAATAGTAAGGAGTTCTTATTGCTTAAGTGAAATTGAGGATTTGAACCTTAAGTTATTTATGTGCAATTGTTTGAAATTTGGAGTCAGAGCTTCTTTGCGCAATAGATCAACCTGATTCGAATGAAAATTAGTCTCAGTGTAGATTTAGTTTAAAGATGTTTCCCAGAGTAATTTCGGATAAAATGGAACCCAATATGAGAAAGGATGATTACATTTAACTAAACAATTAACCCAGCAGTTTGGAAGAGTTGGTAGCGAACTCTTAATGCTTCTCCTCGGGGCGGATGGTCGAGGGTTCGAATCTCCGAGGTGGTTAGCGTCACGTTAAAAAGCTCCGGGTTATGCCCTCACCCTCGAGTAAGAGTTAGAGCACCCTGCCTGCCCCCAAATCCGGATTAGTCAACCCGTGTGAATTCGGGATCGAAAAAAAAAAAAAAAAAAATGATTACATTGACTGTGATGGCCTTAAAATATATATAGTCAATTAGACATATGTTAATACGTAATTGGAATCAATTAAAACAACTTTTAAATAATATTATTAGTAGTAGAAGTAAGTTAAATTAGGTAATTGTGAAGAATGAAGAATGGGTCAAAAAGGTTTGTCTTGTCTTCCACATGGGAATGAATAGTTGTCAATTGGCGGCCTTACTTTAAAATAAATATTGTGTCAGGCTTCTGCACACCCCCATACAAATACTCCTCAACCTTTTTTTTTTTATTTATTATTATTATTTTTAAAAGTACAATGAATTTTAAATGGTCTTAAATTATGAGAAAATATTTTTTTTTTGAGTTGGGTTGATTTATTTCGGGAGAAAATTATGACCTCAAATTTTAAATGAACGCATATATGAATCAAGTTTTAAACCTTCAACGTCACTTAAGTTAAAAAAACTTTTTACTAACTTAACATATACCTTAAACAGAAGAAGCCCATAATTTTATAAATATTTATGTCAAATACGATTCCATAATGTTTATGATAATATAGTCGACGTTGGCTGGCGGAGTGGCGGAAGGCCCTCCCTCCCAACCCCTTGACCAGGATTCGATACCCTCATTCCCCATGTAATAAAAAAAAAAATGTTTATGATAATATATGAGAATTTTTTTTTTTATGATAATATATGAGATTGTTATAATGTCTAAATTACATTTGTACAAATCATGGGGTGGAAATATTTATTTATTTATTATTATTTTTTTTTTTTTTGGCCTTTGAAATGTCAAACTGGTACTGTAAATACGAGCTTTATAAATTTCCTCCAGTTCCAGCAGCAGCCTCCGTGTCAGTATAAACTTTCTGCAATGGATATAATGGAGAAGTAATTTTCAGAAAAAAAAAAAAGAAAAAGAAAAAAAGAGAAAAGGATATGATGGAGAAGTGTAATGACCATCCAACCCCTAATCAAGTACCCAATGACTACTCACGAGATAATGCTTTGCCACGTTGCTCTTGCCTTTTCTTTCATTTTTCCCTTCTTTTGGTTATTCTAAGAATTATTTTATTAGATTACCTTTTTTTTTTTAGTAAATATTTTATTAGATTACTTATATATATATATATATATATATATATGTATGTATATGAAAAAGTACAAAAGTGATCTAATTGACACATAAATAAGACAATTCGACCTGGATATAACATCTCGGTTAAGTTAAGTCAGGTCCACTTCGATTTACTCGGCTATAATTAACAATTAAAAGAGTCGTGCAAATGACATGAGCTGCTAATAGAGTTGTTCTCTCAAGTATCACAACACTAAATTAATTTTGACCTGGTTGTTACAAAAAAGGCATTGTACATGCTCATAAAGTAAATTGATAGATAGAGTCCACTTTACAACTGTATCTCCGATATTAATTACTCCTCACACATATATACATTAACACATGCACAATATATAACAAATTATCTTTTTTATATATATGTTCTCGCAATGTTGAGTTTGAGAGTATTTAACACTCCCAGAGAGATTAATTCTTCATACTGTAAAGAGATTCTCAAAATATTTACTAATTTAATTAATAGAGGGTGAAAGTCGGGATCCAACAAGTGACATTTTTTCAAGTTACTTGACAATACCGTAAAACCCATCTTCAAAAAAATCATACCTGATCATATAGTTACTATTTAAAGTCTACCTTTTTTTATCCTAAAAGATGATATTTATCCAAATTGGCAATTGATATTAATTGGAAGAGGAAAAAAAAAATGGAGTAAGAAATATGTGGGCGGAAAGCACCAATCCACGTGGGGGCTGCAGCGATAAACAAGTTTACGTAAAAATATGCGTGCCATACATATATAGTAAGTTTAATTAATTAATATTTATTTAAAAAAAAAAAAAAGTTTAATTAATTAATTAATTAAGGCGATAATTAATGGGCAGATGTAGTTTATTGTCAGCAACAGCGTCATTAACAATATTGTCTTTTTTCTCATAACCATATCTCATTTTAAAACCACGTCTTGTAAAATTGTCTCCATTTGATGCTGATAATGAAGTCTGTGCAACATTCTTTAGTATAGTGGTATCAAATCTTAATCAATATTATTCTCATTATCATTATTATTATTATTATTATTATTTTTTTTTTTTTGTTATAACTTTTTGCATGCAAATCAAATCAACCCATCAATACTTTATATTTCTAAGTGTTGTATTTTCGTTTTATCTATAGTGGTATGATTATATAATACAAAAAAATATATATTATTTTTTTATTTTTATTATGGTTTCAGTATTTCATTTATAAATAGCATTTTTGAGGTATATTTATAATTAGATTTATTTTGATTCAAGTCGAATAGAATTACTTACAAAATAAATTCTAACATCAAATTCCAAGCAATTGCATAACAAAATTAAATTTATAATTTTATTTAAAACAAAAAGAATCACTTACCAACTTAATTATTTGATTGCGATTTGGGGTTAATCTCATCCATTTGTTAAAATAATCACCACCGTTAGTTAACAGCTTTTGTATTACTTTAGTCACCAGATATCTTGGTGGTCCAAAGTTTTTCTTTTGGCTTGATATTTTTAGCATAATAATTTTATTTTATTTTTTAAATAAAAGGTCTGGGTTAAGTATAAAACCCGAAGTGATTATCTCAATTAAAGAAACTCAACCGCTAGAGAATGTTCTGTTCGCTGTATAAGGGTCACAACTCGCTGAGAGTAAGCCCAACTTGATCACCCTAACTCCACCAGTACATGAGGGGATTTATTATTTTTTACAATAATAAATATATATATATATATATATATATATATATTAGTAGTAATGAGTATCTAGTTTTTAGTGATTACGAAAGACTTAAATTGGAAGGCCATTCTTGTAAAACCCATAAAAAATATAAATATATTATTTAAAAAAAAAAAATAGTTTTCATATCTAAAAAAAAAAAAAAAAAAAAAAAAAAAAGGAAGAATTTAGATTAATAATAATAATATAAATGAAGTTCGAGAGTCACGTGGACGCAACCCGTATACCCGATACGGCTAAATTAGGATACTTTTTTAGATTTTCCTTTTCATATAAATAAATAAACCCCTTTTTTGGTTAGAACCCCATGAAAAAATCTTCCTACTTTTAACAAAATAGTAATAGTCAATAAAAGACACACAAAGATAGGTAGGTATATATGAAGTTTCACAAGAAATTCTCCCCTCCTCTCCCTTATATATATAATATAGTTTTTTTTCTTTTGAAAAAAAAAAAAAATTTTTTTGCATAATTTTTAGAATTATTGAAAATCTTTATTTGGAAATAATATATAATTATAATAATAATAATAATAATAATAACAATGGTATCTATAAAATTCTATAAGTTTGAAAAATATAAAACTTTAACCCAATGTCCAAAGTGAACTGGTCTCATTGCTTAAGTGAAATTGATGGTTTAAACTTCGACTTATGAATACAGTTGTTTAAAATTTTGTCAAAACTTTCTCACACAAATGACCAACTCGACTCGAATGAAAATTAATTTAGATATGAATTGGTATAAAGATATCTTTACATAATTTAGAACTCATTTATAACACATGGTGCCCTTAAAGAAAATATATATATATATATATAAAACTTTGCAAGAGTGTCATAACATAAAAATACTAAAACTATAATGTATTTATTTTCTTCATTATTTATGCAAGTTTGAAATATTGAGAAATAGTGGTAATATTAAAAAAAAAAAAAAAAAAAGAAAAAAAGAAGGGAAAATGCTGCCATCTGCCTAAGTGCAAGCGCACAGCACATGAGACAGCTTTTCTATTTGGGCCTTCCGATGATTTCTCATAATTAAATAAATTAGTAATTATTATATTAAATTTTTTTCCCCCAACCTTTTTGTTCTTCCTTTATGGTTTCACAAGATTCACAGGCAATTGGAAATGAGAATCAACATTCAAGATTTTTTTCCCCCCTTTTATTCCCTAATGTAGATTTTTTCTGAATTTATATTTTTAATCTAATTATTCTTATCATTAAAGTAATACGAAATAAGTTAATCATATATATTTTTTAAAAAATATTGAAAAGTATAATTATGTTGATGGAGAAAAATCTAGTAAATATATATATATATATATATATACATGAGTAAAAATATTATGAATAATAACATATGTGTATATATATTGTCCGTTTTTGAGGTGGACCTCACATATTTAAAATATGTGAATAAGTAAAATACTTTCAAGTCCATACTAGATAATCGTTCGATAAATCTCACATAAAATGGATTAAAGCAGATCATATGATTTTTTTTATAAATCTTAACTTCTAATATATTTCGATCATAACCTTCATGGTCATAAGTGAGATTGTTATACAATGAGTGATGTCGTTTTTACTATAGTGAACAATATGATTGTAAACAATAATTTAAACTTTTTTGTTTAGTAGGACCCAATATTTCTGCTAATGTGTAATAACTTCGCTTTCAAGTTCCCCTAATCTTTTTAATGTGTATTTTGCTATTCTTTTCCTTTCAGGTTCTGTGTTTCTCTCAGTTGGGTGATTTTTTTTTTTGTTTTGTGACCTGCAAAATATTAGTAGTAATCGGAGGAGGAGCAGTTTTTTGCTTTTGCGAGAACAAGAATTTTCCTTTTTCTTTAAGCGTAACGCTAAACAAGGTCCCCTCTTTTCCCTCCATTTTCACGGTTCCTCTCTTCTACTTCACTCTGTCTTTTCACTTTCTAAATTTCTCAGACAAGATTTTTTATTGGTGATGATAAATTAAAAGGTGGGAGTTTTTTTGTTTCTGTGAGATGGGTTCCTGTGTTTCTTCTCTGCACAAAAACCCAGATTCTGCCATGAAGTTTCAGTTTGGTTTGAGGTCTAAGAATGATAAGATTGTAATTCCGACGCCGGTGAATGATAAGCCTTTGGAGGGTACTGATGCTGCTGTCAAGTCTCAATGGTCAAACACGCCCACTGTGATGGCTTCTCGTGATTTTGGTACTGTGACTTTCTGGTTTCCATTTATTTATTTATTTTTCTTTTTTTGTAACTCTTAAACGTTTCATCTGATGTTCATAATATTTGAAAATTTCTGGTTTTCAATCACACTTTTTCCCCTTTGTTAATAGTGATATTCTCTGTTCGTGGTTTCTGTGACATCTTCTGATGTCCTTTTGGTGATGGATGTGTATCTTGATGTTCTTCATTTTCCTCGATTTGTTCTTCCTTTCCTGATCTTAGTCTTATTTTGGGGCTTGTGAAATTTGTCTTTCTCTAATGTTTACGAATACATATCTACTGATTCTTAATCATGGATTTCCTTGGACATTTATGGAGAAATAAGAGATAATTGCTGAAACTGTAGTTATGGGTTTTACTAGCTCAGTGATCAGCTTGCTGATTGGTTAGATGGTTTAAGGTGTGGTTTTCTGCAAAGACAACACAATCCGAAGTTAGGCAGAAATATTTGAGGATGAATTTCCAAGTAATTACTGTTAATAAGATGAAAATAAACAGTGTAATTTTATCCTTTCTCCTACCCATTAGGTATTGACTGATAAATTAGAACCAATTTATCGGTAATTGACTCGCTTAGGGTTCTTCTGGTGCTACTTTATAAAATTTCATTATTTGTGGGACCTTCCTTGAGATGACCTAAACCAAATCAGTTGAAACCACAAAACTTCACATCTGCTACCTTGGCTGTTTCTTACCATGTACTTATATGTAGAAAATGGCACATGGTACAATTCTCTTGTCCATTTTTGACTCTGAAGTTGAATTTGTGGACAATGGACACAAAGATGTAGGATAATTTTAGGCAAATGCACAGGGCTAGGATTGGAACGTCTATCTATTTCTTTTGTTGCATTGCATAATATCATTTTTTTTTTTTTTTTTTAGTAAATAGACAAGAGGGCTAGCCTCAATCTTTTCTATTGCCCTTATGGGAGAAGAAAATGAGCAGGGAAGAGAAGAAGCATTTTTTAGATCAAGGGTCTTGCAGAAGTTAGAGAGTGGCTTTAAGTGATGGAATATGCGAGCATTGCTCAATAGTAATTAACTTGTTTTAAAGTGAAACTATTTGCTGAAAGAAGCTATCTTTGACATCTGTAGTGCTCAGACTTTGTGTAACATGGTGTTATGCACTTGTTATGGTTTCTTTGTATTCCCTTTTGCCATAATTGGCAATTCTCTATGATCTGGACTTTCCACCCATTCCAGCTGCCATTTGCTTGTGATTGAAACCAGTTTGGCTTCTTGCAATTATGCTTTCCGTGGGGCCTCTGGTCCATGATTTTTGTGTTTGGGATGGGCTGGTAACAAAAGTAACTTGATGATGCCCTTTTTGTTTAGGTTTTGCAGTGTAGCACCATGTTCTTGAGAAAGCAACAAGAAATTTTATTAAAAGGAAAGTTAGATTATATTAGAGTGAAGTTAGTCAAGGAACGGATACTAAAGCTTTTGATAGATTGATCTGATGAGAAGATAAAGAGAGCAAGTGAAAAAAGAGTGACATGCCTTGGAAAGCTTAAAGCAGTTCCATTTCCTTGACCATTGGATAAATGGAGTTCAAGGAAGTGCGCAGATTGCCACTAGTATGATTCCATTAGAACATAAGTCACAGTCCAAATCTTGTAGGTCAAACCTAGAAGTATAACTATTAGAAATTGCCTTCGAAACATCTGTGAATATGTTCCTTTGGAGATGATTTCTCCATATCTTGGATCTTTCACACAGGGTTACTAATAGGTCAGTAATAAACTGTAAATTGGTGGATTTATAGAGATAGTCAAGGTAGCTGGAACATCTTTCCAAAAGGTCTGTTTCAACATTTTCCTGCAGAAGTAGGCTTTTAGCAATACATTTTCACCCATAGTGATCAAGGTCATACTAGACAGCTAGTGTCAAGGTGGAAAGGAAACAGAAAATAGTGATGCAATGGTATTCAAAGTTACACTAGCAAAGAACCTGATCTCGAACATGTTTGCATAATGTTTTTACTAGGTTTCATCATCATCTTTCCATATCCCATGAAAATAAATCTGAAACAAGGATTGCATTTTGGAAGATGATTTTTACTTTTATCCTTCTGCTGTCTAATTTGAAATATTCCTTGATTGATGCAGGAAGCAAAGAGGAGGCTTTTTTTGATTCCCAGCCTTGGTTAGAATCAGATTGTGAGGATGATTTCTTTAGTGTTAATGGTGGTAAGTATCAATGCATGGGGCGGATGTTCAGGACTCTGTAGTTCTTGCTTGCTGCTGGGCATTTCTTCCTAACTTTGATTTGTCACACATTGATGAACTTCTTTAAATGCAGATTTTACACCATCTCGAGGAAACACACCTGTCCATCACAGCTTTTCTGCAGGAACCCCCGGAAGAGGCAATAGAAGTCCATTTTTAGGAAGAAACTCAAAATTCATACCTGAATCGTCTCCAGCAGATAAGAAGAAGAAATTATCTGACCTCTTTAAAGAGAGTGCATCTGGTGATGATGAAGAAGATAATGTTAAAGATCCAAAAAATGCAGATGGAATCCTAAAAGGAGGTTCTACTTACTCAAAGGTTCAAATTCCTCCAAAATCAACAGATGGCACCACCACCACCACAACAACAACAACACCCTTTGTTTCTGGAGTAAACTCTGTGTGTAGTAGTAGTGAAAGATCTCCTCCTCCTAATGCTGTCCTGAAACCACAAGGCGAAAAATCACTGAAATCAGTACAATGCTGCCTTCCAAGGTTACTTTCAAGCCGTAGCTTTAGTGAAAGAAAGAAGAAGATGAGCCCTGCCTTAACTGTTGCTGGGGTATAATAGAAGCCGCCCGCCACTCGTTCCTATACAATTTTAGTGGCCAAGAGCTCTCCTTACCACCTTACACCTATATGAAGCTTAACTTTTGAATCTCCCAAGTTTTCAGTAAATATTTTTAAATGAAAAAAATTTTTGGATGTAACTCTTGTGTGTATAAAGTATGTATCATCATCAAGGATTTCTGCAATAAAATGAAGAAACTCTTGGCTACTTTTTCCCACCTTGGCATTTTATTATTCTTCAGGAGAAGGGAATGACTGAGAATCTACCTTGAGCTACGTCAGGCTCTACTGAGAAGTTCTTTTTACATTTATTTTTTCGTCTACACTTTGTCTCATGATTTTCGACCATTAAAAGGAAAAAAAAATCATTCTATTACAGAATCTTACATAATATACATAGATATAATTGGACTACGATATTATCCAAGTGGGACCAATACCCATTCCCTTCCCCTATCAGCGTAAAAACATATAAAGTTGTTTCCTCAACTTTTACCCAGAAATCTGTATTGATTAGTTAAATATATATGTATATATATAAAGGAGGTTTAAAAAAAAAAAAAAATATATATATATATATATATATATATATATAAAGGAGATAATTCACCAAAAAAAATATATATATATATAAAGGAGATAAAGATAAAAGAAAACAGAAGTCAGTTTTCCCCATTGAAAAGTGTTTTTAATCATAGTGATCTCACTTTGTCCATGTTCACACTGGATTCTTTTTTTGTCCTCCCTACTACAGCTACTATAAATACCTTAATATATATATGGTATTCCGTGAAGTCTCCTGTAGGCGCGCACACACTCACACTCTCCTCTCTCACAGTCACTCGTTGTAAGAAACAAAAAAAATGGCTATCAAATTCGCGATTTTTCTGTGCTTTTCTGCAATATTTGCCTTCACAGTTCTCGTCTCATTCCCGGAGCTAGCAATGGCTTCCGGCAGGGGTTATTTTCATCTAACTGACACACCTGCCGTCGACATTGAAGGACAATCTGCCGCCGGACTTTGTGCTTCGGCAATAACTATACACGGTTATCCTTGTCAGGAGTTCGTTGTAAGCTCCTTTTCCGTGATCATCCTCAATTAATCAATAAGAAAAAGGAAAAAAAAAAAAATATTATATAAATTAAACACTTTGAATTAAGGAGAGGAAAGTAGCCATTAATGTAATTCACGTACTGAATTTGTTTTCTTATTAGGTGGAAACAGATGATGGATACTTGTTGAGCGTACAGAGAATTCCGGGCGGTCGCCATGGCGGTGGTGGGATGAGGAAGCAGCCGGTGTTGTTGCAGCACGGTGTTTTAGTGGTAAGAACTCTGTCGCACTAATTAATTAATTAATAGATAGATTTTTCTTTACGCGTTTATTGCGGTAATAATAATTAATCATTACGGTGAATGAAAAAACCTTAACTGACTCGCGCCAGTCCTGAGTAGGAGGAAAACCAAGACAAACAACAGATTCAGAATAGCCTGTGATTTTATTTTGTTTTTGTTTTTAGAAAGATAAAATATTGCCCCTGTGATCCCAGTCATTATTATCCATAGTTGCTTTAATTATGTTGTTGCCCCTGTGTTTTTTTCTTTTTCCTTTTTAAGATGAAGAGGTTCAAGTATACCCTAATTTTGCATTCTTTTTAGAATAAATTTAACCTTAAAAGTATTTCCAAAATATACAGAAAAAAGATAAATCAAATAAAGTAGGGATCAGCTAGCCAGGGGAGGGGACTGAGCATGAAATTGAGAAACTAAGGTTTTTTGCCCATTTTTCAAGGTGGGATTGGGTGATATAAATGAAGAATCTCCCGTCCCAATAAAAGGCTGCGTTTTTTAGCTCAAGGCCCGAATTGGAGGCGACCTTGTTTTTTCTTTTTAATTTTTATTATTAGTTACATTTCTTTCCGTTGATTGTCAGCCCAAAAATCTGGCCATTTTTATGGCTCTACTTCTGTTATTGCATTCAAATGCATCCACGTCATCCCATGGCCTTTTTTTTTTTTTTTTGCAGTCTGGACTTAAATTCATCTTAAAGACCCATATTGATACAGTTACGGGCAGATAATGATTTTTTTTTTTTAATATTTTCAGGTGAGATATATATAAATATATATTTGGGCTTATCTATATTTAGAAGGTGATAAAAATTGGCTCATACAAACATCAATTTTGTCGTTTTGTGTATATAAAATTGCTTATAACTGTCTTTTTTAAAATTCATTATATATATTGTGATTAAATGACACGTAATTTACGAGTTATGAATATATATATAGATATATTCTATTTTTATTAAAAATTGGAATTGATAATATATATTTTTTTAAAAATAAAAATGTTACAAAGAGAAATTATAAAGAATTCAAATGGAAGTTTAAATCTCGAGGGAAAACTGAAGAATAAAAAATTGCAAGTTCTAATTTTAAATATGATAAAATTCAATATATGTAATACAGATGTACTACAAAGAGAAGTACGAAGAAATGCATGTGAATAAGGAAGTACATATTTCCTGTGCGCACCAGTACTTGATTTTGCGTTTATAATAGAGCAGAGCCAATGACATTAAGAAGCGTGGCAACAATATAGATATATATATAGCAGGGAAACAAGTGTGGTGATTAGGATTGTATAACATGCAAATTAAACTGACTTCAGGATGGAATGACATGGCTGCTGAATTCTCCGGAACAATCACTGGCCCTAATTTTGGCCGATAATGGTTTTGACGTATGGATTTCCAATATCAGAGGAACGAAATACAGCCGGAGACATGTGAATCTCGATCCTAGCCAACGGGTAAGTAGTAATTATCCTTTAATTTGATCTCTCTCCCTCTTTCGATGCCTATTTTGCCATTTTATGTTAAATCTCATTTCATGTTTCGCCAGGAGTACTGGAATTGGACTTGGGATGACCTAGTTGTTCATGACTTACCAGCTATTATCGATTTTATATATCAAAAAACTGGTCAGAAAACTCACTACGTTGGCCATTCCATGGTATATATATCTATTCTATTTTTAAGAAACCTTGAATTTCTGCACTGTATAATGCCTATATTGTTGTTGTTCGGTAAGAGAAAAAGTAAGCATGGATACTTCTATTTTGGGGCAGGGTACTTTGATTGCTTTGGCATCATTTTCGGAAGGAAGATCAATAGACAAGGTGAAATCGGCAGTTTTGTTGAGCCCAATTGCTTATTTGAGCCATATGACCACTGCATTAGGCGTTGTAGCTGCCAAAGCCTTTGTTGGTGAAGTATGGGATTACTTGACAATTATCTAGTGTTTTTTTATAAGGTTAATTTTTGCTTTGATTCTCAAAACTTGGCTTATATTATCCACAGATCACCACAATCTTCGGCCTTGCAGAATTCAATCCAAAAAGGTAAAGAATCAACTCCATTAGTAATTAGTCTCTAATACATATCCCACATGTTAAGTATATGAATAAGCCTTGGCTCAGAATATTGATTTTGGAAACGCAAAATGATTTTTTGCAGCAATGCAGTGGGGGATCTTCTCAAAGCCTTTTGTGCCCAGCCAGATGTAGATTGTTTTGATTTGTTATCAGCATTAACAGGTAAACTCCAAATTCACATCATTAAACATTTAAAATTTTAATTTTCAAGATTTAAGTATGGATACAGAAAACAGGGGATTATTTGATTACGTTTTCACCAAAAAAATATAGGGAAAAATTGTTGTCTCAACGCATCTACTGTCGAGATTTTCTTGAAGAATGAACCTCAATCATCTTCAACTAAAAATCTGATTCATATGGCTCAGAGTAAGTTGATTGTGATAATCCTAATCCACAACAAATACACAGAATGATTGCGACTGAAAATTTTTTGTCAAAAAAAACTGCAGCTGTAAGAGATGGAAGGATTACAAAATACGACTATGGAAATTCAGACTTCAATTTGGCACACTATGGTGAATCAAGACCTCCCGCCTACGATTTGGGCAACATTCCCCGTGATTTTCCTCTGTTCCTAAGCTATGGAGGACAAGATGCTCTAGCTGATGTCAAAGATGTGGAAACTTTACTTGATGGTCTCAAGCTCCACGATGTGGACAAACTTCATGTTCAGTACATCAAGGACTTTGCTCATGCCGATTTCATTATGGGTATCACTGCTAAAGATATTGTCTATAATCAGATTATCAAGTTCTTCACAAACTAGTCCCAAAAAAGAAAAAAAAGGGAAAGGGGGGAAGGGGGAGGTTCTTGTTGTAACTCTTTGCATTCCTTTTGCCATGTTTCTATAATATATACATACATATATTATATATATGTATTCTAGATAACACTGATCTGGCAGAAATGATGATGACAAAGATTGCTTAGAATCAAATTCATGCTTTCATTAGTAATGCTGGGTTTTTGCTTAATTAGGAGGCAATCCAGTTTTACATCACCAACCACCACAGCTTCTTCTATTTCAATTTTATATTCTATTTCTGATACTAAAAACAAACAGGGGATTTTAGTTAGATGAGCCATCATGCTGTCTACGCATGCATCATATTATGGTATAATATTATTTGGTGTACCAAACCTTCTGGTGGTGACAACTGACAGGATCCATGGAGTATTCTGTTCTGTATTCTCTTTATGCTTTAAAATTTCATTCTCCTATAAAAATCGACTGCTGTCAGTAGATACCCTCCCAAGTTCTGCTGTGGTTTTTCTTTTTTGTCTGTTCCAATTCATATTGTTCTAAACTAATTGTGAGCAATCTGATCGAATATGGAGCTTGTTTACAGCATTGTATTGGTATTATTAGTCACAATATTAGCTTCTGAACAAACCTTGGCCGAGAAGCATGCCGTTGGAGGAAGCCAAGGCTGGGATGAATCTACCGATTTCAGCACCTGGGTTTCTGGTCAGACATTTAAAGTCGGAGATCAATTAGGTAAATTCTCGAATCTCACATATATATAAATATGTATGTATATATATTCTCACATTTAAAAAACTCCATTGATGAACAACAGAGTTCAAGTACACAGCAGGACTGCACAGTGTGGTTGAGCTCGCGAGCGAAAGTGCGTACAAAAACTGTGATACAAGTACTTCGTTGAAATCCATGACCGGTGGTAACGACGTCGTTAAGCTGGACAAACCTGGTACACGCTACTTTGCTTGTGGTACTCCCGGACATTGCGCTCAGGGAATGAAGGTCAAGATCGCAACAGTTGGGGCTGATGGATCTCCCGCTACTCCATCTTCATCTTCCTCGTCACCGTCATCATCGTCATCGTCCCCGGCTTCAACCAGCTCCGGCGCTGTGGCTTCTCCGGCTACTTATTTTGGCACACTAGTTTTGGTTGCGGCTTTGTTTGGACTTCAGATCCTGTTCTTCGTGTAATGCGTTATGATGAGCTTGAGGTTTTTATTTTTGTTTTATTTTTATTTTCTTTTTGCCTAGAATATAAATATTATATATTATAATAATATTACCTGTAATTTCTTTAGATTATTAAGCTTCGACGGAATGTTCTTGGGTGCTACTAGGATGGGGAGTTTTGTAATTTAGGTTCCTGAATATTTTATTTTTTTAAGATACTGTTCAAATTATTATTACCTTTTTCTTTTTTTAAAATCTTCAATCCAACTAATCTTAAAAATTATAAAAGATTTATCTTTATTTCTAAACAGATATTTGTAAAATATAATTCACAAAACGAGATTAAATAAAATAATTATAAATTTTTTTTGGAAGGTATAATGAAATGATGAAATTAATATTAAAAGAAATATATACTTAAAAATAATATAAAATTTTCTATTATTTTTTAAATAACGAAATAAAATAAAATTTTGAAAATAAAATAAAAATGTCAAAAAACAATTCAATCCAAAGAGAGAAAATGATGATTGTTAAAAAAATTGATGAATATAAAATGATGGAGTTAATATTAAAAAATACATAATTCAGAAATAATAGGAAAAAAAAATTTAAGATTATTAGTACATTTAGGACGTTTGTAATATTAATTTCAAACTTAATATTTTATTTATTAAGTCTGTAACATATTTATTTTTTAGTAAATTAGGCTTTATTTCCAAAATCATGTCAGAAATGTGAATATTACAACACATATGTTAGTCATAATACTTCTCGGACAATAAATACATCATCAATGGTTCTTTTGTGTCCGATCATATGTGTGATTTTCTGTACAATTTGAAAAAAAAAGAGTAACGTACCAAATCATAAATATGTTAAAGAGACCAAAGAAATTAAAATATTTAAGTTTAGGGTCAATGTTAAAAAAAGACTAATTGTTTAAGATTAAGTCAAAAAATAATACACAAAAAATAAATTAAAAAATAAATAATGTAAAAAAATAGTTCATTTGAAAGAGATTAAGATTATTGATGGATTTAGTCCTCAACATTAGGTCTTTTGTAACATTAATTTCAAACTTAATATTTTTCTTTATTAAGTCCGTAACATATTTACTTTTCGGTAAACTAGGCCTTATTTTTAAAATCATGCCAAAAAGAATATTATTATAACACATATGTTAGTCATAATACTTCTCGGACAATAAATACATCATCAATGGTTCTTTTGTGTCCGATCATATGTGTGATTTTTGGCACAATTTGAGAAAAAAAAAGAGTAACGTACCAAATCATAAATATGTTAAAGGGACCTAAAAAATTAAATAATTTAAGTTTAGGGTCAATGTTAAAAAAAGTTAAATGTTTAAGATTAAGTCAACTAATAATACACACAAAAAAATAAATAAAATGTAAAAAATAGTTCATTTGAAAGAGATTAAGATTATTAGTAGAATTTAGTCCTCAACATTTAGGACTTTTGTAACATTAATCTCAAACTTAATATTTTTCTTTATTAAGTCCGTAACATATTTATTTTTCGGTAAACTAGGCCTTATTTCCAAAATCATGCCAAGGAACACATATGTTAGTCATAATAATTCTCGGACAATAAATACATCATCAATGGTTCTTTTGTGTCCCATCATATATGTGATTTTTGGCACAGTTCGAGAAAAAAAGAGTAACATACCAAATCATAAATATGTTAAAAGGACTTAAAGAAATTAAATAATTTAAGTTTAGGGTCAATGTTAAAAAATGTTAAATGTTTAAAATTAAGTCAACTAATAATACACACAAAAAAAATAAATAAAATGTAAAAAATAGTTCATTTGAAAGAGATTAAGATTATTAGTAGCTTGCTTAACAAAAAAAAAAAAGATTATTAGTAGCTTTAGTCATCAACATTTAGGACTTTTGTAACATTAATCTCGAACTTAATATTTTTCTTTATTAAGTCCATAACATATTTATTTTTCGGTTAGTTAGGCCTTATTTCCAAAATCATGCCAAAAATGTGAATATTATTACAACACATATGTTAGTCATAATACTTCTCGGACAATAAATACATCATCAATTGTTCTTTTGTGTCCGATCATATGTGTGATTTTTGGCACAATTTTTGAGAAAAAAATGAGTAACGTACCAAATTATAAATATGTTAGAGGAACCTAAGAAATTAAAATATTTAAGTTTATGGTCAATGTTAAAAAATGCTAAATGTTTAAAATTAAGTCAACTAATAATACACACACAAAAAATTAAATAAAATGTAAAAAATAGTTCATTTGAAAGAGATTAAGATTATTAGTGGATTTAGTCCTCAACATTTAGGACTTTTGTAACATTAATCTCACACTTAATATTTTTCTTTATTAAGTCCGTAACATATTTATTTTTCGGTAAACTAGGCCTTATTTCCAAAATCATGCCAAAAATGTGAATATTACAACACATATGTTAATCAAAATACTTCTCGGACAATAAATACATCATCAATGGTTCTTTTGTGTCCGATCATATGTGTGATTTGGCACAGTTCGAGAAAAAAGGAGTAACGTACCAAATCATAAATATGTTAAAAGGACTTAAGAAATTAAATAATTTAAGTTTATGGTCAATGTTAAAAAATGCTAAATGTTTAAAATTAAGTCAACTAATAATACACAAAAAAATTAAATAAAATGTAAAAAATAATTCATTTGAAAGAGATTAAGATTATTAGTAGCTTTAATCATCAACATTTAGGACTTTTGTAACATTAATCTCAAACTTAATATTTTTCTTTATTAAGTCCATAACATATTTATTTTTCGGTAAACTAGGCCTTATTTCCAAAATCATGCCAAAAATGTGAATTTACAACACATATGTTAGTCATAATACTTCTTGGACAATAAATACATCATCAATGGTTCTTTTGTGTCCGATCATATGTGTAATTTTTGGCACAATTCGAGAAAAAAAGGAGTAACGTACCAAATCATAAATATGTTAAAAGGACTTAAGAAATTAAATAATTTAAGTTTATGGTCAATGTTAAAAAATGCTAAATGTTTAAAATTAAGTCAACTTATTACACACACAAAAAATTAAATAAAATGTAAAAAATAGTTCATTTGAAAGAGATTAAGATTATTAGTAGCTTTAGTCATCAACATTTAGGACTTTTGTAACATTAATCTCGAACTTAATATTTTTCTTTATTAAGTCCATAACATATTTATTTTTCGGTAAGCTATGCCTTATTTCCAAAATCATGCCAAAAATGTGAATATTATTACAACACATATGTTAGTCATAATACTTCTCGGACAATAAATACATCATCAATGATTTTTTTGTGTCCGATCATATGTGTAATTCTTGACACAATTCGAGAAAAAAGGAGTAACGTACCAAATCCTAAATATGTTAAAAGGACCTAAAAAATTAAATAATTTAAGTTTCAGGCCAATGTTACAAAAAATCTAAATGGCTAAGACTAAATCAACTAATAATATAAAAAAATTAATATTACTAAAATATAAAATAGTTCACTTGAAAGAGATTAAATAAAATAATAATTATAAAAGAAAAACTTTTGAGAGGTATGATGAATATAGTTAATATTAAAAATATATATAGTTTAAAAAGAATTTAACTTTTTTTAGAAAAATATGAAAAATAAAATAAAATATTGAAAAAAATTTGAAAAATAGAAGTTAAATATAATAATAAAAACCATAATGAACACAATAATCAGTAAAAATAACAATATTAATTAATCAAACCATTTCAGCCCATTTCTAATTAACTTCAAGAAACCTCCAAGAAATAATGAAATAATAGCAAAAGAGAAGATAACAGAGAAAGTAATGGCGCTACTTAAAATTCATTTAAGGGGAGACAGAAGCAAGAGTTACAGAGAAAAGGAACAAACAGAGGGTGTAGAAGAAAAGTTACCTTTAAATAGGACGAATTTGCAAATTCATCGGACAATCAGAAACAAGAAATTTGAATTCACAGAATTACAATTATTGATAAAAACCAAGAAATCAGTGCCAAAAAATAAGAGAAAGAAGGGCAAAGAATACAAGAAAGCAATGCCAAGAAACCAAGAAAGCAAAAGACAGTGAAAAGAAATCAAAAAAACAAAGCAAAAGAACCAAGAAATTAGGCAAGAATCAATAAACCAGAAAACAAAAGACAGTAAGAAATCGAAAAACAATGCAAAAAAAACCAAGAAACAAGAAACCAGTGTTAAAAATCGAAAGAAACCAGAAAACAAATGACAGTGAAAAGAAATCAAAAAAACAAAGCAAAAGAACCAAGAAACAAAAAATTAGTGCCAAGAATCCAATAAACCAGAAAACAAAAGACAGTAAGAAATCGAAAAACAATGCAAAAAAAACCAAGAAACAAGAAACCAGTGCCAAGAATCCAATAAACCAGAAAACAAATGACAGTGAAAAGAAATCAAAAAAACAAAGCAAAAGAACCAAGAAACAAGAAATTAGTGCCAAGAATCCAATAAACCAGAAAACAAAAGACAGTAAGAAATCGAAAAACAATGCAAAAAAAACCAAGAAACAAGAAACCAGTGCCAAGAATCGAAAGAAACCAGAAAACAAATGACAGTGAAAAGAAATCAAAAAAACAAAGCAAAAGAACCAAGAAACAAGAAATTAGTGCCAAGAATCCAATAAACCAGAAAACAAAAGACAGTTGGAAATCGAAAAACAATGCAAAAAAACCAAGAAACAAGAAACCAGTGCCAAGAATCCAAGAAACCAGAAAACAAATGACAGGAAAATCAAAACAAATGACAGTGAAAAGAAATCAAAAAAATTGTCAAAACCCAAAAAACCTAAAAACAGTGTTTAAGAAACCAAAGAATCCAGACTTACATTTTCCTGAGATTTTTTTTTCGTTCAAGAAACTGTCTTACAGATGACCATCGTGATTAGCAGGAGCAAGGAAGACATAAGAAAAAAAAAAAAACTGCAAATCAAGAACAAAGAGAAAAAACTCTAATTAATCATAATCAAGAATTCAATTTAAAGAAATAAAAATCAAAAGAAACAGCAAAAAAACAGAAGAATATTAGAGATTAAAGAATTACAGCAGAAAACAAACCTTCTTCTAAGATTAAACAAGAAGAACTGTCGGGTCAGGCCATGTAGTTGGAAGAATTGACCCAAGAAACATTCAAAAAGAGAGGGGAAAGTCGATCGAGAAAGAGAAAGAAGGAAATTGAGTATTGATTGGATGGGTTTTGATGATTCTGAAGAAATGAATGAGAAGGTTCTGTTCTATATATATATATATAGATATATATATATAAGAGACCCGTTGTAGAGAACTTTGAAGAGAGCCGTTGTCTTTTCACAGCCTCTTTTAGGAAAAGGGGAAAAAAGGAAAAAAAAAGGTCTTTCTCACACACTTTGACTTTTCTTTACTACTAATTAAGAAAGTGTTAATTATATGGGCCTTTTAAGTTAGCCATTCACGAATCAGCATATTGAAATTTACTACCACAATATATGGGCTTGTACAGTAACCACTTAGTTGGGCCTTTTCAGTGGCCCAAACTAATGGGGATTCTTTTTTTTCCTCTAATTAATTTTAATTTTTCAAACATAGAAACTTTTTGCTAAGAAAGAGTGTTAAAAAGACATTTTTAAATCAATTCTCATTTATATTAGTTCCGTTTTAGTTGGGGTTGGCTCGAATGAACTAGATTGATATATCACGAGAGAAAATTTTGACCCCGAATTAGTTGCATACATGATTCAAAATTCTAACCTTTAATCTCGCATGCATAACTTGAATTTTTTTAAATAAAATCTCCAATTCGAATTTCAAATTTTAAATTTCAAAATAATTTATGTGATAATTCTTCTCACATAGTAAATACATTAAAAATATATAAAATACACATCGTAAGAGGCATATTCTCAATGTGCTTATTATATTAGGCTGTTTAGCATATCCTTTATTGATTTTACTATTTATTTTTCGAATATAAACGTATAAAATATATAAATACTATTAGCTTGGAAACTCCGTTAATAAGAAAATCCAGCCAGATCTGACCTCTTTCTCTCTCTATATATATATCTACTCTCCACGGGGGCTCCGAGTCAAAATTGTTAATGGTACAGTGCTTCTGTTCTGTTCCATCACTCTGACGACGCTCCTCTGCTTTACTAGTAAAAAAAAGACGGAAAAGGAAAAAACTAAACAAAGAAGAACCGATGCCCGAGGACTCTTCGGCGGTAGGCATAGACTACGTGATGGAGAAGGCTTCCGAACTACACTTCTCCGGATTGCGTTTTGATAGTCTTCGTTCTTCTCCATCTTCTTCTCCTAGCGCTTCTTCTACTCCGACTGCGCCTTCTGTCTCTATGCTCTCCGCTGACTCCACGACTAAACAGCCTTTCGTGATTGGTGAGTTGAAATGTGAATTGCTGCCGATTGTAGGTGATTTTGAAATTTTTTAGGTTAAAGGTTTTCATTGGTTGAAAATTTTTTTTGCACTAAAGTATGAGAAAGTAAGCAACATTTTATCATTAATGTTTAAGTTGATTTTAATTATTTTTTCAATATTTTTATGGAATTTATGTAGCCAGATTAGTTTTGATAATTGTTTGTTGTGAATTATGTTGGAATTGTTTGATTACTGGTGGTTTAATGTTCTACAATTATTTAGCGATATAATATATATTCATTATTTTAGGAAAGGGGGTTATGTTTGAATAAATATTAAAATAATATTGTATTATATAATATCTTATGTTTCATTTTTTGAGCAGGAGTGTCTGGAGGAACAGCTTCAGGTAAAACAACTGTGTGTGATATGATCATTCAACAACTCCACGATCATCGTATTGTGCTAGTCAGTCAGGTAGATTGAAAATTTCTAGAGAAATTTTTTTAGTGTTTATCTTATCTTTTTAGTGCTAGTTAGTAAGGTAAATTGAAAATTTGTGTTAATAATTTATTTTTTAAAGAATTCTTAACAAAGGAAATGCATAAATATTTAAAAATATAAATAGTAAAGTTGCTTATACACGAAGTTTTTATTGCTCCTATTTGATTTATAAGTTATTGGTATATATACAGGATTCTTTCTATCGAGGTTTGACAGCAGAAGAATTGAAACATGTACATGAGTATAATTTTGATCATCCAGGTAATCAAAATTGTGTATCTTCAGAATGTATTGTTGCTGATAAGCAATCATGTAGGGATGTTATGATTTCCTAGTATCTGCAATCATATGATTCTTTCATTGCAGATGCTTTTGACACAGAACAGCTTGTTGAGTGCATTGAAAAGCTCAAGTCGGGGCACCCTGTGCAGGTTCCGATATATGATTTTAAAACTCACCAAAGGAGCGTGGACACTTTCCGGCAGGTACTAATTTTTCTGATACGATGATAGATTACTCATTCTGACGGTCTTTTCCTGTGTAATACATACATCTGTTTTCTCCTCCATCTCCTGGAATTGGAAATTTCTTCTTCATATTTGCATATTGAAATGTAGGATCCATGGATGTGACGGTATTCAAACCTCTAGCCATGGATCCTTGAGGAGGAGGTTTTTAACATTCCCTTTGCGAAGAAAAAGAAGATTTCAAGAAAATAAGTATATTTATAAACTTGGTAAACTTGATTGCATTTTTTTGACCTTTTAATTATATAGAATAAAGAAGTAGTAGAAATTTATCATTCAATGCATGGATGATTTAAAGAGAACTTTATATTTAGAGTGTGGCTGGATAATTTTTGTTAAATATTTGCAACTGTCCCTCCATGTGGAGTTTGGCTTAAGTATGTGAAGTTGAAAAGTGTTACAACTTTAAATTTTTGCTGTTATTTCTTTTGCTCAAAAGAATTTCCATTTTTCTGTAAATTCTTGAAATTTTAAAATTTCTTAGGTAAATGCTTCGGATGTAATAATTTTGGAAGGAATTCTTGTATTTCATGATCAACGTGTTCGCAATTTGATGAATATGAAAATCTTCGTTGACACAGGTTCTACTTCTTTACTCATTGTTGTTACTTTTATTTTTATACATGATGTGTTGTTACCTTTTCACTTCTTTAATCAGTATTGGCTTATTAACAATGTTATCTTACCTTGAATGAATGTTGCTCATATAAATTGTTTAAGGTTTCATCCTTAGATGAGTAATGCTAATTCTCTTATTTGTGATGATGCAAGATGCTGATGTGAGACTTGTTCGTAGAATAAAGCGTGACACAGTTGAAAGGGGCAGGGATGTTGATTCAGTGCTTGAACAGGTAAGCTGCCTGATCTATCTTCTTTTCAAGGGAGCAGCTCTACTGTCAATTCTATACTGTATTTTTATTTTTTTTAATACACAAATTCATTATTTAAATAAAAAGATACGTGGATGGATTAATAATTAAGTATTAAAATAATATTTTATTATTATTAAAATTTGTCTAAAATTTAATAGGTATTTTGATTTATATTTTTGAAAAAGGTTATTGACTTAAAAAATTAACACTTCTCTATAAATATTTAGTTGTATTGAAGTATTATATTATTATTCAAATACATAGATAGTTCCATGCTTATAACAGATAAAACTAATTAAATATCATTAAGAATTAGTTAAAAATTCGGATTTCTGTCAAAAAGTTATTTATAACACAAGATATATTAAATGGATTTATAATTAGCCTTTTAATGTATTAAAAGTTAAATATTAGAACATGTTAACTATTAAAACATAACAAAAATATAAAAAATGATTTTATCACTATACAGACTAAAAATATTAATTAATTATTTTATAAAGCTATTTATGATTAATAAAACTATCTTCATAAAATTGTTACTGCCCTTAAAATCACACACGTGGCTCTGGTTGTCCAAAAATACCATGTATTTTTCTGCATGACTCACGAACCTTTTGCTCTTCATTTGAGTTGATTTGGGTATAAAATCTTAATTTGGTTCTTCAACATCTCAATTTTCTAGTTATGACTTTTGATGGACTAATTTGCCAACAATACTTTATGCAGATATTTATTGTGGTTTTTTTCTGACTTTTGAACCTACTCCTCGTTTAGAACTTCTTTTGCTTGCAACTCATTCTACTACTCTCTCAATAGTTTTATTTTAATTTCAATCACCTCATAATGAATTTATGGCCTTTTCATCTGTTGTTTATGCAGTATGCCAAATTCGTAAAGCCTGCTTTTGATGATTTTGTTCTGCCATCGAAAAAATATGCTGATGTCATCATACCCCGAGGAGGTGATAATCATGTTGCTGTTGACTTGATTGTCCAGCATATACGAACAAAGCTTGGCCAGCATGACCTTTGCCAAATTTATCCAAATGTTTATGTTATCCAGTCAACCTTCCAGGCATGTATAAATATAAAAGATACTTAAAATCTTCTCCTCAGTTCCACATTTATGCAATTTTATGATGTGGATCATGAAAGCAAGATATTCATGATATGTATAGATTATAGCTCGTTACAATTAATCATAACTCTATCATTTGATAGTCATCACTAAACTTGGTTGAATGAACATATCATCAGCTGGATTACTAGAAAGAATTTGCTTCTGAAAGGTTAATGTGATGAAATGGTATCAGGGATAAGATAAAAGGCATCCATTTTTAATGATAGTCATTTTTTTTTTTTTTTGTGAATATCACATATAGGATTACTTGTGCTCATTTCCTGTTTGCAATACAAGACATAGGGGTGTGATTCATGACCATATTATCTATTTTTAATTTGGCAATATGTTTCCTTTTTTACCCTTGTTTTGTTCACTTTATTGTCCTTTTGGGTTTTTGTTTTGCAGATTAGAGGTATGCACACACTAATTCGTGATCGAGAAATATCAAAGCATGATTTTGTTTTCTATTCGGATCGGCTTATTCGCCTGGTAATTATATATATCATTTCATTTATTGGAGAATCTTATGCTTAGTTTCTAGTTAGAATTAAATATCAGAACAGATTATAAAGTTGAACTACATCTTAGGTTGTGGAGCATGGCCTTGGACACTTACCATTCACTGAGAAGCAGGTAGTCACGCCAACAGGTATGTTATAGATATTGAAATGACTTATGACAAAAAGTTTATGGAGAGAAGTTTGAGTTTTATGTAGAGGTGTCATACATGTCTACTACTTTATGGCACTTTATTGAAAAATCTCAAACTACATACCAGCTGGTCTCATTTAACTATAATTTAACTGGGGGCTGGTGTTTCTATTGCATTTGATTCAATCGAGTGTTGTTATTTTCAATGGAAAAGAAGTCTAGGCCAGTGTAGAAATGAGGCTGATCTTTACAATGTATGGATGTAAGCACAAAAGTCTACTCTTTCATTTTGAATGTAAGCTCAGACTGTTGTAAATTCTATATCCTAACTGCTGTATGAAAGAAATTGGTCCTTTTCACTGCATAAATTGAGGGGATTGGTTTTTAACTTACAGAGAATTTGTTGATATTGTGTTGTAGGGTCTGTGTATACCGGTGTTGATTTTTGCAAGAAACTGTGTGGAGTTTCTATTGTTAGAAGGTAAGATTAAATCTGGTATTACTGATATTTTTCTGGTTTAAAGTAATTTACCTGATTGGTGGATGTGTGATGTTGATGGTCAGAAAATTCAGATCCAACTTCTTCTATTTTTGGGGAATGGAAGCCTATACACTTTTGTTTAAATGAGAATCTTTTCCTGCCAAAAGAATAAAACACTGTCATCATTTTGCATGTGTAAGTTGAAAACCTAGGGCAATGATCTTGTTGACTCAAGTGGGAACAACTTCCTAAATACACTTCCTCCTTTTATCTGTTTCCCCATTCCTTCCTGGTGGCAATCATTTTTGTGTTTTTCCATGGAATTACTTTCACAATATAAATTATAATAAGACATTGGATTTTTATCAATAGAGCTTACCTGGTTTCCTTTTTCCCTTTTTGTTTCTATTTGGATTTTTATTTTTGTAGTGGTGAAAGTATGGAAAATGCATTGCGTGCATGTTGCAAGGGTATTAAAATTGGGAAGATTCTAATCCATCGTGATGGCGACAATGGGAAACAGGTTATTTTTTTTCCTTCTGATTTTTACATATCCTATTAATGCTTTTCTTTTCTTGATGGTTATTCTGTTGATGGGCACAGCTGATATATGAGAAACTTCCCAAGGATATATCAGAACGCCATGTTCTGCTCCTGGACCCAGTTCTTGCTACAGGTAAACCTCATAAACAATATTACTTTCATACTCTGTCTTCTGAATCAGCTGACTCTTGACATTTAAGAAGAAAAGGAGTACCTTACATATCTTAATTCCTTGAAGGTAACTCTGCTAACCAGGCAATTGACTTACTGATACAAAAAGGTGTCCCGGAATCGCATATTATTTTCTTGAAATCTCATTTCTGTAAGTTCTCTTTCTGCTATAAAACACTCTAAGATGATTTTCCTTTTTTTTCCTATTTTGATGTTTTGATAGATTATTCTGTTCGGCGTGTCAATTGATGACCTCTATTCTTCTGATATCCCTAATTTTGTTAGGCACCAGAGGGAATACACTGTGTTTGCAAGCGATTTCCATCCTTGAAAATAGTCACATCAGAGATTGATCAGGCATTGAATGATGAATATCGTGTTATACCGGGCATGGGAGAGTTTGGTGATCGATACTTTGGGACTGATGACTGATTGACATGAGATATATTATGATTTGGGAATCTTTTGCTGGACGTATTCACCCAGTAATTTCCCTTGGAAAAGAACCTGCGAAGATTTTTTTTTTTTTTTTTTTGTTCATAAATACTATGATAAAATGTTACTTGATCCTCCTTGATCATAACTTTGATGTAAAGAATTTATCGGCGACTGACGACAAGTTCAATTATTGAGGTTGAAAGTGTTCATAATATCTGCCTTCTTTTTTATTTTTATTTTTATAAATTAATATCTGCCTTTCTTAACTGTTATTTGGGTTGCCCTTCAATTTATAGTCTAGTCTCTTAAATTGAGATTTACAGTTGGGATTTCAATCTGTAAGTTTCCTCCAGGTCATAAATTCTCAAGTCTTTTTTTTAAATGCCACAGAGAATGGAGTTTTTCTTTATGTTCCGTGATTGACAGATTTCCCTGTTTTGCCTGAAATTCTTATTAGCAAAGCATGTAGATATATATATATATATATATTTTTTTTTTTTCAGTGGAAACATATGAAAAAAAAAAAAATTAAAAGAACGAAAAAGGTTATGAATACATGAATTATTCAAAAGGCAAATAGAATGGATTGGATATAGAGAGTCGTGCTCTGGGAAACCTAGAGAAACGGTGTCGTCAAACGGTGCCTCCTTCTGGGTTTTGATTGAAGATATTTCCTTCCCGCCACGTCCAGGGAACTCAGAGTGAGCTGGGAAGTTTATCCTCTTTCTTCAGTGAAGTTCTCAACCTGCTCGGATTCCGATGCCTGTGGCGGCAATCAACTTCCTCCTTCCTCTTTCTGTCTCAGCTTCTCCATTACCTCCCCTTTCTCGTTTCACATGCCAGGCTACCAAAGCTCCTCCCGCCGTACTCACTGAAAAGAATGGAGAACCTCCATTGGCATCGGTCTCCAAAAGTTCTAACCCTAATAAAACCATTCCATCCTCCTTGACCTGTGCTCTTCAGTGCTCTCACTTCCAATCGTACGAAAACTCGTCTTGGTGTTTGATTTTTTTTTCCCCTCCTAATTCTAATTTACCGGAGTCCAGTGTTTTTAATTTTTACTTTGGAAGTAATTTTGCAGGTGCTCGGGTTGTACGTACGAGTATAATCTTCAACACCCTCCTATTGTTGATGAGGCTGCGGAATTCTTCAAGAAGCTTGGCGTTTCGGATTTCACCTTTGATAGTTGTAGACTGGTAAAATCAGATTGTTCGCTGTTTTAATCTCGATTTTTTCGCTCGGCAATTTAATATAATGCTTTGCAGTGGGGATGGAGATGCCGTGCAAAACTTGCTGTTCGGGGTTCTTCAACTGAGCCTCTGATTGGGCTTTATCAGGAGGGTACTCATAACGTCGTTGATATTCCAGACTGTAAAGGTTCCCATCTTCCATTTCATGCAATGCCTGTCTTAGAGTGAACAACTCCATAATTACTAATTACTGGAATTGTTGGTTCTGTAGCTCATCATCCCAGCATAAATACGGCTGTAGAACTCCTGAAAAAAGGCTTGTCTCTCGACAATTTTCCTTTAATAAGCTTCTTATTTTTAGTCTGATATCATATATCTGAATATATATAATGGCATGAAATCCTTTTACAGGAATGGCAGAAATAGACATTGTTCCTTATGATGAAGATCAAGGAACTGGTGAACTTAGATACGTTCAGGTGATGTATCTATGTTCTTTTCAGGGAAAAAGAGAAATGCATTAAACCATATCCAAACAAACTTCAGTACAAAATCGAATCAGGGGACTAGCTAATCCAAATGATGGAATTAGTAACACTTAATGCATAAATAGAAACTGTATGAGCTGGCTTATTACATTTTCTATGAAAATAATTTATAGCTAGAAGAACATCACAAATATGTTACCAGAGCCTTATAATTAATGTATTAGAAGTGGAATTTTAAATCAAAAATATGTTTATTTTTTGAAAGTAGATAATTCAACTTTAAACATTTTGTAAACATTCAGTATGGGGAATAGAGAGGTTTTTATAGATGTCAACAAGTTTTTAGTGTTTTCATATTCTTTCTTTTATAATAACAAATGAAGTTTTGATATTTCAGATGGCCGTGACTACCTATGACACATCTCTCCCTACTTTCCAAAGATATAAGAATGGTATGCAAATGTGTCACTTCGGATACTGTTTTGCTTCTTGCTGAGTGAACCTTTTACTATCAATGTTTTGATTTCTGATTAGCTTTATTGCAGGTAAAGTGCAGGTTTCTTTGGTATGGAATTCTAGAAATGAAAACTCTCCTAGTTCAGAAAAGTTGAAGGCTCTAGCATATGTAGGACCTTCAAGGTTTATCAACTGATATACATATTGTTAATTAATGTAGTGATTTCTCTCATAAATGATTTCCATGTCTGAAATTGTCTGTAGTTCCTGTGGAGAAATGGTGGCCCAAAGGGAAAAATCAGTGTGATTCATTCTGTTTGGGCTAATTTTCAAACATCAACTAATAATGTAAGTAGGCTTATCTCCTCTTTTTCTCACACATACACGGCATAGAATTATGAAGGTGCAAGAAATGTAAATTTTCTTGTTGAAACCAATAAATTTTTGCATAAAAGATATTACAGTATTTGAAGAACTAAGCTAAATGAAATTCAAATGCAGAAATGGAGATGCAAGTGTATTTCAATAGGGACAGTGAAGATTTTATTTAAGTGTTTGTGTATTAATGATGCTTAAGTTGTTGAATCTTTCATGTTTTCAGCCCTTGATATTACTTGGTGTTTATTTAGGTTATTTTTGGGAATCGATGGAGACATTTGTTTGGGGAAAGTGACTTATGGGAACATGTTGGAGGAATTGATGTCTCTTTGGCTCCGTCTAGCTTTGGTCAAGCAAATACAAGGGTAGAAATCTAACCAAATAGCCTGTCTGTCATTTTTTACCTTGCAATTTACATATTCCTTCAGCATTTCTATCTGCCCTAATCTTCCCTCCCTCCACATGGAAAACTTGATTTTTTGGTTGTCACATTGGTTCTCATGATTGCTTCATATGTTGGGCAGGCTTTTGACACTTTGCTCCGGAAGTTACAGAAATGTGTCCCCAATGGCACATCAGTTGTTGATCTTTATGCAGGAGCTGGTGTCATTGGATTATCTTTGGCAGCCATGAGGAAATGCAGGTAAGATAATTGCTTTTTTTTTTTTTTTTTTTTTTTTTTTTTTTTGGGGGTGGTGGGGGTGTTCAAGAGTTTAAATTTAGTGATTTCCTTTGTAAAGGTCCACTACAATTCAACAATTTTTCTTGACAGGTCTGTAAAGTGTGTTGAGGTTAACAAAGAGTCAAAGATATCCTTTCAGAAGACACTTGAGCGGTTGCCATCTACTCTTAGTTGCAACTTAAGCTGGCATCAGGCTGATGCATCAGTGGTTAGTGCCGATAAAACAGAGAGTTCTTTATATGTATTAGTCTATGAATCTGTGATTTTGTGGTTTTTTACATCCTAAAAGTTTTGCAGGATCCACTATCTTGGCTAGTGGGATCAGATGTTGTTGTGGTTGATCCTCCAAGGAAGGGGCTTGAACCTTCTCTGGTCAATGCTTTGCAAGCTGTGTCATCAATGGAACTCAAAAACAAGTCTTCGCAAAGGTAGTTTGAGTGGTAATACATCTAATTAAAACAAACTTTTGAAATGTAGCATATAAAAGAGGGATGTTTATGATTTTTCCCTTCTATGAATAATTACAGTCCATCTATAAAAACAAAAGATGAAAAGAGGCCATGGATTCTACGAGCCAAAGAAGCTTCAGTACAATGGAAAGAAACAACTGCACTAGAAGAAAGTCAGTCACTTCCTGAAACTCTTATTTATGTAAGCTGTGGATGGCATAGTTTTAAAGAGGTAGATTAACTCTTATAATTTCCAGCAAAAAAAAAAAAAAAAAAGATTAACTCTTATAATGAAAATTGCAATCTCTCTCTCATGTTCCCTGACAAGATCTCCCTTATTTTTTCTGAGAAGAGATGTCCATTAGAACAAATGTCAAATTTAGTGTCTATATTGCAGGATTGCATTTCACTTCTGTCCAGCAAGGCATGGCAATTGGAGAAAGCGTATGGTTTTAATTTCTTTCCTGGCACAGAGAGGTATTGTTTTCTCTCTTTATTTCATTTCCCCTTTTGTGATCGCAGTCTTTTATCTCATTCTTATACTTCTGTAGCCTTGAATCTTGTTGTTGATGTTGAAATTTTTTTGCAAAGTTTTTAAGTCAATCTAATTTATTTTCCCAAAGACGATAAGGAAGACTTTTTTACCTTTTATTAGTTGTAAGATTGAAGTCACTGAAAGACACAGTGACATCTGATGCTAGATTTGACACCCACTTGGGCTAGAAGAAAAGGGGCATATTGTGCTAGGAGCATCGATCTTTTCATGTAGTCTTAGCAACTCAGATTTATTAAGCAATCCTCAAAGGTGTTGTAACCTCCTGCCAGTACTTACGTTAAGTTTCCTGTTTCTAGATTATTTTGAAGAAGCCTAAGCATACCATTGCCTGGTTCCTTAATGTGTGTTACAGAACTTCACATTGCATTTGGCGGTAGCAATAATCTTTTGAGCTATGATTCTTCAACTTCAACATTTTATTTTCTTGAAACAGTAACTACTAAAGTTGAAGAGAACAAAAATGAAATGAATAATTAGATGAGAAATCTAGAAGAAAGTGAATTTCAATCAAAGATAGTTCCTTGTCCTTTTTCTGCTTAAAGGTTGCTGGACTTGCTACTGGGGATTATGTGGCCATATGTAAATGGAAATTTTATTTAATTGCTAGGAATCAATGGTAGGAGGGGTCATCCACTAATTATTGCAATCATTTCATTCTCATGTAGCTACAACTTCATTTCTAAGTACAACCATGTGACAAAATTTACTGCTGTAGATGCAAACTCGTTTTACTATAAATAGTTTACAAATTGAAGCATGAAATATGGATGCAGCATTGAGATCCTGGCCGTGTTCAAAAGAGGTACAGTGGTGAAAAAGAAAGCAGGAAAGAACAAGAGATGCTCCAGAAGTGCATGAGAAGTTCAAATGAAGCTCAGAAATGGATGTGGAATAGAACCTAGATAGAATCAACACAATGTTTTGGAAGATATGCTGCAAAAAGTAGCTATTTAAAATGATAGCCAAGTATTGATCTCATCAGGAAGATGGATTTGGTGCGTGTGAAGTAAGGAAATTATTCGCTGTTCTACATGTGATATACAGTCTCACATTGCAAAATATTTTGCACACTTGTGGTTCACCCTTTGTATGAAATTTGATAAAAAAAAAATGCAAAACTAAAGAAGGTCCGAAAGAATTTCAAAAGAATATATCCGTTGATAGTAACAACTGTTGTATTTTCTGACTGGGGAAGCTCACTGGCTCTTTTTTCCCTTGGTCTTTTCCAGATGAGGGAAGGCAGTCAAAATGTTGTGGGCCCTCAAGTCTTGCCTAGTCAAGATTCCCACCACAGGGGACACCTGAAAAGATAGCAGAACTTCAGTTTATTGATGCAATTGTAGCCAATTTTGAATATTGTGTGTATTTTACGTCATATTACTGTGTTGTGTAATGCTTTTTCTCTTTATAAACAAGGAAAATATAATAATTTTTTTTTTATATAAGGAATTATGAAGTAGAGATTTCAGCAGATAATGCTTCACAGTGTATGAACTCACCCCAGCTGCTTGATATTTGGGTACGATGAGCATGTGCCGTAGTCCCACCTGCCTGAAGAGTACCATGGCCTTTGCTACTGACATGCTCTCAACCACAGTGTATGGTGTGGTGTTTGTGAGGGGATGCAAGTCAACGAACATCTCCATTTCCTCCGTCGACACAGTGATATCATCGATTTTGAGCCACCTTTCCGCTAAATCCACTGAGGTAAATTTTTGTCTTACTTCCCACTCCTCCGTTCTCCTCCTCTCTTGCAGGAACCACTTCCTTTTCAGTACTAAAAGAAGATGAACTCTGAGGACCAGTCCATGCAATTCTGTCGCTCCAGTTGGCAGTCCAGTTGGTGGAACTACCCCTTCATCTAGAACAGGGAAGCCGTTGTGTGTTGTGTTTCTGAGGACCTCCACAATGCGACCAACCTTCTCAATTCCACAAAGAGTAACTACTGGTGGCTTAACATCAGCCAGCTCCCCGACAGTTATATTTCTCATCCATGGCTCCGGATTTGCATCCAAGAAAGGAAGCCCTTTCAATTCGAGGATTATCTCGTATATGCTTGGATTGAAGCAATCTCCAACGGTTTTTGCAATCAGGAGTACTAGCATTGTTATGGGTAGAAGAAGAAGGTTGTTTGTGAGCTCTAGAAATATGACACACAAAGAAACTGTCATCCTCATTGAACCAGCCATGAGGGCAGCTGCACCCAGGACGGCATAGAGCCCTCGGTCAATCTTTGTGTATGGTGCCATGGCAATTCCCAGGAGACGACCGTAAGCAGAACCCATTAATATGATGGGAAGAAAGAGACCAGATGGAACAGCAATTCCAAATGTGATGAGTCCTAGAATGTAGTAAAGAACAAAGAAGATACTGAGGGAGAAAACATCGAACTCTGCTGGAGTGTTGATGGAGAAAATGTTGCGGACTGCATCATCATTAGTTGTGAGCAGAGTGGCTAGGTCATTGTAATACCCATTTGGGCAGTTGAATTGCTTGAAGTTCCCTGTTCCTTTTGAAGTGGGACAAACCTCTGGAAAGGAGGGATCACAAGGTTTACAGCTAGCAAGGAATGGAAGCCCGTACATGCATACAGAGGTGAAGAGTGACACTGAGAGGGCGAGTAGGAGTTTATGAAATTTGCCCTTCCTGCAACAGTACAGTCGTCTCAAATTGGATTGTAAGAGTACATCACAGAGAAGAATAGATAGTTGTAAAGATAGAATTGAGTGCTTACTCGTTGATGAGATTATAGACCCTCAAGACTTTATGGAGAAGATAGTTGTAGAGGGCCCCCAGAAATCCACCAACTACGCCAATAACAACTACAGGGATGAGGTCTTCGACGTGGTATCTCACTGTGACACCACTTACATCAAACATTATTAGCCCTCCTCTTCCGAAAAGCCCACAGTTTCCAGATTTGCAGTATTCAATGAAAGCCCTGAGCACTACCACCACAACGGCTGTGCTGAAGAAAGTTCTCCACAGGAGGGAACTTCTCCACCATGTAGCCACCTCCTCCAGAGCAAAGAGGACACCACCCACTGGGGCGCGGAAAGCAGCGCAGACCCCTGAAGCGGATCCACATGTAATGATATCTCTTCGGTCACGGTCATTATTGAAGTAACGAAGCCAGCTCCATTTAATACGGTAGTTGTCTGGCCCTCCTTGACCCAGTAAAGAAGCAATGCAGCTTCCAATGTGCACCAGAGGACCTTCCTTGCCTAGGTCTAAGTTTGCAGAAACTGCCCCTATGCTTCCGATGATCTGAAATTAAATCAACATCTATAGCATTAAAATGGCTCCGAGCCATATCGTCGATACTCCTCTATCGCCTTGGGACATATCTACCTTGAACAAGACTTCCTTGTGCTTCTATTGTCCTTGGAGTACGTATCTATCTTAGATGCATCAGGCTTTCCTTTGCATATTTATCTAATAAATAGCCATTTGGGTAGTGGAAAACGTGAATTTCATTACCAAGCAGATTCTAACATTATTTATCCGTTGTATGTGCATGGACAATAGATAAGGTTGGCTGCAACCGATGATTACTAGTAATTCTATAGATAGAATGAGAACCCACCTTGACAATCAATGTTGTGGCTCCGTACATATTGGGGGTGTCAACCCCATTGAGATAAGCTTTGATTTCAGGTATTCCGGGTCCTGCTGCGGTGGGTGCAAAAAACACACAGAGAAGAGCAGCAACGAGGGTAAGAACAAAATTTGTGCCAGTAAAGAACAAGAGGCCTGCCAGGTACCTGCATCCAATCAAGCAGAGGTGAGTATTATACTTTGATTCCAGCTAAGGATAGGATGATTGTTCAATCTATCAATAACCATTATCCAATACAGAATGGCTGAAACGCAACATAAATACAGGGGACTCCGGCGAAACCTTTTATTCTCAATGTATTTGACTACTTCTAGTCCTTTATAGCCTGCAATGTTTTCAACTGCTAGATTGATGAGGCTTGCAATCAACCCTGTTAGAAGTCCAACTAGGAATGCTAACGACCACTTCAAGAAGACATACTGCAAAACTTGGATTCTTGATCTGCTTCTCCAGTCATGCTTGAAGAGATCATTTTCATTGATCCTACGTGAAAAAGAAAAAGAAGATAAGCTTTTATGTAAGTTGAATGAAATATTTTGGAATTCTCAAGAGTGAAATGATTGATTGACTGCAGGAATCTCAATGCGGAGAAAAAGGATAATCCTATGACAACAGGAGATGACTGCTGTATTCTTACTCATAGTCAAGGCTCTCAATGTAGGAAACTTTGGCTCCAATCATGGCAAGCGGACTGGAGGAAAGTGTACGGTTCCTCTTGAGCAGAGGCTGATGAAGTGAGTTGCTCTCTGGATCTCTCTCCTCATTTTCTTCTACTCCTTGGAAGTAGTTATTTGCAGCTTCTGTAACTTGATTGTGGGATTCCTCCATCAGGACGAGTAGGAAAAAAAGAAGGTTGGGGAGGTGTGGGGATGCTCAGAAGCAGAAGCTCCTCCCTCCGGCAGGTTACAGTTGAAAGAGAATTGCAAACTTTAAAATAGAGAAACGGAAGAACCTCGTCTCTCTCTCGTGGTATATAAAGGGCGAGATGAATCGGTCATATACTCTTGGCCACATTCATGTTCGGATCATGATAAAGGTAAGAAAGAAAACAAATACTAACTATGCTGGTGGCGCAATGTATGAAAGAGACGATAATTGAAAAGAACAGGTCCCAACAATTTGGGTAGAAGTAGGGAACGGGAAAAAGCTGATAAAGGTTGTAAAAAATAACTAGAGATAGAAATTTCTAGAATAGTAAATGGCTATCATCAATCAAGCATAAATGATCCTAATCCCCCTCTTTGCAGAAGACTCTGTATTTTCTTCTATTATTTTTCCTGTTCTTTGCCCTCTGGGGGGTGTGGGGGTAAATTCTGCACAGCCAGTTGTGAAATACTGGCATTTTTAATACATAAAACGAGTCAACACACTGCCATTTCATTCTCACGGCAGTGGGTTATTTTTGGTTGGGAGAAATGATTTCACAGATTGATGCCGTCATTTGCACCCTGAATCAAGTGGTATTATTAAAAAAATCTTTGTTGTAATCTTATCTTAAGTGCTTTTTGTCTTCTTATTGTTAGTATCCCCTAGTTGTCTTCTTAGGAGAATAATATATAATATATAGTTTCTAATCCTAATTGTTGGATTGAAAGATGACAGGTAAAAAATTAATTAACAAGTTATTTAATCAATTATAATGCTTTCACTTTACCTTTAATATGTTATGATTCTTTTTAATAGAAAACTTGGAGTGAAAAAGTGGATTTATTTTAAGAAATTGTACTACTCTTAGTAACATTTTTTCTCTCTTTTTTTTAAACAGAGCAAGTTGTCTCACGTCGCTGTATTATTGCAAGTGTGCTTAGGATGCAATCAAAAAATATCATTTTCA
Organism: Cynanchum wilfordii; assembly: GCA_025388415.1. Classification (NCBI taxonomy): domain Eukaryota; kingdom Viridiplantae; phylum Streptophyta; class Magnoliopsida; order Gentianales; family Apocynaceae; genus Cynanchum; species Cynanchum wilfordii. The sequence continues at coordinate 247,241 of JAHSUH010004136.1, forward strand.
CCTTTTTTGTTTTTTTTTTTTTTTCGTCCAGAGTTTAGTTAATGATTATTTTTTTATATATATATATATACCCAGTAAAATTTCATGTTATTATTAGGAGAATTTTGATGTGGTTTCACTCTGAATTAATTTTGACTCCCTGACAACAGATCTACGACAAAAGAACTTGGGTGATGACAGGGCTTTCTTTTTTAAACACATCTACCAATCCCATGAAAGAAGACGATGATGATGCCATACTGCATCGATTGGTCCTCTCGTGTCCACCATGAACATCTCGTGGCGCAGTGATTTGGTTTGGTGAGCCCTTGGAAAATTTTCAACTTTACCAGACGCAATGGTCGTTTCCGGAAGGACAGGTGTAGTGTGGAGAATGGAGAACGGAAATTGATCCAAGGGACCTGGTTATTGTGACCTTTCGAGGTAATGATAAGTCATCTTTCTTTATCCATTGCCACGTGGGAATATGCTTTTGCTTTCCATTTTTATCTCATATAACTACACCTTTCTTTCTTTTATATAATTAGATGCAGAGTTAGAATCTTTCTCAATCATAGAGCTATTGAGTTAGAGTTATTTTGTTGTGGTCTATTCTTTCAAATTTTTAATAATGATAACTCTACATATATTAAGTTCTTAAATATATTTTTAAATAAATTCTTTAATGAACTTCCCACATAACTTCATCAGTTTTTAAAAAAAAATTTTTTTTTTTTTTTAAAATTTTATTTTCATTAGTTATTGCTATATTAAACTCTTCAAAAATGTCTTTTCTTTAGATTTGTAAGAACTGGTGGTTAGGTGGCAGAACAACCATTTCATTTATAATCTTTATAGTAGTAGTAGTATCACAAATAATAAAAATGTTTTAAAAAAAAAATGTGGATTTTATCAATTTCAATTCATTAACGTCGGCGTCGTGTCCCCACTCCTGTTTTCACATGCCTATCATAGTGAACAACTGGAGAGGGGGGGGGGGAAGAAGTTGAAAAACTGCATAGAAAATGCTTCATGTGACACCCAAACTTAAAATAATCTTTATCTAATCTACCTTTGTGGGAAAAGAGGACGAAAAAGGTATCTTTTACTTGTATATTTTGGAGAATTGGATTTTTTTTTGGGTTTTGTATGCTATTTTGGTGTTTTAAGGGTAGTGAATTCTAATAAAAGAAGTTTGTGTGGGTGAAATTGGAGTAGAAACAGTAAAGTAGGAAGAGCCCCCATAGATGGATGATCTGAGAAGATGGAGATAACAGGAAAAAAAAAGATGGAAGTGGTTACTAGGAAATTCCGTTGTCGAGGCGCCAATTATTTTGATGACCCGATGTTTGAAAATGATGACTTTTAACAGGTGGCGCGTTTTCTAATTTCTACAACCACACACACACAAAAAAAAAAAAAAAACTCTTCTTTGATTGATTTTTTTTCTTATCCGTTCCCTCCTTAAATAAAAAAGGAGAAATAAATTGAGTTTTTTTTTTTATTCTTATTTGGTTGGCTGGGGTATGTGATTGCTGATTCAATCGAAAATCTTATCGCCGGCCATAGAAGAGAAGAGATGCAATCATAGAGGTAGGGTCCAGCAAAAGAACATATGGGGGATGATGTTGTAGCCACGTCCAAACCCCTCATTGTTCGGAATTATTTTCTTTTTGTTAGATCATGAATTGAAAAGTTTTGACTATTTCGAATTCAGTTTAAATTTTACTTGTAGAGTCTAACTTTTTATTAGAAAAAATTTTTTTCATTTTTCTTTGTGTTTATAGAGTCTAACTTTTTTTTTTTTTGTACCCACTTGGGGCACTTGGCCTGCGGAGCGCTCGCAGAGTTCAACTCTTACTCGAGGGTTATGGTCCGACTTAGAGCTTTTTAACATGACGCTAACCACTTTAGGGGATTCGAACCTTCAACCATCCGCCTTGGAGGAATGATTAAGAGTCTAACTCCCCCAAATTACCGAGTTTAGAGTCTAACTTTTATTAAAGAAAAATTTCACTCTAAACTCATAATGCGATTTGTGTCAAACTATGACTTACATATAATTATTGTTATTATTCTTACTAGGAAAGGAATGGATAGACAGTGACTGAGTAAGATAATTGATTTTGGGGGCCAAAAAAAATAATATATGCATAAAAAAGACCCATAGGAAGGCATGTAAGGACTCTATGAGTGTATAATCTTTCAAAGGGTATATGAAATGAGAGAGAGACCTCTTGATATAACAGAAAGGGTTTAATAGTTAGAGTCTCTTATAATTTGCCAGTCTGGCTTTCATAAATATAATTATTGTGCATAAAAAGAAAGTTGTTGTCAAAAATTTTAATATACAAACCATAAAAAGGACTTTTAAAACGCCTCTTGAATTAGTATCCTCCACAAAAGGACATCTTTATTTGTTCCTTTTACTATTATTGGACGGTGGAGAGAGTTAGGGATGGAAGAGCTTGGTTGTTAGAATTACTAATCCAAGTCAGAGATAAAGATTTAGTCTTGACTAAAGGGGGCATTAGAATACTGTTATATCAATAAGCGTGTTTAGAGAAATTAGGATTATCTTTAAAAGTCAATTTTATTATTTTTTTTATTTTTTATAATTACTAAAACTGCATATATATATATATATATATATGTGTGTGTGTGTGTGTGTATATTGTCAAAGCATAATTTCATACTTAGAAATATGTTTGGGTCTAATATAAAATATAGACTGAATTTCTATGGTAGGTGTTAGTATATTCACATACAAATAAATCACCAGTTTGATTCCTTTTGAGAGAAAATTCTACCTCAAATTTTAAATAGTTGCATGCATAAGTTAAAATTTATACATCGACCTTATTTAAGACAATAAAATTTCTTACTAACTCACATATAACTTAGAGTTATTTATTAGACATGAGGGCCACGTTCTCTCTTAATATATAAATATATATTGGAGTAGAGTATTCAATTCAAGTCATATTATTCATGCCAAAAATGTCATAACTCACGACCAAATAATATATTCTCTGATTTCAAGGAAGATTTCACGCTGCTAATTCGATCACTTGCATCATTTTTTTTTTTTTTTTTTTTGATAAAAAGGAAGAGATTTTATTTAATAATTATAAGGCTTGTAAAGGCTTATCATTGACTTCCCAAAATAACGGGTGAATTGAATATAAAGAAAACTTGTAAAAGGCTTCTTTCTTTTTTAATTATTGTTTTGGGATTGCTTACTCAAGTTCTGATATTCCCTCGGTTCACTTCTTTATCCTATTGAACCAAAATCTAAGTCCAACATAGATGATCATAATGAACAAAAGTATTTTACATAACAAGAGGGCCATGCCAACATTCTTGTGATCTGATTTCTTACTCTTTTCAAACCAAGGAAGAATAAAACTACAATATAATCCTCACAAGACCGCCCAGTTCTTTAGACACATTGAAAAGCCCAAAGTATAAATTGGTAAAGAGACAATTTGGCTTTAAAGCAAAGAAACAACAGTTATTGTAGTTGAAAAACATATTCAAGAAAGGGCACATTTGTCAATATCAGATTTTCTGCACTGATGATTTAGTCATGGTAGTTGAATGGACACTCATACTCAAAAGGGTAGAATCCGTTGGCCCTTTACTCCAAATTCCCCTCTTTTAGTAATGCATTGACAAATAATTATAACCACAACCAACATTGTTCTTCCATTTTTCTCTTTTCCCCCAACATACAAAAGAACTACAACAAGGAACAGATAAAAAGTAGTTGAACCAGTTGTGTAGTATTCACAATTACAACACCACTGCTAACAAAGCAAAGATGGACAAAATGTGTTCACAAACCAAAAACACATGATTACATTAACAGTGAGCCTCTCTAGAAGAAAAATGAAACCTAAAAGCAAAAAAAAAAAAATTAAAAGAAGAAAAAAGAAGAGAGATACAGCAATCAGTAGGGGAGATCACCATCAGGAAGATCCCAATTATCTTCATCATCTTCTTCTTTCTTGGTATCAGAAGTCTCCTGCTTGTCCAGAGGACCTCCACGTGAAAATTGTGTGCGTCTGTTATTGCATAAGAGGCCTTATCAAAAAATATCGATTTAACATGGAATATCTGATAACAAAGCATTCCTATTAAAAAGGTTTATCTTGTATATGGTGAATGAACAATGTGACTTCCTAGCAGGCTAGGAACAAGAGATGCATACATGCATAACATTAATTTTCACCTTTGTCAAAACAAGAAGAAGCAAAATCTTAAGTCTCTAACTAACTGTAAACCTACAAATGTGCGATTAGTAAGCTGCAAAAATGTCTGGCCCACAACCTACCAAAATGTGTGTGTAACTCATGCTAGAACTCCAATATAAGATGTCTAAACTTCTTAAACTATATGTAACATGCTTACAGCCATAGGAAACCAGTTAGAATGCTAACACTCAGCTCCCAATATTAAAGTTGAATTTCTTTTTATATTTTCTTATGGGGATATTGAACATCTTCAAAGACCTGTTTTGTGATTAACTCCACATATTAATGGTAATGCTAGGATGTCACCACAATCAATCACAAAACCTACATGATGACAGTTTACAGCATATCATATAGCAAGTTTAACTCATGACTTTCTTGAAAATCACCACCTAAGCAGCCATCTCATTCAACACCATATATACAATTGGCAGAGTAGAGCCTATCATAAATTCATAACTAGAATGAATTACATGCCTGCGGGTAGAAATCTATAGGTAATCTGCAATTGAAACTTTTCAAGACATTTGAAATGGGAACCGGAACCATGTAAAGTAAGCTTTCTACAATGAATATCTTATACGATTACTCCAATGGGAAAGAACGTATCAAGGTAGTCAAGCCAACATTCAATACACACACGCACAAAGATGACAAAAAAGGAAAATAAACCAGTAAAACAAGAGGTAGGGCAAAAGTACAGCTAACACCTGGAGGATGGAGCTGGGGACATTCGGAGAAATTTCAATTAAAAACCAATTAGAGTGACTGACCCTAGCTTTGTAGCATCATCCGAAAAAGGATATGAGTTTCCAATTCCATAACGCAAAAAACATAATAGTTCGAATTTTGAAATTCTCTAGAGAGAAAAAGGAAAAACTACCTTCGGCGATTGCGCCTGGCAGCATCTCGAGTCCTGCGCTTTTTCTCCTCCTGCTTGTTTTCGAAAAACCTTCTTCTCTTGCATTCTTGAATAACGCCAGCCCTCATGACCTCCCTGCGAAACCGATTCACAAGCTTTTCTTCGGGCTCGTTATCTTCCACGATGACCTGAACATTGTAACCCGAGCTAAAGAAAAGGGTATTGGTATAAGCAAGTGAAGGGCAAATGACGGACATCAGCTCACTGGAAGAAGCAGTTGATGATGGAAATTGCTGATTATCAGCGGTGGATAAAGACAGTCCTTCCAACCCATTTTTGGATCTCGAAGAAGAAGAGGAGACGGCCGGAAGTGGGAGCTGAGAAGGCGCCGGAGCTTTGATTGGCGGTGGTTTTGATGAAGTGAAGAAGGAGAAGAGATTGGCTACGGATGAGGAAGCCATTTGGATGGCTTCTGCTGTTTCAGTCCTTTTTCCCTTTTTCTTTGTTTTCCTTTTCTATTTCTTTCCACCGATAAATGGTTAATAATTTTAAAATAATTTCCATTTTTTTCTCCTAAAATTTGGGCTGTGGAAGACGGGCCGGGTGCATACTAGTCGGAATGGCCCATATAAAGTCCAATAATAATTATCATTTTGGGCCTTCAAAGCCTAATAAATTTTTTGGACACCAATTTTGGACTTATTTCCGTTCTCAAGCCTTATCTTGTCCAGGCCCATATTCATATATGGACAGTGGAATTTGACAAAAACTTTTCCCAAATCCAACCAACGGCCCGTTGATCCAATTAAAAAAAAATAATTTTGTTTCCTTTAAAAGAAAGTTTCGCTTTATATATAAAATAAGTTATTGGCTTGACACAATAAGAACACGAATTATGAATAATACAAGAAGTTTAAAAAGTAAGAGTTAAACTTTGACGGTGCAATATGGAAATAATGAGAATTCATCAAAACCTTAATTTAAGCAAAACATCTAGACAAATAAATAAAAGTGGAAAGCAAAATTTAAAAAAGTAATATATATATATATATATTTATGGAATCGAGAAAGGGGGTTATGACAGAGGAGTGCATAGAAAATGTGAATGATGTTTAGGTAATTGAGGATTAGTTTAATTTAATAAAAATTTTTAGTCTCTTAAGAGTAGTCTTCAGTCCCAATAAGATGCAGCAGAGTTTGATCTTAGCCAATTAACTCAAAATTTAGTGGACAATTTGCACTTATTTTATATATATATATGTGAAAAGATTGTGGGATTATTACCATAAATAATCTCTCTCTTTCCATCTCCAATTCTGTGGGTTTTAAAGCTGACAAATGGAACCGATTCTTTTTTTTTTTGTTTAATCAAACATTTCTTTCTTTAAAAGAAGGACACTTCCTCGTGCAAATGCTAAGCCAACACGATTATGACAAATGACTCTGAAAATTTGGGATTTCCAATTTTTTTTATTTTCTTTTTTTAAAGAAAAAAAAGGAAAGCCAAAATCCACCCACTAATCGGTGGACACACACCTCCTTAACCCATCATAAAATATTTACCCAAAGCTACCACTCCAACTAGTGTTTATTTTTATATTATCCTATTTCAAAAGTTTTTACTTTCTAGGGTTTCGGCGCGTCCCTTTCTTAGTTTTACAACTATTAGACCATGCATGTATAAAACACAAATCATTCACCAAAAAAAAAAAAAAAAAAAAAAAAAATGTATAATACACAAATCTTGTCAAGTGTTTGTGGCTAAGTTAACAGTAAGGTTGCTCTCAAACACTCTTATTGCCCAAAGGGTGGGAGTTCGACACTTCATTTCAGTCATAATACTGTCAGATTTTAGTGTTGGATTAGTCCGGTAAAAACCGGACACCATTACTATAAAAAAATAAAATAAAATACACAAATCTTCTTCTAAAATTTTTTTCATTTGTCACATTGACACTATAGGTTAAGGCTAGTCACAAAATATGTGATTTATTATTATTATTGTTTTTAATTTTTTTTTATGATTTGATATCTCCATCGGTTAATTTGGGAGGAATCCATGAGACAAGACTTCCAAGACTACGTCTTTGACATATGTTGAATTCAAATCTCTCACTTAACAGGTCAAACTAACTAACTTACTACATTCTCGCACAAAATATGTTTTACTTGTGTTTCATTTTTATAAGTGGGATTCAAACACAAAATCTAATCTCATAATGAGAATTCTATACCAGCTGATGTCAGCGTTATGTTAGAGAGTTATAAATTGTCGATCTCTCGACCTCTCGCTCCGATACCATATTAAAGAGTAATAAATTGTCACCACCTACTCTAAAAAGTTTAAGCTAATAGAATGAGTTTATATTTATTCTCTTAATAAGTGTTAAAGTGAGACTTTCTCCCGAATAAGAATTAGACTCTGCAATCACGACTCAAAATAAATTTGGATTAGTTCGAGTTCGTGATGACTCCAGAAACTACTAGATAGTCTAAAAAAGAATAAAAAAAAATTGAATGTTTAAAAGGTGTAAAAATATGAAGGAGTGTAAAGAGCTTAAGATTGAAGAAATGCCAAATTCATAGTAATATATGATTGGGCGAACGGACTCCCACTTTCTCCATAATGGCATTACCAAAAAACCAGCTTACAATTCGATTCGTTAAAGGCATTAAGAAAAGGAAAGGGCAGTAAGCAGTAAGCAGTAGCACACCACTTGCTTGTGTTTGTATAAATTTCCCTTTCAAATTTTCATTCTCCATAGCAGAAAGTTGAAAAGAACCTTTCACAGCAAAGAATCCACATTTGCACCAACTCATAAACCATATTTCCTTCCCAAATATGGAAACTAATTTCTGCTGCACCCACCTTAATTCCACCATACCACGTGATTTTTTTTTTTTCTTTTCTTTTTCATCCATCAAAGTCTATTCCTTCCCCTCCACACTCCCACCCTACTATGTGTCATTGCACGGTTTCTCATTAACGTCTTTGTCATTTCTCGTTATCATCTCTTGCCAATATTACTATCATCCTTCCTTCCTTCGATGTTAGTAAAAAGTTATTCAACAATTATATATATATATATATTTTAATGTAAAAACATCAAAAGTTTCCATCTTTCTCTCACTCTGCTTTTCCAAAATGGAAGATGTGTTTATTGTGGGTGTTGTTTGCTTTGATGGGTCTCATCATAAATTCTGTGTATTTTAATCCCTCCACCCCTCCATCAATGGGGGACTCCAAAGAAGAATCCACATTCTTTTTCTTTTGTTCTATAATAATATTAATATTACTATACTATATATTACTTCAATGTACCTTAATGGCCAAAACGCACCTTCCTTTTCTTTTTTGACTCCCCTCCCTCATTTTCTTTTCTTTTTTATCTTCCCAAATCCCCCTTCTTTCCTGTTCTTATGTATTCTCCTTTCTTCTCTCTTTATTATACCAATGCCAAGAAAAGTTCTTTTGGGACAGTTCTTGTGAAATAATAAAACCACACTCTTTATCAAAAACACCCTGGAGAATCCTCAAGACTTGGTTTTGTTCCTGTTTCAATGTTTCCTTTCTCTAGTAAGTCTTATATATGCATATATATATATATGTATGCATCTTCATCTGTTGTTGTTTGATTGTTTTAGTAGTGAACTTAGATGTCAAACATGTTTAGGGAACATGGGGAAATCTTGGATTTGATTGCTGGAGACCTTTGTTCATATATAAGTCTTTTCAAGAACTCATATAAGGAGTTTTTTCACCATTTTTGACACGTTTATCAATTGGTTGATCTTTAGAATCAGATCTCATCAACCCCTTTAACTAGGATAAGTAACTGCTATTTCATTCAGTTTTCATGATTTTTCCTTGTTTTATATCACTAAATGTTCTACAAAGTTTATGTCTTGCCTAACATATATATATATATATACATGTGAAATCCATGTGTGTGTATAAATTTGGAATTTTGACTTTTTTTGTTTTTCATGACTTGGGATATGACAATTTATTGGTCTACCTGTAGTTGAAATTTAAAAGACGTTCTTCTGCCCTTCACCTTAGGCTGGTCTTGAGCTTTATATATATATATATATATATATATTCAGTTCTCTCACTTTTGATTTACCTTTGATGTAAACTTTTATCTTACTCAAAGTTACATTTCAGTTTTCTCCCTTATCAAACAGTGGTTGTAGTAGATGTTGTCACTTGATGACTGATGATAAATATTTGCATTTATCCTGTGTTTAAATTGATAAAATCAGAATATATTTGAGGTTGGAGGAGAAAGTAGAATATATTTGATTTGATTTCCATGACCTTTTGTTCCATTGATTCTGCAGGTAACTCTTCACCAGCAAAGAAGTTCATCAGAATTTGTGAATCTCATGATGAACTAATGCAGAATACAGACCATGATCAAGGGTCTGAATCTTCCAAGATTCCTGGTTCTCAAAGCTTGTTAGATGAAGAACCTCAGGATGCAGATTACTCTTACATTCCTTCATTTTGCTATGAAGTTGAGAATTTAATTTTAGCAAGGTTTCCAAGATCAGAGTATTGGAAATTATGTTTTATAAACAGGAGATGTTCCTCTCTTCTAAAAAGTGGTGACTTATTCAATATTAGGAGAGAAGTTGGTATTAAAGAAGCTTCTGTTTTCATGTTTGCAAGTGGAGAGACTAGCTGGTGGGCATTCGATGGCGCATTTAAGTCCCGAATGAAGCTCCCAATTGTCCCATCTGACCTGTGTTTTCATTCTGGAGATAAAGAGTCACTTTGTGCAGGAACTCATCTACTTGTTTCTGGTAGAGAAATCGATGGAATTGTTATTTGGCGGTACAAATTAGCCATGAACAGATGGTGCAAAGGTCCTTCCATGATCAATCCAAGATGCTTGTTTGCATCAGCAACTTGTGGCACATCAGCTTTTGTTGCAGGTGGGATTGGCTCAGCAGCAAACAGTGAAGTGTACAACACAGCTGAAAAGTACAATTCAGACAGTGGATCATGGGAACCTCTTCCTAGGATGAAAAAGAGGAGGAAATTATGTGCAGGATGTTACATGGACAACAAATTCTATGTAATAGGTGGGAGAAACGAGGATGGTGAATTAACCTGTGGAGAATGTTTTGATGAAGCTAAAAACAGATGGGAATTAATACCAGATATGTTCAAAGATGATCCAGTTTTGACATGCCATTCGCCACCCCTTGTTGCTGTTGTGAATAATGAACTTTACTCTCTAGAAGCTTCTTCTAACCAACTCAAAGTTTATATGAAGAAGACTAATAGTTGGAAACACTTGGGACTTGTACCAGTAAGAGCAGATTTCAACAGAGGATGGGGTGTCGCTTTTAAGTCTCTGGGAAACGAGCTGCTCGTGATAGGTGCATCTTCATCATCTTCATGTTCTAGTAATGGCATGGCTATATACACCTGCAGTCCAAATCTTGATGCCAGTGAACAGCCATGGAAACCTCTGGATAGTGGTAGAAACCAACTAAGTCACTTTATTCTCAATTGCTCTGTTATGGTGGCGTGAGATCAGATTCCAAGCACTGCCTTACTATTGTAGTTGAAAAAGCAATATTTGAAGGCAAAAAAACCAGAGGGTTTTTGGCAGTTGTAGTAGCAGGTGGATTGTATTATGGGTTGTTATTTGGAATTGAAAAAACATATATGATATATCATAATTGTGTTTGTATGTTTCTTGATTGTAATATAACATCAAGTACTCTTATGTAAAGGTTTGTTTTTTTTTTTTTTTCCATCTTTTCTCTTGAAAATTAAAATTATACATTGAATGCGATCTAAATTATACCTTGTTGAAAGATAAGCTCTGACTCCAAATTTTAAATAGTTGCATATGTAAAAACTAGTTCAAATACGTAATCTCACTTAAACTAGGAGAATTCTTTATCAACTCATTAGCGTTTGGAAATTAACTATAAAAATTTTTACCATAATATGACTTCATTCGTGTACCATTGAAATATGACTTGAATTCGTGAGTATATGTGAAATAATATCACAAGAACATTCACTTTTTATCCTAAATTATCTTTGAATTAATCTAAAATTTTTTCAATATGCCCTCGTTTGGTATGATAGAAAAGCGTAGTATTATGAATGTCATATGAGGTTAATGTTCGACACTTGTTATAAGAGTAAGTTTTTCTTTCATCTAAGATTTATACTTTACTAACCCGGTAGCTTGGGGGGGAAGCGGACTCCTAATGCTTCCTTTTTAGGGCGGATGGTCGAAGGTTCGAATCCCCCTGGGGTGGTTAGCGCTAGCTTAAAAAAAAGGCCCTGGGTCTAACCTAACCCCGAGTAAGAGTTGAACTCTGCGAGCGCTCCGTAGGCCGAGTCCGGATTAGTCTCACCGAAAAGGTCGGGACACCGAGCGCCCCAAGTGGGTAAAAAAAAAAAAGATTTATACTTTGCTGCGGGCCCAGAGGTCTAAGAAAATTATATGGGCTTTGGAGTATAATTATATGAGCCCAAATAATCGGCCCAAATTTTGAAACAGGCCATTACTCTAAAAAGACTTTACTTTTTGTCAGCTTCTGGAGCTCGTCAACGTTGTGACCTCTGCACCAAGCAGGACTAGAGAACGAGAGAGAGGGAGAGAGGGAACAGCAGCAGCAGCAGCAGAGAGCAGTAAGACAAGTGATGACTGCTTGTTCTTCCTTCTTGAAGTCATTAGGAGAAATATAATCCTTAATTATCTTGTAAGCTTTTACTTTAATTTCTTTTTTATCCTTTTCTCGTGTGTTTTTAGGCGTTACGGTTTTCTTTTTCATCCTTTTCAGTACTTAATTCCCTAATCAGGGTTTGTTCGATTGGATAATTTTATTGCTTCGGTTGAATTATCCTCCGTTTCTCTGTTTGAATGCTGTTACTGGTTACAATTCGAGTTGCTTATTTCGTTTCGCATTCTTAGGGTTTTAGGAGTTTCATGTTAGGGTTTTCGGATTTCTTGACACAATTGTATCAGAACTTCAAGTGGTCTCTCGTGGGTTCTTTTTGAAGATTTGGGGTTCCAGTTCCAGGCACTTTTGAGGTTTTGTTTTGTTGCACTTTTGGATCAATCGCAAAATCACTCTGGTGTGCATATGTGAATTTTAGGTTATCTGGTGTTCCCGTGACTGTAAATTGATTCCTTTTTAAGTTTAGGGAGGGTCATTATGTCTATGAATAACAATAATGCTCCAAAGAATATTGGGGTTTCATCCCCTTTTGGCAATTCTATGCCTGCAAATGCAGCTTCTCATCTTCAATCACAAGCACAAGTTCAACAACAATTAGGAGCTGGTTTTTCTGGGCAATTTAATCTGTCTCAGCTCTCTGCAGCCCATGCCCAAGCCCAGGCTCTTGCTCAGGCACAGTCAAAAGCTCAGGCTCAAGCTCAAGCACATGCTCAAGCACAAGCAGCTGCCCACTTCCAAGCCCAATTACAAGCCCAAGGCATGTCTCTTGGCCAGGCACATGCCAGTGGCATTGCAAACGTTGGTTCCGCTTCTCCTTCTATATCAGGGACTGGTAGTGCAGGTATGAAAAGATTGCCTCAGAAACCTCCTGTACGTCCACCAGGCTTGTCCACTACCTATTCTCCTTCTCCCATGAGAGGCATGGACCTCTCAGCTGCTGCTCGTAGGAAGAAGCAGAAACTTCCAGAGAAGCAGTTACAAGAAAGAGTTGCAGCAATTTTGCCTGAATCTGCCCTTTACACACAGCTCCTTGAGTTTGAGTCCCGTGTTGATGCTGCTCTTGTGAGGAAGAAAATTGATATCCAAGAAGCAGTGAAGAGCCCTCCTTGTATTCAGAAAACTCTTCGCATATATGTATTTAACACATTTGCAAATCAGATTCGTACAATTCCTAAGAAGCCAAATGCAGAACAGCCAATGTGGACTCTTAAAATTATAGGTAGGATTCTTGAGGACGGAATGGATCCAGACCAGGCTGCTATGTTTCAGAAAACAACCTCTATGTATCCTAAGTTCTCTGCTTTCTTCAAGAGAGTCACAATATCTTTGGACCAGAAGCTGTTTCCCGACAACCATCTTATAATATGGGATAATGCTCGATCAGCTGGACCTCATGAGGGTTTTGAGGTCAAAAGAAGAGGAGATCAAGAATTCACAGTGAACATACGGTTGGAAATGAATTACATGCCTGAAAAATTTAAGCTTTCCCCTGCTCTGATGGAAGTTCTTGGAATCGAAGTTGATACCCGAGCAAGAATTATATCTGCCATCTGGCATTATGTTAAGGCTAGAAAACTGCAGTGTCAAGATGATCCTTCCTATTTCAATTGTGATCCACCACTTCAGAAAGTATTTGGGGAAGGAAAAGTTAAATTCACTGCCGTGACACAGAAGATATCCAATCATTTATCTCCACCTCAACCTATACATTTAGAGCACAAGATCAAACTTTCCGGCAACAACCCTGCTGGAACTGCATGCTATGATGTATTAGTTGATGTACCTTTCCCAATACAGAGGGAATTGAATGCTTTACTTGCTAACACAGAGAAAACCAAGGAGATTGAGGCCTGTGATGAAGCAATTTGTGCTGCTATTAGGAAGATCCATGAGCACCGAAGACGAAGAGCATTCTTTCTTGGTTTCAGTCAATCACCGGTAGAGTTTACTAATGCCTTAATTGATTCCCAGAACAAGGATCTGAAACTTGTGTCTGGGGAAGCTAGTCGTAGTGCAGAGAAAGAGCGTCGTTCAGATTTCTACAACCAACCCTGGTATGGTCATTCTTCCCTCATCATTACATATTATTGCTCTTAAAACTGCAAATTGACCTATGGAATACTGTCTGGTGAAGTTTATTACTGGTAGGAGATCTAAAAATGGATACATGACCTGATAAGATGGTTTTGAGAGTATTGTCTGGTCAACTGATTGTCAGCATTGAAAATTATGATCATTTAATGGTTGAGCATGAAATTTTAGTTAATTTTTTAAACTGGCATTACAATTGCTCAACCTGAGTTCTGTTGTAGGTGCAGTATTAAAAATAAAACATGATTTTCATTAATAGTGGTTACTGAATCTTCATTCTCTTGTCTGTGTGCCAAACAGGGTTGAAGATGCTGTAATTCGTTACCTGAATAGGAAGCCTCCGGCAGATGCCCCCGGAAGCACATGAATAGTGAAGGCAGCTGAAATTGCAGCAATTAAGTGCATGGTCATTTTTGTGAGTAGGTCTTGAAGAAGTTGGTCAAATTGCCTTGATATTATTATCTTTCCATCCTACTCAGATGCATCCTTGGAGAGGGGGCAGAGAAAGGAAGTGGGAGGTGGAAAGGGGGTGGGGGAATCTATGGGCCTTTAAAGCATTTACTTGTACTTTTATTTTTTATCCTATGACAAATGTAGTGTTATTGCAACTAACAACTAGACAGACGTGAAAGTATGATTTTGCAGTGGATCAATACATGGATAGCTTTGGTAAGCCTAGAAAACAGTGTTGTAGGTGATGCGAGATGTAATTTTTATTAGTGGTGATTCTTGCATGTTTCTGTAGCCCTAGCTTCTAACTTCTTCCTTATACCTCCAGAGGTGTGTGCTTGCAGAAACAATAAAAAATTGCAACCTTCATGATATTCATTATTCTGCCTCTCGTCTCTATTTTTATATATTTTTACTGTTCCATTTCTGTTATATTTTGGTTCATTAACAAAAGGTGAAGCTACAAGAGAATTGAACAATTAAACATAAAAAGTTTTTATTTCAAAATTAATGTTCATTAATTATATATTATATATATTAGTCTAAATGTTTGTTTGATTTTTGATAAAGAGACGTAGCTTAGTTGGTAAGTGTCCTCACTTATCACTTGGATATCATGAGTTGCAATCACACAAAGTTAGGATTTTGATTTTATCCAAGATACTACGGTGGTGAGTTTGTAAAATTCAAATTTAATAATTTTGTTTTCGGATGAAGTAAAAAATTCTATTCTGATAAATTACACCTAATGCTCTTTTAACAGATTTTACCCTTTTTTTTTTTTTTTCCAAAAAAAAAAATCTATTTTTATACACTTAAATATTAGTTCAATTTTCAGAAAACAAAAACGAGCTGAACTTTGGGGAAAGAAATGGCGGGAAAGGAAGAGAACGGCCCACCGAGTTCGTACTCAATGTCGAAGAAGATCAGTTCAGAACAGTTTTCTTCGCCGGAAGTCTGTTGGCGAAAGGAAGCGGACAGTAATCTCAAGCGCCTTCATTCTCTGCTTTTTGGAGCCGATGCAGCTCTCGAGAAGGGGGATTTTGGTCGGGCGCGAGTACTTTCCATTGGACTCCTTGGTTTCCTCGATTCTCAATGTCATTCCGATGTTGACGAGGCATTCATACGCCCTATTTGCCGTGAAGCCTTATCTAAGCTCGATTTGGCTCGCCGTTCCCTCATCCGTCCCTCCGATCGGTAAAATTACATGTGGATATACTCGTAGATAAATAATAGATACACTTCACTTCGGCTCCTTCTGTCTGTATGCACCACGTGCTTGTGATTATGTTCAATACTTTGTCTCAGAGAGTTGGAGCCTTTTAGGATGCTGTATAATTCTTAAGACCTTTTTGTGTTTCCTGAACCTTCTGTTACTTAACTTGCAAATGTTAGAACATGGGAGAATAAGTCTCTATTCTGAAATTGGCTTCGATCTATTTCTTTTTTTTATATATATAATTTTTTATTTTGTCCTCTCTCAAATATAATTCTACTCGTTTGCGTTGCTCATACTTTCAGCCAAGCATTTGAGCAGGCTGGCAGAGAGCCCACTGCTGTATTTAGCAAGAGAGGTGATATTGACATTGAGAAGATTAAGCTGTCCAAGTACTTTCAAGCTCTTCTACCGCAATCCAAGGGAACAGTGCCTAATAACCAGGTATGAAGAACGAATTGTTATATTTTTGAGTCTCATTCTCGGGATTGGAAGGCTATTCTCTTTAATCCATCATTCTATTCACTTATATTCAGTTGGTGACCTTTTTAACTTGTTACTTTCTGGATAAGTGATTTCACTATAAATAGAAAACTGTTCTTTTGCAAAAGCTCTTAAATAACTAGAGGTACGGGCATGGTTTTATCAGGGGTATCAACGTGATAAGCAGAAAAATTCTGGCTGCAACACCCCAAAAACTCTTCTGCAGGCAAAGTTAACATCCACGTACAGAAATGTCTCAAAGGCAAATGATAATACTTTTGAAGTTGGTAATGCTTCTGAGGACTGTTTTCTAGTCATAAACATTTATTCAATGCGTAATTCTCAAAGAATCTATATGTCCCTGCATATATCACAGTTGATGATGAAGAAAGAGGTAGTGAAAACAGATATGGTGCAAAACGGCTGCATTTGGAAATTACAAGCCCAAGTAGTAAGAATGTGAAATCCCCATCATGCAATGAAGAATCTGAAAATGATGCATCTGGATCTGGATTTGTTACTGCAAGAACAAAACTGGTATCTGTATTGGTTTATCTACATGCTCTGCACTATTTTATGTTACTGTAGTTTATGTCTTGAGGAACTTGCTTGTTTAATTTTGGATGTGTTGATCACGGGCATACTTTCCCCCATTTTGTATCATGCTCATTTTAATGGTAGCATGGCCTTCATTAACATCATATTTATGATCAGTATTGGAAATGAACGGAGAAGTGGTATATTGCTAGTAAATTTTCTCAAAACATCATTAATTGCTGAGTCTGGATTCATGTGTTTTAAGGAATTCCAAGAAGCTTGCTTACCAATCATGTACCAGATACTTGCTCCTATTTTCTCCTGAAAATAAAGTTCAAAAATAATTTCTGGATAATGGGTAAATATGGTGAATTTGTCTTGTGTTAATATGGGATCTTAAGGGCAAAACAAGTCATATGGAAGTTCAAATTCTATTTAAATGCTTTCAATCTTAGACTGAGCTTCATGCAAATGGCAACTCAAAATTAGCCACTTTCTACTGATGATCTAGCATGATATGAATGAGGTCTTTTTAGTTATGTATTGGCGTTTCTTCTTGAATGTTGGGCATAACATTCTTGGAAGTACTTCAAGCAGAGGGTCAAATAACACAGTTGATTTTCATTTTCCAATTTGTGGTTGATTGCAGATTCCTAATCAATTTGAGTTTCTCTTTGTCTCACACCTGGTATATTTGGTGATTCTTTTTTTTCCATTAGGAAATGGATGCAAGGCAAAGGCGAGGCTTAGCTGGATCACCAAGTGCTTCAGTTTCTCCACAAAGTGATCATCTTGGGAGAGGTTATGGTGTTAGATCCTACGGGTTTCCACGACGTGGTATTCGTGGTAATTTCGTTCCCCCAATCAAGTCCAATGGGAATAGTACAGGTAACATGACTTCACGCATTGCTGGAAAGGGTGAAGACTCATTGGATGATTCAACCAAGAAATGGTAAGTTGAATAATCTATTTTGAGAACAATTCTCCACCCCAGGCCTATCCCCTCCCTATGCTGAGGTATTAACTTCAACATCCTGCAGTTTGGAACTTTTATGTGGTCCTGACGGCGAGCTTCCTGAAAAATTGAGGAATCTAGAACCTCGACTTATTGAGCATATTAGCAATGAGATAATGGACCGTGATCCTAATGTTCGTTGGGATGACATTGGTAAGTTATTGGACATAGCTCAAATTCTAATATTTTTTCTATTAATTTGTTCAATCACCCTGCTAGAGTAAAATGTTTTTGATGTATGTACATGTTCCTTATCTATATCACCTCTTTTCATAGCTGGTCTTGAGCATGCTAAAAAGTGCGTCACTGAAATGGTTATATGGCCTTTACTACGCCCTGACATATTCAAAGGCTGCCGCTCTCCTGGCCGAGGTCTTCTTTTATTTGGTCCTCCAGTGAGTCTGCTCCCATACTCATAATTACTTAAGAATAGCTACCACTTTGTTTGATCTGTTATCTCTTCATTGCTATAGGGAACTGGTAAAACCATGATCGGGAAGGCCATAGCTGGAGAGGCTAAAGCAACCTTTTTCTACATATCTGCCAGTTCCTTGACAAGCAAATGGGTAAGTTTTAAGTATAAGATGGTCCTCTCTGTACTTTGAGGGGAAAAAAAAAATGGTGATATGAATAAGTTTTACAAATAGCTAGTTGTCTATAATATTCTTCAAAATTTTCTCCTTCAACATGCCCTCTTTTATACCCAAAACCATATTTTACTAACATTGAAATTTGTTTCATTTGAGCAATTTGATGGGCTGATATAACTGGTCTTAAATTCTCCATTATATGTACTAATGGAAAATATATTATGTAATGGCTAAAGAAGGTCCTCATTTCAACAGCCAACAAGACATTTCTTTTCAACTTCATTCATGATTAATTTATAATATATGCTTTAATTATTATTTATTTTGTGATTACAGATTGGTGAGGGAGAAAAGTTAGTGAGGGCACTTTTTGGAGTTGCCTGCTGCCGTCAACCTGCTGTTATATTCGTTGATGAAATTGATTCCCTTCTGTCTCAGGTGAAAAAACAAAAAAGAGAGAAATATTACCTAAATGAAAGCTCTTGTAAATTAAGAATTTATAAGGCTTGAGTTCATTCATATTGATGGACTTTGATACATGCTAATAGGCATTAAGTTGTTTGCTTTTCGATGGGGACAATGTTTGAACTATATTTGCTACTTGCTATATTGGAAAATATTTTATATGCTAAAGGGACTAACCTATGATGGCAGCGCAAGTCAGAGGGTGAACATGAATCAAGCAGACGACTTAAGACACAGTTCCTCATTGAAATGGAAGGCTTTGACAGCGGGAGTGAACAAATTCTGCTAATAGGTAATGTTTAACTATCAATATTTTCCCTTTTCTAAAATGTATGAATCACAAGGCAAAGATGGCATATTAAATAGCAAAATCTGACTTTCCCATATCATTTGAGCTAATACATGTTGTTCTATTACCATACAGGAGCTACAAATAGACCCCAAGAACTTGATGAGGCTGCGAGGAGGAGACTTACTAAGCGACTGTACATCCCACTCCCTTCATCAGGTCCCAGCAAAATAGATTTATCATTTTTGTTTCTCCTAGCTTTTTGTTTCTCCTAGCAGTTTGAATATGTCCCTAACCATGTTATCTGGAAATGAAGAAGCAAGAGCGTGGATAATCCAGAATCTCTTGGAGAAGGATGGGCTATTTAAGCTTTCAAGAGATGAGACTGATACTATATGCAAGTTAACTGAAGGTCAGGTTTTCTAAATTTTAACCGAAGGTCAGGTTTTCTAAATTCTGTGTTACTGCTGCATACCATTTGTTGACTTGCAGCTCATTCCTTTGCTGTTATGTACCTCATTATTATATATTTTAACAGGATACTCAGGATCTGACATGAAGAATTTAGTGAAGGATGCTTCAATGGGTCCACTCAGGGAAGCACTTAGGCAGGGAATTGAAATCACGAAGCTGAAAAAGGAGGATATGAGACCAGTAACACTCGAGGTAATTTTCCATGCAGACAAGCAAGTACTCGTTAAAATCTTGTTACTTTGCACTAAAGAGTCTTGCTACTGTACAGGATTTTGAGAAAGCGTTGCAGGAGGTCAGGCCTTCTGTTTCTGTGAATGAACTAGGCACATACGAGGAGTGGAACAAACAGTTTGGAAGCTTATCATTGTAGAAGTAAGTAGGATTCCATACCAAAAAGAGAACTCTGATAATACCAATTCCTTTATTACCAAAAGCTATTTCTTGTTCGAGTGAAATTACATGCTGAATGATATTATATCGTCTAGGTATCATTTTTTTTTTCCCTTTTTAATGTCAGTTTGGAATTGGATCGGGACGATGCTTGTGATGTATTGCGTAAGTCTAGGAGATATTTAATTAGGACAAAATAAATAAATAAAAAGGTAGATTTGTTTGATTTGCTTGTTTGTTGGGTTTCCGTTGTTAGGAAAGGAGAATCTTTGACATTACTGTGGACAGGCTCCCTTTTCTTATTTAGAGATTTTTTTTTTTTTTTTTTGGTAAAAAGGCACTTAGCCATAACTTATTTAGAGATTAGTCAATGCTTATATTGCTTCTCATTTGTTGCAATAAAGATGTACAGCAAACGTAAATCATCATAGCAGACAATGAGCATGTTAATTTGTTTGTATTATCACATATTGTGTGACTCAGCTGCTGCTAATGACCCATCATGATTTTCTGTGTACATATTAGAAGAAAAAAGAACTGAAAAGTTCTGTAGCAGATCTTAACAGTTCCACTATTTCTTTTAAAATTTTGTAATAAAAGGTAAAAATGTAAAAAATAAAAATAAATACTGTACAGCATACTATGTGATCATTTCCTGGATATTAGTACAAGCTTTCATTTGTTCAATCAACAACAGGTACCATTTCCGACAATACTTGTCTCCGACGGATAAAAACCTTAAACCCGCCAGCCATATGAGCAGTGAGGAACGGCACAAACACTGGCCTATTAGAAGAAGAAGGTATGATCTCAAATCTTCTAAGTATAGCAGCAACAATGTACCTCATTTGTACAAAAGCCAAGTCTTTACCAAGACACACTCTCGGACCAGCTTGAAAAACCGGAAAAGTGTAAGGACTAACATTTTTCAGTGCCTCCACTTTTCCTTCTCCATCCCTATCAAGAATCCACCTATCTGGTCGAAACTCTAATCTATCCTTTCCCCACAAATCTTCCATTCTTCCCATACCGTAAGGAAAATATGTCACCCTATCTCCGACACCTATAGGCGTCCCATCCGGCAATACATCTTTAGAAATTGCATGTTTTGAGTCCCATGCAACTGGCGGGTACAGTCTCATGGACTCACAAAGACAAGCCTTCAGTAATCTCAATTCTTTCAAAGATTCGCCACTTGAAAGGCTCTCAACTTCAGGCAGTAATATTTCCTCCACCACCTGTTGTTCTATATTAGGGTGACCAGAAAGTAGATGGAAGAGCCACGTCATCGCCGCCGAGGTTGTGTCCCTTCCCGCCATAATGAAACTTATCATCATATCCCTAATCATCATCTCCTCGTCCTCCTCGTCCTCGATCCTTATTCCCATTAACATTTTAGACAAAAGATCTTCTCCTCGTGCGTTATAATTATTACCTCTTTTTTGTCGAATAATGTCGGAGACAAATGATTGAATTTGTTGAATAGAATCTCGGAGGATTTTCTCAGAGCCAATACCAAGTAATCTTTTGAGTTTCCATATGATCAAAACAGGTTCTGCCCCTCTTTTTGCAGATATTTCCGAAGCCTTATCAAAAGCTTCCATAAGATTCATTAGAGATGAAACACTAGGATCGACTCCCAAGGTAATTCTACATACAATATCAAAACCAAGTGTTCTTAACAAATCTTGCAAGTCAACTTCTTTATTAACTTCAACTTCATCAGCTGCCAATGAATCCATTAATGGAAAAAGCTTGTTTTCAACTTCTTCTTTCAATACATTCATAACATAATCTTTAAACGACCTTGCAGTAAACGCATGGCTTGCTAATTTTCTTTGTGTATGCCAAAGATCACCATCCACGTTGAATATTCCTCTACCGAGAAAATCACCAAGAATTTCCGTGAAAGGTTTTCCTTTAGGGAAATTACTAAAGTTAGTCTTGAGGATGTACTCTACGTTTTGTGGGTTGGCTGTTACGATGGTCCGCGGAGCACCGAATCTTGACACCACGATTGTCTTCGTCGGTGATTTGGAGAGGAGATCGGTGTACCAATCAAGAAGACGGTAACGATTCTTGTAGAAAGAAATCAAGCATCCAATTACCGGATAAGATGGCGGATCGTGGCGAAGTGACGATGATAGCTTTCGCTTTCGAGCTCGCCGGAGCCGGAGCTTACCAAGAATTACATGCAGGGATAAGTATATAATGCATAAGAGAATTGCAGACAATGGTAGAAGATTATTCATTGCGAGGAGAATAGAGATTTTTCAGAGTTCGAAAAAATAGAATGGTTTTTCGTAGATTGCTGCTTTTTTATGTGTGTGTGTATATATATAACATCTCAAATATTTTCATGGGAGTTTACTTTTTCCTCCTACATATTCTCCCTTCTTTTATTGCGGACATTTTTGACTCTATGAAATTAGATATTTATTTTATTGAACTCATGATATCTTTAATTATACCCTTTTTAAATATATAAATTTGTGTAATATATATATAAAATAAGTCTAAATGTTTATTATTATAACTTAAAATATTCATTTAGTTATAAATAGAATGAGATAAATAGTTGATAGATGATGTTAGACTCATATTTGTGACATAAGTTCGCAAACTCAAATTATAATAATTGGTATCAGAGTAGATAATGAAAACTAAGTGTTATAACACTTAGTGTAGGAGCTATTTCTAAAGTTTTAGACAATATTGTAAATATATATCTATATATGAATGTATAATGATACAAATAATTTTAATAATAATTTTTAAAAAAAAATCATTATAAATAGAGGCAGACCAAACTCAAATCTTGGCTGACAGTTTTAGTAAGGCCAAAGAGTCCTAAGACAAGAGTATTAGTATTTGAGCTTTTTTATTTGCAAATAAAAGTTATGATAAAATAAATAAATAAAGCTACTTATTGGTATTAGTATTAATAGAAGGTTTAATTCCTCACATTCTATAAGTTTTTTTTTTAAAAAAAAAAAGAAAAAGAAAATGTCTGATAAATGCATTTCCATATTATGTATAACTAACCATGAGTTTGTTTATGGTTAGAAAAATAAAATACAATACCAAAAAGACAATAAAGTAGTTCAATTACCTTGGAACAAAAAAAGACAGACCTAATTCAGCGTCTCCAATTATATGACCTCCTAACTAATCAAGAAAAGACAACCATAACCAGGTCAAAAAGACCCTCCTATTTCTAGACATTAAGATAAGGTAGTTAATAATAATGGTTGATAAGTCATTGATTTGATATAAATAGGTAAATATGTTTTACGAAATTATATTTTTGATACTTATTATGAATGTTGTGTAAGAGTTTTTTAAGTGCTTCAAATAAGGATTAGACTATGTAGGCCAACTCGAACTAAAAAAATGGTCTAAAAGACCGCAAAATTGATAAAAACAAGGACTTATATTAAACCTGATCTAGTATTGTATTTCAATTGTGTGTTGTGTAGTCTTTCCATGATTCCTTTTGATAATAGTGGATGATGATGATATATCAAAACTTCTTTATAAGATTTCAAAGTAGTACTTAGTTTTAAGAGGAAAGGTTTTTCACGTTTGGACAATTTGGAATCAAAGGAACAAACCATTTCAACTACCCTTACCTTTCACTAAAAAAATATATGTCTTTTTTTTTCAAGAAGTTGGTTAATATATGTAATTTTTAACGTAGTTGGTAAATATTATATTTAGATTTAAGGAAATATAAAATTTATAGAAAATGAAATAAAACAAAATTGAAGACCAGTGGTTAGTATACTATTCGTTCTAATCATCAAAGTCAAATCAAAATGTGATAGTTGATTAATCGTGAATTGATTTTAATAATAATATTGGACTTCTCTTTGATTGAATCTTTGAATTATTGTAATATTGCATTAGGAGGCTTCCATAATCTTTCGCACAGTTATACTATATATATATATATATATATATATATATATATATATATATATATAAAAATATATTATTAGTGTATGACACAACCTTCGGATATGGATGGACCAATTCGAGATGACTGCGTTTCCTTCAGCTACAATCTTTCTGCAATTATATTATTCCTAGAAGTACACGTTTATTCGAAGTTTAATTCAATTAATCAAATAATTTACACGATAAAAAAGAATAATAATTAATTAAAATAGTTCGTTGAGTGATTCTCTTGTATTGAGAGCGGAGAAAAAGAAAAAGAAAAAGAAAAAGGTAAAAGGGATTTTTTTTTCTACTATTTAATATTTAAACTCGTAAAATAATATACCTAATATATATCAATCAAACTCGTAACATATTGTAGTATTCATAAAGTGACATTACCTTGCCACATTTGAAATCAATCACGTGGTGGTTGAGTAGTAATAAAGAAGTCGAGTACACCACCACCATCCCAAATTGTAATAAAAATCAAAGAAACTTCTGATCCCAACCCCTAACACTTAAAAAAATCATTTTTTACACCAAATAGAAGTCAAGCCAAAATTAAACCTGTATTTTTCTTTTTATTTATTTGGGCAATAAAAGCAAAGAGCATAGAAGTTGACAACCAGACATTTCTTTAACTCTAATAAATATATATATATATATATATATATATATACACAGAGATACAGAGTATTCCAAAAAATTCAATTACCACAAGAACATAATAGAAGACAGAAGAAAGAACAGAGAAGTTGACAATCAGCCATTTCTTTAATTATATATACACAAACACACACGTTCGTAGTGACAGTGATTTGATCAATGTGACGCTTTACCTCCACCACATGTAATCAGCGAGCTTTACAATTGGACTTTTCCATCTAACTCCCCCCACTTCTATTATAATTGAGAAGTAAAGGACATGGTTCTTCATTCTAGGGAAGCCCAACAGAATGGCAGTCATGCCTCTCTGTAGGACCTTGAGAGTGAATGTGACACAACCTTCACACACACACACACACCCCCCCCCACCCCACCCCCCCCAATTTTTTTTAAATAGAAAATTCTATAACCCCACCCCCATAGATGATGGGATGGGATGGAATGGAATGGATCGAAATGAATCTCCAATCATCTGTTTCACATCCACATTCACTTCTGGTCCCATATATTATCCCGGCAAAACCTTGCCTCAGATTTAACTTTCACTAAACATTCAAAAGTCCACTTGGGGATAAAAGGCAACAATTCACCCTCATATAAAATTCAAAAAATTTACACTTTTGGACATATTATCCAGCAAGTCAGGTCCCAGAAAAGGAGGTACTAGTAATTTTTCAACTATTATTTGCCATCTCACCAGAATTACAAAACAGCTAACTAAAAGTAAAATCCAGCAAACTTTAGAAACTCACTTTTAACAAGTGAGGAAGAAGATACTTTTATGGTGGTGTAGCCAGTGGACTCCTTCTGCTTGCTTATTCCCTACAGATTTGAGTGGCCAATGCGAACATTAACTCGATGCCATGAGGTGTTCAATATACCTCTCAAATTCCAGATGACTTCTACATTCTCAGGTTGGACATTTGCAGCTGTATCTACCTGCTCACAGTAAAGCTGGGTTTGTCACCACAACTCTTTGCTAGAACTTCCACAAAATAGCTAGAGACGAGATTTTAGCAATTTTGATTTAACTCCCCGACCCCCCACTATAGAGACAGTCAGATTTCTTTTTTCCCATTATCATAACAATGTAAAAGCATATCATTACTCTACACTTGGGTGATTCAGCCAAATAAGGGTAAGAATCTACAACTGTCCAGACACACACCAAGCTGAGTAAATGTTGATGTGTTTGATAGATTGACTTGAAATGACCCCCATAATGATCTGTCTATCAATCAACAAACAAAAAGGAGATGTTTACATACCGCTTTGGCCATTATCTCAGTGTTCTGTCCAATATCAACCTCAGCCTCAAAAAATACCCATGCCCATTTGTCACTTCTTCCATCATCATCCGCAGTATATGAAATGCCAGATTTTTGGTACCTCGAAGCTTCCACCCAAGTTTTTCCACCATCTATAGATATATCCACCCTTTCTATTCCACGTCCACCTCCTGAAACTGCATAACCCTTGACAGCTACCTATACAAGAGAATATTAAGATGCCTAGATCAACCTATTCCTGATGATAGACTAATAAGTAATGTAAGATTATCTTCCCCGGCACAAAACACCCCCTAAGGAAACTTCAGAAAATCTAAGAAAAGGCCTCTGGCCTACTCAGAATCAAAGACAAATTTGAATCACAATTTTGGACACAAGGTAGATCTAGATAACATTTCCTTTTTATCAAGCATCAACGTCCTCAAAATGAATCTCTTGCATTTCAAACCAGTAATGGTGAAAGACATCAAGTCATGCACAACAAAACCAGTTAGTTCAAATTCCATATTATTCATCTATAAGCAAAGTTTAAGAAAAAGAGGATACAATTTACAGAAGCACATGCTACCAAGAATATCACCAACCTTTTCATGCTTCACAACATTCACATCTTCCAGTGAACATATTGCACACTGTCATCAGGGGAAAAAAAAGAATTATGAATTAGCGAATGAACTGTAATCACCAAGTAACCTAACCTACCAATTAAAAGGAGCTGACATCTTAGAATCATATAAGTCAAGTATTAATTTTTTTTTTTTTCCAATTATACTCTTATTTAAACCAAATGCTTTAGTAACTTAACACTTTTTATCAAGTTCACTAATGT
The DNA here is from genome assembly GCA_025388415.1 of Cynanchum wilfordii. NCBI lineage: Eukaryota > Viridiplantae > Streptophyta > Magnoliopsida > Gentianales > Apocynaceae > Cynanchum > Cynanchum wilfordii. The sequence continues at coordinate 273,781 of JAHSUH010004136.1, forward strand.
GAGTGAGGTGCATCCTATTGTTAACTTCTGTTACTTTCAATAAGAAAACCAAAATAATTTCAAAAGTACTACCTCAGTAGTAAAAAGATAATACAGAGAATATAATCAAATTAGAGGAGTTTTTTAAAATAATCAATGCGTGAATAATAGAAAATGCATCCAAAATATATAGAATTTCTCAATTCATTAATATTTGAAAGCAGAAATATATATATAAAAAAAAAAATGATCAACTGATAACGAGAAATATCACAGAAGGTATCACCTGGACGGGGAAATCCATTTGGGGCCTCCTGGTGGACCAATTGATATTATTCCAATCAACCGAAGGCGGAAACATCTTATAGTCCTTTTGCATAAAGAATCCCTGCAAAAAAACCAACACCTCAAATTTGTAAATAGAAGAAGGCATTGTCATACTCAAAAGATAAGAAGGAACCAATCTAGAACCTGGCATTCTTCTGCAATGATGTTGATAGAATCAAGCCATTTAACAGATCGGGCACCAATAACACCAGGAACAACCACCCGCAGTGGATATCCATGATCTCTATTAAGTGGCTTTTGAAAAACAGTACTAGAGTTAAACAAGAAAAGCATATTACCCTGATCAACTATTAAAAGAAAAACACTAAGGAATAAGCACAAAATACCTCTCCATTCATTTCATAAGCCAATAAGACATCAGCTACAGGGTTGGTGGCTTGACTTAAAGGAATAGATGCCTTATAAGGGCCCCCGTTTTCCTCCTATAAGAACATCAATCAATTAAAAAAGTACTAGCACCAACAGCAAAGTGATGGAGAGGAAGTGGACGTACAGAAAATATAAGTCCACAAAAATGAAGATTACAAGGATGAGAAAATCACCTTGCACTTATCAACGCTGACAAACTCAACATGTTTTCCTCCAGAGGGTGTAACATCAGTCAACTTAGGGATGCCAATGAGTTCAAGAACATCAGCCAATTTGGCACCGCCCCAAACAGCTGAAAGAAATGGGCATTCAGATAAGAGCAAAATATTTAAAACTAAAACTATCAAACGAAATAAGATCCTCCTCAAAGATCAAATTCCAACTTGCCAAAAAGCAGTAACAGAAATACCAAGAAGAGAAGGAATTCATCTCAGATTAAAGTTATCGTTCTATTCAGCAAGAGAGGCCAGAGTGCTTCTGTAGTTGCAGTGTCTTTCTGACAACACAGGATACATTCAATAGGATAATATGTGAACTAGTGTGCATGCATGTGGACTGAGATACTCTCTGAATGATAACTACTCCAGTACGATTTTCAACCATTCTTACTTTTAACCAGAAATAAAATTTAGTGCTAAAAGAACACAAAACCAAAATTAATATGTAGACTAACCATTTCCAATAGCAGAAATGTCCCAACCAACTCCTCTCACTTTACGGACATTGCTCATGGCAGTCCGCCTATTACCAGCACACTACAGACCACAAACGACAGAACAATACGTCAGTGCTTCAGTATAGTTACCATTTCACACAAAAAGGTAAATAATACAAGGAGACCAAGTCAAATCACTGACAAGATAAGCTGTGATGAAGACAAACTACCCTAGTTAAGATTCGAGTGGATCATCCCCACTAGGCTTAAGTAATCAAATACAATGACAAAAGAAATATAAAGAGCAAGTCACTACCTCACATACATAGCCGAATACATATAGTCTAATACTACTAATTTATTATACAAGAAGTAAAACCAAAAAAGGTTACATAAGGTAGAGCGAATAGACATATAACACACTCTACCTTATGTACATTTCTTTTACTACTTGTATAATAAATTTGTAATATTAGACTACATGTAATTTGACTATGCATTTGAAGTAATGACTTGTTATACATTTTTGTCCTTGTATTTGATTTATATAAACTTCAAACGGGAGCTTGGTGGACAATACGCTTGAATCCTAACTATGGATTAGTTTAGGTCAATATGCAAGCTATACAAAAAACTCAAAGTTAAAATTGGCACAAAAATTTTACCTGCAAAGTCGCTGTAACGGTATACTTTGGAAGCTTCCTGTAATTTAGACAACAACAATGTTTTTTCTTTAGTCAAAATTAATTACAACCACATACTAGAAATCCTCAAATAGTAAGTCACCCCCCTCTTCACCATCACTTACCAGATATCTTTCATGAATAGTTCTGTAGAATTACTTATCAGACCCGTTAAAGAAACAGTATACCTGTTCAACAGAGCAGATTCAATGAGATAGATTTCAGTATAATTCCTAGAATATGCAAATATAGGTAGTATTCAGAGAAATAGGAAACTTGTAAAAACCTGTCAATGTCATCAACTATCGGTATCGGTCCATGGTTTCTCTTGTAGAAAAGATCAACAGGAGTAACATATGAGGAAATTAAAGCAGAACGAGATGGCTCGGCATTGAAAGGTTCCTGTAGTAAGGGTGACAAAAGGTTAATTTGGATCAATTAAATCTGTTCACCACTTTAACTTACCAAGAAAAAAGACACAAAAGATTAAGAATCCTTAGAGTTACCCACGTTGAGATTTAAGAAATTGGTATGAAATTTTATTCACAAAGCAGACTTTGCCTTTGTTACTGCAAGTAAATATATGTCTAACATGCAAATCTTAGAAAAGATTAGCCTATCAAACTGCGTTTTCATTCTTCTCAATCACACAAGAAGAAGAAAACCATGATAGGTTAGTCAATATATACATATATCCGCAAAATTTTCTTTATAGAGAAAACTAAAGAGGATTCTATCAAAAATTTGAGATGGCCCAATTGACATAGTGTCCTGCAGGCTGCAGCAGAGTGGTCATTCCAGCGATTTCAAGATGAATTGGACACGATCTTAATTGTATTCAGTACAACAAAGAGTCACTAACGAACTAGTTTAACCCTTAACGCACACCAGAGAAACAACCAAAATGTCCACATAATCAGTATCCAAAAACCTAAATGAACATTTGAATGTTCCATCAAAATGAATTTTTGACTGAGAAGAACCATAATTATCACCTAAACCGAACTCCAAATAGTATAGAATGATCCATCAAGTAATATCTGACACCAGACACAGCATTTGCATGTCGCCCAGTTTGTCAATACAGAAAAGGGGGCAAAAAAATTAAAAAACAGAAGCAAGGCTAACCTTAGCATTGATCTTAAGGGAAGGATGACGAGGTGGTTCCTGTGCATAATCAGACGGAGCTCTCAATCCGGGCATCTTTCCAAATCTTCAGAATCTTCTTTGTGATTATTGAATGAGAGGAAGACGGAAGAGGAATCTAAAGGAAGGGATATTCAGGGAATCCTGGAGATAGTTACAGTTATTGCAGCTGAGCTTTGTTTCTGTAATGACACCACAGCCAGAGAATCACGCAGAACGAGGGCTGCGATTTTGACGCTTTCACGGGGAACTTTAGGAATTGGTGGCGATAGATTTTCTCTTTCTTTTCTTTTTTTCCCTTAAAATTTCCTCACTTCTATCGAAGTGAAAGCTTGGTCATCATCATCAAAGTTTGGGGAGTTGGTAAACGGACTTCTAAAATTTCTCCTTAGAGTGGATGGTTGAGGGTTCGAATCTTCTAAGGTGGTGATTAGGTCACGTCAAAAAAACGCTGAAGTCGCACCCCCCCCCTGCAGTAGGGTTCAGCCCATTTTGACCATTTCGGAGAATAAAAATAGATTTATACAAAAAATAAATAAATTTAATAATGTTATTATTATTTTTTTTTTTTAATAAAAAATTCTAACTTCTATCATGTGTCGAATTCGTTAATAATATTTCATATCATATGTGATGGTGTTATCAATCGAGTTACGACTTCTTAACAATAATGTTATAATATTCGTTTAAAATATAATTAAATTGGAACTAAAACCCTTTAAAAGTTCACTTAATTTGGGTTAATCTGTATAATATTATTGTTTTTATTTGTTTATAACAAATAAATTTTTGTTTCAGTATTAATGGTGGACTTTCTGGACGGGCCCAAATCTGTGGTTAAGAACTCTTTTTAAGTTTAAGAGTTGATTGTTGGTAGAAACGTGTCATTAGCCAATAACAAATGTTCCCGCCAAAGCCATCTTTCGGCTTACAGTTCCGTTGCTTATTCCTCTGCCGGAACATCTCTTCGCTACCCTTTCTTCAACTATCGCAAAAACCTTTGAATCTTTCTCTGCTTGCAGATCGATGCAGTACCATGCACCAACTCAAACAAATCCACGCCAAGATGATCGTCACTTCTCGGATTCACGACAACTACGCCGCAAGCAGGTTACTTGCTTTCTGCGCTCTTTCAGAGACTGGAAACCTCAATTATGCTTTGAAACTCTTTCGGCATATCCAGGAACCAAATTCATTCATGTGGAACACTCTGATTAGAGCTCATGCTAATGGTAAATTTCCTCAAGAAGCCTTATTCTTGTATATCAAGATGCGGAGGCTCTGCACCAAGCCCGGTAAACACACCTTCCCTTTTGTTCTTAAGGCGTGTTCTAGTCTAAAGTCCCTTGATTCATCTAAACAAGTGCACGCAAACGTTTTGGTTCTCGGGTTTGACCTAGATTTGCATGTTGTTAATGGTTTGATCAGGAGCTACTCTGTTTCTGGGTGTTTGGACGATGCCCGGAAATTGTTCGATGAAATACCTGACAGAAATTTAACTATTTGGACAACGATGATATGCGGTTATGCTCAAAGTGATTCCGCCACCTTGTCAATTGAGTTGTTCCGTCAGATGACCTCACAGGGGTTTGAACCAAGTGGAGTTACTTTGTCATCTGTGTTGTCAGCATGTGCTCAGTCGGGTTGTTTGGATTTAGGTGAACAGATTCATCACCATATTCAGGAAAAAGGGCTTGAATTGGGAGTTATTCTTGGAACGGCCCTGGTAAACATGTATGCAAGAAATGGAGCAATTGACCAGGCAAAAAGTTGCTTTGCCAGTATGAAACAGAGAAATATTGCTACTTGGAATGCAATGATTTGTGGATTAGCTGCTCATGGACATGCTGAGGAAGCAATTGAATATTTTAAATGTCTTGAGGGAGACAAAGTGAGACCAAATGATATTACGTTTGTTGGAGTGTTATCTGCGTGCTGCCGTGCAGGATTCTTGGAATTTGGTCAGGAAATTTTCTATTCCATGAGAAGCTTATATGACAATGAGCCTAAGTTAGAGCACTATGGTTGCATGGTTGACCTTCTGGGGCGAAATGGGAAGCTTCTAGAAGCTGAGGATCTAATAAAAGGAATGACGAGGAAGGCCGATATTGTGATTTGGGGAGCACTGTTAAATGCTTGCAAGAACTATGAAAACATTGAGGTCGCTGAAAGAGCAGGAAAGGAAATTCTTGAACTGGATCCTTGTTATCATGGAGTTTATGTTGTTCTATCTAACATGTATGCTGAGGCTGGGAGATGGGAGGACGTACTGAAGCTGAGGAAAGTTATGAAAAAAGGAAGTTTGAAGAAAACTCCTGGTTGGAGTCATGTTGATGATGCTTCCTGAACATGTTTCCTGCCTTCAAACTTAGGATTCTTCTTCTCTATACATGTGGAAAATTCCCCTGCATAGGATTTCTGATCAGTAATACTACTAAGGACAATGATGGGACAAGATTTTAGGCCTTTAAAGTAGAGAGGAGTTTATTTACCAAAAAAAAAGAGTAGAGAGGAGTTTCAATCATGTGCTTGTGCGGGGAAGAAGCTTGATGTGCAACTTGACCACATCTACACACGTTTAAAAATCAGCAGTTGGAGTTGACAAATTGGACCACTTCATCAACTTGCTCATTATTCATGGCTTCTCCACATGGGGTTCACATTTTCGGAATACTTTCCCCCTTGTCCTCTTCCATTTTGTGGCAAGTCAACGCCACCCTTCTGCTGACTGGACCCCTTTTCATTTCAATGCCAATTCATTGAGCCCCACATGAGGGGTCAATCTTCAGAAGTGCGTATGCAAGAAATCCGACTCACTCGTTGACCCATCACCCAACTGTTCACACTTCCAAACCATCTTCAAGCTCAAAGAAACATTTGGGCAGAATCAATCTTGTCCTCGTCTATCTCCAGCTACCAGAGATGAAGAAGCTTACTGCAACTTTCATTCCGTTTGCCTTCATGGCTATTGTATTTGCAGGTAAATCAAGAATGTTTCAAGTCACCGAAAGTAGTGAACTTCCAACTGTCCCAGAAGTGCTAACATTGAATTATTGCAGATGTCTTGCAGAATCCGAACTTTGAACTCCCACCTTCCCGGATGTCACCCAACTCCTCTGTGCCATCTGTTCCCTTGAATGAGAACAACACTATTCCTGGGTGGACTTCTGAAGGCACGGTCCAGTACATAATTGCTGGACCAAATGCACCTCTCCTGCGGAATGAGCATGCTGTGCTGTTAGCTGAAGATGGCAAAATCAATCAGACTTTTATAGCAACTGGAGACATCAAGCAATACCTTCTTACTTTCACCCTGGCTGTAGGTGGCCTGAATTGTTCAGCAAATGTGAGCCTCGTTGTTTCGGCACCTGATAGTGCTTCAGCATTTCTTGTAAAGCAGAATTATACCAAGGAACCATGGGAAGTCTATGGTCATCTGTTAGGAAGCTTTGGTAATGGCGAACCAATCGACCTAGTGCTCCAGAGCCAGAATACTGATACAGGCACCAATTCCACATGCTGGCCAGTGGTTGACACTCTCATACTAGAGGCTGTTTCACCATCCAATCAAGGGAAGGGTATGGATTTAGAATAATGTCTTTGCTCCCGAGTATTATTGATGGAAAGTTTTATTGATGCATTAAAAAATGGGCAAAATTTCATCTGGTTACTGGTCCTGTTACTAACTTGCTTCATTTGGCGCAACAGACAATTTACTCACAAATGGTGGATTTGAATCTGGACCATCTTTCCTTGATGGTTTCACTGGAGGAGTTTTACTTGATTCAGAACCAAGCATCGTTGAATCTGCTTTGCAAGAATGGTCAGTAATGGGGACTATCAGATATATAGATTCAAAACATTATTTTGTGCCAGATGGAAATGCTGCAATTGAGATCATCGCAGGAAGAGATAGTCCCACTGGGATACAAACAGCAAAAACACTCACAGATGGTTCCAGTTATAACTTAGAATTCGTCCTGGGGGATGCTAATGATTCCTGTGAAGGGAATTTCACCATAGGTGTTCAGGCTGGATCATCAGCTCAGAATTTCACTGTTCAGAGCAAAGGAACTGGATCAGCAAATAAATATTCAATGGCATTCAAGGCAGAATCAAGTCCGGCACCAATCAGCTTCCAGAGCTATACAATGGTGCAGAATGATGATGGTGTTCTCTGTGGTCCTGTGATTGATGGGGTGCTCTTACGTGCTTCCAACAGTCACCGATCCAATCCAAGGAATAATCTTCCATTAGCTTTACTAGTTCTCTTAATTCTTAAGCAGATGCTTGAGATATTACCCTAGCCAAGATCCTATATGCCCAAATAATTGGGATCTTTCTTCTTTTCTTTTTTTCTTTTTTTCCCTATTCGATATTTCGAGTCTGTTAATTGGTTTCATACAATAGACATTGTGCAATATAAGAGACAGATACAATTCCTCGAGCATAAGTTTATGGCATTTGCAGCATTAATCAGAAAATCGTTCAAAATAGGGTGATTCGTTTTGCTAGTATCATTTCAATGATTACAGCAGATATACATTTACACCACATAAAACCACAGAATTCTATTAGCTCTATCAAGCAGTTTACAATATTTGCTCTACCAAACAAACTCATCCAAATTCAGGACCTCATCCTTTACCCAAATAAAATTACCCAAGCAGAGCACATCAGACAATCCAGCCCATTGTATTTGTATTACCAACCAGCTCAAGTTCATAAATTTTTCCATCCTGTATTTTGTACATAGCTACAGTATAATACCTGAAACTGGGAAAAGAAGACATATCCCCAAGAGGAGATCAGCATGTTACGCAACTCGCAAACCATTTATCCCACCTTACTAAAATGACCCCTACACCTAAACTTGTGCAAAATGGACTGTAACCATTCTTCTAGTAACTCATTACACCGTTCAAAAGGAAAAGGACAAGCATATCTAAACTCGATTGTAGCCATATCCATTACTTATACTGTGGTTAAGTAACGGATATTTTTTATACTTGCATAACTAACTTGCCTATTACTCCCCAATGGCATCTACAACTCACCTCCTACTCCTATAATGCAAGGGGAAAATGGGCAATGCTTAACCAATATTCTCTGTGTAGTTAACACGTACCTTTTCATCCAAAGCATATATTTCAGATTCATTAAATGCTAGCTTTTCGGCACAGAATTAACCAGCATTGCACGATTGAGAAGAGATGTATACTCTTGACTTCTTGACCATTCATCAATCTCCCGAGCACGTAAAACAGGAAGAGGATGTGAAAGTTGCCTTGTCTGAGCATTTCTGTAGAGGAACTAAGTTAAGGATTGATGTTCTGATGTCAAATATTAAATCAGATAATGCTGTATGTACACTGTACTTGACCTTATATACCACCCCACTGGGCTAGAAGAAGCCTTGTCATAAGAGCGAGCTTGCTCCAAGAATGCATCCACATTTAGTTGATCAGCCAAGGAGGGGCAGCCACCAGCTAATTTCATAAGGACAGATATGACCACCTCTTGTAGGAAAACAAGAAGTGGTTTAGGTTCCTATGTTTGAGACAATCAGCTAGAGGAAAATGCATTAAAGATTCAGTACCTTCGAATCCTGTGCTACAAGAAGGGCAGCACGATCACAGGTAAGTTCAGCTGCTCGAAGCCAACGGAAAAGTTGTTCTTCCAATCTCTGAGCAATTATACCACCAAGACCTATGAAAAATTGACCAGGATCTCACACTGACAAATCATGACCGTATAGATATTTCAACAAGTGAAGAATCAGAACCATTATGAATAAATGCTCATTAAACCAACAATGTTAACTTAAATCAATGTTAATCAAGCATATTAACTTAATTCCACATTTTTGGATATGACAGATTTTCCAAGTGTATTTATTCTAACTATGGTAAGATTTATGTACCTGGCAAACTATAGGCTCCAAGTGTCAAAATATTTGCAAATGTCAGCCACACACCATGGTCACATTTCAGATGACCCAACTCATGAGCCAAAACAGCCTGAAAGCATACAGCAACTAAGTGTTTTGACAGCAATTCATGGCATAGGTTTATTCAACATACAGAGATGGCAAACCCAACAAGGTTGGTAGCGGAGAAAATAAAAGCTAAAAATCTGCTTCACTATGAAACCATAAAGGTGCTATAGAAAATAACAGGCCAAATGAAGTGGGAGTTGAGACCTGCAACTCCTTTCGCGTCAGCAGCTCCACAAGGCTTGTGTGAACAACAACAAATGGTTTTTTACCACTGATAGCCAAAGTGTAAGCATTGGGTACAGGACTCTGCCGCACGTACAAGTCAGGAGACTCGATGTTTAATATTGTGCAGGCTTCAATCATCAACTTGTGAAGCTCTGGGAGCTGATCCAGCACACAACACATAATTAAGTACAGCTATCGGAGAATCATCTATCTTTTGACATCTTAGTCAAAAATGCTGCTAAGTACATCAAAACAGTTTATCAATGGGCAATATCTTTCAAGCAGGGAAAAAACAGACAATCTCTTTCAGGCAGTAAAAGGTACAAGCTATTAAATGATAAAGACAGAATGAAAAAGAGAACATATTACTTGCTTCAAAAAACTCTTAAGCATTGCCTAAATCATTACAATATACTACACAAGAGTGTGAAAGGCATTGATTTCAAAAAATTTCAAATCAAGAAGCAAGTGGAAAGCATCAGCAAAAAGGAAAAGTTCATCAATAAAACCTGATTTTCAGTTACAAGAACTGATGTTCCAATGTTTTCTAGAAGCATTACTTGCTCGGCCACAGTTCCTGTGTTCCGCATATCCCACATACCATTAAAACCATAAAATTCGAACAATAAAGTACAATATGGATAATAGAAGAAAATCAGTTCCAAGAAGTTCCATCTCATTACCTAACAGAGCTTTTCCAATGTCATTTAAACCTGGAATTGCTCTCAAAAGAAGCGTATTCTGATCCACGGAAACGCAAAAGTTACAAAACCGTATCCGAGATTGTACGAGAAATAAATCCAAAACAGTAAATTTAACTAAACCAAGTCAATAGAAAAAAGACCATGACCATCGCCGTTCACCTGTCTATCAAGAGGGTGTCTGAAATCGTCTGCATCGAGATTTCGAAAAACAACAGCAGCGGCCCGACATACAAAATCCCTTTTAACTCTCCGGTAACGCTTAAATGGTTTCACGACTATTGAAAACGAATTGGACGTATACATGTTACAGCCAACATTATTGCTGCTAATTTTCCATGAACAATTTAAGCCAAAACAGGGAGGCCAGGATGAAGTTCTTCCTGAAGCCAGATTGATCGAAGAAAGAGGAATCGACGCCATAAAAGCTCCGGTAAGGGGGTCTGGATTCTCCCTTTCTGCAGCTTCTGATGTTGAAGAATATGGAGATGGTTGTTAACTCACAAAAAAAAAAAAATCAGACAACATTAGCGGACTGACGCTGTTAGAACGGTTCAGCGTGGGCTTGTTTCTGACCACAACCGTACTCCTTGGTAACTATTTGCCGCCATTTCCTTTTCTTTCTTCAGTTGACTCTGGAATTCATGCACTCCCACGGTTTTTCTTTCTTTTCTTTTTTCTTTTAATAAAAATAATTAATGATTATTAAAATAAATTTTATAAAATAATAAATGAAAACAATTTCATATTTTTCTCAAATGAAAAAAAAAAAAAAAAGGAGTAATAATTTAAGAATCTCAGGCTCCATGGTCAGGTAATTTAAGAGCAATATCTACGCCGGATATAATGACAGGATTTGGTATTGGCCTCAACTATTTTGGTCGGGTATTCATAGGGACAAAATTTTTTATTTTAAATGTTATAGAAAATTACAACAGCGCTAGCTAATTATTGTCTATATACTTAAAAATTAGAAGATGTATTTAAAATTTTTTTATAACCATTTAAAATATCCTTTTTCTTCGTGCATATATATGTATATATATATAAGCATTCTTAGCATATTGATATGCACTACCACATTTTGGGGGGTCGGGGGGTGAAAGAAGAAAGGATTCATTACATACATGTATCAAGGTTAAAGAGATGGCCTTCTGCTTAAACAAGAAATGCAGGGAGTCCATGTCCAGGCACCCTTCTGAACTAACGTCGGAGACGTGCTTAAAAGAAATTAAAGTCTCTAACCAGAAATTGATCCATTGCACGAATAGAAGTACCTTGGCAGTCATCTTTGGAGGACTTCCCCATTACATTGGCATAGTTCTTGTTCAACCACAAGGCTATTTAATTAATTTTTTTTTTTTTTTTTTTTTTTTTTTTTTTTGCAACTACATATATAGGACGTTTAAAGAACAACAAAGAAGTGATAATGAAAAAGAAAAACCACAATACATTTATTTGGCTGGTCATCCAGCCAATCCTACACCCAGCAACATCTCACAAATAGACTTTTAACTCCCAAGCTTGCGCTCCATGGAAAATCTGTGAAAGGCACACAGCTGACACAAACTGCAATCCTACACATTCACAACAGCACTACCATTTGCTTATGCTTGGTAGACAATGTCAAATTCTAAACGCCAGCTTGTTCACAAAGATCTAGCAAGTCTAGGGTCTGCAATATCAGGAAAATCAGTCTGTCACTTTGGAACTAAAAGTAAGATTCATCACCAAAAGAATTCTTCTAATAAAGATATTCCAGCTTACCTCAGGTACAGACAATTCAAGACGAAATTTCGGCCCATCATAATGATGCAATACTGGTCTAAAAGCATCTTCCTCTAACGGTTTACAAAGTTTCCTAACACGGATCCGCACCTAGTTTGGTAGAATGACAGAAACTGTTAACAGCCAAAAGCAAAATAGATTAATCAATGAAATACAAAGTTGATCTGACCATCCTTTACCTGTGCTGGGAACCTTGACTCTCCTTTACATTTTTTATCTTCCCAAGCAGTTGGATCTATGTTGGAACCCCCAAAACTAGCCGCCTGCATCATTGAGTTTTCTAAAAAAACTGAAAAGTAGTCTTTTCCAAGATGCCAAATATCTAAATCTAACAAGAATAATTCTTATAGGAAAGACGTTCCCAAAAGTAGAACTTGCTAAAGCAAATAAACATCCAAATCTTCATATGATATGCCCGGATAAGTGATAATTACAAATTCTCAAATCAGAGCCTAGAACGAAGCTAGCTTTAGAAACAGCAGCCACAGGAAAATAAAAAGTAAAATAAAATAAAAAAGGTCTTGCCACAACATCTGGAAGCACACTCATATGTCATATTTTTAACTTCTAGAGCACTAATAAGGATTTTATTTTCTGTTTAAACTCGTTTAACTTTAAGAAATTAAAAAATAAAATAAAATAAAATGAAAAAGAAGCATAACAGAGAAAATCTAACGTACCTCAAAAATACCATGCAACTGGTGAGTGGTATAGTTGTAGAGAAACAGAGGCAAGCCAGGGGTTATTGCCCTCACTGAATCTCTGTATCTTGGTGGTAAACCTGCAAGATGGACAGACATCCATGAGCAGGGGTTATACTTGTAAGTGGTGTATAGTTGAAGAGAATGTATCTGTCAAAAAACTAATGCATACATCAAATTAGAATACATCCATGAGTAGAATTAACTAAAGAGTTTGAAACCATTAAATTCTAGCATAGATTAAATCATAAACTTCCATAATTTCCTAAGTTCCATCAAGTTTATATGCATAAAACTAAAAGGTAGAGCAAGATGGATGATTACCAAAGAGTTGTCTCTTTAAGTCTTCTTGCATTGTGTCATTGTTGCAGACGAAGATGTATCCACCAAGAACCTCATTCCTTGGAAGTGTCTCTGCAGCTGGCAATGTCTTAAATCTTTTGTCAACAGCATTGTTTGAATTGGCAACATCATTGTTATTGTTATTGGTGTTGTTATTGTTGTTAGGGTCCTTGATGTTGCTGTTGACGCTATATTTGCTTCCAGATACATTTCCAACAAAATTGGAAGCAGGTTTTTGATACAGGGCATTCATATTATATATAGCATTTGCCATGGAACTTTTGCTCAACCCATCATTCATTTTCAGGTCCAAATTCATCATGTTGAAGTTAAGGCTTTCAAACTTATTTTCCTCTTGAAACCCAAAATTATCTCTAGGCCTTATTTCAACACAGCCTTTTGAGATATCAAGATTATTCCTACGCTCACCCTTTGATCTGGTCTGTTCAGCCAACTTAGAAGCAGCAACTAACCACTTCTGATCCTCAGAAACTTTTGTCTGTCCTCGAAGTTCATCACCTAACTGCCAATAGCTGTGCATAATCTCCATGTTGAAGAATCTAAAAGGTAAAGATAACATAAATCAATATTTACTTTGCAAAAACAAAATCTACAAGGGGAAAAAATGCTACCCCCTGACAATGGTATAGTTAGCAAAAAGAGTACTGAAGGAGTTAAAAAATTAGAAAATCAGATAAAAACTTCAGCCCAGAATACAAGTTTCAAACTCTAGGACAGAGGAAGAAATTTACTGATAAGTTACCTCAAAGACCTAGTTAACCACTAAACACAACAATCTATTGCAACACAACAAGAAAATCTTAATAAGTTTGGCAAAGATGAAAAGGAAGAAAGGTAAAACAAGCATTAAACAAAAAATAATTTCCACCTCACAATAATTAAAAATACAAATTCATCAGACATATATCAGAACTTAGAAGTAACAGTACTTAGAATTCCTCCTTTTACATTTCATACATCCTCCAACTTGAAAGAAACTTGCACCAATAATCACTCGAGATCCTCCAGAAGTTTTCTCCACCCAACCCCGACAAACATTTTTCAAAAAGAAAGCAAACTAAACAGAACTCTAAATACAAAAACACGATAAACCATTTTCACACAATATTCCAACTTGCAATTTTAGGGAATTCCAAAATACGGTGAGACGGTCAAATCACATTATTCTTCTGCTTACCCTAATGGAAGAGAAGTAAACAAGCAGCTAGCCTGTAATTCAACTAGAACTAAGCTTAAAATAGTTATTCTGATAATTCTAACAAAAATAATGATACAGAAGACACAGTATGCCACAATAAACATTCATCATTTCTCAATATAACTAAGAATTGTACATGAAAATGGTAGTTACTACATCTCAAGGTAAAATTACAAGAATTCAAGCCCCAGTACCAACAGTTCAAAAAGTTCAATGTGGCTTATTGCACATCACATATGAACTTGTAAATGCATGCACAGCCACAAATAAAGCAAAGTACAACAGTAGAATTTAGAATACTTCAATTCAACTTCCAAACAAATTCCAAGCTTAAATTTGATAAGCATTAACGTAAATTAGAACCTCAGCGTTCAAACTTAAACTCACAGATCAGAGCATAACATTCGCCTATGGAAAAGAAGCCCTAGATTTGGGGATCCAAAGCTAAAGCTAAAAATAAAGTCTAGTAAGAGAAAGTAAGCACAGTACTACAGAGAGAAACCGCACCTTTATCTCCTCGGCGGAAGATGCGACAGAGGGGGTAGCTAATGGAGATCTTTCCAAATTTATACATAAGAATCCACTGAAAATGCCCAAATCGTTTCCAATATTTACGATGTTGCCCCAATTTCAAAATTTTTTTCCGTAAAACGCATAAAAAGTGACGTTCTCACGCGCTCGATTGAGTGAGTGAAATCCGTGAAATAAGATATGCTTTACTTTTCTGGGACCGGAGGGTGCAGGTGTCACGACTGTGACTTTTACGGTCTATGCTGGAGAGTGAGAAATGGTCGTGAAGAATTTGTCAGGGCTCGGGGTCACGATTATAATATGAGCAGATGAAAATATTTAATCGCTGTCGGTGGAGTGATTGCTGACCGTCGGATTTATGAATTTGAAATTTGGGAAAGAACGTTCGTACACGGGGCCTACTCACGAACAACAGGCCGTATATTGGGCCTATGAATTTAATTACTCGAACCCAAAAAGCATTCGTTGCCCTCCACTTTCGTTCATTTTTTTTTTTTTTTTTTTTTTAGACACTAATTGTCCTATATGGTCCTAAACTATAGGAAGTACACTGTTTGAATCGGGTTGGTCCTTTGCATGATGAAGGTCTCCGACCTCAAATTTTAAACAGTTACATACATGAGTAGCGGTTTGAACCTCAACCTCACTTAAGCTCGTTAAGTTTTCCTTAAAAAATTATCTCTTACACTATCTAATATTTAAATTCGCTATTTTGATTAATTTAAATTTAATATAAATTACACTCACATAGTTTAAAGTCTTATTAAAAAAAGAATGATACTTACACCAAAAAAAAAAAAAAACTCTTATATAATGCTTATAATAAATATTAAACTTGTAATTTTGTGCCACAATAAGTTTTTATATCATGTCAAACTAAAGACTTTTTAATTTGTTTAATTATAAAAAATCATAGTTACTTTTTTTTTAGTGGGAGAAGAAATATTAATTCTCGAACTCATAACTTTTTAAGTTACAATACAAAGACAACTTGACGGTTTGCCTAGAAACAATCACCCCTAAAAGAGTGAGTAATAATTAACTCATCGAGTGCTTCTACATCGAATATGAATCAAGATAAACGATCTCTCAAAGCTAGAAAATGTAAAAAAAACACTCCACCTTAAACAGAACCCTTCAACAAGCAATGGCGGACGAAACATTAAGCATAAATGTTAGTTTGAGTAACACAAACATTGATAAAAATAAGACTAGTCAAGTAAGTGATGGCCGAGTGGTCAGGACCCACACTCTCAACCTTAAGGTTGGGAGTTCGACACCCACTCTCGGTCTTAGTGTTGCCAACCCAAAGCAATTATGCTGCCGGATCCGGGTGTGGATTATTCGGATTAACCCGAACATCACACCATAAAAAATAAAAAATAAAAAAATAAAAAAAATAAGACTATTACTATACGAGTTACGTCAATCTCTTAACATAAATAAAATATTTAAGGGATGAATGAAGGGAAGAAATGGTATTTTTAAAATCAGTTAGAAATTCCCTGTCTGATAATGTTACTAAGTCTACATCCAATGTGCCGAAAGAGTAGATTTGAGGATCCAATTGGTTGAATAATAAAATATAGAGTGATGGTTGTGATGTTTCCAAAGATGGAGACCGTTAACATTTGAATATGTTATGAATTCTACACCATCTCTCCACTCTCTTTTTTTTTTTTTTTTTTTTTTAAAGTCCCGTTTTTTTTTTTTCTTAAGCATCCAGTATCCGAGCCCACACGGACTGACTAATCGCCAATTCAGCTTGTGGTGCGCTCAGTTTAACCTTTACTCGAGGGTGAAGGGCCGCCCTGGCTTTTAACATGGAACCTTAGCCACCTCAAGAGGATTCGAACCCTCGATCATCCGCCCTGAGGAGAAGCTTTAGGAGTCCGCTTACCAACTTCTCTAAGCTACTGGGTTTTAAGTCACGTTGCCTGCATTTATTCACGGTCATCTTAGTATTTGGATTATTATTATTATTATTTTTAAGAATAATTTTTACTAATTTAAATGAGTTTTTTTTTTTTTGTTAAAATTGTTAAAAACTACTAATAGTAAAGAAAAAAGATAGTAAAAGAAAAAAACAAATAATATATAATAAGTTTATTGATGTATTGTTTTTATAAGTGATTTGTATATAATTATTATATATTTATAAGAATTGATAGAAGTTGTGACAAAATTTTATTATTGACTAATTAAAAAAGTTTGTCGTGAGACTTATTTGGTGGAAACTTATTTTGAGAAAAAAAATTAGGCGGTCATGAAAAATATATATGAATATATTTTAGGGTTTTGAATTTTTGTCTTAATGAATAATTAGAATCTCCCTCGTAAAATATTGATTGTAGTGAATTATTATTCTCTCATGTGTCTTTTCATTTAGGGTTTACGTTGTAGTGTTCATCTTGTTTCCTTATTTTTTTCCTTAACTGGGGTATTGTATTAATACTGTGGAAATAAGAAACAATGTACAAGCTACCATTGTAGCCAGCAAAACAAGCAAATTATCCTCTAAAAGTTTTGAGTTCCAAAGTTCTCCTAAGAATATTCCTAGCAAGCCAGACGGCTTCAGGAGGCCGTTCCCTCGAAACATTCTCGGATTCCTCCAATACCATAAGTCTATTAGGCCTTGTCGGAAAATGTATCTCCAGTTCGGGTTGTCCAGGCAGTCCCCTTGTTTCCTTATTTTGATTTATGATTTTGTATCATATTTTTTTAATAGAAACTATATAGACTAAGAGACTAGAAAATAAAGAAATAGAGAGGATATAAGACTAGTCGATGTATATTCACGTAATATATAGAATGCATTATAACCATACATATCAAATTAATAATTTATAGTTATCTATAATTGTAAATATCATGAGTTCTTTTTTTTTTAGACCATCTAATTTTTGAAGCCATTACGACTCCGATTAAACTAGATTCGACCCAGTTTGGACCTCATCCGGGTTTTTCAAGCTGGCCTTGTAGAGAAGTCCAGAAATGTTATAGAGGCCCACAAGATACAACTATTAGTTCATTTAGATAAAAGAGTTGGGCATATTTTTACCCATTTTCTAAACTAAATTATCTGAAGCTTGATTCTCGAGTTTGTCGGGCTTATATTTTGCCACTTTTTCACGCATCTATTGCAGTTTCGATTTCAAATTAATATCCCTTTTCCGCATGGCTAGAGTACGGGATTTGTGGGTTCCGGGTGCAGGTTGGCGTCTGGAGCAACTTGCACAATGGCTGCCGCGGGAGGCACTGGATCGACTTAGGGGTGTTGTGATCAATAATATTGAGGGTGAAGATGATCAACCTTGCTGGACTTTGAACGCTCGAGGCCACTTCTCGACAGTGACTCTACGTAGACACCTGGAAACCCACAGGGTTAGCTCCTCTAGTGCGCCTTGGCGTCGTCTGTGGCGTTTCAAGGGCCCTGCGAGAGCGTCCTTCACTTTATGGTTAATACTACATGGCGCCTGTCTACGGCTGAATTCCTGTGGAAACGACATGTGGTTGAATCCCCCGTCTGTGGCTGGTGTGCGCAAGAGGTCGAAACGACGACTCACCTCCTTAGAGATTGCAACTTCGCCAGGAAAGTATGGGAGCTGGTTCTAGATAGGGTATACTGGCCGTCCTTCTTCGGTCGGGGAAGTGCAAATCATTGGGTTTTGGTTAACATTTCTAACCGAGAGAACGCTTCTGGTTTTGGGCTCGGTTGGCCCTATGTTTTCGGGCAAATTGTGCATGACATTTGGTGTAATCATACGGCGAGACTTTATGGCTCCCGTAGTTTTTGGAGGACCCCTATATTCTAGCTGAACGGAGCCTCGGGAAGTCCCGTGATCTCCTTTCAACTTGGTATAGGGGTTCTATTTAGCCTCGTTTTACTTGTGTACAACTGTACTCCTCGCTTCGTATTTTAATAATACCTCGTTTCCGGTTTTTGACCAAAAAAAAAATTAATATCCCTTTAAAAAAATTGTAATATCAAATATTAAATCTTTCAAATTGTTTATTTTTTATCAAATTCAATAAGAAAAAATAGATAAAATGTTCATTTTTTATTGTGTTAATTATATTATGTAAAAAGTGAAAAACGAAAAATAAGAAAAAAATAGAGTGTCGAGTAGGTGTAACTCAATTAGTAAGTACTCTCACTTATTACTTAACGGTCATGAGTTCGAGTTTCTAAAAAAAAAAAAAAAGAAAAAGGCAGAGTCACCTATAAAACAAAAAAGAAAAGGACGGCCGCTTGAAGCCGAGACCGGTTGTGGTTTTCTAGTGAAAGCCCTAGATTTTCTCTTTTAACCTGGGAAGGAAAAAGCTCCTGAATTCGTCTAGGTAGACATGGAGATGACTAATGATTTCGATCGCCTGCTCTTCTTCGAGCACGCTCGCACGACGGCAGAAGCCTCTTATGCAAAGAATCCCCTAGATGCCGATGTATGTACTCGATTTTTGATGATTTATTTATTTATTTTTCTTACTGTAATCTATTTCAGGGTGGGAGATGTGAAATTACTACTATTTAGTTTTAGAGAAGTATTATTTATTGTGTTGTTATGAGCTGTGAAATTTAATTGATTTTATTGATACAGAATCTGACCAGATGGGGCGGAGCTTTGCTTGAGTTATCTCAGTTTCAGAGTCTTCCTGACTCGAAGAAGATGATATTAGGTATTCTCTTTCTCCACCACAGTTTTTAGGTTAATGTAATTTTGCCGGAATTTTTAGGATAGTTAATAGTTCTGTTAGGGACATCCCTCTTTTACTCTTAAAAAAAAAAAAAAAGTGGAACTGAACCTTTCTTTTGTTTAATTTATCGATGTAATTTTTGGATTTAATTGGTTAGATGCTGTATCCAAGTTGGAGGAGGCTTTGGTGGTTAATCCAAAAAAGCATGATGCTCTATGGTGCTTGGGTAATGCACATACCTCTCATGCATTTTTGACTCCTGATGAAGATGAAGCAAAGGGTTATTTTGACAAAGCAGCTATATATTTTCAGCAAGCTGTGGATGAGGTATATATAAAGCCTCCTTAGTTTTTTTTTTTATTTTTTTATTTTTATTTATGATAAATTTATGGGGATCTTAACACCATTGTCATGTTGCAGGAACCAACAAATGAACTTTACCGGAAGTCTTTAGAAGTTACAGCCAAGGTACAGTCTTTTCAACTTACCTGTTAATGAGAGGATTAGTTTATGTCTTGCAAGATTCTAACTGGCTAAGTTTTGCTTCTATTCTGACAAATATATGTGCGTTTTGTTCAAGTGCTGTAACCATGGCATTAGTCAGTGTTCATAAATAGAATGCATTTTCTATTTGAGTTAAACATTTATTGTTTATCGGATGCCAGCTTTGAGAAAAATAAATATAGCCTTTTTGAATTGTTTTAAGATTTCATTTTTTTTAATATTAAGATTAATAAGAATGCATTTTTCTTGCCTGATTAAGAATCTATATATTCTTTCTCATGTAGGCTCCCGAGTTGCATATGGAGATCCATAAGAGTGGTTCCCTTCAACAGGCTATGGCAGCTGGGCCTTCAACATCAACAAGCACAAAGGTGATAAATCTAGATAATTCATGATTGTTAAATATGTGAGAGGTTCTAGTTTCCGGCTGGTTATTCTAGCATATTTCTGAAAATTGGTGTTATCCTTTTTACTTAGGAAACTTCAATTTGCAGTATGTTTGAGATTATTACTCAAGCTGTTTTGGGATGATAAATGTGGTTTTCTTTCTTTCTTTATCTTTCCTCCACTCTTCAATGGCTATTCATAACTGGGGTGGGCAGGGGAGAGGGTATTTAGTTTGTGATATGCAGCAGTTCTATATTTTCTCTACCCTTGGAATTTGTTTTCCTAGATTTAGGTCATGACCGGTTCCCTTCTGGTGATCTTGGGTGATAATATGGTTCAAAATTGATTTTGATAGGTTTTTAGGTACTATTTAATGGCTTGATTAAGTATGCTAGAAGAAGTCTTAGTTTTCCATTTTTTTCTTTGTTTTTGTTTGTTTGTGTTTATGATACAAGCTTTACATTAGTGAATTTCCATAGTAGTTTTAGATATTCTAAGCTAGAGGGTAAGCATACATTGTGAAGCAGCAGGTGCATATGACTGATAATCTTTGCATTTGCAAAGAAATTAGTTTTGGTGAGTCTTATAACTTTTGTTTGGTTCTTCTCTGCAGCAAAGTGCCAAGAAAAATAAGAGCAGTGATCTGAAGTACGATATTTGTGGATGGATAATTCTTGCTGTGGGCATTGTTGCGTGGGTTGGATTTGCAAAATCCAACGTACCTCCACCTCCTGCGAGATAAGTCAGACTAGTCTGAGATCAAGTGTGCTTTCTGAAGTTGTCTGGCCTTGCGTGTTCTTGGGCTGAAGAAGAAGCTGGTTTACTTAAATTTTTGTCAACCTGAGTGGATTTTTTCACCACTGGAAACTACTAGTAATAGGGATGATGTTTATGCATTTTATAGCCTTTTTTTTTTTTTTTTTTTTCCCTTACAGTATCATCAATTCAACTCTGCTAAAGCTGTTTGTTTAGAATATTGCATATATATTATTAATTTCTCACAAGGGTTCATGGCCGAGAAACTTTCACGTGGCTGCTTCTCTGTGCTGCAAACTCTTAAAACAAAATAAAATCTGAAATGCGGTAGGTTGCAGTTGGCGTTGGCGTTGGCGTTGTCGTGGCTATTTAAGAACGACAATTTTTTTTAACAGGATTAAATTTTTTATTTTATAAAAATTTATTAATATAAATTATAGATACCATTAAATACCTATTCTGAAAGTATCCCAACTTTTTTCCATCGTAAAAACAAAATCTCAGAGCCCAGTTTTAGGCCCAGTCCATTTTACATGATTCGGTCTCTCGGTTCGGTCAATCTAAACGGTGTCGTTTTCGGCTAAGAAGTATCCGACACACAGTCAGCAAATTCTGCCGGGTTATTGATATGATGATATGCCGGACGAGCTGGAAGTTTCAGAAACCTCTGTACCTCTCAAATAATTTCTCCGAAATCTAGAAAAAAATGGCGGTGGCCGTGAAACCATCAGCTGCATGCGGAGCTGCAGCGTTGCTCTCGTCTCGAAGTTCTCATAATCCATTCCCGTGCCGTGTGTCTTTTCGAAACTTGAATGTGGAAACCAAGCACCGTTGCTTCACTGTGTTCGCTGTAGTAAAGAGAAGCCCCAAACGCCTCAAGTATTCAGCTCCTCGCTTCCGTAAGGTCCCATTTCCGTTTATTTCACCGTACTGCTTTTTTTTTTCTTTTTTTCCCCCAAAATGTTTAACATGTAAAATAATTTTGAAGTTTAAATTTCCCTTGCAATTCGATACGCTCTCAGAGAGATCATAGTTTACACTCGAAACTGTAAAATTTATGGACCTAACTAATATTATAGTAACAATTCTCAGGCGGATGGCTTGGTTTACGTTGAAGTGGATCCATTTGGGTCGGACTCTTGGAAATTGGATCCTGTTGTGGAACTTCTGAAGGAAGGAGCTGTAGGTGTCATCCCGACCGATACTGTGTAAGTCTACATTTCACTTTCCTCCCTATTCCTTAATCTCGGTTGGCTTGTAAGAAAATATGCCTGGATGTCTGTTTCTGTTGTTATTGCTGTATTCTGTATACTGAATGGTATTCTGGGATATGTTCATTTAAGTATGTGATTTAGTAAACACTATTTGCATTGGAACAGACTGTAGGAAACTGCATTGTGATGTGTGTTTTAACAAAAGACACGTGTCATCATGTTTGGATATATGTTCTTCCACAGATTCAGGATGCTGAACTTAGTCTCTAAGAAGTACTTTCTCTTAATCTATCAGGAATGCTTTTTATAGACAGGATGCTCAACTTCTTTTCTAGTAGAACTGTTTGTGTCTCTAATTAAGATATACTGTGATGCCAGATATGCAATAGTTTGTAATTTGAAAAGCCAATCAGCCATTGAACGCCTTCGCAGAATTAAAAATGTAGAAGCTTCAAAGGCAAGTTGTGTCTATTTTATTGATCTACATTCTCTTGATGATTCTCAACCTCCCACTGGGTGAAAGGACTTATCTTCTTCTTTTTTAATTAGAAATTGCTGATGCCTTTTTGTTTTCCCTATTTCCTGTTAGCCCCTGAGCATTCTGTGCCACTCCTTCCGGGACATTGATACATATACCACTGGATTTCCTCGGGGGAATGACCAAGGTCTTACCAACATCTTTCGAGCGGTTAAACACTGCCTTCCTGGTCCTGTGAGTTTGATTATCTCTATACCTTACTGTTTGTTTAGGGAATCTTTAACACATCCTGTTTGGAATTTTTATAATGTCCTTTTAAACCACTCACATTTGGTGATATGGGGCATCACTGTTTGGCTTGAGCTCTGTTATTGTAACAGTCATCAGTTTTCATGGATTGAAATTTCTTATCTAACTTCCCAAAAATTGTGATTGAGTTTTGATACTGCACTGCAGCATAAAGTGAACCTTGGTTCTTATGAAATTATTATTTATTTTTCCCTCTGTTCAACTTCATCCAATGACTCTCTGGTTTCTACTATTCATTTTCAATGTGCCATCACTTAATCCATGTACCATGGAGACATAACTATATTACTTCCTGCAACAGTATACTTTCATTTTGAATGCAAGCAAAGAGTTGCCAAGGCAATGCACACGATATGGAACAACAGCTTCCAAGTTTGTTGTAAGGAAAAATGTAGGAGTTCGTATACCTGATGATCCCATTTGTCATGCAATCCTAGATAAGATGGATGCACCTCTAATAGCAACAAGGTAGCCTGCTAACCTATCCACTACTAGATTTTGGTTTTCTTGTTTTATTAATGATTGAAACATTTTCAAAATTTTACTTCCTTTTTCTACTTTTATGTTCTTATGCTTAAATTCTGCCACAGTGTGAAGTCACCAAAGGAGAATGAGTGGATAATGGATCCTCTAACAATAGCTGATGTGTATGGACCAGAGGTGAAGCATGCTTACCATAATATATGTCCTCAAGTTTTTGTCAGATTGGAGGGATATACATATACTGCGTAGTACCTTTTATCTTTTTCTGGTCTGGCCTTCTTCCTTATACGTATAAATCTTGGCATAAATGGATTAGCCACTTCGTCATATTTGATGCCAGTCATAGTTTGGCTTTGGAGATTTACAGAGTTCATTATTTCAATGCTAAATCTATGATTTGTTTGTGGCTCCATCCATTCTTTGTGAAATCAGATTTGCCAAGTTCTTTAACCTCTGCATTTGACTGTTCTAGCCAAATTGCTTCTGGAGTATTTGAAACTATTCTTCTAGTGATGCTAACTTCCATTATTTTCTCATACTTTAGGGCCTTGATTTCATTGTTGATGCTGGTGTGCGAGTTGCTGACCCGTCAACCGTGGTTGACATGACAAGTAACTTACCTCGTATCTTGCGGCAGGGGAAGGTATGATCTAGCATTTTAGGTAGTTTTCTGAGAAAGCAAACTTCTACTTCTAGTTTTCTCTCTCTTCCTTCCTCCTTCTGTTAACATTTTTTTGTGGTTCTAGGGACCTAAAGAACCATGGATGGAAAGTGATGAGGATTCTGCATGACGTGAAGATAAAATCCATTCTCATCTCTGTTTAAAAGTCATTCACCACATACTAACTTGAACCTTGTAATAATAGTGTATAGTTATGATAAAAAAAAAAAAACCCCCTTTATTGTGAAATAATGAATGTTATATATATATATATATATATATATATATTGATAAATAAGTTTGAATATATCTTTAGATTATTCCCATGCTTAAATCAGAAAATATTAAAATCAGACTTATCTTCATAAATAACTAATATATAAACATTTAATAGAAAAGTAAAAAAATATTTTAATTTGGTTAAAATCTTTTAAAGGATTACCCTGATTAAATATATATATATATATATTTTTAAAACAAATCCTTAAGATATAAAAATAATTATTAGAAAAGAAAAAAAAAAAAAAAAAAAAGGGCGCGGGACTCTGGAATCTGGATTCATTCTCCCGCAAGCTTCTTTTCCGAAATTCAAAAACCCGCGCCCTTGTACCAAAATAAAATTACAAATTTCAATTATCGAACTCCTATATAAACGTCATCCTCACCCCAATTTCTTAACCAATTACCTCTTATCCTACTTTCTTTCTTCTTCTTCGTCTTCTTTCCCAATCTCTCAGAAAACCCTAGCCGAAAAATGCCTTCCCTTCCCGAAGAGCCACTCTTGGCCCCAAACCCTGATAGATTCTGTATGTTCCCAATCCAATACCCTCAGATTTGGGAGATGTACAAGAAGGCCATGGCTTCCTTCTGGACTGTGGAGGAGGTCGACCTCTCTGTAGATCTTCCCCAATGGGATGAAAAACTTAACCCTGATGAACGACACTTTATTACCTACATTCTTGCCTTCTTTGCCGCTTCAGATGGCATTGTTCTGGAGAATCTCGCCGGTCGTTTCATGAACGAAGTTCAGGTTTCCGAGGCTCGTGCTTTCTATGGTTTTCAAATAGCCATTGAGAATATTCACTCCGAGATGTATAGTCTTCTGTTGGAGACGTACATTAAGGATTCCAACGAGAAGCACAGGCTATTTCACGCAATCGAGACCATCCCTTGTGTGGAAAAGAAAGCTAAGTGGGCCCTCCGATGGATAGACGGCTCAGAATCCTTCGCCGAGCGTTTGGTTGCCTTCGCTTGCGTTGAGGGAATATTCTTCTCCGGAAGCTTTTGCTCAATTTTTTGGTTAAAAAAGCGTGGTTTATTGCCCGGCTTAGCCTACTCGAACGAATTGATTTCGAGGGACGAGGGTCTTCATTGTGACTTTGCCTGCTTACTCTACAGCCTTTTGAAGGTAAAGTTGAGCGAGGAGAGAATTAGGGGAATTGTAGCGGATGCTGTGGAAATAGAGAGGGAGTTTATATGTGACGCGCTGCCGTGTGCACTGGTTGGGATGAATGCGGACCTCATGAGTCAGTATATCGAATTTGTTGCAGACAGATTACTAGGAGCCTTGGGATATGGAAAAATGTACAATGTCCAGAATCCTTTCGATTGGATGGAGCTTATCAGTTTGCAGGGTAAGACCAATTTCTTTGAAAAGAGGGTTGGAGAATATCAGAAGGCTTCAGTAATGTCTAATTTGAACGGAAATGGTGCGATCTATGAATTCAAGATGAATGAAGATTTTTAGTTACATAATCATGGATGCTATCCCTAAAATTTGTAGTTTCCCCTTTTTTTTTTTTTTTTTTTTTGGCAAATATAGTTTCTCCCTTTTATCTGGCTTGGATTATGTAACAGTAATTTACCTCATGTTTGTTCTTTTATTCAGTCTATATAGAATGTAATAATATTATTATTTGTTTATATATGCTTTTTTTTTTTTTTTAATTTTACTTTTTAGAAATTTTGCATATAATTTTGATATATTATCTTAATTCACGTTGTAAATTTAATGGGGCAGATTCTTCAAGTTTTTCAATTTATAATTTTTGCGATTTGAGTTTATTTACACCTACGCTATTGAAAAACCCCAATTTGTTAAATTCATTCGATTTTGAATTTTCAATTCAAGATTCAAATTTTGCCAAAATCAATTTGATTTTATTTAGAGCTATGAATTTTTTTTTCCACGTCTTTCGAGAAATGAAAAAGGGGGTAAAAATGTGGTCCATGTTCACCTTAGGTAGAATTTGAATTGGAGGCCGATAAAGTTTGTCAAGTGGGAGGCAGAGGTGATTTGCAGTTCCATCATCAACCCGGCCCGGTTCACATCCACAACTCCAAACTCCGTAGTCGCCCACATCCTCTTCTTCCTTCTCTCCTTCCTTTCCCTTTTTGTTTTGCTTTGAAGGGGGACTTCAGAAAATGTCAGGTTCAGTTGGAGAGTATTATCAGAGCTCTGGCATGCTATCCAGAGAACAATTGCTTCATCTGTTTGATCGTTTCCAATTTCTCACCTTACAACCTGGTAAGTTGCAGCTTGATATTCCTTTTCTATTGTTTTTCAGGAGCAACGAAGTTGTATTTTGCGTTTCGTTTATGGGATTTAATGAGATTCTGGGGTTTAATTTATTATATTTCAGACGTGAAGAAAAGGATTTCTGACGCCGTTAATGACAAGCAGGTAAAACTTCTGTTAGTGTGGTCAATCTTCCTTCTCAATGATACAAATTATTTCTTGCTATGTGTTATTTCTTAATTAGTTTATTTTATGTGGGCTAAGTTTGGTGGAAGTGCTACCACCCATTTGACTTTGTGTCTCAGTGACCGCCTATATCTCAGAATGTTGTTTTTCAAATTTTAGTGGTTTGTTGAATGGTGGTATCTTTGGTCCTTTTTGCCTAACAGGTTCTGTTAGTAGTATTTGTACCTTTTTATTACAGGCAGAGCAATTTGAAAGAAGTGTAATTGACACCTCCTTTAACTATCTCGATATGGGCTCTGTTCATTAGGAAATTGATTTTGTATCAACCTACTAAATGGTACATAATTCGGTTTTTGCCTCTTGAGTTCCTTCATTTCCTGGCCAAGACTTTTATGGAACTTTTATTGGGTGGACTCTGAATTTTGTTGCTGGATTCCTAATATAATACCAAATTTACACTTGGGGATGCTAGGAAGGGTAACTACTTTTTGTGAAAGATTTGAACTCTTTTATGGGTATATGTACAAGTTCAGGATGTCATTCATCTGCACTTCAAGTGGCATGTATAAAACTTGTCTATATCTTATATGTGAGTGCAATGGAGGTCTCCTTGAAATAACTGTGGGTGCAAAGTAAATGACATTGTGCAAATATACAATCCTTATGGGAAGAAGGATTTTGGTTATAAGAGGGTTTGTCAATACTGTTGGAATATCTGAAATCTAACATCTCCAAAGTTTTTTGATGCACATGCAGGAAGCTGTTACTGTTACCACAGCAATTCAAGAAGAGATCCTTCTGGAGATGGGAGTTGGTAAATGAACTTGTTTGACTTGTCAGCAATGGGTTCTTATTTCAGCGCTTTTCTTTTTGACTAAGAAGCAGGATACAGTCGTCACTGATTTATCAAAAAGCTCACAATATTGTAGCATAAGGAACATGCTTTCTGAAGTTCTTTTCTTGTATTTTTCATATTTCCATGTTCTGGGCCTTGGATGGAGCTTTTTCCTATAATCATTCGGGAAACTTGTTTTTATTTGTAAACATCTTTTGTGTTGTTTCTGCACTGTTCTATTTGACACTGCAATCCGCAAAAGAGTTGGGGTCCTTTCCGGGCCACAAGAGGAACAACAATTTGGGACATAGCAGCATGATAGGAGGATGATTTCTTTGGTGCATATTGATTATCTTAGTTTCTTTTTCAGTTTATAATTGTCCTTGGGATATAAGTTTGTTGGTGAGAATGACACTATGAATGAGATAATTACCCATCGAGTTTATATTTTTCTTATATATATTGTGAATCACTAACCGAAGCACTTATGCATGCTGGAAAATTATCTCACTCTGTGATGGTTGTGCATTAGTCTTTTGATCAACTAATAATACATGGTTGTTGGTTTACCAAATTGCAGATCCAAGATATGGTCTTTCTTGCCTTGGAAAAGTAAATGGGGCTTATGAGAATGATCAAGATCTCATGATTCGCTTTTATGGGTTTGTTGCAACGTAAGCTATGTGTGTCTTGTATTCTGTTTATGGGGTGTGTTTGATGTCTATATATGCATCCTCTTTTTGTTGTCTGTTTATCAAAGAAGTTTCTGTTGATGACTTTCCATTTCAAATCTTTTGCAAAGCATTAACTTTTACATATCTTGCTATTTTCTTGAAAGGGAAGAGATGGCATGTGAGGAAGCTGAGCTTGGACCAGAAGCATTTGCAGAAAGAATGAATATGCAACAGAAATTGCAAGGACAGGTAAAGATGCTTCAGTTTGAGTTAGGGATGATTGTGATATAAGTTTTGACTGCTGAACATTTTACAGCAATTGGAGATGCTGAATTACATGCGAAAGTTTCATCTGGATGACCAGTCTGCAATCCTAGAAACGGTATTTCAACTTGTCCTAGGTTATAGCTGCAATGTACTTGTGTTCTAATCTCATTCAAAGTTTCTCTGGATTTCTTGTAACATTATCAAAGCAATGCTCATGCTTGGCAAACACCAGCATTTGGAGTTCTATAAACAAGGAATCATTCTGTATTGAATGTTTTTTCCTGCTAATTTGCAGCTTCGCCATGAGATGGAAAAGGCAAATTTTGACAGCGAGGCATCTATTTTGTCCATGGAAGCAATGGAAGATATTGTTCGAAGAAGGGTGTCCCCAGTTTTCCAGCCAAGATAGCTGGAGATCTTCTAATGAATTCAGAATGTTGCTCATTATTGTTCAAATTTGAGTTCAGTTAGAACTGTGTATTTTTCACTCTAAAACAAAGAAGAAAGCATGCTGCTTGTGCTTTGACTTCTCTAAGGCCTTTACTTTTATCTTTTCTTCAATGTTCAAACACCGGATCGCACTTATATTAAAAGGTTTATTCTATGGGTGTTACTCTATTCCCAGGTACTCATTCTCGGGCAACGATAATTTCAGTTATGGTCGACATCTTTTTAAATTTTGAGTAGAAATTAAATATTTATGCAATTACATGGCAACAGTTGAGATGGCCGAGTTGGTCTAAGGCGCCAGATTAAGGTTCTGGTCCGAAAGGGCGTGGGTTCAAATCCCACTCTCAACAAATATTTTTATTTATTTTCTCTGGGTCCTCGAAATTTCTTTGAATTTGTTTTTTCCCCTGGTTCAAAACCTACAAATACTTTTATTTATTTATTTATTTTTGGGTGCTTCGAGATTTCTTTGAATGTGTTTTTTGTGGGGCTATAAACACTTTCCTTTTATGTACAACTATTTCCTTTCAGTAATTGATTCAAACAACCGATAAGGTATTTTCCTCCCCACTCTTTTAGCCTGAGAGGCTAAGAACTTCCTCTTAGTCGAGTAAGCTCCACAAACCCTACCTTGGAATTCCTAATCTCCAGTGCAATTTCATCTGCAGGGCAATGGCAGCGGCGGTCTGCGTCAATTTAGTTGGAGCATTTAGAGGATTATCGATAGGTTCCAGCTCCTCATCTTCCTTTCTCAAAGGAGACCTTGGATCGCTTCACGTCGGCAGCAAGTTCTCGGTATCATTTCCGTTGAAAACGCCGTTGACAATTGAGTCGGCGCATAAGAAAGGAGCTGGAAGCACAAAGAACGGCCGAGATTCTCCTGGCCAGAGGCTTGGTGTTAAAATTTACGGAGATCAAGTAGCTAAGCCGGGCGCCATTATTGTCCGCCAACGCGGTACCAAGGTCTCTCAACTTCTGATTCTAATTCTCTAGTTCTGTACTTAGTTTGTTTTGGTGGAACGTTTTACTTCTTTTTTAAACAAACAACTATTGCTTTTACCGGAGTATTATTATGATATAACGCAGCTACTACAGTGAATACTTAAATGCGAATGACCTTGGTCTAACTCTTGGACATAATGACATGTTCTCTTCCTTGATCAGCCTTTGATTGCTTTAAGTGTGATTTTCAGATTCATACGTTTGCTTTTGTATTCAAGTTCTTTTCTGGAGCTTTTGGAAGCTTTCAGAACCTCAGTATGTTTCTCTTCAACTAAAGTTGTAAAACTTTGATGTCAAGTGTAGTTGAAAGAAAAGAAAAAATATCAAAGGGAATTGATTAATCATTGAGATCAAAATGAAGTTTCCAAAGACAGTAGGTGTAAAGATGGCTGCTATTTGATGATGATCACACATTTTTATGGTACAAAGTCTGGTTACACTTAATTCAACTCTGTTATCAGATTATGTTATAAATTGATAACGGCTCTACTTTTTCCTATCTAGTTTGATGTAAAAGGGAACTGGTCCACTAGATGAGATGTTAGTTCTCAAGATCTAGTAGCTCAATAATGAAAGTGCTTGACATATAAGCACCGAGAAGAAAATGAGGAACTTAGCCATTGGAGAGGTGTTTGTTGTTGTGCTATTATCACCGAGAACAAAATATGTATAATAAATGTCCAAAGCTAAATGAACTGCCATTGTGTATCTCACAGGAGACCGCCTGGGATTTTTTATTTACTGGCCTCTTGTGAGTAATAATCTAGTGCTCTTTAAGAGTTAGATGCATAGATTGTTTTCTGGAATTGTATTTATCAGTAACACAAATTGTGTATTTTTAACATACCTTCTTCGATGAAATCTTATATCCCAATTGAGTATTGCTTACCTTGTCGGCCTTTCCTCTTGAATTTACAGTTCCATCCAGGGAAAAATGTTGGACTTGGCAGGGATCACACAATCTTCTCCTTGATTGATGGACTTGTCAAATTTGAGAAGTTTGGGCCTGATAAGAAGAAGGTAGTTAGTCTATTGTTTATAGTATTCATGCGGCTGATTATGGCATATATTCTGACTTTCTTTCATACATAGGTGAGCGTCTATCCACAAGTTGCCGTACCTGAAAATCCAAACAGCTACAGAGTACGAAAGAGAGAGGCCTTTAGGTTACAGCGTGAGCGTAAAAAGGCAAGACGGGAAGGACGAGAAGCTGATCTTCTTCAGCCACAGTTGGTGCTTGCTTCAGCTAATGAAGCTCCAGAAGCACAGACGGAATGCTGAGCTAAGTTTCTGAATCCAAGTAACTTGGCATGTAGAGAAAACTTTGCTTTCCTGATTCCCGTTGTGTTTCTTTCTATTGCCTAAAGCATGACTTGAAATTCATTCTTCTTTAACTTACAAAAGGAAATTATCTGGAACCTAAACTAACTAAAGATAACAAATGGCTAGAATTCAGTGAAGTTGACAATGAATCTCTTAATAACCTGATTCGTTTCGACTGAAAGTATAGTGGCACTATTTATTTTTTAATCTTTAAAAAACTTCTGTAAAAATGCTCATTTGTTTGAATTCCAGCTCTTGGTGTGCTGCAGGGAGTAACATATATTACCTGATCCTACAAGACCATCTTTTAAATATAATATATTGGAGGGCGGTCACAAAGAAGCTCTTAAATTTCTCACAACTTAGCCCAACGAGATTTGAAGCAACATGGCATCAAATTTTATCTGTCCTTCATGTTAACTACTAGTTAACTTTACATTAATATATATATATATATATATATATATATATATATATATATATATATATATATAAACTTCCATTTTTCATTCTTATCTAACCAAAAGAAGTTTTGAACAAATTCATTACAATTAACTTTTTAATTATTTAATGTAAATTCAAACAAAATAAAAAAAGTTATATGATTCTATTATAATATAATTGGGAGGATGATTTCATGAATAGATTTAGAAGGAAAAAATTGAAAAAGGGGTTACATTAACAAAACTAAATATTTAAACTTGGTGGTACTGAAAAAAAATGACTATAGCCTGAATATCAATATGGCAGTGATGGAAGCTATAAAAATGTTAACATGTCAACAAGAACTTTGGCTTGATACAGAACATTCCTCTCTGGAACTCCTCTTCAACAGTCATTCTTTTAAATGATAGCTAACCTGCATTAACAATAAAACAAAAAGTCACACATTAACAGTTTGCAAGCACCAAAGCATTCTCCTTATGGCTATTCAATAAACTCATAAAACGGATAAACATAGAGGTAATCCTATGGGCTGACTCTACATTCCTTCTCCAATAAACAATATTTCAAAACATAACAATCTTTTCAAAAAAAAATCTGCCTACCAGAGATTTGCATGCAGCAGGGCAAAAAAAAAAAAAAAAAAAAAAAAAAAAAAAAAAAAAAAAAAAGCTAGTTGAGCATTAACTATCAAGAATAAGGATATTGCATGCTTATGCTGGTCTAGTTGCACTTGAATCTCTAATTTACAGAAAAATCACTTCTATACTATACAAGCTGTGATAAGCTTTTCAGAAGTCCTCGAAATACGAGAAGACTTTAGCACAGATCCCCCAGTCAACAAGTAAATGAAGATCCATAGCACACTTACAAAGGGAAAAGAGCCTTTTTATTCCTTCAGAAACTTTTATTAGCTAACAGGATCCGAATCTAAATTCAACAGTAGGGAACTAATTCCAACAATCAACAAAATTCAACAGAAAAGACGATTGGATAAAACAGGCAGAGTGACATGAACAGCCATCAATTAACCGATTAATCCAGATAAAATAACAGAAATATATGGAAAGTAGAAACTACCACAAATTAAACAGATCCGACGATGATGTTGTTGATAGGGATGAAAATGAGCTTCACGAAAAACCCTACAAATCCCATGATCACGAAACCAATGGCTGTACGAATTGCTACCTTTGAGAACTCTAAAACAGAAATATCAGAAAACGTTATCACAATCCATTACAAGCTCAAACCGAAGCACAGTCCGCCAGCGGCCAATGAAATTTGTGATTCAGAAGATCAGAAACTCCAAGATTTAAAGTTTTATCCCAAAAGAGATACTCGTACCTTTTTCATCGGGCTTGTGACAGCGCTTCACAAGACGAACGCTATTTTTAGCAAAATCTCTGAGAGGATCACAGACGGAATCCAAAGCAACCATTCTTGATGATTTGAAGACAATTTTCGCCGCTAAAATACTCTCCACCCTGCAGAGCCGTGAGAGGATTTTGAAGTCTTTCTAAAAAGTTATTTACGAAGAAGGCCGAGAGGATCACTATTAAATCAATTTTTATATTTATTTTTTAACATTTTTAGGAGCAGTTTATTTGTTAGATTTTTATAAATTTATTTAATATTATGAATATTAATTTTAATCATTAAAATTAATTTTTGAAATAAAATTATTATTCTTTGGTCAATTTTTTTCCCCAAAAATAAATAACTAAAAATTATTAAAATTTAAAATAAATATAATAACTTTACTTACATATACTATTATAAAACCATTTTAATTCTAGTATTATTTTTTATTAGATAAACATTATTTTTTACAATTGGATCTCTATATTTTAAAAAAAGACTTAATAATTCTGAAAAAAATAAAATGACAAATATGATACAAGAAATGTTATACTTAAGAATCCTGTGAAAATTTAAAACAAATTTATTAGTAATTTAATAAACTTTTTTAAAGGTTAAATCTTGTATTAATTAAAATTTCTCTCAAAAACGCCTCTTTTTAGTGATAAATGTAAAATGCAGAAAGTTTCTTGTTAAAAGAATTCTACCTTAATAGCCAAAAGTTGGGGAGAAAAATACTTATCCTAGTTTATGTTATCCCATAAACCTAACCTTTTCAAAGATTTCAGTGGTGAGCATATGCCTTTCAGTCTTAACCGGGCTTTACGTACTACCTCAACTCACTT
The DNA here is from genome assembly GCA_025388415.1 of Cynanchum wilfordii. Taxonomy (NCBI): domain Eukaryota; kingdom Viridiplantae; phylum Streptophyta; class Magnoliopsida; order Gentianales; family Apocynaceae; genus Cynanchum; species Cynanchum wilfordii. The sequence goes on from JAHSUH010004136.1 coordinate 307,859, forward strand.
GTACCTGCGGTTAAAGAAGATTACTTTAAAAAGAAAGGTAGTTAAAAATATAAAAGAAACCATGGAGCATTTTAAGTTAACAAATAAAGCTCTTGGCACTAAACTACTTGCCTAGGGAATTCGCACAAAGCATGAACAGATGAGCCGTGATTATACACTGGTTCCACTTCATACAGAGCACATTTGCATTGCCACATAAGGATGAAGAAGACTAATTTACTCCTGTTGGAACTTGGAAAGGGAACCACTGCAATTCCTGTGTCTCGGAGGAATAACAAACCTCAGCAGAACCGTATATAGGGATAGGCAAGAAATTCTCAATACGTGCAAGTAACCTAACTCCTCATATCATCGGAAGAATTTTGTTTTTTGTCTCGCTGAACAGCTCGAGGAACAAATGCCAAACCGCGAGCATGTCGACGGCCAAAGCTGATGGTTGAAGGGGAGTTAGAAGTGCTCAATCTAGATACAGCTGAAACAAGGTCATTCATTGTGTTGTCCTCTATTTGCATGGATTTTGAAGCCTCTGCTTTGCTTTCTAATACTTGCTTCTGGTGGATTTTCTGCCTCCGTTTCTTTGATGGATGGGCATTCTTGAAGAACTCAAATGCAGCAGGGAATTTATGCTTGTCAACAAGATGCTGCTGCCGACTTTTGTAACTCTTCAATTTAGCACCACACCCTTCCACAAGGCACTCGTACTATCATTACCAAATAAACAGAAATATGTCAGAGAGTCGGAAGAGAAATTATCACACTGAAATCCCAAATAGAATACCCACTCATCCACAGATATCACCACGCATTAATCAGTGAAGTATAGAGAACATCAGGTCAGGCTCAAGCACATGAGCCTTGTAACACATTTCACCTTAAAATTAGTGCTAGTTTATCTATTCAATGATAAAAATGAAGATCGATTTCCTGTGCAAAAAATTACCATTGGAAAACCACGAGCAACTTTTGCTTGAAAAAAAGAATCATGGGCCTCAGACACATGCATGCTTAACAGGCGTGCCGTAGGATAAACCCTTGAGCAGACTGAACAAGATGCAGTATGTCTTGCAGTATAATGCTCTTCAAATGCATCCAAGGATTTTAAGCGTGCTCCACAACCAACAATTGGACAAAAAAAATTACTGTGAAATCCAATATAAAAAAGATGATTAGTAGATAGACACACAAATTCTCAACTAAATAGCAATAGGATTCACCAAGTGAACAACATGGAATGCAGAACAAATACCATGTTATTGTTTGTCATCGAGTAGAAGCAATTGCAGAAATGGCTGGTTGACTTCTTAAGTAGCAATGTTTTATATTTGAGTAAAATGGATACTTAAAAGCAAATGAGAAATTAACAAAAATTTATTACTCTAAGAAGAACAACATAAGATACTTTAGCAATGAATCAGCATTTGTTACACATGTCTGCCTTTTAGAGAAAATTCTAAGGGTGGCCAATATTTCTATATGCAAGATACATATGTAAGATGGATTTATGCATGAAGAAACCATAAAAATACTAAAATACTATGCAAACATATAATAAATACATTATACACGCAACCTAACTAATTTACAAATGAGAAGCAGGACAAAAGTACTATGGTGCTACCTGTTCTCTTGATCTTCAATACTGCGAATCTGCTCCTTCTCTTCTTCAGTTAGATCCAATGCAACCTGGAACACAAAAGTTGAGGTAGCATATTTCTTTTAGTTGTGTAACAAAGAGATTAAAAAAATCACATTGTCTTAAGGCACATTTCATTCCATACATTTAGATACACAACCAATTAGACCTAGAAAAATCATTAACTATTTAACTTCCATCATCCTTTAGCAATATCAGGAGATAGATAGTATGCAATTGCAAACGCTTCATTCTTCTCTTTAGATCTTGTGGACGGAAGGCGAGGGAACAAAAAAAAGTAGTGGTAGCGTGAAGATTAATTGTATCGAGCATAATCATCTTGCATTTAATTAACCAAAGGAAGATTTCCATGCATTGACCGAATAAAAATGCATTACGAAATTAGGCGTTCGATATCAGAGTAACGCAAGAGAATTATAATTCAGTCTCTAATTAAGAAATTCATTTTTATGAAGTTCAAGAAGAGAAATGAATATCAGATATAGCTACATAAAAATAATAGCTAAATTTTCCATCAAATGAATATGAAAATTCACTTGAAATTGTTGGCGCAGTCCTCAAAATCATTCAGATTAAAAATGAAAGAGCATCAACAAGTGCTCCATAACCAATTCTCAGCCGATGAACAGATAATTCCAGAACAAAAATTAAAAAGTAAAATCAAATACCTGTTTCGCGAGAAGCTCTCTTTCAATGTTACTGGAGAGAAAGAAAGGTGAATCAGGTTCGAATCGTCGTCGAACTGGCTTCCAATATGGAAACCCTAGGTTCGCTCGGTTCACTTCCACCTCCATCGCCATTATTCTTCGCCTAGAATGTGGACGTTAGTACCCTCTGTTTCAAAGTTTACTATCTCCTCTTCTCCAGTTTAATTAATCATTTCTTTTTCCTTTCTTCCTTCTTCCAGCTTTTAAATTAATGGGCTTGGGCTTTCTTACCAATATTACGGACTCAAATTATCTTTAAATACGAACGTCTTAAATCCCTATTGGGCTAAACTATATTGGATCCTTCAGCCATTTGTGGTAAATTGGGGCCTAACCAGTTGTAAAAATTTTCCATGTAAGTACTAAGCGCTCCGGTCGGTGTGTCTCTCTCTTTTTAGTTAAGACTAATCCTGGATTCGATGCGGAGCGTTCAGGTCTGGGCCCAAAACTAACCAGTCTAGGGATTCGAAACCTCAATCATCCGCCCTGGAAGAAGCATTAGGAGTCCGCTTACCAATTTTCTCAAGCTACTGAGTTGTGTTGTATTTATAATATATATATATATATATAACAATAAGCTTAAATACTTATTATTATTTTATAAAAAAAAAATACTTATTATTAACTCAAAAATATTCTTTTTTAGTATAATGAATGAGTATTTTACTTGTTAGAATGATCGAAAGGGTAATTAGATACATATTTTGTCATTTGGAAGTTCCCACATCGTTATTAAAGCAGTTGAAGACTAATAATTTAAAATAAACCAATCTTCCTTTACCTTTGATCATCAAAATATGGCTTTACATGCTTCGTGCACTAACTTAAATGGTCACGCCTAATTTAAAATTTCCAAATGATGCAATATGTGATCGGTGCATAATATTATTTATTATTATTATTTTATTTTTTTTATAAGGTAATATTATTATTATTATTCACTTAATCTTTAGCACTTACATTTATTTCCATAATAACCGATAATATTTTTATTTTAGGAAAGTTGAAGAGGAGTATGTAAATTTGGATTTTTGAACCAAACTTTGGAAAAGTACACGTTGATTGGATTAAGGTAGAAGCGTGGAAGAAATCAAAGAAAGAAAAAGGAAGCCATTGACTTATACAATAAAAAAAATGTATTATTGTATAAGAGGACTGTCATATAAGAACTTTTTTTTAAATAAAAGTTGGACTTTATAAATACAATTTATATTAAATATAAATTAATCGAAATCGTGATAATTTTAAATATTATTTTAAAAAAAAAAAAAAAAAAACAAACAGGAAAAAGGAAAAACTAGAAGTGGAAGGGAAGAATGCATTCCATTTGACCATTGCAAATTGCAGTATTAGGAGGATTAGTTGTTATTCAGTCATTTTCGCACACTCTCTGAATCAGCTGGGGAAAGTCTTATTCCTTGCATACATCTCCTACAAAATTACTACTACTACTTTTATGATAATAACCCAAGTTTGGATTGATTCTCATATAAATAAAAAACCATAAATAAAAGGACAAAAAGTCATAAATATTATAATTATTTATTAGTATTACAAAAGTTATAAATTCTTCTTCCTCTATATAATTTGCTTTCAGCAAGCAATTGAATTACAGAGAGCCGTGTTGAATTAGTAGCGAAGTTGACAGAGAATTAATTTTTACCGTAAAAAAAAAGATCATGAAGTTGTCCAGAAGCTGGTTTCTGTTGTTGATGGCAGGGATGAATATGATGGTCTCCATCACTGTGGAAGCACAACTTGTGGAAAATTTTTACAGTTCAAGTTGTCCAAACGTGGAATTCATTGTGCAGCAAGCTGTGGCTGCTAAAATGCAGTCTACTCAGACATTCACACCAATTCCGGCCACTCTTCGGTTGTTTTTCCATGACTGTTTTGTAGAGGTACAACATATTCACAGTTCTGTTCTGTGCTGATTGCAGAAAAGATTTTTGAGGGAAAATTTTCTAACCTGTGTTTTGCCGTGTAGGGATGCGATGCATCTGTTCTTATTGCTTCCCCAAACGGAGATGCAGAAAAGGATTCTCAAGACAATCTTTCTCTGGCTGGAGATGGATTTGACACTGTTATCAAGGCAAAACAGGCCGTGGAAGCTCAATGCCCTGGCATAGTCTCCTGTGCAGATATTTTAGCAATTGCAACAAGAGATGTTCTAGTCATGGTAATTGGTAAACCGATCTTTTCTATCCCTTTCCAAAAAAGCTAAAAAAATTGACCACTGTATGTAATTCTTACGGTACTTTTGATATTCAGGCTGGAGGTCCTTCCTACAGTGTAGAATTGGGGCGTCGGGATGGACTTGTTTCACGAGCATCCCGAGTCGCCGGAAACTTGCCTGAACCGACCGATGATCTAAACAAACTCACCGCCCTTTATGCGAAGAACAATCTTGGCCAGAGAGATCTCATTGCCCTATCGGGCGCACACACAATCGGGTTTTCTCATTGCAGTCGTTTCGCTAATCGTCTCTATTCGTTTTCCAGTTCATCTCCAATCGATCCATCGCTGGATCCAACTTATGCTCAGCAGCTGATACAGATGTGTCCACAAAATGTAGATCCCAATATAGCAGTAAACATGGATCCTACGACTCCGACAACTTTTGACAACGTTTATTTTCAGAATTTGGTTGCAGGAAAAGGAATGTTCAGTTCCGACCAAGAAATCTTCACTAATCCATCCACTCGGCCTATTGTTCTTGATTTTGCAAATAACCCTTCAAACTTCAATGCAGCCTTCATCACAGCAATGAGAAACCTTGGCAGAGTTGGAGTCAAGACCGGAAACCAGGGAGAGATTCGGAGAGACTGCACAACCTTCAATTCTTGAAAAACAGAGCCCATCAAATGTATCATAGGATTTGAAACAAAAAAAAATTTATCCAATAATTGACAGAGTCAGGAACAGAATGATAACATGTAAAATAACAATAATAATGCAAAATGGTTACTACTTTGTTTCTGCAAATAGTGAAACTGAAAGAAGAACATCCAGGAATGTGTGGAATCAAGATAAAAAACACTTCTTTATTTTGAGAGATCAGAACTTGAGTACAACAATACAACTTTACTCCCCCTTCCTTTAAAAAATAAAAAATAAATGAAAAAAAAAAGGGAAGATACTACATAAATCAATACAATCAAAATTGATAAATATTGGTCACTAAACCAATTTAAGAAACTATGATGTAGCATACAGAATATATATATCTTCCTTGTCATGATCTACATAGGAAAAGCCGAACTCATCTTCAAAAGGTTTTATGTGCGAGATTTCCCATATAGATGTGCATACACGTTCTTAGTACGATGTACAAGAATCAAGCTTAGGATAACTGCAATGATACAGAGTCCAGACATTATTAAGGAAGTCAAGAAGAAGCAAATGGCACCTTTACACTTCAAAGGTTCATCCAAGGAAAGAAAACTTGATATCAATGATTGTGTGATTTGTTGTCCAACATGGTGATGCCGAGCTTGCTTCTCGGCTTCTCTGTCGTATATAGTACTTGCAATGAGACCTGAGAATACTAAAGATCCTGCAGGGTTTGCAAGAGTGAGAAAGTTGTACAGAGCACCGAACTTTTTCAAGCCGAACAACTCGGATGCAGCAGCTGGCACAATTGCCCAATGAGCTCCATAGCCAAGGCCAACCAAAAGAGTTCCAATGTACATCACACCAGGCCAACCCATAGCAAAGCAAAAATGTCCAATTGCCATTATGACTTGGGCAACAGCAATAGCTATAGGCCTGGGATAAGCATAGTCCCTGTTTTCCATTGCAATAAGGTTGTTTTAGATAGAATTATACAAGAAAAGATCAACGAGAAGTGAGAAAATGTTACGAAGATGTGTACCTGACAATTTTTTCGGAGAAGTACCCTCCGCCAATACGACCTAGAAAGTTCCATATGCTGATCATTGAAACAAATACATGTGTATTATCATACCCTAAAGACTGGCTCATTTGACCCAAATTATCAATGACGGTCAAACCAGATCCAGAACCAAAGAGAAGTGAGAAAAAGATGAGCCAAAAATCAGCCTTTATTAGAGCTTGTGTCAAGGTGAAATCCTCCCCTCTGTGTGGACCTCTTCTACTCCTCTTAATCCTTACTGCTCCTTCTGCAGCTGCTTGAGCTAGTTTTGTTTGAAGCTGTGCGATTCTTTTTTGCCTTTCTGAAGCAGGAAGCATGTCCACTTCTTTAGGCTTTTCATCTTCAACTTCACTGAATATAATCTCTTGAGAATCTTGTTCGGATCCACCTGGCTCTTGTTTTTCTGTCTCAGATGACAGAAATGGTTCTTCCACTGGTAACCTTGGATCTTGGAAAAAAATCAAGGTGATGGGAATCACTATGGGGATTATTAGAATAACAAATAGAACCACTGTGAAGATTGTTATGACAGTATAATTCACTTCAATTAGATCTTGAACAAGCATTACTCCCATCAAGTAAGCAGCCAAAAGAAGACAAATGCTATAGATAAAGGAGAAGCAGAATCCATCAGTTGAGCGGATTTGTCTATGACCAGAAACAGGTCTGATAATGAACATGAGCGCAAAAATCACCATTGCTGGTCCAACAGCAACCATGAAAATAAGAGATGCATGATCCGGGGTGTGCATAACGGCATATATTTGAGTCAAGATAGCCCCACCAAGACCAGCAAATCCCTTTAGTATACCAACAACAGGGCCACGGCTTTTGGGGAAATTTTGCACACATGAAACTAGTGCAGCTGTATTGAAGTAGGTCTCGCCATTTGTTCCAATGAATATCAGAATGCACATCTGAGTTGATCAAACATTGAGAAATTCATAATCTAACTAAATGAAGCACACCAAAAATTGAATACCATATAAATATATATATATATATATATATATATATATATATATTTCACAATGCCTGCTTAATTTCACCATGATCTTGTTCTACAAATGATGATAACTTTCAGATGAAGGAAGAGAAATGATGCTAAAACATGGCTTAAGAAAAGAAAAGCGCACACACACACACACACATATATATAATATATCATGCCTCTTTCTAGCTATAGGAAGGAAAAAATCTTGAAGATGAATCAATATATGTTCTTCATCATCATTAAATCCATAACTAAATTCAGGTAATCTCTCTTTCCAGCTTGTTACATGGCATAAAAGTGACAAAAGATCCAAAGAGTTGTTATAAAAGACTGTCATAGAGCATCTTTATCATCCACATATTAACAAGATTAAATTTTTTTTTCAAATTTCAACTTATAAACCAATGAAGATTTATTGTTTGGCAAGTTATGAGATAACACTAAGAGTATTCAGATGCACATTAGACATTCCACCTCTTAGAATTAGTATCAGATACTTTGGGAGAGCAAGAAAAAAAAACACACACACACATTTCCTCCTGTAGAGATGTTAGATAAAGACTTGCTCAATTAGTTAAGAAAGCAAAAAAGATAACTTTGAAGTATATTCCCACCCCCCACCCCCCCCCCCACCCCCCAATATTTTCTACCAAGCTGTTTTGTAACCCTGCTCGTCTATAAAAGCAAATTTCACTAAGAAAAAAGAAAATACACTCCATCAAAAATAAAAAAGGGGCAAAGAAGCGTGCACGGAATTCTGTCTTTAAACGAAGCAAAGAAGCTGTTTGATTTATCAAGCCTAAGATCTTCATAATTGCCTTTTGACCAAACTCAAGGTCAAAACAAATGTGTCACCTTCTAGAACCAACTCATTGATCAGAAAAAAGAAAACAAAACCCATTAAAGCAGCTCAAGAACAGGACAAAAGTTGGACACGTATCATCGATTAAGCAAAAATCAATTGCAGAAACAGGAAAAGAAAGAAAAGGATCTAGGAAGAGAATTCAATTACTAAAGTTAAATACATACAGCCCATAAAGGTAAGACGGGAACTCGACCGGTGATGACAAGCCAAACCCAGCCATAGCCAAGCAAGTTCTGAAAAGCACCAACAAGAAGAGCAGCCCAAAGAGGTAAGTACTCACAGAGAGTCCCAGCCAAAAATCCAACACTATCTCCGAGATCCTTAGCCACACCCAACCTAGCAACCTGTTTCTGATTGTAATTCAAAGAACTTTTTATTACAGGAGAAATGCTTCCGAACAAATATCCAATTCCAGCACAAGATTGAATCCACATTGCAGCTACAAATACCAGCCATCTGTTGTTCAAGAACAAACCAATCCTTTCTTTAAATGAAACAGACATTTTCGACTGTGCTGCTGATTGATTGTATGTATTTTTGAGTCAATCCAAAGTCTTTGGATGTTTTTTCTCGGACCTTGGTAAAGACGAGGTCTAATTTTTTTTTTTTTTTTTTTTTTTTTTTTTTTGCTGTTTTTCCTGAGAAAGAATATCTGGATAGAGTGACTGGGAGGAGGATGGATGATGCTCTTTTTCCTTTTCTGATTTGCTGTCTATGGGGACATCTCTTCTTTGGTCGTTTTTTTAGAACAAAAAAAAAATGCTAAAATACAGCTAGTGGGAAAAGATGATGATGATTGACGATGCAAACTGGTGATTTCCGACGGGAAATAAAATACCAAAAAAAATTACAAAATACTACTACTATATATATATACATACACATATATATATATATATATATATATATATTACTACTTTTAAATGCTTTGGACAATACGTAACTTTCAGCTTTAATTTATGATTTGACCATGTAATTTTTTTTACCCGATATTTGAGAAAGATTTGTAAGGTGATATTTTTAAAATTAAAATTACGGTATAAAATTGTCTAATACGCTTGATAGATCAGACAGAACACCTAAGTAAATTAAGTTTAATTAAATAGACTAACAATTTTTTATATTTGACCTTGTATTTGATTATAGTATTTACTCTTTTATCTCAAAAATTAATATATTTTACATTATATGGAAATTAAAAATTTTATTATAATTAATATTTAGGAAAAAGTAGTGATTTATGGAATAATATGTTATTAATTTAGAAGGATTACAAGATTTTTAGGATAGTAGGAATAAAAACAAATCTTTTCAGGTAAAAATAGTAATTTATGAGCATTAATAAATACATACTATGTAAACAATATTATTTGTTTTTTAAAAAAAGAAATAAATAATATTGTATCTTTTTAGTTGTCATATAAGTGAATTTAATGATATTTTTTTTTTCATTCTAAAAAATTAATTTGGATAAAAAAAAATACTATTGGAGTAATAATCTTATTGAATCTAGAAATTAAAAAATAATAAAATCTTAAATTTATTACATGTATTATTTTTTGTAACGTATTCCTTTAGCTAATATTTTACTAATTAATTTTAAAAAATTAAAATATATTTTAACTTTTAAATTACTTTTATACATTAATATAATATTTATTGATAATTTTTTAATACCTTCTAAACAATATTGTATAAACTAATAAAAAGGGAGAGATAGTACAAAGCAAAGAATATAAATATATATATATATATAATAAAAAAAAAAAAAAAGTAATGCTTTACTTTTATACAAGCAAAAATACAACTGGATGATAAATACGCGTAATAAATATAATCTGTTGACGTGTTCGAGAATGTATTTATTTAATAAATAAGTGTAAGAGAATTTCAGACATTAGTGGAGAAGGCCACCAAATCATTATTTTGTTTTATAGTTTCTTGCACATTTATACATCATAATTATATACATTATAAATATATATATATATATAGTTTGGAGATTTGGTCGGAGTTTCGAATCCAGGTTAGGTTAGCGTCATGTTAAAAAAAGTTTTGGGTCGACCTTCACCCTCGAGTAAGAGTTGAACTGACTGGCGCTGCTGAGCGAGTCCGGATTAGTCTCACCAAATAAGGTGAGGATACCGGGCGCCCCAAGTGGGTATAAAAAAAAAAAAAAAAATAAAAATTTCTCGATACGATTTGGTTACTATATTGTTATGATTTGAAGTCTTATATGATTCCATAACACGAGAGATAATCGAATAATTACTAAATATGGTTTAAAGTTTTTTACCCAAATAATGCATTTTAAACCTGATCTCACTTCAAAAAATTGTTTACAATATCTATTTCTTTCTTTTCAAAACATTTTTTTTTTCTTTTTGTAGTATGTTTAATTATTTTTCAACCAACACCTATTAAAATGTTTGATTTTATATACCCAAGTATATATATATATATATATATGGACATGAATTCTCATGTGCTGCATGAAATTGAAGTCTATCAACAGCATTGAGACAATAAATGGTTTTTTGTGACAAAACAAGCAACAGATGTCAGATCAGTCTGAGTCAGGTCACCGACTCAACTCGACTCACATGAAGACATTGTACAATAAAAATATAGTAATACAAAAACTTATTACCGTATGTCGACAAATTTTCCCTACTGATACTAATAATAATACCATATCGATCGACGACATATTTTCGTCGTCTTACAAACTTTGGTGCATATTATATATATATATATATCTAATTGTATGGTCAGATACTGTACTTCTTTTGCTTTCCAAGTATATCAAATGATACACTAGAACTTTTCCATTTTTAGTTTTCTTTTTTTTTTTTTTTTTTTTTTTTTTTTTACCCACCCCTTGGGAGACGAATGTCCTACCTTATTCTGGTGAAAGTTTTTAACACGGCGCTAACCAAGGGGATTGAAAAAAACCGACCATCCGCCTGAAGCCGTAAGTTTCACTCCAACTCCCTACCGTTTTTTTAGTTTTCTTTTAACTTACATCAATAGTTGATTTTCCTTTTTTAAAAAAATAAATTCACGTTAAAATTTATTTTTATTAGAGACCATATCACAATTTGAGTATAATGCGACTATTTGACAATTAATTTTCATACACTAAGGAGTAGCCCTCGGTTTGATACAATCGAAAATTTTATTATAAATGTTACATGAAAACGAGGGTTTGACACTCTACTGTAAACATCATCCAAAGTAAGATTTAAACTCTACAGATGCAACTCGGGTTGAATTGGATTAATTAGAGACATCATGTCTCCAAATATGAGCCAAATATTAGATGATCTAACCATTAAAATTATAGTAATGGTGTGATATTCCGTCTCACATCGATAAATGATATAAATGTATAATAATATATAAAAAAAATTTAAATATTTATAGTTAACTTATAGCTCATAATTACGAAACGAGCTTAAGGGTCCAGGATTCGTAACAAATAGGACTGAATTATTCTAGAGGGCCAATATCTATAATTTTGACAAAAATAACGTTAAAAGTCGGGCGAGTGGATGGATGGCATGGAAATGGGATGTACTTTTTAATACATCCAACTAATTGTGAAAATAATCTTTTGGTCACGAAACACGTTACGTATATTAAAAAAAAAAAAAAAATCATAAATAAATAACCACGTTATTATTATTAGTCCTAATACACGGCGTAAAAAGATTCCTTATCAAATGAAAAAATCAGGAAAGTAGATTAAGTTTATAATCTTGCGGTCTTATCATACATAATTCTATTAATGAAGTTTATTATTATTATTATTATTGATTTATTCATATCTTTTGAAGATATATTTTTATATATAATATTTATTTATTTTCACGATTATAAGAATGCTTATTAAGAAATAAGTTATCCTCGAGTTCTACTAATATTTTCGGAATATATATATATTTTTAGTTATTTATTTGTGTATGAAAGCTATTTTGAACATTAATTAAAGTTGAATTGCAAATATTGTCGAGTTTTTATTAAAAAAAAAATTATTTCTACACTTATTTCTTTTTAAACAATATTCAAATTCATGATCTTGTATTAGAGAATTATGTTGGATTTGCTCATTTTACCAAGTCCCACATCGGATTAGGTAGGAAAGAGAGAATGAGATTTCTCTTATAAAAGGAGGTTGAACCTTGTTAGGTAGGGTGTCCCATTGAGTATCAATTATCCAAGTTAAGAGTTTAGAAACTTGTTATTCTTTAACTCTAATAAAATTTTCATTGGGTGAGAGTTAATTATTTTACTCTAGTTGAAATTCCTATTGAGTGAGAGTTAAAGTTTTTTTTTGTAATTCTTAAGAATGTTTTAGGGTTAAACGTATTTTTCACATAGTGCATTTTTTTATGTGGCCTTGATAGCCCTGGTGGTTTATTTAAACCATGTGTCGGTTTAGAAAAAATATCTTTGTCCCTCCAATTTTGTGCACCAACCCTATGGATAGGGCCAACTAGGAATCTACAAAATACCAAAAAAAAAGTCCATATTTTCAAATCCCCAACAGTCAACAAATAATGTATACAAATTATTTAAAATTTAATATCAATTAGTTTTTCGAATTTATTGGACTCAAATAATTTAAAGATATTACTCGTAATTATGATTTTTATTGAGGACACTTCACGTGTTATCACATATATATATATATAAGAATGTTATTAGGTTTATAGTTGACTTTTAAAAAAAAAAATTGATTTTGATATCTTAAAGTTATAAACTTATAAATGGACAAACTAAGTATGCACAACTTATTAAGAAGACGTAACTAAGTTATTAACAGCTTCACTTACTTAGAGATCATGCGTTCAAGATGCACTAGGAGTTAGGATTTTTTTTTTTAAAAAAAAAAAAAAAAAAAATCCACAACTTACACATTGTAAATTGCAAGTGTGGAACACAAAAAACCTAATCCATCTGACTGTATTGTTCTTATCCAAGAAGAAGAAGAATTGGCGAATGGATGTCGACCTTCCCTTTGATTAATGTTTTTCATTCGTAGCAATAGTTACTGAGATTTTTTTATCTTTTATTTTTATTTTTTTCTATAAAATCTATTATTACAACAAACTTTGTATTGTAATAATTTCTTAAAGGTCATTTTCAAGTTCACAGTGGTAATTTCATATGGAAAATAAGTATTTTGTATTGTAAAACTATACGATGACACTTACTGTTAGTACCATATAAAAGTTAAGATATATTTTCATTCGAGTAAAAGTTAACATAACTCGAAGCGAATCTGAATTTCTGAGAGTAATTCCAAAAACTAAAAACCCTCATGGAAAACGTTTTTTAATTTACAGCTGCAGCTGGTTCCGACCAAGCAAAAGGGTGTCTTTAACCCAGCAAAAAAAAAAAAAAAAAAAAAAGCAAAAGGGTGTCTTTGGTCAACTGGAGAAAGGGCGGCTGGCAATCAGCATCTTCCCCTATTAATTAAGTTTATGTGGCCTACTAGTCTACTACAAACTATTAAAAATATATATATAAAATTTAAAGCAATGTTTTTTTTTTAAGCCTTCGTTATCCGAATCTACACGGTCGACTAATTTGAATTCGACCTGGAGTGCGCTCGCAGAGTCTAACTCTTACTCGAGGGTGAAGGCCTGACTCAGAGCTTTTTAACGTGGCGCTAACTACCTCAGGTGATTCAAAACCTCGATCATCCGCCTTGAAGAGAAACATTAAGAGTTCGCTTACCAACTCCCCAAGCTGCTGAGTTATTTAAAGCAATGTTTAATTCATAGGTTAATATATTATCATTTTAAATTAAAATATGATTTATATGGCTAATATAAATTATTTGCGGAATTGCACTTTTTTCTTTGGGTGGAAATTTGTAAGAGCATATTTTACATACATAGTATAAAAAACAAATATATATATATATATATTATTATAAACAACTTAATAATAAGGATAAAAAAAATGTATGTTTTCTCCGCAGAATTTGACATGTTCGTCGATATGTCCGAGTGGTTAAGGAGACAGACTTGAAATCTGTTGGGCTTCGCCCGCGCAGGTTCGAACCCTGCTGTCGACGACTTTTCTATTTTTTTTTTTGAAGTTTTTTCCCAAAAAACATCTTTTTTAATTGGGCCGAATCATTTGTTAAAAAACCCACAAGCCACGAAAAATAGTTTCCCTTCGAACTGGGCTTTGTCTAATTATTTGGCCCAGGAAGAAATAGAAAAGACAAGAAAGACTAATTAAAAATAAAAAATAAAAAAGAAAAGAAAAGACAAGGGGACTAATGTAAACCTGAAAATAAAAGCGTAGAGGAGTCCAACGCTTAGCCAAAATAAACGTAGCAAAGTGGGGCCCATAAACACTAAGCTAGGCCCTTTTCCTTAGCGTATGATTTCAGCGAACGGAGAGATCAGAACAGAAAGGAAACGCCACATTATAAACTAGGATTACGGAAATAGGGTAAAAACGAGGGAACACACATATTGACTTGCAGAGAACAACTCAGAGGGATAAGAAAGAGGCGCGATTGATAATATGGATCCAGACGCTTTGGCCAAGGCATTTGTTGAGCACTACTACACTACTTTTGATACTAATCGTGGAGGACTTGCCAATCTGTATCAGGAGGGTTCTATGTTGACCTTTGAGGGGCAGAAGATCCAAGGAGGACAGAATATTACTGCTAAGCTCACCGGTCTTAATTTCCAGCAGTGTCAGCACCAGATCTCAACCGTCGATTGTCAGCCTTCTGGTCCGGCCGGTGGTATGCTTGTTTTCGTCAGTGGCAATCTCCAATTAGCTGGCGAAGCTCACGCTCTTAAATTCAGTCAGGTGTTTATTTAGCCGCCTCGTGGATTTATTAGAATTTGCATACTCTTATGGTTTTTATTGATATTTTGCGTGTATTTTTGCTTTAGGGGGAATTTGTTGGGGTTTGTGGAGTTGGATGAATTGTTTTTGATTAACGGATTTTGAATTAAATTCTAGATGCTATGCTAATTTCCGTCTGAATTATGTTGTGTTTGCTTTGATTCGTAAATGTCTTCCCTTGGTTTTCGCTTTCTTATTACCGTGATGCTTTATTTTTCTGATTGTAATTGATAGTTTTCGTTTGATGTTTAGTTGATGTATGGCGTTTGCATGATTACCATTAGCGTAACTCCTAGGAAGTTCAATGTATAACATAGCTATCATTCTGGATAATGCTAATGCTGAATTTCCTCGTTGATTAGTTGCCTAGGATGAGCATTATTATATTTTGTCAGATGTTATCTGGATTTGATTATGGAGTAATGCAGGTATATATTGTTTAGTGGAATTAAGAAGAAAAAAGGATTTTCTTTAGAGGTGCTTGTAAAGTCAGCACGCAACCAGCTTATATGTGTGATTAAAAATGTACTTTTTTCCTGGGACATTATCTGTTGGGATTAATTTGATGATTCATGAAGCTCTGCAGTTACGTTTACTACATTATGTTTGTTATTGAGTGATTATTTATTTCCTTTGATATTTGGTGTTTCTTGTGTAGAACCTCTGCATTTCCAGGCTGTATAATTCAATCTATTTCCAGAAAGGGATCATTAAAATGTTCCTTCATATATGGTTTCAGGGTTTGATGAGAACAAATATGGTTGCTTGGGGTGCTTCTGTCATCTGAACATATGAGTTTATTGTGTCATGTTGGCAGCAATCGTTTTTTATTCACACTTATGACATGGATTGTTTTATTCCCACATTCTATTGCAATGTATATCTTCTACATATGCGTGCATATGTTTATGTTTTTAGTTATGACCAAACAAATACTTGTTTTGAGTTTCTCACTGTGTTTTCTTTAAACTAGTTCCATACTCTGTGACTGAAGGGTAAGTTATTTGAAAATGTATGACACTAAATTTCATGGAGGACAATTAACTGTGACCTGGTCAAGTTTCACCTGAGGGTAGACAGTAGGAGTTGAAATTTCCTTTCATACTTCCTATGGTTCATGGTTTACCCCGTAGTATATTGAGAAAATTTGAATTTACTATTTTCTAAGGTATATATAGCTTCCAAAGTTCGGTGAGGAGTTGTCTTAGGAGCAAGTCATAATTCTATTTGAATTTGCTTCTTTAGGAATTTTGTACAGAAATATTTTTGTTACATACTCTGCATTTGATTTATGCCATTTTTACAATGGTTATACTATACATAAAAGCAGCAATTTTTATTTGATTAAATCGTTTTAGGTGTAATAATTTCTAGTGTTATTTTATTCGCCTCTGTTCATCAGGTTTGGTTCAATGATTTTTATTTTATTTTTTCTTTTTGATAATTAGTTTGGTTCAATGATCTGCAATACTAGTTTTCTAAGTAATGCTGATATCATCTTTTCCTTTCTTTTGGGTGAGTGCAGATGTTTCACCTGATGCCAACTCCACAAGGAAGCTTCTATGTGTTGAATGACATTTTCCGGTTGAACTATGCTTGAAGAAGTCATTTGGGGTGATTGTTGGTTCAAGATGTGAACAAGTTTGTTTAGAAGTTAAGGGGGGAGGGGGTTGATTTAGTTTTATTTGGTTGGCTTTTTTGTCAAATTTCATTCTCAATCATTATAATGGTATTATTATTGTATGGAATTTCTTTTGGTTTTGCTTGTGGAGACTACATTATCATTTACCAGTACTGTTGGATAGTAAAGATTCCTTTGATTACAGGATCCTTGGGGTCTGTCCTGCTATATAGTTTACTGTCCCAAGTCGTTTCTTAAATTAACTCATCCTCGTCTAAAATTAGACGAAAGTGAGGAGAACTTTTGTTTCAAAATCAGAACAATGTTTTTGATTTTTTTTTTTTTGAAAAGTAAAATTCATTTTGCAGTTTTGAGTTCATATGCCCCTTATTGTATATTCTTCAGTATTTCTTTTTAGTACCTATAACATGCATTTTTGTTAAATCATGCCCTCTCATTTCAATATATTCTAATAATAAGTTTCATGGTTAAAATTGATAGTTTAATTTATTTGTCTTTTTTTACTATTGGGTTAGACATTTTTATGTTACAATTTTAGTTATATACACTCTCTTCTCTTCTTTTGAAAGAACAAGATGATAGAAGAAGTTTTTAATATATATTACAAATTCACGGACAAAATTGATGGCGAAATTTCTACAATTTCAGTTAGGATGTTGGTAGTGGGATCTAGTCATATTTGATATAGTCACTTTGCTTAGGGCTGAGGGTTTTAGGTCCTTGGTGCGCTCACATCACATTCACATGCTAATAATATTGTTGGCTTTTGGCATTTTCCAGAAAAGAAGGGAATACGGTATCATCAGGCACCTCTATTCTCTCCTACAACTACAAGCAAGCACAAAATTTAAGGTACCAAGTAATCCTTGTGAATCCAAGAATACCTTCATTTCGCAACCTTCCTCTTTCTCTTTTTCCTTTGCTCATTTCTATTCAAAGTCCACCTCTATAAAAACCCTTTTTTTCCCCTTTTTTTTCCACTCTGTTTCTACAGCTTTACTGCTTATCTATTCCATTCCTGTGCCGAGAAAAAGTTCCCATTAGATCAAGAAGAAGAAGAGGAGGAGGTTTGTGTATTATTTACTAAGATCTCGAACAGGAAAAAATGGCCGATTGGGGCCCTGTTTTCGTAGCTGTAGTTCTCTTTATTCTGTTAACTCCGGGTCTACTGATCCAGATTCCCGGCCGCAGCCGATTCGTTGAGTTCGGCAATTTCCAGACAAGCGGTGTATCGATTCTGGTTCACACTCTTCTCTATTTTGCTCTCGTTTGCATATTCTTGTTAGCTGTCGGAATCCATGTCTACATGGGTTAGTACTTAATGTTACAGC
Organism: Cynanchum wilfordii; assembly: GCA_025388415.1. Taxonomy (NCBI): domain Eukaryota; kingdom Viridiplantae; phylum Streptophyta; class Magnoliopsida; order Gentianales; family Apocynaceae; genus Cynanchum; species Cynanchum wilfordii. Next base: position 325,832 of record JAHSUH010004136.1, read on the forward strand.
TGCTCACATTCCCCGAGCTTTCTTCTTTTGTATTTTTTTTTTTCTCTAAAACGGATCTACTTCTACTCTGTAATTTCTATGTTTTGAATTGACTTGATTTTTATACATTTTCCTGGTTGTTGTGATTGCAATAATTTGCAAATCAATTTGTATGCAATTGTATATTAATTTGATCCCTTACTTTTCAATTTTTCTTTCTTTAAAGAGTGTCTTTCGGTAAAATGTGGGACTAATCACTAAAAGGAGGTGGGGGTGGGGGGTTAGTTGAACATAGAAATTCTATGAATCTTGGCTGCCACTATCTTCTCCATCTCTCTCTCTCTCTCTCTCTCTCTCTATATATATATATATATATATATATATATTTTGTTGGATCATATTATGTTTAGGATGTAGCTAAAAGCCACAAAAGTGTTTGCTTTTATGAAGTCTAAAACACAAATATACAAACTTCATCCATGGTGATTTCTTTTTAACCTAATCCCCCATGGTAATGTTGAAAATATGAACCAAGCAATCTTAATAAGTAATTTTTAACAGTTCTAATAATAGGTAAAGTAAAAAAAGCTAGCAAAGATCACCACCAGAGTGTAATCTTCAAGCTAGTGAGGTTAACTTATTACTGAGATGTGTAGTTCTTCGTAGCTATGCATAGATATGTAAATCGAGAATAACAAGGAACAGAATAAGAAGCAAACCGTAGATTACTGCGTGCATCAATATGGATACAGCACTGGTCTTCATGTTCAAGAAATCCACAGGGTGTTGTTTCCCGGGAAGCTGAAAAAGTAATCCTGGTGATAGAAACGCAAACAGTGCTGAAGCTATGATCAGAGCTGCCCAGTCTCTCATATTTCTTGATCAAGAATCAAAATCCCCCGGCCACCAAGAACAGGAGCCAGCTGCTGCAAGCCTGCAAATGGTTTTTGGATACTTAACCCCCCAAAAGAAAGAAAGAAAGAAAGAAAAAAAGTGTAGGGGACCTTGAAAGATGCTTCAATAATTTGGAGTTGAAATTCAAGAACAGGGGAATGAGAATCCCATAAAGGGTGGCAGAAAAACAGAAATTAGTCAGCCAACTTTATGCGATGATGATGGGATAAGGTAAGGAAGGAAGACATATTGCTATTGTCTTTGAACAAAGATCATCTTGTGAGTTATGGTGGTGTTAGGTGTAGCTGATTATTATTATTATTCTAGAGATTTCGATCACCATTTACATTATAAAGATTGGAATACAATATATATACCAAAGGAGGGCCAGAGGGGTTAGGTTTTTAATGATGATCCTTAAGATTTGCAAACCCACACTTATTAGATTATTGATTCTTTATCTTGCTTTTGTGTCCAAAATTTAATCCACTTTCTCTGATTGAGGACTCTCAAAAGTAGTAACAACCAGTACTTAAAATTAAAAATTTTAAATGAAATTATAAATTCAATATTTATATTTATGTACGTATTCTTTTAGAATTTGAATAGAAATTAATATAAATATAAACATATTTAAAATTTAAAGGATTGACTATAATTGAGACTCAATCAAATCAAAGCACTATCACATTAAAAAATATATAAATAAATAAAATTGATACGACGTCGCATGCTGATTTGTACTAATGGTTCCCCAACCTACCCTCCCTGAAAATGCTCATTGGTGCCGTGGACTCTTTTTTTTAAGGGGAGTGGGGAAAAGAAAAAAAAAAAAAAAAAAAAAATAAAAAAAAAAAGAAAAAGAAAAAGTTAAGTTACGAAACTCACATAAAAAGGAATTGTAGACAAATCTTTAAAGTACATTTTAGCATTTAATATACTATCTTTTAAAAACATTTATGTAGAAAATTATTCATTCTAATTTTAATTTAATTGTAAATATATGAAATTTTATGGGTCATAAAATAGATATATTTATTTTGCAAAAAAATAAATGTTATTATTTATTGATTTTTCCAAAAGGAAGGATGGCCCACCGATTATCGTGTGGATACAGATGATTCATAACCCACCGTGTTAGGAGATGGGGAAGGTAGGGCCCAACCCCAAATGCTTTCTTCACTTTCCACCCTGGGCCTGGGCTTTGCTTACTTGCGTTGCTTTTCCCTCGTTTCGGTGCAACATTGTCCGGATTCCTTTCTGGTTTTGGAGCTCTAGCTTGTTGAAGCAATGGCGGATTGGGGACCTGTGCTCATCGGAGTGATACTTTTTGTACTTCTGCAACCTGGACTGTTATTTCAGGTGCCAGGAAACAACCGGAATATGGAGTTTGGGAGTATGAAGACTAATGGCAAATCTATCATGGTTCATACTCTTATCTTCTTTGCTCTCTACGCTATCCTCATTCTTGCTGTTCATGTTCACATCTACACCGGCTGATCCATGCCTTTTTTTTTGAAAATTTTTATAAATATATATATATATATATATATATATATTACTTTTATCAGCTTTGTTGTACTAGTACTCACTGTATTTGTAGACCTACTTTTGATTTCTCCCTTATCAATGGCACTTGGAAGCTAGAAAGACAGAAGCCTTGTAACTTCTTATGATAAACCAATTAATTAATTAATGGATGAAATGTTAATGCTGCTATTCATCTCTTTTTGCTCAAGTTTTTGTGAGAAGGTATTGCTGTTTCCATCTATTAGTTTTGGTTTCTGCAGAGATTATTTCCCCTCTGTTCGTTTCTCTTTGTGTGAGATCTGAGTAAGATGTTCGTGATGATTAGAATGGTATTACTTAATTAAATGAGGGAGATCAATGAGTTTGAGATCATTGTTCCAATCTTTGCTTAGATTCCCATCTGAACATGGTGATTTCTCTCTGAAATCGAGCCAGAGGCAGGAAGCTCTACAAATTACCTTTTTTTTTTTTTTAATTTTTAAATTTATTTTTCAAAAAATGTTACTTCCAGTCCTTCCATCGTTTTTGTTTTCTGACAAAACATGGACAACTGGAAGCAATAGTGTTTTCCGGTGAAGAACTGAAGATAGCATAAAGAAGCTACCTATCATCTATGCTAAAATACTCAGAAAATAGAAAAGAATTTGCAGTTTTTTTTTTCCTCATTGCCATTTGCTAGTAATTCAGAAGAGAAACTCTTGAATTTTTTTGTAAACTTGCAACAATAAACTTAAAAACAAAGAGTATATTCCTAGTGAAGTGATCTAGTAGTATGAGACATTTTGATTGATAAAGGGAAAGCAGGGAAAAAATTATGGGGGTAGTGATTAGCTGGAAAAACCTCCTCCATTACTACTACCTTGAACCATTCATTGGCTTGAATAATATCATCGTAATCAACCTGATCGTATGTGAACGCCAATTGCAACAATCAAGATGGTGTATATACAAAAGTACAAGATAGCATGAACTAGAATAGAAATCCCACTTGTGTACATGTTTCCAAATTCTATTACCCTTGTTCTTGCAGGAAGCTGGAATAAGAGCCCTGGTGACAGCAGGATGAACATAGCCACAGCAACAACCACAGGTCCCCAATCGGTCATCATTTTCTCTCTCTCTTTCTCTTTTATATTTCTGGAAAAGATTCAAAAGGGGAGCAACAGAAATAGAAAAATAGAAGATCAGCAAAGGGGTTTTCTTTCTTTCTTTCTTTCTTTTTCCTAGGGCAGATGTCGAGGGAGTTCTTCAAATTTGTAGGGAAAATGTAGGGAACTAATTTTCCTTAGTGTTGAAGTATTAGGGATACTAAACTTGAATGGGATGAAGAAAGAAAGCAAGCTTACAGCAGTGGGAAAGGTATGTTATTGTAGTGGAACTTGCTTTTACGGATCTCGACCAAATGAAATGAAAAAAGAAAGAAAAACCTTTTTGGATTGTTTTTGTTGCCTTGGCTTCCAATAATTGAATAATTGGAGTCGTCTTTTCTTTTGTTCTTCTTTAGGGTTCTTCTAACTTTTTGTTCATTAGCTTCTCCAGAAATTATTTTAAAGGCAAAAAATGGGAAAGCAGACTAATACATCACTTCTAGATTATTGGTCTCTCTTTTTTCTCCTTTTTCAAAATTACACTCGTTTTGTTTTGCCTCTTTTGAAAAGCAAATGCACTCAATTCTAAACATTGTCATCATGTCTTTCCTCCTCTACCATTTCCCACAGATTTTCAAAAGCCTTTCCTCCACCCCCCCCCCCCACCCCCCTTTTTTTTTTTCATATTCATATTAGGATAATTCATTGTGATTATTTAAACATATAGATTTTGTCACTTGAAGTCATATTTTTAAGTCATAAGTAGCACAGAAATTAATCCAGATTGAAACTTAAGACTTGCTCAAAGAAAATTTTACCTTTTCCTAACTCTTTTATGCATGGCTCTTGTAGTTGACCAGGTTATTGTTCTCCACATTCTTAAATCACGGATGCCTTCAGCCCATAAGTCTTTGATGAACATAAGGTACCCAAAAATTTCTTGGGCCAACAACCAGTGGCAACTAGACACAATTGGGCTTCAGATCCTAGCAGCCGCCCGATGCCCGGTTTTAGAAAGAAAGAGAGGCGGACACCTGTGCCGGCCTCATGGAATAGCAGGTACTTATCATCAAGAGGAAGATGACGAAGCCAAGCATCAATGGCCGTTGGAAATTATAGAATACTAGACCTCTCCTTTGTCGCTGTTCAATCGTTTGTTCCGGCTTTCCCATTAGAAATTGTACTATATATATCCAGTGGTGGTTTTACTTTTAGATGATCACTAAACTAGGATTGCTGCTTTCCCCTATTCCTATATATACATATTTGGTATGTTTGTTTTGCCGTCTCCCTCTATATAGATAGACTAAAGGTGAGAAGAATGGCGGATTGGGGACCAGTAGTTATAGCAGTAGTGCTATTCGTATTGTTGACACCGGGGCTTCTGTTTCAATTACCGGGGAATAGCAGGGCAATAGAATTTGTCAACCTGCAGACCAGCGGAGTTTCTATATTTGTCCACACCATTATGTTCTTTGGTCTGATCACCATTTTTCTCATTGCCATTGGCGTCCACATCACCACAGGCTAATCCCTCCTGGATTTCACTCTCGTACTGTGTTTTCTGCAATTCAAAAGTTCAGGCAATTCCATTATTTGCTTACATTCTTTTCTTATTTCATTGTTTCTTCTGTTACTTATACAGTATTCTTCAAATGATCCATGTTTAAGGATCAATTGACGGGTCTGTAAGAATTTTAGTTCAAAGTTCAGAACAATAAGGTATGTTGAGCTGGTTAATAAGTTGCTGGGTATAATACAAGTTAAACATAGCTCACAAACGCAGAAAGGCAATTGCCTTATGATACATTACTGCAAATGTATACAAAAGGCATGCTCCATTTTTAGTACCACTCTACAAGAGAAAACTCAAAGACTGAAGACTGGTACAATATAGAGAAAAAAAAAAAAAAAAATCCAACAATGTTTGCCCACCAGTGTTCTTAAAATGCCTATATACAACAATCACTAAAAGCAGAAATTTTAATCTCCATGAACCACCAATAACAAAGATTCAAGGAAAACCAACAACGGATCAGATCAAGAAGCAGCCAAGCTCTCTCACCTCTCTCTCTTTACCAGAGGAACAACTTAAAAAGTCTTTAAATCTTCATTCATTCATGCGTGTGTGCGTGTGTAGCATAGTTGCTTATATCTTTATTTACTCTCAGTAATCTCAAAAATGAAGACCTTCTACCATTCTTCAGCAAGTACCATGGTGTGTGTTTGGCTTCACAAAAATTTCCAAGCTGCAAGAAATGCATGGATACATATAGTTTATAAATATGCAAAATGTATAAGCCAGAATTGGCTTCGTCTAAAATTATTATTGCAAAGCCTATTACATGTTCCGAGGAACACATGAAATTCAAGAAACACATACAGAACTAGAAAGATCCAGAAGAAAAGTTAACACGTAGAACACCAAATTTCACACACCGGTATTCATGTATGTATAAAAAAGCAACAACAAAAAGATGATGATACGGCTTATCTTCCAATATTTGTCCCATAAAATGGCTTGGGAAAGATGATATTCAACAAAGGCTCTCTGACTCAAAAGGGGAATTAGGTATCTCAAATGTTCCACTTTCAACATGTACTTTTAATCTTATGGACAATTTGAAGTTTCAAAAGAACTGAATTCACAAGATAATGTCACTTTATGGACAGCACAGATCATCCCCACTAATGGGATTTTAACTACTATTATTAATGTTTTTCCAGAAACTTCTCGAGTAGGTAAAAGTTGGAACTTGATACCAGAGGAATCTTGTTTTCCATGACCCACATTTAGCTTTCCAACTGTTAATCATAAGTTGTTTACTTCATGAAACATCCCAAAAGGCAAAAGCATAACTTTGTTTAACCATAATAAAGCTCTCAGCTTTATAGTTAATGATCCATAGCAATGTAAAATCTAATAAAATGCTTACAAGATAACTAATTTCTAAACACTTATGTTTATATATATATATATATACATATTTAACAAGGAGAACTTGGATTTAAATATCATCGAAAGAAACCAAAAGATATGGGGAAAAAATTAGTACCTGGTATGTCCTTATTTGGTACATAGCCCGGCCAGAGAATGGAACTGCCCAGTTCAGACAATTTGTGAATTAACCCCACAAAGTAAAACAACAAGACCAATCCAATAACAAAAGGCATTAAGAAAAATCCGATAACAAAAGTCACGGAACCAAACAGCATCAAAGACACAGAAATCCCTAGAAAAAGCGACGCAAAAGCAGAAGGCGAAGCCTGCGATGCCCGATAAGAAATCAAAGAAACGGCAGGACCCAGGAGACTGGAAAACGAGATGGGCAAAGGCGGAGCTCTCAGAATGTTATAGACCAGGGAACTGAGCTCAGACAAAACCCTAGAATAGTGTTGATCTTGCTGTTCTATTTCTCTTCTCATCTTCGACTAAAAAAAAATAATAATTGTCGGTTTGGGATTGGATAAAATGAGTACACAAAAACTATAATTGGAAATGAACTTGGCGAAGACTCGGAAGGGAAGAAAAATTTTCAATTCTCAGCAGAAGAGGATAAGAATGAAAAGCATTTTAGTTATCCAAAATTGCCGTTCGAAAAACGCATAGAAGTTTGGGAAATTCAAAATTAAGAATCTGTTTCTGGTTTTAGCTTTGTTTTGGGATTGTGTTTCTTCTTCTGTATAGAGAAACGAGTCGAAAAGAAAAAGGATAAGATCAGCCGCCTTTTCTCTTGGTCCCTCTTGCTTGCTTATTGAACCGGTAAAAATAGTAGTCGTAGTAATAGAATTTCTGATCTGAAAGGCGGCGCGCGGTTGCCGGGGTTTTGTCTTCGATCTCCTCTCAAGTCCTAGCGTCGGATGACCAGAGTTTGTTGATTCTGATTGGAGGAATTGAGGCGTGTAAGTATGGGGTAGCTGTAACTTGTCTGGTCCACCACGTACTCATCTACTCTTTTTCCTTTTCTTTTTTAATATTTAATTTATAATATATTGGGGATGTAGCTCAAATGGTAGAGCGCTCGCTTTGCATGCGAGAGGTACAGGGTTCGATCCCCTGCATCTCCATTTGTATTTTGGGCTATTTTTTTGGGTCCATAAATGTTTAAAAGCCCAAATATAAAAAAAGATATTTTTAATAAGAACTTGATATTTTAATCTCTCTCGAGAAAATTGTGTATCTGGAAAACCTAGTACAAAATTATTACAAGCTCTCAATTTACTAAAGAAGAGCTAAAATATGGCTGGAATTTTTTTTTTTTTTCTTTTTTTTTTTGTTATCATGAAGCCGGATTCTCTAGGGCTACAGCTGCATGTCTTGGAGTTCTCTAGGGCTACAGCCTAAGTCTCTCCCTTACGGTGGAGATATAAGTAGCGGCTTTGATGTCAACGCTTTCATCCACAGCGACGGCGCTGTATAGCTTATTAATATTATCGTGAAGGACTCCGTAAGAGTACTGATCACCACCACCGCCGGAAACTGGATCAGCCGGTAACAGAAACGAAACTTTCTGCTTCTGTTGATGAGGAACTACTTGCTCTTGGTTCACAATGAACTCCACATGATGATGATTATGATAATCCTGCTTTGGCTGGTTGACCAGCTGACTAGCTGCTGGAGTCGGCTTCACCTTGCTTGAGGAAGTGGACTTGTAATTTGTTCCTTTGTAGATTGACATCACCAGCTGCTTCCCTTTCATGAATCCTCTGATACGCTTCCTGCCGTTCGACTCCATTTTGACTGTATATATCGGCTGGCTCCTGAGTGGCTAATGAATTAAACTAATTTTCTTGACCTGATGATAAGTAGTAGTACTGCATGAGTGGCGAGAGGATAGAGGGATATATATAATGGTTTTTTTTTTGGCCATCCCCCCAATGACCAGTAGCATGTGTTTATTAGATATGGAAAGGATAGAGATGCTGAAGTGGCAGCAGGATGACGTGTGATTTAATTCTCGTAACATATTGTAACCCGAATTTTATTATTTACTAACCTAAAAAGTTCGTGTTGGAGTGGAGTTCCATTATTTATGAAAATTCATTTTTTTGATAAAATAAATACGATATGTGGTGGAATAGAGTTATAGTATGGATCATATCACTCAATATATATAAAATATATTTTAAGGTTAATAAAATTTTGTAACTCTCTTCGAAATTTCAGATATAGTGAATTCTTCTATCTTTTATATGTGATTTTTTTTCTTGTAAGCTCTGTGTGGTTATCTTGTTTTTTAATTTTGATTATTGATTGTCTTATTATCTTTCCCTGATTTTGTAACTATTATGATAGCTAGTATATATATATATATATATTATATATATATATGCATAATATATGTTGTGATTTTCTATTTTGGAATTTCGGGTAAGATACGGCCTACCTAACTAATAATTTGCTTTACAAACTTTTCTATAGCTGCTTTCTACTAAGATGAGAAGATTCTTGAGAACCTGCTAGCTGCTAGCTGCTAGCTGTTGTTGGATAATTCTTTTTATTAATTATTATACATCTCATGTAAATGGTAACTTACCAATTATTCTTTTAATAAATCGATTATTAACTAAAACTAAATTAATTAATTGGATTGGGATGGGAGGAAGTTCCGACACTGTATCCTTGATAATGAAATACTTTTGAATTCTTGATTGGCATAATTCTATAGATCGAAAATGGAACCTTTATATAAATGGTCATTAAAAAGATCTGTTCTTGAAAAGAACTGATAATCGTGATATTTTCATAGATTTTTGTTTAATGGAGTTACTATTTTCTTCACCTCCCATCTTGCTGATTATACTGATCCATTGATTAATTATATCTTTCTAATTACAAGTAGAAAAAACTCAATGAGTCATAGCATATTTATATCCAAAGTATATATTTCAGGAATAATATCTTTATTATCCATTAATGCTTGACTTGCTTTTGTTGTTCCTTCCATGATATATATATATATATATATATATTATTATTCTTGTCAATTTAACTGGATATTTTCACCTGTTTCTACGGATTTCCGACAGCAAAGATTAAAAACTTGATGAATCCACTGGAATAATAAAAGGAATATGGGGATAGAAATGGTGTCTCTTTCGGTTCTTACAAACTTATTATTGAAGGATGAAAGGATAAGAGAGAGACTTCATCAATTATACTATTGTAATTGTTGACTCTCTCGTTTTGATCCTCACACACACAACTTGTTCTTGGGAGCTGTGCATGTATATTTGTGTACGTGCGAGAGAAAATTAATGTAGTAATAATGTATAAGATTCTTTGATTCGGATGATGAATTAAGATTAAGATATATATATAATATATACATACTTATAAACGTATCTTTTTCGGGATATTGAATGTAACTTACGTAGTAGTAGAATTAATTAGCAGCAAGCAAGTTGGGCGGGCATGGTTTGATTTAGTAGGACAAGATATTGATGATAAAAAGTAGTATTCAAGTATATATATATATATATACATAAGGGACATATATACGGGCCTGAAAGTTGTTAGATAAGATATTCTACCTGATGATTAGTCATCCATCAAACACCTTCAAGTGGGGTTTCAATAATTTCAATCCCGGCCCTCTGATACATACATACATATATACATATATATGTATATATTCTCTTTCCCATGTCTGTATACCACTTCGATCTTTCTCTATGATTATAAATTTCTCGAAAAATTAATGTATTCTTTAATTTGTTTGTTCTATTTTCCATATATATATGTATATGTATATGTTGTGTGTGTATGTCCCACCCACTGGCTGCCTATTCTTCTCCTTTTTTTGCAGTATTGATTGTATCGTATATGTTTTGATTTGCATCCTATCTATATATATATATTGATGACCAAACGTACATAGTTAAGGGTATCCCGTCATTTCTTGATTAGTTTTTGTTTCCATTTCTGCTTTTGGTGTTGCAATCCATCTCAGAACAAGAATATTTCTTCTTTTTTTTTTCTTTTTTTTTTCTTGGGTGGACAAAAAGTGCAGTATTTCCACTTCTATATTAAAGATCATCACTTATCAGTAGTAGGGTTTTGGTACTATGGCTTCACTAATTAACAAGAGAGACTGATATGATTATACCTTTAATTCTAATTATAAAAGATATACAAGTACAACATGCTACACACACACACACACATATATATATATATATATATATATATATAGCACATGCAGCTTACTGTTTCCTGTTAATTATTAGGGCAAAATTAACTGGACCCTCTCTCCCTGATAACTTTAACGAGGATCCATCTTTATTTCTTAGAAATTCTTGGTTGAGAAAGCTAAAGTAAAAGCAAAAGTAGCGATTTTTTTTTTCCCCTCCTTTTTTAATTGATCTAGCTAGCTAATAAAAAAAGTGAAGGAATTTAGGAAGGGATCAATGCCCACCCAACTTCTTTCACGATCACTTCCTTTATACTTTTTTACACCAATATATATATATAGATATAGATATGTATATTTATTCCCATATATCCATCCATTTTCCATGCTAATTGGAGTAATTAATTTATATTATATATATTGCATGCATATTGAAGCTGCTGTTACAATGGTAAACCTCCTTTTTCTTATCTAACTACAATTATGAATGGTGATTGATAAAAAAAATTAAGTGATCCCAATATGGGAATTTTCATTCTTAGGGTGTCTAATCAGTAAAACATATATATATATATAATGGGGTTGATGAAAGTCAAGTATAGATAGAAAAGAATTGCGAATAGAGATAAAGGAAAGAACTTTCTTTCTATTCATTCACAGTGAGTGAGTGGTTGACAGAGGGAAGGAAGAGGAAGAATGGCAAAAAACCATTTATGGAGAAAAATTTGCAGAAACCTATATATAACATCTACATGTGATTCTTCTTAATTTGTTTGATGCGATATATATATAGATATATATATATATATACACATAAGCACAAAAGAAAGGCAATGGATTGGATGTGTTCCAAATAAAGAACACAAGAATTATGTATATTTTTTATGATCAAAGCTGGGAGAGACCATTCATTGAGAGTGAGTTTGATCCAAATTCCTAATTATAGCATATTCTTTCCTACAATTCCCTCACCATTGATCAAAGGTTTCCAGCTAGCCAGCTTTAGCTCGCAACCAGAGTGTCTAATAAATATATATATATATATATATATATATATATATATATATATATATATATATATATATATATATTGTGCCTACGTACATTTATTCCATTTGAATGAAATCATCCTTGAGGTCACCATTGCCGGGTTCTTAATCAGTATGGATGCGAATCCCTACCCAAACAACACACTATATCCAAAATCTCTCTCATTTTAATCTTAAATTCCTATTGTCTACAGACGCCAAATAAAATGAAAACTCTTATCTCCTTTGTTTTTTACATATTGCATCATATATATATATATATATTGCTTATGACACGACATACATCTTAAATGAATTATAAACAAAAAAAATTAATAAATTTATATTACTATTTTATATATTTGGACAGAATTTTAATATTAATTGAATTTTTTTTAAAAAAAAAAAAAAGAAGAAGAAATTCTTACGCAAATGAAACTTTTACGAGAAAGTTTACCTAAACTGGGGCAGAGCAGTGGCAAGGGCGACTTATATTTGGGCTTTATTCGGTTGACCAGAATATAAGCCCATTAAAAATCATAACTGGGCCTCTTTTTGATGGACTTTCTGGACGTTTCTCAGCCCAAAGAAGTGAAACTCCACTGTCAACCCATTTTAATTTGGGTTTGAAGGATATTCTTTCTTCGGAGCCACTCTACGGTTAAGTCTACTCTCATGGTCAGGTGAAAAACCCTTAATGCCGGTTGCAGTTGAATCCTCTCAATTTTCATCTTACTAATCTGTCGGGGAAATATATATTATTATATATATATATATATATATATTCAAATTTGAGGATTTTTTGGATCAATTTCAATGTGTATATTTTAGGAATGGCTTTGACCAACTTTATACTGACGGTGGCCGGAGTGAGCGCCGTGATTCTATTGCTGAGGAGTGATATCAAACAATCAGCTGCTATCTTCAGGCGGAACGCTAAACAGATTCGACACTGGCTCGAAGAAGAGTCTGCTTCTGCCGCCAAGTAAGTTCTCTTCTCCTGATATTCTTCTGTATTTACTCGTTTTGGTGGAAAGTCCCGAAATGTATACGTCATTATTAGCTCTTTGAATATCCTTCCGGTGAACTATTTCCGTTACAATTTAATCTTTTTATTTTTATTATTGAATTAAATCTGTTTCCTGAATGTTTTTCTCTTTCGGATTGTCTTGGAAATTTTGCAGATTTTAGTGAATGTATCAATGAATATATATATATATATATATACACGAGGAATGGATAAAAGAATTTTTTACTATGGAAGGCATTTCTCGGGGGATTAACTTCTTTAAACTGATTAAGAACTTTTATGCCATAAATATAGGTTTCTTAGGTAGGAAGTAGAAACTGGGGTAGCTTTTCTTTCCTATGCTTGACAGTTTTGGAATCTATAAATTGTATTGAGTGTCCTATAGTACTGAATTAAATGCTTCCCTTGTGAAGATTGGATTGGATGGTAGATGTGCTGATCATTTATTTGATTTTGGAAGCAGAGGTTGTCATATATCCAAGTGTTATGGTTGTGGAATTGGACTTCCCTACCAAGCTGAACACCTGACGTCTTCTTTTTACTTAACTCAGTTGAACCCCATTAAGTTCTTGTGATATCTTCAATTTGTTAGGGATGTGGATTGGACTAGTTAAATTTGTTATCTATAGTCATCTAGCTATTGAGATCACTTCTGTCAAACTGATCCACTTAAGGTTTAGGAATCAAAGTAATGCATAACAGTAGAAGAGATTGATGTCTAGGTTGGTGAAGTTATTGTATATTATTAGCTCATTCTAAGCTGGGAGCTTGCAACTATAAGATTTTCAGATTTGAATTCTTATTTTCATATTTGTATTATTTATCCATAGAGAAGTCTGGGAAACCCTTTCCTGAGAAATGCATCACATTACACACTAATGAAAAATACTTAATATTCTCAACACTGAGGGGGCACATATCAGAGTTTATACTGCTCGTTAGTGGGAAGATGAGAAATTCTTTCTCTTTATGCTTTATTGATAATTTGTGAACCTAAGAGAAAATCAAGAGCTTAACTTTTACAGTCCCTTTCTTCGAAATTCAGAAAAATAGATAAGTGAAAAATAATGAGTTTAAATTTGCTTTGAAGAAGCAGAGGGTGTTTATTAGCGATGAGTCCACAGAGAGAGGTAGAGAGTAGTCATGAAGATAGCAAGGGGAGGGGGGGGGTTTGTTAGATTCAGGAGCTAGGACAAGTCTCTTAGTTCATAAAATTGTAGCATTTTGCCAATTTAGGATCCTTCAGATCATGTTTGATGCATTTCTTTACCTTCGATTTAAAATTTCTATGTAAATGTGAAGAGGAAAACTTATGAAAGTCTGAAGATGATTGTTAAATTATTTTTCTATGGTTGGCCACTTTCATGCAAGGGAAATATACTAATTTGTCATAGCATCATCTTTTATGAGTTTGGTTCTGAACCTTTATTCATGATCATATCTTCGTACACATTCTTACTTTTCTCATGTCTACGACTTAATGGTTACTCTTGTCTTTCAGGGAGATGGAGAAGGCAAAGCCAAAGGAGATTCCTGGAAAGGATATACCCAAGGAGGATAAACACTAGAGCCTGTTTGTAGAGCAAGTTTCTTTTTCATATTGTGTGTAGCTTTTCTTTAGTTATTATGTAATATGAATTACAATCACATAGATTTTTTATGAAATAAAGCAAGAATGGTTTTTCAACAACCAAAAAAAAAAGGACCATGATATTATCCTGGTATTGGATTCGACAAGAATATGATAGGTTATCCATCCTCTCTCTTGCTCTTTACTCCAATTTGCTTCGCGATCCACCAATAATAGGGACCATTATTTTGGTGTTGTAAGCAGATTTATGGTTCCTTCCATTGCAGAAGGAAACATTCTTCCAGTTGGAAATGATTCCACTTTCAAATATTCTCTTTGTTGGAAACAACTAATTGATGGCCAAAGAAAATGAAATAAGCCATGTACTTCCTTCCAACTGGTAACGGCCCCAAGATTTTATTCAACATTTTATACATATGAATGATGCTTCCATCACTTGCAGAATAGAAAGAAAATCCTTGAAATGAGTTATATGTATATTGAAGCAAATGGATATCCGGCCATCTATTTTTTTTACCGGAGCATACTACTCCACATGTCTCTCGAAAAAAGTCTCACTTTTAACTCTTACATAATATAGTTGAGAGAACGACATATATATATATATTGTTTCAAAACGAATAGTTAACTTATGTTGAGTAAAAGGTTTCCCCTACAAACCAAAGGAAACATAATTTGATGCAGCATATGATATATATATATATATATATATATATGTATAGGAGAAGCCTTGTCCTAAAATTAAAATTAATTAATTAAATACCGGTGGAAGGGTAGATAGCGGAGGATAAATATTCATCTGAGTGAGAATTTGTTCGAAATTGTCGCGAGGCTTTTCTGTCGGATGTGTGTGCACGCCTTCGTAAGTAGTCACCACAACGCCTTCATCTCTGGACAATCTCTGCACTTGCTTCTTCACTTTGCAACCACCATATGTACACCGGTAGTAACTCCTACCACCACCAACAACAACAACAATGACATTTCTTTATTTACAATTTCATGAAAAACCATGCATGATGTAATCAAGATCATACACATATATTATATATATATATATATATATATATATATATATATATGGAAACAAAGAACGGACCTTGGGAATTTATTATTTTTGACAGACTTTTGACCATATTTTCTCCAACGATACCCATCGTCAAGGATATCAACCTGGCTTCTGGTTTGGAAAGCAAATCTGGGCTTTTTTGTGTTCTTCTTCTCTCCCTTGTTCTTCTTGTCAGAATTTTTGCTATCTTTAATTTCAATGGCAGAATTATTTCTACCCACATGATGATTAGTTACGTCTTTCACTGTCACCTTATTCAGGCCGCGGTAACCATGACCAAGATCAATTTCTGGCTTTACACCCATAAATCCAGAACTTCCCAGCTCATAATAATTCTCATGGTGATGGGTCATGAGAGATAAAGCTGGCTGCTGCTGCTGCTGATGATGATGATGAGATTGTGTACCAAGAAAGAGTTTTGAATGAATATTTTCCATAACTGAGAGAGCGACTCAGCTTTATTTTTTCACCCCCCACTAAGATTTAATTGCTTAATTAGATGATGAAGAAATCCAAGAACCTGGACATGTTTTAAAACCAAGAAATCCAAGAATATATATATATATATATATATATATATATATATGATGATGATGATGATGATGGGCATTTATATATGCATA
Organism: Cynanchum wilfordii; assembly: GCA_025388415.1. Classification (NCBI taxonomy): domain Eukaryota; kingdom Viridiplantae; phylum Streptophyta; class Magnoliopsida; order Gentianales; family Apocynaceae; genus Cynanchum; species Cynanchum wilfordii. The sequence goes on from JAHSUH010004136.1 coordinate 341,797, forward strand.
TATAGAGAACTAGACGATGAAAAGTCAGAAACAATTATTCCATGGAACTTATTTGTCTGGATTGAATTTGGGAAACTAAGGTGGAAAAATTGTGGCGGCTCTATGATTAAAATCGTGACTAGCTCTTACATTAATTAATTCATTAATTCTCGCTAACAAAGAAATCACAATAAATATATATATATATATATATATATATATATATAGCTAGAGAGATATATAATATATATATATATTTTTTCGATCAGTGACACCATTCACGATCAGATTGACACATTTTCTTTCAATGTATACAATATTATAATATTATCCCGCGGAAAAAGATTAATAATCACAAAAATGGAAATTTTCCATATGAGGAAACTAAGAGTTCATGGTTAATTACATTTAACTAGCTAAACTTTGGTTGTTGACAGTAATTAAAATTGGTTCTCTGTAGTATTATAAATTACTCTTCTTTTTTCACGTGTTTTCTTTTTATTTGCCAATACATATACATATACATATATATATACATATACATATACATATTATTGATATATATATATATTATATATATATATATATATATATATATTTTGTTTGTTGCATTTGGTTTTTGAAAATATGGTAGAGACAAGTCATGATAAGTTAGTTTTGGTTGAAGAAGACTAAAGAAAATTGGAACGTTAGAGTTACATATGTCACGTGGAGAAATTTTTTTGTATGTAATTCATGGCAAATTGAAATGGATTTGGTACAATAAAGATAATATCCAAGAATTAGTTAATTTTTTATAAGATTAAATTTATAGTTTTAATACGAGTTTATATATTCAGAAAAATTAATTAATAAATAATAAAACCCATCTTCTTCATTTTTTTTTTTTTTTTTCTGAATTGATGTGAGTGGGTCTAAATCCTAAATTAGCTTTCTAGTCAAACTGGAATAAGATTATAAATGTTGTCACATTAAATTGTCGGATTATCTTCTATACAATATACATATACTTTTTTTTTTTTTGAAATGGAGAAATAAGATTATTAATGTTGTCACATTAAATTGTCGCTGATTGATCTTCTATACATATACATATATATATATATATATATATATATATATATGTGTGTGTGTGTAAAGAGGGCTGCTGATCCGTAATCGGAAGATGCATGCACCATCCTATTCACTTCACTACTTTTTCTCAGCACGAGATGTTCTGAGCGGGAAAAATAAATAAAATATAAATATATAATATATATATATATATATATATATATATATATATATATATTGGAAGGACCTTAGGAAAAGACATCAGCTAACACGTCATGTCATGTGTAGAATAAATATTAATTCTCCTCCATATCCAGAAAATTTGATTAGTTTACTTTTCTTTCTTAATTTGTCCAAGAAAATTATAGGTTCTTTTTATATATATATATATATATATAGGGAATGGAAATGCTTGTGCCCACCACCTTGCCAAATGGGCTTTCCATTCTAACTTCTGCGGTTCGGTTCCCATCCCCCTTCTGAAGGAGTGTTTAACAGAGGGGTGTTTAGTTAGGTTCCTATTTTTTTTTTCCCCCTTTGTTTTTTTTTTTTTTTTTTTTTTTTTCCTTCTGTATTCTTTCGGCTGTATTCTCGGTTCTCTTTATTGCAATCCCAAACTCGCGTATAAAAAAATATATATATATATATCTACTTCTTCCTTATAATGAGGTTGCAGAAATTTTCTTGAATTCTGTTTACATCATTACTGTTAATTTTCAGTTTCATTAGGGATTGCTTGCTTGCTCCCTCCCTAGCAGCCATGCATGCAAATTGTAATTACCAAAAGAATTTTGGAATTTTTTTTTGTTAAACTCGAACCAAAACAGTAATTTTAAGATCCAATGGTCTCAAAAGAAAGAATTTTTCTGGTATTTTTTTCTTCATATTTCCTAGTTTTAGAATACATTTCTAGGTGATCAGACAGGTGCTGTTGCAAATTATATTATAAGAACAAGGTCAGTGACAACCTTAATTCAAGAAACAAACAATTTTTTTCCACCTACCTCCAAAAACCTCTATTTTGTGGTGATTTGACCAAAAAACCCCTATTTCATAACACGAGGAAATATGTTCCTTCCACGTGCATTGGAATATAGAAAGTTCTGTGACCATTCTCATGCTGATGAGTTTGGACTGCTTCATGGCATGGGGATTTATCTAGAATCTGTTGTAGATTAGTGTTCAAGTAAATATATATTCTACTAAATAATGTATATTCAATGTAGAATCGTGTTTTATTATTCTTCATGCAATATTTAACTATTATATTTGACAAGAACTATGAAGAAATATTCATATTTAGTGATAGATACATATGTCGTATCTAATATATATTTGTTGGTCAAACTTCAAACCATGCTGAAGATGGGAAACATGAGGGATTCTCAATCTACAACATTGATTGAAAGGCCACATAGTCAGAGTCATAGACTGAATGAATGACATTAGGATAATACATAATAACAAAAAAAAAAACCATATATTTTGTATAGGTTTCATTAGTCAGCCAAGGTGGCTAAGATTTCATCACCAAGACCATAATTTCAAAGGGAAGAATATCTGTTATCTAAAGATAATGAAAAATCATGGATGGCAACAATTTGAACTCTCCTCTGTTCTATACTCACCACCAAGAGCTAGCAAGAAACACAACCACCACACTTCTTCCCCATATGCACATATATTACATGTAAGATTTCATTCGAGGCCTTACCAGAGACTGAGCCCCATCAACATAAATGGTAGTCCCTGTCATGTAGCGAGAGCCATCGCTAATGAGGTATAAGACAGAGGAAACTAGATCCTTTTCGACATCTAGCCATCTATTCAAGGGAGCTGCTTCCTTCACTAGCTTCTCTGCCCTCTCCTTCCCAACTGACAATGGATACTCATCATGGAGGTGCAGTCCACGTGCAATGGCATTAACCCTGATTTGGTACTTCCCTATGTCCAGCGCCGATGTCTGAGGATCATAGTTACCCAAAACACAATAAAATCAACACTGAAGTCACAAAAATTTCATCTCATATTTGGTTGCGTACATGATTTAATACATAACAACAACAACAACTAGCTATACACTATATGACTCAGTGTTAAACAACTATAAACACTAACTAAACTTGATCTCATGTAATATTAGGGAGGAAAGTGCACTTTCAAAAAAGAAAAAAATGGACAAGATTTAGATAACAGTATCTTACCCTCACAAGTTGTTGAATTCCAGCCAAACAGGAACCATATGCAGCAGCTCCTTGATATAACCCTCTCTCAGCTCCAATTATGGAGGTCATGAATACAATAGAACCACCAGTTTTATAATCCCGCATACGTATGCCAACAGCTTTCAGCAAATACCATGCAGCCATGAAATTGATTTTCACTATCTTTTTAAATTCTTCTTCGGGTAATTGAAGCTGATTATGCATCTTTCCTGTTTCATTTAATCATAACATAAGGAAATGCTTCACTTAATACCTTTCTAACACAAGCCAACTGCAAAAATACCTTTCTATAAAGTGAACTACCATTTCATAAGTAAAGATTGTCTCAATTTCTACCCCATTAGAAATTGAATGGATATTAACTTTTCTTGTTTTTCTTTTGTGGAGACTGGAGAAAAGGTAGTCCCAAGTTATGACCTTGAAGAGCTATGGAGATTAAAAGTCAACTTAATTTGTAGAAATTACAAGCATTTCTACTTAAGAGGTCTCATTTTGTTATGTCTTGAAATCAAACTCTGATATCAGGGAATGAGTAAATGTTGCAAAAAAAGGGAAGAAAAGAAATGATTGTTTGTTTTTTCTGTATTACTACTGAGACTACAATTGCAAAATCAAACATAATCATCAAGCAAAAGAAATATTAAACATGAATTTCATGCTCTAAAATTTCAACATCAAAGTCTATTTCTTTTTATTATTAGAAAATAAATAAATAATACCTATGCAAAAAAAAAAAAAAAACAAAAACAAAAACAAAAAAAAAGCTCAGTCAGCATCATTCTGGGCTCTTATAACATAACAGCCACTAAAAAAATAGCGTCCTCAAGTTGATGCAAAGATGTCCCACATTAGTTTTTCTTTTGCAAAAAGATAAAAGAGTTGCAAACCTATGAAGCACACCACTAAAGAAAGCGAAATTAATGGACCATAAAATTCAAAAAGCAAACACCATCCAAATTGGATTGACCAGATTATTTTAATTCTTTTCAAGAATATTCTTATCCAGAAGGTTTAAGTTAACAATGCTACTGTGAATATAAATGCTTAAACTAACTAAAACCTGCTGCCAGAGTACTAAAAAAACAAGCATACCTTAAAATATTCACCTAAAAGCATCTGAAATAATTAAATAAATGCTTAAAAATATATATACTAATGGTAGAATCAAGCTTTGACTGACGAAGAAGTATCCTACTGCGACCGGTAACCCATTTCTAGTTCTTTCGCCTTTCCCTACAACTACAGGGAAATTTACAAAAAGTTTCAACTTATCATGAATCAAATTTTCCAGTTGCTATCGAAGACTTCTTCTTGCTGAACAATGGGCTTTCCTATCCGGTAACAGAACACATGGACAGTAATGATTCTATCTGGGAGATTGGATCAATTGGAAATTAACAGAAACTAAATCTAAAGTGAAAATCCGATAAAGTGGGAAAGAAAAGTTAATGGGTTTAAAAAAAAAACAGCAGCAGTAAAAGTAAATCTGTTACCTTCGTAAGAATAACATTGAACAAAAGCATCCAAATTTCCCAGAATGCTCCAGGCCCTGCCCACAGCCTCGTCGAAAACTGCCTCCCGTTCCTCTTCCATGTCCATTCCGACCACTTCTACCGTGACGTCACCACCCTTAAGAGAACTCTTAATCTTTTCTGCTAAACCCCTCAGTTGCCCTTCGTTCCCCATCAGAACCAATCTAACAAAACCCACAAACCAAAATGAAGAGAAATACACACAAAAAAAAAAAAAAAAAAAAAGAAAAAAGAGGGATAGAAAGAATTGAAAGCAATCGTACGTACCGGCAACCTCGCTCAGCGAGATGTCGGGCTATGTTGTAAGAAATTTCATCTCCATTGGATGTCAGTAAGATCTTCTTTCCAGAATTCTCCATTCCTGAAAACCCCAATTGAAGCTGAAGACTAATACTCGCTAGCGCTTAATTAAATGGGCACAGTCGAGAAGTGAACTCACTCACGCTTTGAACATGATATACATACACGGATACATATATATATATATATGCGTGCACACAGCTTTTAAGGTATGGGGTGAACAGATTACTGTGGGTCATGATGATCAAGAAAAACGTTCTGTATTGCATTTATTCCACCTGATTCACATTATAGTGGCGGATGATGACCCATGAAAATGACATTTGCTTGTTGCTCGTATAAAAACCATGAAATTTTGTCAAGTAGACCCCTGAATTTTCTAGTGTGTTTTTTTTTTTTTCAGTACCAAATTTTGTCATATGATACTAAATCATTTAGTCTGTCCGAAAATTATACTTACCTCCACTTTGTTTTTATTATCATAAAATAAAGTTTTGTATATTTTCTTTAAATATTAAAGTTGAAATTTTTAATATAAAAATATTTGACTTTCTAAACTATTATGAACTTGAAGGTCAACCATACATAAATTCACTTGTAACTACTTTATTTATGATTGTAAAATTATAAAATTCAATCATATTTAAAGTTAAAAAAAAAATTAATTAATTATTTTATTGACTAAAATATATTTAAGAAGGAATAATTTTTTCCATAATTTCTTTTTTAAAAAAAATAATTCGTACAAAATTTAAAAAAAAAAAAAAAAAAAAATCGAGTTGTGTGCAACTAGATTCCGGGTGCTCATTAATATAAAACGTGGACTGGGTCAAGTCAATTTCAAATTCAAACGGCACTTTCCAGTGTTCAGATTTAGTACCAACTAACTTTCTTGCACCGGATTAGATAAAATATAAGTTTTGTTCTGGATTCTTCCTACGGTTCCACCTAATCAAGCCAATGAATTATAGTAATTTTTTTTTTTTTAGACCATTTAGTATTCGAAATCATTTAGATTTGGTTTTATTTTTTCTTTTAATTCTTTTTTCTTTTAGTCGAATCTTTGTTTTATGTAATATTTATAATACATTTTTGATTGTGATAAGTAAAATGCTTGAATTATCGTAATTTCACATTTTTTTATTAGCATCTTAATTTTATATTATTTTTTTTATTAGATCGTTTTGTATTAGTCACTATTAGATCGTTTTATTATATGAAATTTATAATCAATGTTAACTTCCCAATTTAAATTATACATTAAACAAAATTATAAATTACTAACCATCCAATAACTAATGACTTGTTAATGAAATTCATATAAAACTCTTTCGTTTGTATAGATAGATAAATATCTTCTAAATATTATACAAAATTATAAATTATAGGCACAAAATTTTATTCAAAACTAAAATTTATATTAAATTATCTTAATATATATTATATATATATATATATATATATAAGTCACTAGTAAAATATATATTTCTAGTATATGTTTAATTGACTAAAGATATATATGGTTTGACACATTGTAAATGTTATACGAGTTTAAATGTTCGATGCTTGCCTTGAGTTTTTTTTGTAAGAGTTAGGGTAAGACCTCTCATGAATAAAAATTAAACTTTGTCGGTGCAATTCGGAGTGAACTGAATTAGATGGAGTTGTTATGATTTCGAAAATCAAATAGTATTAAAAAAAAAAAGATAATCCAAGATCCTTCCACGTGTGTTGGTACTGGTTGATTTTTTTTTTTTTTTTGGTAAATTGTTCATTCATTTCATTAACAAAAAAATGGTTGCTAGTCAATGTCGATCATTTTAGGCTCAACAATGGACTGGCACACATAATCAATGAACCCCGATATAGTAGTAATTCGGTACTATAATTAATTCACGCTTTGTAAACCCCAGGACATGTGGGAGGGGTAGAAGCCCCATCACTTTCTAAATAAATCAATGATTCATATTTTAAATTCTGATTTGGATATAGAAAAATCGTTAAATAATCTTTTTTCTTATTAGCGATGAAAAGTGGGGGTGGGAAGGTGGGCTCTCTCCCATCCCACAACCCAACCTCGACATGCTTTGTGCTTATACTTGTATTGTTTTTTTTTTTTTTTTTTTTTTTTTATAGGGGGGGGGGACTTGGGTTCGAACCCACAAAGGGGGGGTTGGGAAGGTGGGCTCTTGCCACTTGCACCACACAACCTCGACTAATACTTGTAAGTTAATTAATAATAATAAAATTAATATATTTTTTCCCTCATTATTTAATTTATTAATTATTATAAATAAATACGTTATTATTTTTAATTACTACTATTTCATGGTTAAATTAATTAATAGTGATATTATTTTAATACAAACTTAATTGAAGAAATAATGAAATGTAAAGAACAAAAGTTTCGAAAGTCTCAATTTAGTTTCTAAGCTTGACTGAAATTATTTAGAAAAAAATGGATTTTAATTTTTGAAAAAGTACGTCGTCTTCAACTACAATCTAAGGAGCAAAGGAGAAGTGATGGCGAGCGCTTTGCTTCCGTTGCCTTCGATTTGTTTGGGTCAGTCGGCTCTCCGGCCACCGGCTGTTGTTTTGCCTCAAAAATTTTACCGGTAAGTTTCCCTCCCTTTCCTTCTTTTACGATGATTCGTTGCTTTCGTGTTTTCCGTTCTTCTCGTCTGTCATCAATCGGTCCTTACTTCTGCTACTTTCTATTGGCAGTATGAAGAGAAGAAATGTTAGAGGATTGGAAGTCTCCTGCGAATATTCCTGCGTTGAAGTAAGAAAGCGTCTTCTCAAATTTTTATGCCTCTTTGCATTTGGTGGTTATTTTTTTAATTCTAAACTTCTAATATCTCTAAAACAAACTCTTCATTTCTTTCGATAAATCTGCAAAACTTTGAGATTCAGATTATAAATGTCCAATTTTCTTACGTATTTGCTATTTTCGTCGAAGCTTTCTGGAGTTTCAACAAAATAAAGTGTGTACATAATAGTTTGGTGCGGCATTTTCTGTAGATAAGCAACACTCCACCAATTCGTGCTCTGTAATTTATTAGCTTCGTGCATGATATATTTTGGGTTCACAGTTATATATAAAATTATGACTTGCGGTTCGGTTAGATACAGGCATTCTTAACTACTGGCTTACTTAATTACCTTAATTCTTGCATATGCATTTATTTGCATCTACTGTACTCTTTAAGTCAGTTTCATACTAACACTTTCGTATAACAACACGTTCCAAACCATGTTATGCTTTCCTTTTCCCCCAGATAAAGGATTTGAGCTACCAATTGCCAGGGACAAAAATCAACCTTCTACATGGTGTTAGCCTCTCCCTTCGAGAGAAAAGGTGCCCCACATGTTTCTTGACTATATTCCAATGATTGGTCATGAGGATCAGCTTAGTATAGCATTTTGTTCTTGCAATTGAATTTTGAAAGCAGCAATGCTAATTTTTCTGTGGTTTTTGGCAGTTTTGGATTGATATTTGGACGCAGCGGTAGTGGAAAATCTACACTCTTGCAGGTCCTACATTTTGTCATTCTTATTGTACCCTTGTACTTCATTTTAAGTGTTGATATCATGTGGAATTTTCTAAACTTGATTTTCATCTTTGGCTTTTCGGCTACAGTTGATTGCAGGGTTGAGCAAACCAACTTCAGGCTCCATATGTATTCAAAGATATGGTGATGATGGTTATCCAAATAAATCTCCTGAACTATTAAACCCAGAAAGAGTTGGCATCGTTTTTCAGTTTCCTGAGAGGTATTGATTCCCTGTCGAAACCCCAGATTGCATGAGTTTGCTTTCATATTGCAGTGTTAACGTCTTGACTCTTTAGAAGTTTCTATTATTTCCTAAATTTGTTGTCAAAGTCAAATTCTAAGATTGATTTTGGTTAGGTACTTTGTTGGGGAGAATGTTCTTAATGAACTTACTTTTGGGTGGCCAATACGAAAGGGTGGTCTTCAGGCAAGAGAGAATCTTGCTTCAAAATATGCAAGAGCTATTAAATCGGTATTCTATCTTTTCTATCAAATGGACCTTTCAATTCCTTTCCTTTCTTGATGTGTTTAATTTGTTTTTGCCTTCCCGTTCAGTGCAATAGCTGTAAGTGTGCTTAATTTACCTTTTTTGTTGTACTAATTGTACATCTCAGGTTGGTCTAACAGGAGTTGCTTTGAATGTAGACCCAGACACACTTAGTGGTGGTTATAAACGTCGACTTGCTTTAGCTATTCAGCTGGTGAGAATATTTTGGCATTAATTATTTCAATCTTTTGCCCTTCCTCATCTGTTCATCCCACTTCGATCATGCATGTCACTGTTACATGATGCAATTAGAGATTAAAACAAAAATGGTCCCTATGTGGCTGATTAAGATTCTGAATATCCGCGCAGGTACAAGTTCCTGATTTACTGTTATTGGATGAACCTCTTGCTGGTCTTGGTATGGAATTGCTTCTTGATGGCTACAACATTTGCTTCCTACTTCATGCTTCAGAAGAATTTCAGTTTAAGAAAAAAAATTTCTTGGTTCTGTTATCTAGAAATGTTTTTGATACCTGCTTTGCCTAAATATATAGATATATATTTACGTTGAACTGGCAAGTTTATACACAAAAGCATTCATTTTCTGGTGGATATATGAAAAAATTGCTTGATATATCTATATGAGAACTTAAAACGCTTTCTTCCTTCAAATTAGGTTTCGAATGTGCATAACAAATATCTTTCTTTCCTCTTTCTTGGATATTTGTGTCTGCCTGTGTACCAAAGGCAAAGCTGGGCAGGAGGTAGGTGAGGATATAACCTGGCAGAGTTTGTTTGCAGTGATAATTCTTATCCTTTCTGACCCATGTGTTGGTGGTTTGGTTTAGTCCACACCGTGAATGGACTTTAGTCAGGAGCTGACAACAGTCTAATGTGCATTTATTAGCTGCTGGAAGCATCTGGGAATGCTTTGAGAGTTGAAAAATTTTAAGCTAGTCTCTTTTTCTAACTGCTTTATCCTTAATACCATGCCCAAAACTGATTAAACATTCCTTATATTTTTTGAACTAGATTGGAAAGCACGAGCAGATGTTGTGAAGCTTTTGGAGCATCTGAAGGAAGAATTCACTTTACTTGTTGTCAGTCATGACCTTAAGTAAGCTCTTGCTTTTATTATTGCTTTCTCATGGATTTTTTTATTTAGCACAATTATTCATATTCCATTTTGGTACTAATTAATTTTCCTGAAAGATCAATTCAGATCTCAGGACCCTGATACATGTGATGGCAGAGAAAGTGTCTATGTTATCTTTTAAATAGAAAGTTAATGATGAAAACCTTGAGATTTTGATAATAGGTCAGTCTAGATAACTGTTCAAAGGTTTTCGATAAAGTACACTATTTCTTGTTGTTTTTTAGAAACTAATCTCTCTGAGTTGAAATTCAACTATAGTTTTAGTCATTTAGGCATATTGGAATAAAACTTTTGGTATCTTCTTTAAGGAAGAAATATATGTTTTGGTAGAGGAGAGCATAATTTTATTTTCTATTCATCCTTGCTCTATATGGAATTTTTTGGCTTTATCTGCAAATATCACCTGTTAACAATCTATTGTTATCTAGTGAGTTGTCAGCCCTAGTAGATCAGTCATGGAGAATGGAGATGGGTGGTACTCTTGAAAGTGAGCCTCTACCAGTTTAAATTTAGGATTATGGTTGTCTGCTCGATTAACATGCAATGGCAAGAGAGGAGGTATGTGCATAGTTTGTTTGTGTGGTTCTTTTTTTAACTAAAAAAATAAAAAAGAAAAAAAATCCTTGTCTGCAGTTGCCATTGCCTCTGTTTCAATACCTAGTAAAGGAAGTAGACTCCCTTCCTCCCAGAAAAAGAGAAGAAAAATGTGGAGAGGCTTTCTGAGAAAATTAATCATGTTAATGTCCTGGTGTTTATGATTTTTCATTTTATGAATAATCTCACATCTTCTGGTGGAATTATGTGAAGATGATTTTTTAGGATACATGTAATTTTAGCATCAAATGATTTATGGAAATAGCAGCATACGTTTCAATTTGCAATGTATACATCCATTTGACAGAAAAGTTTTAAATGATAATTCAGAACAATCCATTACTATAACTTCAGTAACACGCACAGGGAGGAGACAATAGGCACACACCTTTATTTTTCTTGCTGAGCTCTAATATTACCAGATGTAGCTTATCATGCAGTTTCTGAGATTTAACCAAATTCTTTAATAATTGCATAGGTTGCAGCAAATCACCTCTTCTGAACATCTCTGCTTTTTACAGCTCCAGCACCAAGTCTGCAGAAAAGAAAAGGGAGTGTCACTTTAGATTTGGTTTTAATCAGCATTAGATGTTGAATACATCAGTTTCTTTTGTACACTTACACTCTGCATCTGTTTTAATCCAGTGCTCCCTATTTGCTTCTGTAGCATCGCTCTTAACCCTTCTAGGGAATAGTTCTGAGGGGGTCATTTCCTTGTTTAGATCCGCCATCTCTGGGGATCTTTTTTTTCCTCTGATCACTTCGTTTCCAGCTCTAGTCTCTCCTGAAATGCTTTTGTCGTTGTCCTTTTCTGCCACACTGAACTGTTTCTCAGCTAGGAGTCCCTCTGGATAAACTTTTCTATGGAAGACTCGCAGGACCTGCATGCATGATGCTGAGATACCGTTAATTCATTGTATGTTTACAGGATGATCACAAACGGTGAAAATTTATTAGTTTTCAGAAATTCTTGAATTTCCATAAATTTGGTTACATATGGGCACCAACTCAATTGACTCTCAACTCTAACTTAATTCCATCTCAATTATGAATAGTCATTTGATAATTTTTATTGAGTTAGTTTTTGGTATTCCCTCTCAAAATGAATCCAATTTTCTTTCAAAATTCAAATTTACAGTTACTTTTTCTCTACCCTCACTATCACAATGAAGTATTATAGTTTCACTCTATCTCAATTACTATCCGCATGCACCCTTTATTTCTTTTTTATCTTGACGTCAGAATTGGAACAATTAAATTTATGTCTCGTGTTGTATGCCATAAGATCACATATATTTACCACTTCAGGTCAGTTTTGTCAACTGACTACAGTAATTTTAATTGCTAGGTGAAATATATGTATATATTTATAGACATACACATATATGTGTAATATATCAATGGAATATGGACACACATAGCAGAATTTAATAATTGATACAAACCTTTGGGAGTCTCTTCTTTGTTGTAGTAGATACAACTGCCTTTACATTGGAAACAGTTGCACTGTTTCTTGCTGTTAAATGGAGTTTCTTCAGTACCTTCTTCATGAATTGTGTTGCATTACTGCCTTTAGCTTGCTTCTGCATACTATCATACTTTTCTTTGGTGTCCTTGTGAACATTGTCATTCCTCTTGAAGAGCTCCTCAAGTGATGCCTTTTCCTTCTTCTCCACTACCGCTGTTTCTGGCACTTCAATTGAAGAGCCAAAAAGATATTTCTGAAGGGGACATGTTACTGAATATCTCCAGCCTTCTGTATCTGCATCATCAAACTGCTTGTTGCTAATGGTAATGATGCTCGCATAGCTGCTTCTTGCTGATGAATCATCATCGATTTCCTTGGCCTCAGCTTCCAGGAATTTCTCTAGCTCATTATTTATGAGCTGCAGGTCATTCTCTGTTACCTCTTTCTCTTTGTCGATTTCATCCTGAAAGGCAATTGGAAATGTTGGTGTTGGAGGTTCTGTATCAAGAGATTCTGAACCAAGGGTGCCAATTGCCAGAAAACCATGAAAGAGCTCATAAGATGATGCTTTTTCAGAGGCTTCTTCAGTGTTGTTGAATTTTACTTCATTGGAAAACCTTTGACACTTTCTGTTTGGCTGCATTGACAGTGCAAAGCTGTAGGTTGGCTCTGTATGTTGCAGCTGCTCATCTATTGATGCCTTGGCTGAGAAGCAAGAAGTTGGATTTCCTGCATCAAAAATGAAGGCTACCTCAACCATAATCTTTTAGTCTCATAATAAGGTTGCCAGAATATGCAGTTATGCATAAGATTCTTTTTATCTTGTTTATGTGGTATTTAACTTTTGCATCTTGCATAGGAGTTCTCCCAATGCAACTGCTGCTAAAGATCACTTAGTCTATCAAGTATTTTGTACCTGATATGGTTGTGATTGTTCGGGTGTTTATGGAAAAGAGTGAAATAAATTTAGATTAGGCATCTAATCAATTGGAGTTATTATAGGTTTGATAGAAAGAGGAATTGGATGCACAATTACCTATAGAGAAATTCATCAACTGCTCTGTACCATTCTGGCATAATTTACGATGCATCCAACCTAGTAACTGCAGTGAAGATGAAGTTAAAAACACATCGTCTACTCACTCTATATTTAGATAGGATTCAGCTTACCTTCATCTTGAATCTTGTCTAGAGAACTTGGTGTAGGATGTTTTAGGAAACAGATGTATATGTTAAATTGGGGAATCAGAATTCTTCCAAGAAATAAGACTTGTTTCTGAGGGAAGAGAATTCATCTGTCTTGTCATGACGATTGCTTAAGAAGTGGAAATCCAGGATTTCCTAGAAGGGTCTCTGATTGAAATAAACAGAGAAAAACATTGAGAAAGGTACAAGACTCTTGTTGGCCATCTTTATCAATATTTTTGTAATGTCTACAATTTGAGAAGTACCTTTAACCCCACCTGCTGGTGGTGCTACGTACTCTTGAATATTCTATCTTGCTTGGAGTTGGTAGAATAGAGATTGAATGATGCAAAGTTAGTAAGCGTGAAGTACTATTTGTTGCATGTGTAAATCTTTTCTTGCCTCTGCCACTTGGTGAAAGATCCATGGGGGTACAAGTGCAATGATACGTGTTAATAGTTGCTTTCAGCAAAAGTTAGTGATGGATATAGTTGCAAGGTATTTGGTGCCAGCATGATTTATTGGGCTAGGCAATATAGTTGACTAATTTAGAGTTACATTGAAGGATATAACCTAGTGAAAATTAGTGAAGGGTTTATGCAATTTTTTAGAATTATGCTTTGATTGAAAATAATTCTATGAGTGCATGCTGAAAAGCTGCAATACAGATGACCTTGTGATTTTTGTTCTGTTGACAAGAAAACCAATATTACAGTTTTCTACAATATGGATAATGTATTGAAATCTGTAATCATGGCTTATGCTTTTTCTTCTTCCTTACCTTTCATTACACAATTGTAACTGACACTGAATACAAGAAATTTCTGCTCTCTTTAAATTTTCTCTTAGGATCGGGCTTCATTTAGTTCTCTTGATCCTTTGCTTGATGCGGGAGAATTACTAATCACAGTTTAGGTGACACATTTGTGTTAAGGGTCTAGTTAGAAAGGGGTTTACTTATGGTCAGCTTGTAGATTGTTGAAGTCACTGCATAACTTTGGACAACCGATATAATGTGTCTGATTTTCGATACAAGGAAATAGCTGTTGGTGTTAAAATTTGTATGCTTATTGCTGTTAGTTGGCTAATCCTGGGTAGTGAAATTGAATTTATATGCAGGGATGACAAAAATAGCAAGTAGTATTCAGCTGATTGGCTTTTGTGGAATCCAGCTTGGCAGCAATTCTCCAGGTTGGTTGGAGCTTTTCTTTTCCCAAGAGCTTATTTGCACAGAAAGAAACCCTCATGATAAGTATATACTTCTTTTGATTTTGTCCAAATATCTATTTTGGGTGTACAAAATTTTAACATGTCCACTTTCCTATAATGTACATATTTTGCACCTGAAGTTTTACAAATAGTTCTTTTAATGGAAAGGATTTACATCTTATTGCCACACGATCCCACCACTGACTATCATGTTCATAAAATAAACTTAAAGATGAAGTGAAAAAATGGGCATTTGGTTTTAGTTGGATGAAGTATTATGTACAGTGTTTTGGGGATTTAGGAGTAATTCATGGTAATGCTTCTTCATCTTCTTGGCTGTCTCCATTGTGTTAGATCTGTCCAACATGAGAAAAATTAGGAATGGAGTCTAAGATAATTCAACTAAGGGAACCTTAGCTACCTCTTATCTACTCCTGTTGGGATCCCTGGTCACAGAGTCCTGGTTAGGAATTTTTTCATCACCCGACTTTGATGACTGTTGAGTGGCTCATACTATGAGCTGATTTGATTGCATCGGACTCCTGTCACATCTTTCAGTGAATTTGGCATGTTATGTTTGACCAAATATGAGAGTGTGTGAATTATTCATTGTTATCTAAATTGATTATGGTTGGAAAGTACTTATCAGTCATATCTTGTTTTTCTCAAGGGATTCTTGATAGATTTTTAGATAACAAATAATCTTCTCTGATAAAGTTTTTTTATTAGTTTAATCATGATACAACCCCCTGGCCCTAATTACTAATTCTCCTATTTGCTATTTTAGGTGCATTAGAGGACCATTAGCCCATTTAACCCGTTATATGGAGTTGGTTTTTGAGTGATTATAATAATACTCCTCCTTGCCAAATTTGTCATATTAATTTTTTTTTTTCTTAAAATCAACATCGGTAAATGATTGTGGTAGCAACTTTACTTATTAGCATGGTTTGAGTCATATTGGAAAGAGAAAAAAATGCCTCATAATTTATTTATTTATTTTTTTTTAAAAAAATCAAGTTAATGATAGAATTTTAATATAGTACTAATATATAGATAATGTTAATATTAACTTTAAACATGAATGTTAGACTGGTTGATTGGAGATGTATGCATATTCATTCTTAATTTGGAAAGGACAGAATAATTTCAGATTAGATGAAGGAAAAAAGTAATTAGGGAGTATCTATGGTTTTCCAATAGGGAGGAATACACATGTCGAGACAAGCTGTGGGCAGCAGAATCATCTGTGTGGCTGCGGAGAGGATCTTCATTTTTAGCTAGGCAACAAGAAGCTACCGGCCAAGGAGTTTTGCCTGATTTGGTGGACAACGATGTATTAGGAGGGGCAGCTATGCTCCGATCATCTCCGGACAATCAGAAACTGTCCAGAGGTATTGATTAAAGTGTCCCCTTTGTGAGTCAGTTCCAATTCTATTACTAACCATGGACAGATAATGACGGGATGGTTTCACGTGATATTTTCTTTGAATAGTAGATTGATTTTTCATACATTTTTTTTTTTTTAATCTTTTGCCTCTTGATTAATTGAATTATAGATTGGGGATAGTATACTTTCGGTTCTACTTGTATTAATTTATATCATCTCGCCAGTATGGGCGGAGTTATAGCTGTCTTCCTTCGCACATGCATCTTCAAAGCAGAGAGTTGAATTGAGATGTTGAAAATTGTTTTAAGTTGGAGTGCATTTTCTCAGGGAAATTATTGTATTTGAACTTGAACTTTTGTTTAAAAATAAAAAAAAAAAAAATAATTACTTTTGTGGGTGCAGCTTATTGTATCCAAAATAGGGGGAGAAGGAGAACAACCACATATGGGTGCAGAACGTGGTCATCAGTTTGTGGTCAACTTTTTCCTGGCTGGATTTTGTGGTTCATTAGGTTATATCCACCTTGGACATTTCGAGAATTCTCAAGTGTCCGTTCCAAAATGCGACACAAGTTAAAACCCTGTTAGTACTCTTCTCCCCCTTTTTGTCAGATGTTTCCTGAACTTGGACCAACCAAATCCGGCATAGAACAGTAAATTATTTTCTGGTTATGAATATCTGTTTGAGTCACTGCTATAATTAATTAAGTCTTGTACGGTTGCTCACAATTTTCTTTTATTTATTTTGGGTATAGTGATAGTATACCGAAGGCGCTTGGTAGAGTAATAAGAAAAAGGGAGCCCATTTGGAAGAGTAAAGAAATGGGCTTGAATTCTGTTTTCCACAAAGAAGCATATATAGCCTGGGCCACCTTAGTTTTTCATGCTTGGGGCCTGCATTTCATTGGGCTTATTATTATTTTTACTTTCTTTTATTCAGTGTAAAAATATTCTATAGCAATTTAACATTACATAGTGTTCTCTAAAAAAAAAAAAAAAAAAAAAAAAAAAAAAAAAGGAGGAGACGTAGCGTATTTGAAGTCCTGTTAGGCGAGATGGCAATAGTAACAAGCAATCCTGTCAATATAGATAAATATTATAATTTACACTACATTTTATTGTTTAATACCCATAGTACCTTTTAATATTTTTTTTATTAAGATTTATATATTCGTAATAAATTATTAATTGTTGTTTAAAAAAAAAAAAATTATTATTAATTGTTATGTATCACGTTTGTCCTTTTTGATTTTAGACTGGTTGGTTTGGTATTGAAAAATCTTAGGATGAAAATATTTATAAGTTGGTTAGTCCCTTCCCGTTAGTGGCGCGCAACTGACCAAACACGTCACTTTCCGATTAGATTCCATTACTTTAATAATAAAAAGACTTCTAAATTAAATTACAATTACTTTTAAATTTATTTCTCTATCCCTTCTTCTCTGACCTCTGCAATTTTTGAGCCGGAATCAGGGGGGCAGGGGATTCCACATTTTGGGAGCTCTGGAATCTGGAATTCCTATTTGCTAGCTACTGTTTGAAAATTGAAAGTTCCTTTCTTGGACTAGAATTCTTATTCCTATATCCATGGGAACTGAGACAGCTGCTTCCGTGGAGATATCTGAGCCATTTCTGGATGAAACAGATAAGGTCAACGATGTCGGATCGGAGGAAATTGTTCCTGAATGGAAAGATCAGATCACTCTCAGAGGTCTCTTCTTCAGCGCTTTGTTGGGGACTTTGTTCTGTATCATTACCCACAAACTCAATCTCACTGTTGGTATCATTCCTTCCCTCAATGTTGCCGCCGGTTTGTTGGGTTTCTTCTTTCTCAAATCATGGACCACTCTTTTGTCAAGATTAGGGCTTTCCGTTCGCCCTTTTACTAAACAAGAAAATACTGTTATCCAGACCTGCGTTGTTGCTTGTTATGGCCTTGCTTTCAGCGGTAACCTCATTAATTCTAATTCCTGCTGCCTTTCTCATTATCTTCCTGGTTTTTTTCATTGTTATTGTAATCTGTAGGCATTATGTTACTTCTAGTTCTATACTTTATGTATATTTGGGGATGGGAAACAGTTGGGATGTTTCTTTTTCCAGTGATGATTCCTTCCATTACAATGTCTACCTTGTTTTAGATGTTGGAATATTATTCACGTTATGCTTTTTATTTACTAGCCTTTAATTATTACAGGAGGTTTTGGATCTTATATGCTTTCAATGGACGAAAAAACATACGAACTGATCGGTAAGGATTATCCTGGTAACCGGGCAGAGGATGTTAAGAATCCAGCTTTGTTGTGGATGATGGGATTCATGTTCGTTGTCAGTTTCCTTGGGCTTTTTAGTCTTGTACCTCTTCGGAAGGTAATTTTTTTTTTTCAACCAACTTATTCTAACTTTCTATGATATTTACATTTTTGTTGGTGAACCATGGTGGTCCTGAAGTTGAATGCTTCTTTTAGTTATAGACAAAGAATTTGAAATCTGGATCATAAATCCATATGTTAGGTCTAGCCTAGGAGGGGTAAAGAAAACTTCTTTAGCATTGATTTAGAGGGACGATGGCTATAGAATTAATTATCCATGTGTTTGACTAAGGGGAGAGAGCATAAAAGAAGTATTCATTCCATTTGGTACACTTGGCACAAATGAAGTAACAAGCCCTGACCATTTTTGCTGGATTTGGAACATAGAGAGCAATAGCTTCCTTCCATATGTGAACTTTTCTTGGATTGGCATCTATGAGAGAAGAGTACTCCTCCTTCCTTCCTTCCTTTTCCCTTGTGAATTTTCACAGAATAATAATACCTCGTCTTATTAACTTGCTTCTCAATCTAAATTACATGGTTGCACTTATTCAAATTAGAGTATGGGCCATGTTTGATTGCTTACAGTATGCACAACAGTGATAGCATGAGAAAATACTACGTAGTAAGTATTCTGCTAACTCTTTACCCCCTAGAGCTGATATTTGTCCTGAAGGGCCCACATTTCATTTCTAACAGTATGCATAGCTGCTCTTTTTTATTTTTGATTGTAAATTTCTCTATGTGAGTTTTTCAGGTCATGATCATGGATTATAGGTTGACATTCCCCAGTGGAACTGCCACTGCCATGCTGATCAACAGCTTCCACACAAATACTGGAGCTGAACTTGCAAGGCAAGCTATTATATACTAATTTTCTCAATGCCTTATTTCTTCTTATTCATACAGGTGATATAAATGTTGGAGAAGGTTTTGGCTGTCTTAAACTGCATAAGACCAAGGGAAAATTATTTGAAGAATGATTGTAGGTATATGTTGAGATGATTGGTTTTAATGTATTCTCTGGAATGGACAGGCATGGAATTAGAATTTATTAAGAGATTTTTTCCCTACCAAGTCCCACATTTCCTTTAGTTATATGGCTCCAAAATATCTCTGCTTTGAAGAGCCAGTGAGTTCTTAAAGATTTGTTCCTAATATTTTATTTTCTGAACTGGGAGGGAAAACTTAAGGTCATAAGTGGGAGGAGGCTACCCATATACACTCTTTTCTGAACCAACTAATCTCACAAGGCAATCCCCTATTCAACTAATTCTGCAATGCTACTTTTTGATTATGTTTTTTTCCCCCCTCAGAAAACAAGTGAGCTCTCTTGGAAAATACTTGAGTATTAGTTTCTGCTGGAGTTGCTTCAAATGGTTCTTCAGTGGCATTGGGGATTCATGTGGCTTTGATAACTTTCCTAGCCTTGGACTGGCATTATTCAAGAATACGTAAGTTTGTTCGACTCTAATTCCCTTTTTATAACCTATCTAGAAGCAAGATGAAGTTTCTATATTATGTGTCTTGTATTTTTGTTGGTTATTATTTCTTGTATTTATATACTTACCTATTCAAGTGTCAGTCCATTATTAATGGTTATTATTTTAATGCACTTTTGAGGAAGAATACTATCAAATAGGTGTGGCACATGTTATAATTATAAAACCGAAAAAATGGTAGAATTTATTGCTAGATGTGGAATCTGCAACCCTTTCAAAGAGAAGTATCTTGATATTTAGTGCACTTCAAAAGAATTGGCTTGCCTTGGTATCCTTAGAACCTTAACTGTTGGTTTCATTTGCAGGTTCTATTTTGATTTTAGTCCTACCTATGTAGGATGTGGTCTCATCTGCCCTCATATAGTAAATTGTTCGGTTCTTCTTGGAGCCATCATATCATGGGGCTTCCTTTGGCCCTTCATCTCCCAGCGTGCTGGTGACTGGTATCCATCCGATCTTAGTAGCAACGATTTCAAAGGTCTCTATGGTTATAAGGTAATCTTGAATTATCTAGCAAACAAAAAAAAAAGGTAATCTTGAATTTTTTTTTTTCTCCCATTTTTTGAGAAAGAGGGATTGTGATGTATATATTACCTACTTAAATATGATGTCTGTGCACTTATAAGTAAGGGTTATACCTTCTGTGTACAGTGGCAATTATAGAAGTAAATACTTCACATATATATAGTCATTTAATTCATAAAAGATGAAAGAGTTTTTGGGATATCCAAGAACTCAGAAGAATGCGTTTTACCAAGCAATATACCATAAGTAGATGAATTTTAGGTGAGATTGGGTATATCCTTCCCCCTCTCCTCTCCTCCTTGAAGAAAACAATTGATTGGATAATTGAGTGCATAGTAACTTCTCCTTCTAGTGTTTATGCAAATATGAACCGGTATCATCAATTTTGTTACCTGACGGAAGTTTAAGTAGGAATAAAAAAAAATTTCATTTATTTATGTAAACATTAATCAGTTTTTCTGCTTGTTATTTTGTTTGTAGGTCTTCATAGCTATTGCACTTATCTTGGGTGATGGGCTTTACAATTTGATTAAGATAATAGCTATTACTATTAAGGAGATGTGCAAAAGTAGCAGTGTACAAAGGGATCTTCCTGTTGTTCAAGAACTCCTAGGTAAGGAAGTTGTCCAAGACTTATGCCACTTGTTTCTCAACTCTGTTTCCATAGTAGTTATCCTTCTGGATTTGTGTGAGAATCTATTTGTCGTTAACTATGAAGTATAGCTATATTATATACTTTTTTTTTTTTTTCTATTCGTTAGGTGAGGAGAGTTCCAAGTTACAAGTGGAGCAAAAGAAACGAGACGAAGTATTCCTGAAAGATAGGATTCCTTTCTGGTTCGCTGCCTCTGGTTATGTTGGCCTAGCTGCTATATCTACTGCTACCATACCACTTATATTTCCACCCTTGAAATGGTATTTGGTCCTATGTTCTTATATAATTGCTCCTGCGCTTGCCTTCTGCAATTCCTATGGAACTGGTCTCACAGATTGGAGCTTGGCTTCAACTTATGGCAAGATTGGTCTATTCATTTTTGCTTCACTGGTTGGGAGCAACGGTGGTGTATTAGCTGGGTTAGCGGCCTGCGGGGTTATGATGTCGATTGTCTCGACTGCTGCTGATTTGATGCAAGACTTCAAGACTGGTTATCTAACCTTGTCATCTGCCAAGTCTATGTTTGTGAGTCAGTTGGTTGGAACAGCCATGGGTTGTGTGATTGCACCACTTACATTTTGGTTGTACTGGAGTGCTTTCGACATTGGTACCCCTGAGAGTCCATATAAAGCACCATACGCAGTTATATACAGGGAAATGGCTATTTTGGGTGTCGAAGGTTTCTCTGAACTTCCAAAGCATTGCCTGGAACTATGCTGTGGCTTCTTTGCAGCAGCTCTTGCCATTAACTTGTTGAAGGATGTGACTCCTAAAAGGGTTTCCCAATACATTCCTATACCAATGGCAATGGCAGTGCCATTTTATATTGGAGCTTATTTTGCCATAGACATGTTTGTTGGAACTGTGATATTGTTCGTATGGGAGAGGCTAAACAAGAAAGATGCTGAAGATTATGCTGGTGCTGTTGCTTCAGGCCTGATATGTGGGGATGGTATTTGGACTATACCATCAGCAATTCTTTCTATTTTTAGGATTAACCCACCAATTTGCATGTACTTTGGGCCATCAAGTAGCTGAGGAATGTCCTTTTATCTGTTGTTGTGCTTTGTCCTTACACAATATCTCCATTGTAAATATACTGAAATCATTTGGTATTTATTTATTATTACCGCCGGTTTTCTTCTTTGTTGAAAATGAATGAATGCAACATGGGATGCCTTTTTTTCTGCTGGTGACTGTTTGAACAAAGAGACAACGACGGGATTACAAACAACCCTTTTTTCTTTTCTTAAGTGGGGACTGATCCATTGGTAAATCTTGATAGATTAGTCATAAAAAAAAAATTGTTTTTTGTCTTGAAGATGGGGAAGCAGTGGTTTGAAAAAAAAAAAGAAAGAAGTATAGCAATAAGAAATACTACTTCCATTAGTGGTCAAATATACTGGTTCGGTGTGGAGGTCTGTCTCTAGCTTATCAATCCGGCTATGATTACGAGGACAACTCACCAATACCTTTTGTATCCCCAAATCATCTTAATTCTCTCTCTCTCTCTCTCTATATATATATATACTAGTGAGAACAATAAATCTAAAAAAAAAAAGAAAAAGAGAACGCAGAAGGACATGCATGCTCACTGGTGTATTGGGAAAATGTCCATTTCTTTGCATGGTGGATTCCATGTTATGTGTCTGCTGCTGCCTGCACTTCCACTGAATTTAAACACCAGACTCATCTCCTACTGCCTTTTCTCTCTTAATTAACTTTTTTTTTTTTTTTTTTTTTTTTTAATTGTCCTTATTAAGGTATTTTTAAAAATTAAATAATGGAAAATATATATATATATATATATATATATATATCTATATCTAAAGGGCAAAAGAAAAAAAAAAAAGAAGGAAAAAGAAAAGTAACCGACCAGCCATCTCAAGTCAATCATAACACAGCTCACCTAGTTTTTTCTATCTTTTTGTCCTTCATTATTTAAATACATACTTATATATATATCTATATATATATAATCCTTACTATGCAACCTTTGATTAAGAGGGGCACTAAATTAGTGTTGACAAGTGTTAGATATATTTATAATCCTTAATTAATTATTACTAAAATATCTTACCCAAACTTTCATTACTTAATAAACAAATCTTCCTCATTTTCTTACTAAACTATGTATACGTATGATTGACTTCACCTCTTACCTTGACCATTTCAAATTTACATGATTTTTTTTTTCTTCTTTCAAATGTCCATTCATAGTCTATATATCTTTTATATATGTATATATATATATATACACAAATTTTTAGAATTGACTAAGAACACATAACTTTTTTTTTTTTTGAACGGAAATTTTATGGAAAAGAACAAGAAGGTGCAATCATACAGTATGTGAGGTCTAATCGTCACTAACAATAAGCAAAAACTATTATGTTTTGCCTGAAATGGATCTGTACTGAGAAACTAAGATAAAATTAGATGTAAAAAACAAAAACACGTAAAATTTGACACAAAACAAAAAAACACATAATTCAGTTAATAACAGTAAACTCAAAATGATACTTTGTAAATTACATTAGTTTCCCACTAATGTGGAAGGTATGTATGTAAAGTTTCTGTTCTCAGATCCTTCTGTGGTGTCCACAAATATCTTCCTTAAAAGGGCCCCAAAATTGAACTATATATATATATATGCAAAGTTTGAATCATCTTTTTTGACTGAAAAAAATTATTATTTATTATTATTTTTTAAAGGACAATCAATTCTACTTGTAATTTCATTATAAAATATAAATATAGGTTTAAATATTTTTTTTTTAAAATCTGGATGATAATATTAAATTGTTAACCAGATAATAATATTACTAGTATGCATGCTCCTTAGAGATAATTACCAGATTCATAAAGTAAGTACCATGAAATCATGCTGTCTGAATTAATGTGCCTCAATATATATATATGTGTGTGTAATCCATCAAAAAAAAATATATATATATATATATGTGTGTATGTATGTATGTATGTATGTATGTATGTATATATATAGCTTTTTGACCATCCCAAGACTCAGCTCTCTCTCAAAGTAATGGCCGGTCGGTTCTTTTATATATCATTCATTTTACATATAAATAAAGAAAATAATTAATTATCTTTCCAATGCCCCAATGAACAAGGGAACAAAAAAAAAAAAAGGAAAAAACTGAAAATTGTGAATGTGACTGACTGTCCCTTAGAATAAAATTTTCAATTGTAACTCATTAATATAATATTTACATATATATATATATATATATATATATATAAAATATATTTTCTTTAAAGAAAAAACCTGTATTCCAGAGGGTGAATAAGAAGGAGACACATATACATTTCTAAATATGCTCCTGCGACTGTTAGATTTTATTAATAATAAGAGTAGATGGATAGATACACAGATACCTAAAATAGGAGTTTTCTTAATTTATTATAGCTATATTGTACAAGAGAAGCGCCGTTCATGGATCCCAATCCCAAGGGCTAACAAAATCAAAACACACAGTTGAAGGTGTGTTTTTTTTTTTTTTTTTTGCTGTAATTTCTTGATCCTCTCTCCGAAAATAATAATAATAATAATAAAGCAGATGGGGGAGAACAAACCAGCCGAGATCAAGGATTTCCAGATTTGTGTTGCAGATAAGGAAGAAAACAACAGACCCAAGAAACAACAACAGTTGACTCCAAAGAGAAGCTCAAACAAAGATAGACACACCAAAGTTGAAGGTCGAGGTAGGAGGATAAGGATGCCCGCTTTATGTGCGGCTAGAATTTTTCAGCTAACCCGTGAATTGGGTCATAAATCCGATGGTGAAACTATACAGTGGCTGTTACAACAAGCTGAACCATCAATAATCGCGGCTACCGGAACAGGGACTATTCCGGCGTCTGCTTTATCAGCCGGAGGAGCCTGTGTTTCACAACACGGAAGCTCTGTTTCAGCAGGTCTGCATCAAAAGATGGTTGAATTGGGTGCCCATCTTGGAGAAAATTTTGGAAGATCTCATCATATGGCATCATCAACGGGGGGGATATGGCCGCCATCTGTTAGTGGCTTTGGGTTTCAGCAACCATCATCGTCAACAAACAGTTTAGGGAATGAAAATTCTCAAGAGCTTCAAAAGATTATTAGTATCCCTGGATTTGAGTCGCCAGCAGCAGCTCAGGCTAATTTGGGTGGTGCTATGAGTTTTTCTTCAATTCTAGGTGCTGCTAATCCTGGACTTGAGCTTGGGCTATCGCAACAAGAAGCTGGTCAATTTGGTATTCTGAATCCTCAGACTTTGAGCCAGATTTATCAGCTTATGGGACAGGCTAGAATGCATCAGCCACAGCCACCACCTTCCGATGATAATTCTCAAGGATCAGGAGGACAATAAGAAAGAAAAAAAAAATAAAGATTTTTTTTTGGGATGTCACCCAAGTCTTCACATATGCAGGTGCTGATGCAGATTATCTTTTCTTTTATATTGATTGACATTTTTTTAGTATGTATAGTTATAGGGTTAATCTTAGATTGTATGTTTCTTATTACCAGATTGTTTTACCAGTCTACAAATGTTTTTCCAAATCTTTAGATCCCTGCATATGTATATATATATATTTTCTGATGAGCAAGATACAGCTCTCTCTCTCTCTCTCTCTCTCTTGATTGATAAATCATCGTCATGGCCTTCAAAATTAGAAACAGAAAGATGTAAGTAAGAATAGAGACTAGACTCTGAAAGAAGAGATTTTATATTTTCACTTATATGGGCTTTTGCAAAGGAAGAAATGCACATTTTGTGTGAAAAAACATGGGCTTAGGATAGTGTGTATATATATATATATATATATATATATTCTCTCTTATCTGGTTTAGGATTTCCTTAGATAATTGATGACAGCAAATTAAAAGTGCACGGCCCAAATCTGAAAGAATAACAAATACTAGTGTTAACTGTTAAGCCTTCTCTCCATCGTTGAACTTTTTTTTTTTTTTTTTTTTTTCTTAATCATATGGTATACGAACCCACACGGGCTGACTAATTTGGATTCGGCCTAAGGTGCGCTCGCAGAGTCCAATTCTTACTCGAGGGTGAGTGCCTGACCCAGAGCTTTTTAACATGACGCTAACCACTCTCAAGGGATTCGAAAACTCAACCATCCGTCTTGAGGAGATAAGCATTAAGAGTCCGCTTACCAACTTTACAGGTATTAGAAGTATTAAAAGTTGAACTTTACAGGTATAATTTTGGCCAAACCTATATTAGTTTGAGTCGTGATTGACAATTCAAAATATTAATTTTAATACAATGACAAGTAATTGACTGTAAGTGCTTTGTTAAACTTAGCAATACCAGCTACAAATCCAAATTATAGTCACAATACAAACAAATTTATAAATTCAGATTATAATTGTGATATGAGTTTAAAAATTTAGATAATAATCGTGATATGAACTCACTCGCAGATCTAAATCATAATAATTAGTTTGGAAATTCCTTAGTGGACCTACTTCCATTAATATGTAATAAAAACATTTAAATTACCCAAATGAAAAGACAAGAAGAAGAAGAATAGTAGTTTGGGGAATTGGTAGAGTGAGATGATCCACGTTCATGGCATAACGCTCACAGTTATCAATTTTCATTAAACGGATAAGATAAAAAAGATAATAAGAGAGAAGTAGTGATTAATGCATTTCTAAAAATTTTTTTTTTGTCCACATTTTATCTCTAATTCTATCCATTTTTTTTTAGGTGGTATCTCAGGTCCTTTCGGTCCAAACTAATCCATCCAGGAAGATCCAACAGTACGGGTATACCAACACTTGCGAATATATCTCGAATTGTGGAACCCCGAGTGAAGTTGAAACTTTTAGTCTCTTGACAAGTCAGAAAGTAAGAGAGAAACTCCTAAACCGATGACTAGAAGAGAAACTTCAATTCTATCCACCTTAATCCTTCACTTTTTTGTCCAACACCTCAAGAAAATATCTTTAAAAAATTATCACAATATTATACTCCTTTCATTTATTATTATTTAATGTAAATATAATTTTATTTATTTATTTCATAAATGAAGTAATATTTTTTTGGAAGGAAAGGAAGTGAAATGTACAAATGAATAATAGTGGGAAGGAACCCGGTAGATGAGGGAGTTGGTGCGCGGATTCCTAATACTTTTTCCAGAGTGGATGACCGAGGTTTCTAACCCCATGGAGTGGTTAGTAAGAGTTGAACTCTGCGAGCGCTCCGCAGGCCGAGTCCGGATTAGTCTCACTAAATAAGGTAGGGACACTAGTCTCATCAAATAAAATGGAAACACCAGACGCCCACGTGGGTAATTTTTAAAAAAAAAAAAAAGTGGGAAGGAAGTGTTAAAAAGTGGAAGCCTTTTTGGGAATATATTCATAAAAATAAAATAATAATAGTAGTAATAGTCTACTCTTTCTTCTTCCTTCTTCCGTCATTTAAAACACTGTCGCTTTATTCGGTTTTTCTTTTTCTCTGTCTGCTTCCTTTTTATGTAAATATCTCCTGCAAATCGATTCCTTTTTTTTTTCCTTCTTCCTTCTTCCTCCGCAGATATAGGAGATTTGGCGGAACTGTTCCATATATTTATTGTAAGATGTTTCAGAATTTCGCTGAATTGGACGATGAGTATGCTAAGCTCATTAGGCGGATGAATCCGCCGAGGTACTTTTGCATTTTATTTTTTTCCTCTTCTTGTCTGTGCTCTGCGGCTTGATCTTGTATAGTTTTGGTTTTATTTCTCCTTTTCCTTTTTTGAAATTTTACTTATCTATGGATTTTGGTTACCTTCCTTACTCTTACCCTGTGATTCCTTCCGATCATGTTTTTTCTTGTTTACTCCTGTGATATTGGCTTGGTTCGCGACGATAGTAGCTGAGATTATGGGGTTTGGATAGATAGACGGGGAACAAGAACGATATAGGGAAAAGAAGAGCCTGAAATTGAAATTTACTTCTCATGTTCAGTTCAACAGTGCCATAGTTCTGAGTTTATTTTGTTCTGTATTGTATGACTTGGAGCTATTTCCCCAACTGAAAGGGTGAAAATAGAAGCTAATTTTTAAGGCTTCCTTGGAACTTGGATCATTACTGTGCTATTTTTTGTACCTTTATAGGGTAGAAGTGATGCAGTAGCAATAGTTTCTTAACTAGATTTTTTTTTCCTGCTGTGTTTGCAGAGTGGTAATAGACAATGATTCATGCGAGGATGCAACTGTAATCCAGGTTTTTAATGCACTGCCCTATCATTACTTATTAAATATACTGAAAATAGTATGAGGCATTAATTTCTCTTACTTTTGAGGCCTAATTTGGATAAAAGATTCCTTGACAAGAGGGGAAAATTGTGAAGCATAATATGTTCTTTTTCTTTAACAGCGATAATTTTAGAATAGACTTGAATACAAAATATTCTGTTACCTGGTTGTAAATTTTCTTTTCAATTATTCCAATAAGATCTATGGAACCTAATCTCTTGTGACTTATACTCCATATTATGTCTCATCAGGTTGACAGTGTCAACAAACATGGACTTCTCCTTGAAGTTGTGCAAGTTCTTACAGACATGGATCTTGTCATTACCAAAGCATACTTCTCGTCAGATGGGGAATGGTTCATGGATGGTATGAGCCCTCATTAAATCTGAACCCTGACTAAGATATATATATATATATATATATATATATATATATATATATAGATATTGGAGTTTGAAACTTCAAAACTCATGGGAAATGAGGGGTTGGGGGGAGAAAAAAAAAAGGGTGTTCATGTTCTTTGAGTTTTATGCTAATCTTGTTTAAATTGAATTTACAGTATTCAATGTGATTGATCGTGGGGGAAACAAAATTAGAGATGAAAGGGTTATTAACCATATCCAAAAGGTAAAAAAGTTCTTTAAGAAATCTTTGATCATTATGTTTAGGAAACTGCACAAGATTGCGCTAATGAATCTGGGAAGTTGCTTCCCTTAACTTTGATGATTACTTATTGGTAGTGCTGTAAACAACTTTAATACTTGATATTCTATTCCTTGTTTTCCTTTTCAAGAGGTTGCTTTACACTATGTTGCATACATTGGCATCATAAAATGTATAGTTCTCTAAGATTAGCTCCTTTTTTCCTTTTCGAGCTGGAACTTTCTGACATAATTATATTCTATGTTCATGTTCTACTTATCAGACACTTGAAGGTAATGATTTCTTGGTGCCTTCCTTGAGGGAAGCTGTTGGATTGATGCCTTCAAGAAAGCACACCTGCATTGAGTTAACTGGCACAGACAGACCTGGCCTATTGTCTGAAGTGTGTGCAGTTCTTGCTGACTTCCACTGCAATGTAGTGAATGCCGAGATATGGACACACAATGATAGAGCTGCAGCTGTTGTTAATGTGACTGATAATGCCACAGGGTATGCAATTGAAGATTCAAATCTTCTTGCAACTATAAAGGAACTCCTTTCTAATGTTCTTCAAGGACTTAAAGATACAAGGACAGCAAAAATGACACTTTCACCTCCGGGGTTGACCCATAGAGAGAGAAGGTTGCACCAAATTATGTTTGCTGACAGGGATTTTATGAAGGTTGAGAGAGTGGAAAGCAAAGTTGAGGAAAAGGGAATCAGGCCTCATGTGACTGTGTTTAATTGTAGCGAAAGGGATTACACTGTGATCACAATGAAGTCAAAGGACAGACCTAAACTGTTATTTGATATTATCTGCACTCTCACTGATATGCAATATATTGTTTTCCATGGAGTTGTTCACACAGGAAGGATGGAAGCTTATCAGGTATGATCAGTTTCTCACTGCAGAAGTTTCTTTTTTAGATGATTTTGCATTTAGCACATTGAATTCTCTTTTTGGGAGCTGGTATATATAAGCTTTTGTCATGGATTATGACTAATTCTAGCACAAGAAATCAACTTTGCATGGCATGCATATCATGTTTGATCAGGTACATCCGTAAGAATTTTAGTGAGCTGTAGATAATTGCAAGCTGTTCCTGTGTGCAGGAGTACTACATTCGTCATGTTGATGGACTTCCTATTAGCTCAGATGCTGAGGGAGAACGTGTTGTGCAGTGTCTTGAAGCAGCAATCGAAAGACGGACTTGTGAGGTCTGGCATTGTAGATATAAATGTACTAATTTTTAAAAAGTTTCAAGAATGATTACGATCTGAAAGACATCATTTTGTTTCCCACAGGCGCTGGAGTTAGAATTGTGCGCGGATGACCGTGTTGGACTCTTATCTGATATTACTAGGATATTCAGAGAGAATGGCTTATCTATTAAAAGAGCAGAAATATCTACAAAAGGAGGTAAAGCAATAGATAGCTTTTATGTCACAGATGTGACTGGGAATCCAGTTGATGGTAAGACAATTGAATCGATTCGGCAGGAGATTGGACAAAATTTGTTGAAAGTTAAAGCAAGCTCAAGTTCTCCTGCCGAGCCTGAAGGAGCCAAGAGAATCAGCGACCTCTTAGGAAGCCTTTTCAAAGCTAAAAACTTCCAGGGTTTCAAATTGGTCAAATCCTACTCCTGATTTCTCTGTCTGTCTCCGGGTTTCCTCCATATTTAGGTATCTGTGGGGGAGAAAACTGTAAATAATACACACACAATACACGAGTAACATAGTCAGGTCGTAGAAAGACACTAGGAGGAGCACTTAAGGCCCTGTAAATAGTTATTGTAAATAAGCTGTGTATAGTAGTTAGTATGATATAATAGTATATGTTACTGCCCCTACTTGTACAGAAGTTGCGAAAGAGTATATGCTGGTATGATATTTCGAAAGTTGTCTTATATGTGTCGGCACTTTGAGACATTGTAAATATTAATGTGTGTTGGAACTCTCAAGAATTCTTCTACTTCTTTGTCACCATTTGCTGCTCTACAATGAAATAAGTTAATAAAAACACACACAGAGATACATATACAATATATATATATATATAGTTATTTTCTCCCTTGAGTACAAATGAATCTTAATCATAATTTTCTTGAGCAAATTGGTGAGGCAACTTAGCCCAAACCAATTACTACTATATTACAAAGGTCCCATTGGCGGGAACCACCAGCCCCCTTTTAAGATTTTGTCTTGTATTTTGGTCCCGTGGAGGATCATACAGTGTCAACCGAGGTTGAGGATGTTATGAGACGTTCGGCGGGTGAGATCGCGAGTCAGATAAGCCAAGCTCTGATCTCTGCTTCAACCCAAACAGTCCCAACGAGGAAATGGACTCCATTACTGGAGCAAACTCTGCATCGCTTAGGTTGCCGAGATTCGTTGAGCCCAGAACTTGTTACCCACGTTATCAATCCGTTCCTCCTCAACCACCCTTCTCTGGCTCTCGGTTTCTTCAACTGGGCTTCTCAGCAGCCGGGTTATTTTCACACTTCCTCCACTTACCAAGCCATTCTCAACTCGCTCTCCAATTCCCGCCAATTTCACTGTTCGGAGAAGCTTTTAAACGAAGCCAGAGCCCTTAAATTACATCTTGATCCTTCAGTTTATCGTTCGTTCATTGATTCGAATATAGCTGGAAAGAGACCCAATGTCGCTTTTTCAGTTTTCAACCAAGCTGGATATTTGATTCCGGAAATTGGACCTGAAACATGTAATTCTCTTCTCGCTGCTCTTTCCTCTGAAGGGAATTTAAAGAGTGCTCGACAAGCGTTCGACGAAATGCTTGGGAGAGGCATCAGCTTGAGTACAGTTGGTTTTGGTGTGTATGTGTGGAGGTTCAGTAGAAATGCTGAAGTAGGTCAGATTTTGAATCTCTTGGATGAGGTAAGAAATGTTGATTTTTCAATGATTAATGGATCCATTATTGCAGTTTTGGTTGTTCATGGACTTTGTTCAGAGTCCAGGGCAGTAGATGCTAATCATGTATTGGATGATTTGAGGAAAAAGGAATGCAAACCTGATTTCCTCGCATATAGAATTGTTGCTGAAGCATTGCGGGAGATTGGAAATGTGGATGATGTGGAAAAGGTACTAAAGAAGAAGCGGAAGTTAGGGGTGGCACCCAGGGCTAATGATTATAAAGAGTTTATCTTTGCTTTGATATCGAGCAGATTGTTGTGCGAAGCAAAAGAATTGGCAGAAGCTATTGTGAGTGGAAATTTTCCTGTTGATGATGATGTTCTTAATGTTTTAATAGGATCAGTGTCAGCTATCGACCCTTGTGCTGCTGTTTCATTTTTTAAGTTCTTGCTTTTGAGAGAAAGGCTTCCTACACTTCTCACTTTGATCAATTTGAGTGAGAATCTTTGCAAGCATGACAAAATAGGTGAGTTAGTTGAGGTTTTCGATATCTTATCAGCAAGAGAGTACTTCAGGGACATCCAGAGCTACAATGTGATGATCACATTCTTGTGTAAAGCTGGAAGAGTACAGAAAGCCTATCAGGCTCTGCAGGATATGAAGAAGAAAGGTTTAGCATTGGATGTGTCATCCTATAATG
Organism: Cynanchum wilfordii; assembly: GCA_025388415.1. Lineage (NCBI taxonomy): Eukaryota > Viridiplantae > Streptophyta > Magnoliopsida > Gentianales > Apocynaceae > Cynanchum > Cynanchum wilfordii. The sequence continues at coordinate 374,398 of JAHSUH010004136.1, forward strand.
TTCTTTTGGAAGCATGCTGCAGGGAAGATCTATTACGACCAGCAAAACGGTTGTGGGATGAGATGTTTACAAATGGCTGCAGTGGAACTTTAAAGACCTATAGAATCTTTATCCAAAAGTTTTTGGAAATAGGGGAAGATAAAGAAGCTTATAGACTCTTTTGTCATATGTTAGAGAAGGGGATCACACCTAATGAAACTATATACAAATCCCTCCTTGAAGGACTTTGTCAGGCCAAAGATCTGGACACAGCTTTCAAAGTTTTCAACAAGTGTGTTGAACAGGATGAGATCCTTGGACAAACCATTTTCAGTGCTTTCATCCTCTGCCTCTGTAGAGAAGGTTCACTTTTATGAATCCTATCGCAGAAATTAAACAAACGTGGAAGATATTTTAGCTCCTTTTTGTGCCAATTTTTTCTTTTGCTTCTCTACTTAACTACTACAAATGTTCTGAAACTCACAGGTTTTCTCATTCCTGCTCACAAGTTGCTCAGCAATCAGATCTGCGATGAAAGAAATCTTGATTCTCATACAACTTTTCTGAAATTTGTAGCTACTGTGGGAGAGGTTTCACTGGGCATTAAACATTTACAATGGATTGAAGATAATTCTCCTTTGATATTGCCGGGTCTTCATAAGAAATTAATTGCAATGGCTTCATCATCTTCATCAGAGTTGGATCCGCTCTTAGACTTCTTCTTCAGGGAAAATCATGGTGCAGAAGGAGCAGGATATTTGCCTTTGGCTTGAAGAATGTATCCCAAACATTGTGGTTGTAGTGAATAATATATTCTCATCCCAATAGCATGTTGAATTTTCTTAGCAACAACATGAAACAGGTACCTTTGCTTTCTTAAACTGCTGATCAGTAACAACACCAGCTCTAATAATGATCCTTTATTTGCTTGCTTCCTTTGGCCACAGGCACTTTTTTCTCTTCAATCCTCCAAAAGAGCAGTATTTTTCATGATGAAGCTTCTTATTGCACACTCTGATTATCTTTGTTGCAGATTCTATAATAAGGATGTTGAATTTGCTGTTCCATTGGTCTCTTGATTACATTAAAGTTCTGTTCGATGTTAACAATCTATGACCTCTACTTCAGAAGAAAGACTCTTGTGTAACTGCTTTATTACTACTGGCATAGTTGCATCTGGTAAATTTCCATGGGGTCAATGTTCACCCAAAACAGATAACTAAGAAAATAAGTAAGTAGAACGCTGTCAAATATTCCCTAAATACCTGCTCCTGTGAGCATCTCTTGCACCACTCTATCCTATACCATGTATCTTAGTGATTCTTCATTTCTTGATGAAGTTTGGAAGATTTTTAATTTTATGTGATATTTTCATTATAATTGAACGGAGCAGTGACTGTTTAGATAAGTCTGCTCTGCACATTTTCTTGAATCTTAACATGTCAGTTCGAGTATCATGAAAATTCTGTGTCACTCCTACATACAGCTAGAATCAGCAGTTCCTCTACGGTGGTAACAATTCTGCAAGAGAATAATGAGCCTGTCTCACTCCGTAACCGAGTTTCCAATAGATTTAACACGTTCCTTCTCACTTTCACCAAAGATCAACGAAAGCATCTTGGTACACACCGATTAAATGTAGTGGCCATTTGTTCAGAAGATTACAAGCTCAAGTCGCCAGATTACCATGTAATTCGACAAGATATCAGATCCACAACCGGCAAAGAACCTTCGGAGAAGTTTGCTGCCTAAACTTGACATACAGAATTTGCCACCATTAAACTCCAATGGAGGCATCCACAATAAAAATATGATAATACGGCGAGAGTAAAAGATTAGTTCAATCCGTTCAAAATAAATTTTAACGTAAAATTCATTCTGAAATATAAACCTAAAATAAATGTATGCCAATGACTCCAGTATTGTGTCTTAATTCGAATTTAAATTTTAAAAAAGCTTTAACTAGAACAGTACAAAGATAAAACAAAAATGTTTTCCTGTCCTCCCAAAAGAGCAAACTACAAAAGCACCACCCAAAAAACAAATTACGACATCCTCTGAGCAGCTTCCTTTGCAAGAACCCTTTCTTTGGCCTTGGTTTTGGCTTGAGATTTTGAACCCATAATGCCTCCTCCCCACTTCTTTCTATTTTCATCAAATTTGTCATTGAAGTTGGCCTGGAAAAAAAAAACTTTCATTAGTGAGTTCTTTTTTCCCCAGAAAATCTATATACATTTCTAAAATCACTGGCAATAAACTATATATCACCTTAATAGCCTCTAGAATCTTGCTGAACTCCAATTTATCTTCATTCTTGACAGATGTCAAGCACAAAACCGATGCAGTTTTCTTGTGTACAATCTGCCATGGAACATAGACAAAACAAAATCAGTGAGGTTTTAATTAGGCCGCCCAATGTTCCCAGAAATGAATGTAAACTTACAGAACCCAGGCGTGCTTTCCCCTTCACAATGCAGTAAGGAATTTCCATCTTCCTGCATAAATGTGGAAGCCAAACAACCAACTCTATGGGGTCCACATCATGAGCGATCACTACTAATTGGGCCTTGTTCTGCAGAAGAAACCCAAAAAAAAAAAAAAAACCACAGTAAGCATATCTGCAATTCCAATGTAGAAAACTCAAATGCATAATTACACTTGGAAATAATGAGGACCTGCTCAATTAGGTATGTCACATGTTTTAAGCCATACTTGACAATAATTGGTTTTTTCACTTCTGATGTTTTCCCTTCAGCTTCAGCCTGAGCTCTTTTCAGTAGGCGCTCTTTCTTAGCAGCTTTATCCTCAGGCCTATACTTCAGAAGCATCTTAAAAAGATTTGTGGCTGCAAAAACATGAATAAACTCATCATTTCACTAACTCAGTAAAGGACCTCGGGACAATGCATTGAAAGAATTTGAAATTGAAACTAACGGGACAAACGATGACTACAGATAGGGTATAAAAGGCAAAAGAAGACAACGATTAAAATAGGTTACCAAACTTGACGTGAAATGAATAAAAAATGCATTAAGATACATATAGTAAGGTTTAAGAATGCAGCACATAGCAATTATTACTTGAGAGTAGAGGCCTTATGTACAGCTAACATTAACAAAAAAAACTATCAAAGTCCTACGATTCAGATATCCGCACAATAGGCAAGAAACGACCCTTACATTTTGCAAGCAAACCAAACTTACATCTTCTTCAGAAAATTTAACAAGGATACAACATGAATATTACGTTAAAACTAAAACGGCAAAGTAACAAATGACTGTAATCTGGAGGAAGAATAACTGAAGAAACTGCACATACCAAGGTTCTTATCAAGGGTCTTTGAGAACTGGTTGATGGCTGGAGGAACCTTCAAACGCTGTCTTAAGATCCTGCGTTTTCGCTGAATACGGACAACTTGTGGCCATTTGATGAATCTAGTAAGATCCTTCTTAGGTGGCAGAGCTCCACCAATTCCAAACTGTTTTGGACGCTTTTCAAATAAAGGATTCACCACTTTCTCCTATTTAATCAATCGCAAAAGTCAGATAAAATGCAGAACTACTTAGCCTAAATATAGATGAATATTTAATGCTATTCTTCCCATCAATTTTCAGAAGGAGAAAAAAAGGCAGAAGCTAATGCTGCTTTTCAAACTACCACTTAAACCCAACGCTCTAATTCAAAAATAAGAGAATCATGCTCGGAAAAATGAAATTAGCATTAAAAAAAAATCAAAAGCTCCCAGAACTTGAAGTAAACCATGCGGCGAGCAATGGAAATGAAATGTATTCGAATTTATTACAAAATTAAAGCGAACTAAAGAACGCATGCTTACCGGTTTCTTCTTAGCAGCTGATGCCGGAAGCTTTGCGCCTTTCTTTGGAGCCTGAATAAACAAACATATGTATAAAAATAAGGGAAAAAAAAAACAGAAAGAACACAAGCGGTGAATAATGGAAGAGGAAGAGAAAGGTACCATTTTCCTTCTGCGACTGCTACTAGGGTTTCTCAAAAACGGCGAAGAAGAACCCTCTATAACTCACTGGCTGCTAAAAAACCTAAGCGAGCGCTGATGCCTATATATTTGCTATCCGCTTGCTTTCAATCAATTGGACTGAGAAAAAAAATCTACCCTAAGACGACGAATAAATGGGCCTATTTACCAAAAAAACTAATGGGCCTATTTTCAAAGCCCAAATTTTCTCTTTTTTTATAAAAGCCCAATTTCGATAAAATTTTTTTTTTTATAATTAAATCGTAAAATACTAGAGAATCCACAAGAACCAGAGACCCAATTTAGTTAAACTTGATAAACTTCCTCTTCCTGAATTTGATTTCTACATACAAATGATAATTAAAAGTTTACTAAGATTTATCTACATATATTTAAGAAGAAAAAAATCGAGATATTTGTGGCCTATCTCAAATTGAGATATATTTTTTAATCATATATATTAATATATGAAATTAATGTATTTATATAAATTTTTTTGTAATATTATTAACTTTTTGTGCTACTTGCATTGAATGGTAAAGGGAAGATGGGAAAATGATGGTATTATGTTTTGATAAGATTAAAATAATCAATATTTATAGAAATTTGTCAAAAGAAGTACTATTACTGAGATGTTGTTAGTAATAATTAAAGGTGGGATTTTTATTTTTGCTGGTAATGAAAGCAAAGACGGGGAATGCTTAGAAATTAATAGGAAAAACAATTCAAAGAAACAGAATGGAGACATAAATTGGAAAGATTTTACCTAAGAAAATAAGAGAAAGTGAGTAGCTTTTTTGTGAATTGAAGTGGAAATTATCTTGCCGTCTATGTTACGCACCATCGACCATATTAGGCTAGACTTCTTCTCAGAGGGACGAAAGTAGGTCTTGTTTAGCTGTATAGAAATCCGAGGAACTTCTATTGCCGGCCGGAGAATGGAAAATCGGAACGTGGTCGTGTGCGACAATGGCACCGGGGTATTCTCTTCTTCTCTAATTCACCCTTGGATCTCAATCTATTGGGCATCTCATAGTAAAGATTTTAGTGATTTTAGCTAGTGAAAATTTGTAGCTATGGTGATGATTCTTGAAAGATTTGACTTTTGTTAATGCAGTATGTTAAATGTGGTTTTGCGGGTGAGAATTTTCCCACATCTGTTTTCCCATGTGTGGTCGGACGCCCGATGCTTCGATACGAAGAGTCCCTCATGGAACAAGAACTCACGGTGATTCTCTTCTTCAACGTGCTTACCTTTTTATTTCGTTCAGGGGAATGGGGGGAAGAAGAGAATCGATTTCTTTTTGGACTTTCTTCCATAATCGATTTCTTTACTATGCTTCCCACAAACTGCTGATCACCTATATGTTTTTGGGATAAGTGCTAATTCAATCAGACAGAGATTGAACTAGGATTTTCATGAATTCCAAAGTTGTCCTTTGGTACAACATTTTACTTCCTTTTTTGTCATATTTTTGTGACCATTTTATGGCTATTCTCATTCTTTGTTGTTATTATATTTGTTTTCTCTAACAGGATATTGTAGTTGGAGATGCATGTCTACAATGGCGACACCAGTTGGATGTTTCTTATCCTGTCAACAATGGTATAGTGCAAAACTGGGATGATATGGTCCACATCTGGGATCATGCATTTTATAGTGAGTTGAAGGTAAGATTCTGCTCCTGCTTGTAATCTTCAAGTAATACATCTTCCCTTGTTTTTTTGTATATATGATTTGTTTTGCAATTTTATCTTTGCTGAAATGGATCTATCTGCATTCATTTTTCCTGAAGGTTGACCCAACAGAAAGTAAAATCTTGCTCACTGATCCTCCTCTGAATCCATCCAAAAATCGTGAAAAAATGGTTTGTGTCTATTATGACTAATTTATATGCATTTTCTTGTAATTCAATGCTCTGATCCTTGTGAGAATTTTGCATCTCATATGTATATATTTGGTCTAACTTCAGGTCGAGACTATGTTTGAGACGTATAACTTTGCTGGTGTTTTCATCCAAATCCAAGCTGTTTTGACATTGTATGCTCAAGGTGCTTATAGAGATGGATAAAGGTTGATTGGTCAGAGTTTGGTTTTGGTGATGAAAAAGAGCTTTCATTACTAATGCTTGATGAAATTAATGAGCTGTGAATTTTCTTCATGTCATGAATTGATTTGTAAATTTCTGCTGCCATTCACTTGCAGGTCTGCTTACAGGACTAGTTATTGACTCTGGTGATGGTGTGACTCATGTGGTAGGTTACTTGTGTTTTTCCTTTGTTTTCTTTAGTATCATGGTAATGATTCTCATTTCTTACTTTCCAAACTTCCTCAGGATTTAGATGGATAAGCTTATACTTGTGCAGGGGCTTCATTAACAACTTTGTTGCATATTGATGTTGCTTCATTATTAATGCATTAAACTCATTTTCAGGTTCCAGTTGTTGATGGATACTCGTTCCCTCACCTCACAAAAAGAATGAACATAGCTGGGCGTCATATTACCTCATATCTTGTTGATTTGCTCCTTCGGAGAGGGTAAGTCCCATTAGGTAGTCGGAATGATTTCTTAACTCAAAATCCTTTTCCAATTGGTTCTTTTGATGACAAAAACCACGTTCTCTTTTCTGAAGGTATGCAATGAATAAAAGTGCTGACTTTGAGACAGTCAGGGATATCAAAGAGAAACTCTGCTACATAAGGTGAAGAGCACTAGTTGAACTAGCACCAATAATTTAATGGATTAAATGTTTTAACTCTTGCTTATTGCTCATTTGACTGCAGTTATGATTACAAGAGGGAATATCAATTGGGACTTGAGACTACTATTCTTGTGAAGAATTACACTGTAAGTTGATTAGCTTTGTATTTTTAAAATTTGACTGTTACTTGTGATATGGGAGAAAGTATGATAAAATTATAAACTATTCTTTTTTTCTCTTTTGTGTGACCAAATTTACTTGCTAGTATGTCTTATTATTTGGAGGTTGGTCTGAATTTTATTTACTAATGAGAATCATATTTATATGCCTGCATCTTGAATGTTCAATCCGCATTTTCTTTATGGCCTTATCTCTCTAGTTATCTTAACTTGTTAAGAATGTGTCTAACAGTTGCCTGATGGAAGGGTAATTAAAGTTGGGACTGAACGGTTCCAGGCACCTGAGGCTCTTTTTACTCCGGTGCGCCCCTCTCAATTCTGTGATTTATTCTTTTCATCCTCACCATGTTATTTTACTTTTTTTGTTTATATGTGCCCTTATTTCGAAGCTTTTGAACTCCCACCCCTTGTTTCAGATGCCTTTACTTGCAGGTTTTCCAAAATTTTAACTTTAGTAGTTAGAGAAACATTGTTCCAAGTGTATTAAGATGGGCAATATGGTATTGTGTTAAAAATTGGCTTTTCATTGTAGGAACTTGTAGATGTTGAAGGTGATGGCATGGCTGACATGGTGTTTCGCTGTATTCAAGAAATGGATATTGATAACCGTATGATGGTGAGGATTATATTCAGTGATAAAAGTTGTTGAGGTGCTTCCATGCCACATGGATTACTTATTCTACTTGATTTTGTCATTTCAGCTATATCAACATATTGTTTTAAGTGGTGGGAGTACCATGTATCCTGGACTACCGAGTCGGTAATGCTTTAATTTTCTTTGCCAAATACCAAACTTCGATTCAGATTGCTTGAAGCTGATAGCTTTTTGCTCACATTTGAGTCATTGTCAAATTTTGAACTTTTTGGTGGTGGGGTGCAGGTTGGAGAAAGAAATTTCAGACCGTTATCTTGAAGTTGTTCTGAAGGGAAACAAAGATGGATTGAAGGTAAGACTTAGAGTTGTACTTCTGTGAATCTATCAGTTGATATAACGAGTCTTTCTTTGCAGCACGGCTAATGAATGAATGACATAGCTGCTTCATATGTCCTTTCCTTTCCAATATTTCTTGTAGAAACTCCGGTTGCGGATAGAAGATCCACCACGAAGGAAGCATATGGTATACTTAGGAGGAGCAGTACTTGCAGGAATTATGAAGGTAAAAAACTATGATTTCTTCTGCCTACCCTTCCTTAACACACTGAGTAGTTAAAACGATGTGAAAGGAGCAAGAAATATATTGACAAAAAAAATTTGTACACACAACGTGTTTACTGTCAAGCCATGTCTAAACTTCTAGGTTTGATTTGGTTCTTCAGGATGCACCTGAATTTTGGATTAGCAGACAAGATTATTTGGAAGAGGGAGTTGCCTGCTTAAACAAGTGTGGTCAGGCATAACTCATATATATATATTATATATATATATTTGTGCTGCTATTAAAAATTATCCTCCTGTGTCTGAGAGAAGCTGCAAGACAAGGGAGAAGACCACATTTTGTATTATGTTTTCATAGGATCTATATGTTGTGCAGTAGGAGTTGTTACTAATAAATGCACAATAATGTGGAATCTATACAGAAATTCTTTATGATATCCTTTTTTGAGTCTTTATGTTTTTTGTGGGGGAGTTGCTGATTGTGTGTTTGGTCCCTGAAATTTGGATGCCATAGCTTTTACTGATGTGACATTGTCCAGCTCATTACGAGAGGACATGAATAATTGAATCAAAACAGACAATGCTGCTGCTGCAGTTGGCTCCACATAGATCTTTTTTCTCATGAGATTATTCCAATTCCATGTTTACTAAATAACTGTTCTGGAGCACTAAGCTAAGCTGTGGATGAATGTTAAATTGGATGTGTTTTGTTTAAGTTTGATAGTGATTATTACTTTACAAATGATTTTGTTTTGATTAGCCATCATAGACAATAAAGTGTCGGTCAAAGTAGGAAGGAATACAAAATTTCACAGAGTGCTTAGAAAATAACAGATAAAAAAAAAAAAAAATCTTTGGGGGGTAGAAAAATGAGGAAAAGGGAAGATTTTAGCCCTAATTACCACACAGAGCAATGCTTCTTCTGGAAGGTCTAAAATTCAAGACACCGAGGCTGTAGATGCAGGTATTAGCCTTGTGAGATTTGATTGATATTTGGTCGGAAGTAGTTCTGAAACCGGGGACATTACAAGCAGAAGAGGAGCTTGATAACAGCGTTGCTCGGCAAGAATTACCGATGGCTTTCTCCCGAGCGCATTCAATCCCGTCCACAGACGGTATTTCCAGCTTGTAAATGCCGTATCTGTTGGTAGTTCTGTTGACAGAGAATTGTATCTGTTCAGTTGTTCTTGGGGAAATTGCCTTGAAAATGCAGTCGACATTAACTTGTACACCTGCAGAACAGAATCCAGAAATCATAATACATATATATATATATATATATATATAGATATATATATAGTAGTGGTAGTAAATGAGGAAAGGAAAAAGAAACCTGGCAAGAAATAGCTGTGCTTGGAGAAGGTGTTGTTGGAGCAGATGTCGCAGTAAACCATACCCATAACAAGAATCTGGGGATTAATTGGTTTAGATTTAGCAGCTATGAAGAGGGGTTGATGAAGAAACAGAGAAAAAAGGAAAAAGAGAATGATGATTTGAGTAGTCATTGCAGCAAACAGAATAATATTTTTGGAGAAGGTGAAGAATTAAAAGTTTTGTTGTGGATAAACCATTAATGAAGAAGTGCTAGCAGTAACAGTAACTACTTCTTCCTTTTCTCCATAGCTGTAGAGAGAAGAAGAAGAGACTTTTTACTCAAAAACACTACAAACAAAGTCATGTGAAACTCTTTTGGCTTTATATTCAACAGATGCACCTTTTTCTTTTATTAAAAATAAAGAAAAAAAGAAGCAATAATTTGGGAGTGCTACTGCATCAAGAGTAATAGTTTTATTAGTCTCTAAATTAGAAACTACTTACATTACATATGTATTATTAGCTAAAACAAAGGAAGAAACAATTCTGTCTGTCTCTCTCTCTCTCTCTCTGCGTTTTGTATTTTCTTTTTCTTTTTCTTGTATTTGAGATTATTAGCATCCAAACTCTTTTACATTTATCAACTATCACAATAAAAATATATAAATTTCTGAGGATAAAAGCAAGGTCCACAACTGCATATACACCAGCAGGACTCCTCTGACCACTATTAATATTACTAACTTCCTTTTTTCTTATTTTATTTTTTTGGTATCTACTTGTAGTGCTCGGTGTCCACATCCGAACTCGGAGTTCAACTCTTACTCGAAGGTTAAGCGCCTGACTCAGACCTTTTAACATGACACTAACCACCTCAAAGGATTCGAACTCTCGACCATATACTGCCAAGAAGCATTAGAAGTTTACTTACCAACTCTCTCAAACCAGGAGGAAAGAGGGCTTTACTAGTTGCTATATATTCATTCCTTTGTGGAGAATAATCTCTCTCAAAAGTGGCCCAATAGTATACTTTTTTAGTTGTGGCCCAACATTAGTATCTTCTGCTAATTAATAATGACTACCCTTTTAGAAAATTCTACTAGACAGCCCAATACACTTTTTTTTTTTCAACCCATTAAACTCGTTAGTTTATTTTACCTTAATTAAACTGTCGGTTTCTAATTGGTAAGTTGGAACCAACCAAAAACTACCAATTTTAACGTTGCTAATTCTAAGATATATGTAATATAATTATATAATATGTATTCAAGTCCCACACTGAAACCAAACTTGAGTTTATTCCGGGAGGGAGGGAGTGCAGACAAATTAACTTTGTTGTGTGTATAAATTTTTTGCATGAATAGAGACGGGTGGAAAAGGGTTGATTATGATTAGTATATGAGGGGAGGAAAATACTAAAATGGAGAAAGACAAAGAAGGAAGGGGTAGCCATCCTTTGGGAAATACAAGGTCAGATATCGAAACAGAAGAAGCTAAGGGCGGCGCCACCGACGTTGCATGAGACGACGACGACGACGACTTCGCCTATGTCATGACAACTGTTTTGTCTCCTAAACATCAATCTCACTAATTCTATTCCTTCCTCCTTTACCTTGTTTCCTCTTTTGCTTTACGCGCCTCCGCTTAATTTGCTTCCTCATTGCCAGATCATCCTCCAAATATAGTAACTCCACAATTATATATATATGCATGGTTGGGATGTATAAATAAAAATTCTTTCACATCAAGTAATCTGTTACTGACATTGAAATTATCTAATGATAATTATTATAAAAGGAAATATATATATATATATATATATATATAATAATAATAATAATAATAATAATTGTAAGATGAGACCAAAGTAATTAATTGGTTTAATTAAGATTCTTACTTTTAATTAATTTAGGTTATTTTGGCTTTTGGGAGTTATAATCAATGGATCCAACTTCAATCCCATGCATAGTTATTTTCCTTTGTCAAGAGGAGAAAAAAAAAAAAAAAATAGAAAAGGAAAATTGAATTGTGAGAGATTATAATTAAACTTTTCAATGGAAAACAAAACTCAACAGCGTGAGAGAGTTGGTAAGCGAACTTCTAATGCTTCTCTTTAGGGCGGATGATCGAGGGTTCTAATCCTCCGAGGTGGTTAGCGCCACGTTAAAAAGCTCTGGGTCGGGCCATCACCCTCGAGTAAGAGTTAAACTCTACGAGCGCACCCCAAACTGAATCCGGATTAGTCGGCCCGTGTGGGTTCGGATACCGGATGCTTAATCAAAAGAAAAATGGAAAACAAAATAGAAAGGTTATATGTAAAACAGTTGCAATTTTCTCTAATTAAGTAAATTAGTTAGTTAATTTTGTTTTACATATAAAACACGTGTGATGTGACAAAATTAGGAAACTAATTAAATAATATCCAAACAAAATTAGGAAACTAGACGACTTCTTCTTACATAAATAATATATTTGGCAAAAGACAAAAAGGATAAAATAGTATTTTTTTTCCAATAAATATTTCCTTATAATTCTTCTTGGGCCAATCACCGTTCATATCCAAAGATACGTTACTGCATTTTTTATTTTTTCTCCCGTGCCCAATCTTGTTCTTGTATGGGCCGGCCCAAGGATAGTGGGACCCATAGACCCATTTTTTGGATTGTATGCTATGCTGCTAGTTGGTTGGTTAATTAATTACGCTCTGATTATTTTTTTCAAAGACGCATTTAACGTAAGATTAAAAGGTCTAAACTCCTAATTAGGAGGAGATTAAATAAAGTGGCCATCTTCTTCCAAAAGCTTAAATATAAAAACTGCAGTTTGTCACTACATATCTTTTCACTTTGTTCTGATTAGAAAGGACGACAATCTGGACAAAATGCCAATTCCTTTGGCGATTAAAAAGGGATAGAATCACAACCAGTTCTTGCTCGCTTTAATGCCTGTCATATGATATTTCTCCTCAAATGTTTAATTAAGCTGGAGATTGTGTGTTTTGTGTCTGAGAATTTTATTTTTGAAGGATGATAAATCCTGTGTGTGGTGGGAGTGAAATGGGGAGTAGTGAGATTGTGAGGACTGATTCCTATACCAAACTGCACCCCAATTCTTCTCCGCCAACTGATGATCACTATTCTGAATCCAAGATTAAGAGTCCTCCTCCTCCGCCGCCGTCGTCTGAATTAGAATACAACACCGCTTTGGTTCCTTCCAGCTTGAAGTTTCCATCTCTGAAATTTGAAGCGGCAGATGTCGAGGCTGATAATATTCAGTCTCCCGAGCGTTCCTTGTGGGAGTATTTTTCCGATCAGCTTGAAGCAGGGGATTACATGATCTCCTCACCTGTCAGGTCGTCGACCGCTCAGGCACAGCCTTCCAACTACTTTTGCAACTACAGTCCCATGCGCTGCTCTCCTCCCCGCAGTCTCAATCTTCCTATTTCGAATTACTCTAACAATAAAGGTAAAGGTCTCAGCCCACTCCATAGGGTTTTCAATTCCCCAAATAATCAGTATATGCAAGTCGAAAGCCTCTCCCTCCCTGCTCTCGAATTCTTAGATGATTTGGACAAGTCAGACGATGTCGTCGACGTCGTCGTCGATGATTTTTGTCCATCGTCTTTCTCCGCCATTAAAGATGCTGCTTCTTCTGATGTCGGCATTGGCAGCTCGAACAATTGTTTTGATCTGTCCGCGGTTCCAGAATTATTAGACTGTTTGACAATCCCCGATACTAGTTCAACCTCCCGCGGCTTCTCTGCTGCTGATTCTTCCTCTGTACATGGAGGTTCGCAACTGATCCTAGAGAATGAACTTTATCAGTTAACTTCCACCGATTCTACCCCTCTGCTAGAGCAATTGCAACAAGAGCGACACCAGGAACAACAACAACAACAACAACAACAACCGCCGCAAAATATGATCAATTCCAGTTTGATGGTGCCGCTTTCACTTGGAGCTGGAGCTGACCAGGTCAAATTAAGGATCTCCTGATTTTTTACTTTTATTTCTCCCGACCCCCAATCCTTTAATTTAATTTAACTTACGAATAATTATATAAATACATCTTGCAGGAACAGGATAGCGGACTTCGTTTGGTGCACCTTCTTCTTGCCTGCGCTGAAGCAGTTGCTAAAGAAGACTACATGCTAGCAAGGAGGTATCTGCACCACCTTAATCGAGTAGTTACGCCCCTAGGAGATTCTATGCAACGAGTAGCATCATGCTTCGCTGAAGCCCTAGGTGCAAGACTCGCAGCTACTCTAACAGCGAAGCCCACCGCTTCACCCTCCAAACCTTTCAATCCTTTTCCTCCTAACTCTCTCGAAATCCTCAAGATCTACCAGATTGTTTACCAAGCCTGCCCTTACATTAAATTTGCACATTTCACGGCTAATCAAGCTATATTTGAGGCTTTTGAAGCTGAGGAGAGAGTACACGTCATCGATCTCGATATCCTCCAAGGTTACCAATGGCCGGCTTTTATGCAAGCTCTGGCGGCTAGACCGGGCGGTGCCCCGTTTCTTAGAATAACTGGAGTAGGCCCTTCCCCTGAGTCGGTGAGAGAAACTGGCCGATGTTTATCTGAACTTGCACATTCTCTCCATATCCCATTTGAATTTCATCCAGTCGGGGAGCAACTGGAAGACCTAAAGCCCCACATGTTCAACAGAAGGGTCGGGGAGGCGCTGGCAGTTAATGCAGTTAGTAGGCTCCACAGGGTGCCTGTTAACAACTGTTTAGGGAATCTGTTGGGCATGATCAGGGATCAAGCACCAAATATAGTGACAATCGTTGAGCAAGAAGCAAGCCATAACGGGCCCTACTTCTTGGGCCGATTTCTGGAGGCTCTGCATTATTACTCGGCAATATTTGACTCACTGGACGCAACGTTCCCACCTGATTCTGCACAGAGGGCAAAGGTGGAGCAATATATATTTGCACCAGAGATAAGGAACATAGTGGCAACCGAGGGGACGGAGAGGGCATTGAGGCATGAGAGGCTAGAGAAATGGAGGAAGACCATGGAAGGAAAGGGTTTCAAAGGAGTACCCCTCAGTGCAAACGCAGTGACTCAGTCGAAAATATTGTTAGGTCTTTACTCGTGCGATGGTTATAGGTTGACGGAGGACAAGGGGTGCTTGCTCTTGGGTTGGCAGGACAGAGCCATTCTCGCGGCTTCTGCATGGAGATGTTGATCTTCACTTTGCAGTTAACTTTTTTCATTTACAAGATTTATTATATATATATATATATATATATATGGGACCAAGTTAATTTAGTTTAGATTTGGTGTTCTGAAACCATCTACGACACTAAAAAGAAAGAAATTAAAAATTATTATTCTTAATTGTTTGTGGCGGATTTAGACTACAACATCCACCTGCACATTGCCCGTGAGTTTGACATTCTGTGCCAGGGAGCCGGCAAATACATGGAGGAGAGTAGAGGCCGCAAGCTGAAGGTTAATAAAGGCCCTTAAATTTAATGAATGTAGGCTCTTCTGTACTTAGATTTTTTTTTTTTTTTGAGCAGCCTAGAGGATTGGTGTTAGGTTGATTTTCGTGTAATCTACCTCCCTGTACCGTACGTCTATGTAGGAGTCTTTCTCAGACAGTATGCATATCTCCTTCACCATGACCCAAGCTTGCGGAATGGGGGATTGTGTATCTACTTACTAAAACAACAAAAAGGATTTGGCTCCAAGTTTACCTTTACTGGATTTAGAAAGCTTCAGATTTGCTCTCCCCTTCCAAATATGGCGTAGATGGAGAAATATTAAAATATTGGGGGCCAAGGGGGTCTTTTAAAGGTGTACACAGCTTTGATATGCAAATTTTGGCGAATCTGGGTAATTGCTAATTCTACATCATTTTTTCTCAGAAGGTTACTACATAGACAGACATACACATCCACTAGAAATAAATATTCATGATCTTTCAATAACTTCCATTAATAACAAGCTGTTGAAACTCGAAATAAGCTGGGTTTTCACTGATTCACTCCTTATAGAGGAAATATTTAAGAGGCATGCATGATTCCTATGTACAATTGAACCCAACCGGACCACATGCATACTCACTTCTCTCGAGAGTACACCCAAAATACTCCTTGTAACCAAGCGAAGTACGAAAAGAGGGCAGGGAAGAAGGGCTAAAAATAAATAAATAAATAAAGAGTCCAGTTACAGACCGCCAGGAGATCCACTAATCACAGTTACAGCCCCATTGGCTCAGGCAACGGCACCTGGCATCTGAGATGTTACATGGGTCATATAAGTTCCCATAATATGATCATACAACTTTTCAAGTACAAAACAAGCTCATGAAAACCCTTCTTTAAGGTATCCAGAAAGAAGGCCTATATTCATGTATAATAACTCTGCAACTACAAATTTACAGAAAATACCAGATTTGTAGAACACACATAAATATATATATATATATATATATATATATATATGGCAAGAACATGCAACTCAGGATACATGTAACAATGAGGTATAGTACTGTTTACAAATTATTGTTTTCAGACTGCTATTCCACAGCCAAACCAGTGACTCAGAGAAACCCCACAAGGATAAATGTGAATCATCAAACTTACACTCACAATATGGTACAAGCACAGACGCCTTTATTCGGTGCTTCATCAACCTTCTTTTCTGCCAAAAGGAGAGACACTACATTTAAGTCTTTGAGCTTACACTACATTGACTGTGACCAAGATCAATCATGAATTATCATAACTACAACATCAAACTTTGAGAAAAATCTTTCAACAGATAAATCTTCCAAGAAAAGACTTCAAAAGCACAACTCATATTAGAAATGTGAAACATAATAATCAATAGAAACCAACAAAAAGATGGAGACTGTTTGGTCATTTAGTATGGAACAAATAGCATAGTGTTACATTAAAAGAATCAGGAAAATGCATTATGAGCTGTGAGACAAAACCCGCAAAACATCTTTGTAAAGTACGCAGGAAACATAAACCATGAAAACAATATTTCTTTGGCATTCAAGTTACATCTTTGCTTCCCTGTAACATCAAATTCTTGTTCACTCGTTTGTTTCCTCAAAAGAAGACCAGAGAACAGATTGCTCTAAGGGAGGAAACAGGAAATGTTGGGGAATTTTTTCATGTATTTACATGAATGTTTGAAATGAAGATCAAGATACATTGAAGACTTCCCTAAGTTATAAGGTCCTCTACTATATTTCCATGAGTATATAGAGAACCCAATTAAGCATATATAAGCAGTTGATCCAAGATTTTAGTAGTTGGAAGTGCCGTATTTTATAGGTCCCAATTTTGATGGAATATCTTTTAAAGGAGGAAATAAGAATGTGCCAGATTGCAGAGAAAGGTTATGAGTTTCAGTTGCATAAGGTTTGCATTGCTTCTTAAAAGTGAAAGAGGAAATGGTTAAAAGAAAAGGTGACAACAATCCTACACATTAGAAAAGTAGGATAGCCAACAGAGGTATCAAAGTAATTTCACTCTAAGTACCCATCAGTCTCCACAAGCTAAGCAGGAGAATCAAATTACCACTTTGGACACTCAATCAGAGGATATCTTCCATTTACATGAATAAATTTATGTCAATCTTTGCGGAAATGGCATATGAAATGAGAAACAGAACAGCATAAATGAATAGTCAAAAACTGAATATGAGGAGAAATCTTAGAACTTTATGGGGTCAATTTACGTCCAAATAGAACATGAGTAATTCACCTCCTAAATGAAGGGTTAAAAGCTGAATTTATTTATGGAGACAGAATATAAAGATGGAATCACCTGTTTTTGTTTTAGCTAAAGATGGCTGTACAACAGCATGCATTGTGATTACACCTTTCGGGAGCTCACCAAAAGGCATCTTGCATTGTCCAACAGTCTTGTTATTCTCCAAAATTTTTCCAGCACTTATCAATTTCACGTCATTCGCAGCCTTGGGTGCAATTTTCTTATCTGAAAGCCAATGAAACATTTCTTTAAGAACTGAAAGTTACATATTGGCAGATATGGAATGTGAAGGCAGAGAGACCAGAAGAGTAAAAAACATACAAACATTTAGAAGGTAAAAGTTAACTAAATATCCTGCCCAACAATGGAAAATGACAAGTCCGGACCATAACCATTATTCAAGTCAACTAATAGAACTTATTTATTTATTTACTTGTCTATTACTTCTTTAGAAAGAAAACCAAACTGAAAGGAGAAAAGAACAAACCCTATTTGGCATGTATGTTTTATCTCTCTAATTTCTTCAACTCGGGTATCCATGTTCACCAATTGCTGATTGCAGTTTGTAAGTCTGCCTTGTAACACATTCAGCCATATTTCGTTTAAAAGAGATCTCAAGTACGCAGGGATTAACCATAGAATTTAAAAAAAAAAAAAATGTTAAATAATTGAACTAAGTTTGTATATGGCTGCAAATTCAGCCAATTGTTAAATGCAGGAATAGTTGTGTTAGCAGAATCTTAACCCTAAAAACCCTAAAATCAGGAAGGATTTTTCGAAAATGTGCGATTCCTAGAAAGAAGCAACAAATGAAAACATTTAAACACCCCCCACAAAAAAAAAAAAAAAAAAAAACATCCCTAACCTTTTGGCCATTCGGCAACAATTCTTTCCTTGAGCATAGCAACGGTAGAAGCCGGTGAGTAGCGAAAGGGGCCAATGTCTGATCCATCATACAACCGAAACTTCAGCTCGACGAGGTCCTCCGGCATTTGCAACCAGCCCGCCCTGGGTCAATTCTTCCTCCTCAGCGTATCCCCAGATCAAAGCTCTAGAAACAGCGCCAGTCGTCCAGCCTGAGCTCCTTTCCCCAAATTAGCCTCCCCTCCCCCAACTAACCAAACCTAAGACAAAGAAAAAATCCAACAGCTCAAATTCATCCCACTACCATAAATAAACGGAAGTAGTTTGTAGAAAACAAATAAAGTAACCGGCAACAAAATACTGAAATTGAAATTGAAATTGAGAAGAAAATGAATTTTTACCAGTGATAATAATAATAAAAAAAAAAAAAACAAATTGAAATCCGCAGATAAAATTGGAAGATTACTTCCAAGCCTTGAATGATTGGAAAGAAAATCTTCGAGAAGTTAGCAGCAGAAGTAGAAGTAGAAGATGAATAAAAGACGAGAGGAACCCTAGACCCGATCTTGACGCTCTCCCACAGTGAATGTTTACGACGACGGTTGTTTGTCTCTTTCTCCCTGAAAACCTTTTTTTTTTTTTTTTGACAAAATGAAAATGAAAAAATGTAAAGGTAAAGGTATATACTACTGCTGCCATATTTTAAAGAAAAAGTACACCCCATCCCACCCTCTTAATTATTCGTTAAATCCATTTCTTTATTTTTATTTTTTATTTCTCTTTTGGGGAGTTTAGGAAATATTGTCAGTAAATGGCAGAGAACTACCAGTCGGAGATTCAATTGTCAGTTATTATTAATAGTGTTTGGCCGTTAGCTCCTAAAATTCTCGTCTTCAAGGTTTTGGTAAATATCAAATTTATCACTTCCTCTAATCATTAAATGATAGAATAAAAATTGAATCCACGTCCTGGATCTTGGGTGGGTCCCATCACTAAGGGCAGTACTTTCAAGACTAATCCACCTTAAGAGTGGTTTTTCAATCCATAATCATCAACAACTAATCTGGAATAGATTCATGATCCGGAAGAGATTCATGTAATAAGATTCCTGAAATTAGGACATATAATTAAAATTGTAAAATTGGTATTAAGATCTCTACAAGTTAAGTCACCTAAATAATAAGAAAGTCAAATCAAAGTTAAGTTTTCAATTTTTGTTTGGTAGGCTCTCGTGTACTAAAAAGATCCAGCCCAAGTACAAGTGTAAGTGAGTTTGGAGGTACAATCCATGGAGAATATATAAGATAGGCCCAACCCATCAAGATCTTGAATACCCCGCCTTTAATAATAATCATTATCCCAATTCCCAAGCCCACAGACTTATTACTCGGTTCTGAATGAATCCAAACCCGAACCCGACCCAAGGCATAATAATATTTATCCAAAAATATATAATATATATATATACAATATCTAGCTAGGAATACGTTAAAAATTAAAAATAAAATTTAGTACATAATTTATAATAATAATAATAAATAAATAAATAAATAAGGGGAAAAAATGAAAGGCAAAAGGTCGGCAGTTTTTCAAAGTGGTCTGGTCAAAGAAATAATACCAAAAGACAGAAAGGACAATAGGTGCTGGGAATGGGAAAGATCGATATCGGTGATCACGTGCTCAAAAGAACACTGTTTGTCGTGTAAACAATTTTAGTTGAATTTTTTTTTTTTTTTTAAAACTCATCTAGGGCGTACTTAATCGAGATCGAAGGTTAAAGCGTACTTAATCGAGATCGAAGGTTAAAGTGCAACTCTTAATCGAGATCGAAGGTTAAAAGTCTAATCAAGAATTTTTAAACATAACGTTAACCACCACACATTCTAAAAGCACAAACATCGACCATCCGATTTAGAGAATTGGAACCAAACCCACCATCTACTTTGAGAAAGCATTAAGAATCTGTTTACCAATTTTTCAAACTACCGAGTTATTTTAGTTGATTTTCAGTGTGTCCATAAACTCTACACTGAGACAAAAGAAAAAAGAAAATGAAGAAACATATGCATGATCATTTTTCTGAATTCTTCCTGTTATATATATATATATATATATATATATATATATATATATATGTATATAAGAAACTAATTTGAACACAGGAAAAATATATCAGAAACGACGTAATTAAAAAGGAAAAAAGGAGCAGCTGGAAATTAATTAATTATACAAGTCAAGTCCTAATTAATTAATTATATGATTAAAGCCAAAGAGCTCCGGCTTCTTTGAGAAGTGGAACAAGTGTTCCATTAATATGAGAAGCCATGACTCTGTCCATTGCACCAACCAGCTTGCCACCAATGAATACGACAGGGACAGCTGAAGATGATGACGAAGAACCAAGAAAGAATCTCCAGAGGGCTTTCTCAATGTCTTTCCCTCTTATTGGATCTTCATCGAGCTCGTACACCGTTGGATTCACTCCCATTCCTGAGAATAGCTTCTTGATTGCATGACACATGCAACAACTGCTTACGCTGAATATTACCACCGCGTTTTCTGACACCAATTTCACTATGCGTTCCACTGCTGCCTCTTCGTAAGAATTCCAGCAGCTGCTGCTATCCGAATCCGATTGATAATACATATATTTAATTTGGTATGTTGGACGTACTTTAAAAACCTTCAAAATAACGGCCTGGCGGTTATTTAATTAATTTGGGACCGTGGAGAGATTGTGCAAGGTTTTTCAACTACTTCTACTACTATTTATAGAGGGGTCGAGATCTAG
This sequence comes from Cynanchum wilfordii, assembly GCA_025388415.1. Classification (NCBI taxonomy): domain Eukaryota; kingdom Viridiplantae; phylum Streptophyta; class Magnoliopsida; order Gentianales; family Apocynaceae; genus Cynanchum; species Cynanchum wilfordii. Next base: position 395,126 of record JAHSUH010004136.1, read on the forward strand.
TTATTTTTTTCACCTGTTAGTTGGGACAGTTGGATTACGTTTGATGAGATCAAACTATACGATATTCAAGAATATATATATTTATATTATATATATATATATATATATATATATATATATATATATATATGCATGCTTACAAACTACTTGGGGGCTTGGCTTAAATAATATATAATTTTAGAATTTCATAATGAGATTAAAAGTAGTTAAACTTGTAAGTAGAAGCTATGGGTCGGTGGGAAGAAAGTTATATAACCAATATTCCATGCATGGATGAGTGGGGAAGGAAGGGACAAAAGAGGGAAGACGGACAGGCTTTTCCACTATGGGGAAGAATTGCTGCCCCCCTTTTAGACGCCTGCCTTGTTTTATTACTCCTTTGTCGGCCTTGCTTATAATTTCATCCCCCCAAAAAAAAAAAGTTAAAGAACGTGGGAGTCACCAGCACCAGTACTCTCCCTTTCTCTCTAATTTCTTTCTTTCTTCATTTATTTATTTTTTTTTATAAATAAAAAAATTGATTTAATAAAATATGACTGATAAAACATTCTTTAAATATATATATATATATATATATTGATTCTTTAATGTGCATGACAAGTAAAAAAAATTAAAAAAATTGGGAGTAATTGAAAAAGAAAGGGCTGCAAATGCATATTTCCAAAAGGGATGAATGTCGGAGATACTGTGCGCTGAACATCATCACATGGGTTGAGTCACTCATGAGTGAGGGGTCGACGTTATCTTTGTCGTCCAGTACTTATTTATATATTATGAATAATATATATATATATATATATATATATATATATATATATATATAACTATAACTATTCTCATTTGATTTTCTATAGAGACAGTGAACTTTAACATTAATTAGTTATAATACTATGTAATCTCTCTCCGACTCTCTCTCTATATATATATAGTGCCGACAGTGAAAGGAGGGCACCTTGTTTTCACCTTTGGCATTTGCATGCGGATCAGTGGTTGGTCGGTCACTGTCAGACTCAGGGGGATGGATGTTATTTACATTGAATTTTAATCTTATTAGCATTTAGCACTCAGAGCGGGAAGTACGTAGCATTATAATATAATAATAATGGAGGAGGCCAGAGTTGGAGAACTAGAAGTGTCGTCGAGTAATGACCGGAGATGGGGCATAGGCATGGGTATGGGCATGGGCGTTGGTGCAGGCGCCAGGTGGGCGGCTGTTCAAGAACTCACTTTAATTTTCAGTTATGCAGCCAGGGAGAGAGACCTTGTGAGCCACCCATTGGGATGTAAAAAGATTTGTCTTTCCTCAGCTTTCTCGAACAGACATCTCTTTTTGCACGTCACACTTTTTTCTTTTATGTTTTTTTTAAGAAAGAACATGATTTAGTTACAGTAGTAAACAAGTAAAAAGATAAAAGCAACGTTTTGAATATTGATATCAGCTATCTACTTCTACTACTTCAGAAGGATCCGACGGCCGCGGTGGCGCTGTCTCTCTAGGGATTCAGAGAATGTCGGGATGTTTCTGGTTATCTTTTTCCACTTCCTCCACAAATGAAAGAAAGGTTTCAATGGCAACATTCTGATTAAGTATAAATCTCATCTCTTCATCCATAAATAACTAAATAAAAATGGGTATCTAGCTTACAACAATACCATGTCAATAATTTCCATGGCCCTAACTATTTATATTTATGTATCTCACACAGAACCAACCATCTAGAAGTTACCCCCAACATATAACACAAATTGAAGAAACCTACGATCAGACTTTTGTAACACAACCCAAATCAGCTACCACCTAATTTCAATTTTTAACAAATGCAGATACAAATTTTTCACTGCCGGCTGACAGGGGCCATTGGCAATGACGATGCCTGACTATAGAAACTACCATCAGTTGGATAACTCTGATACATATTTCCTGCAGGGGCTGCAAATGGAGCAGCTCCATTCGTGGGAGGGCCAACTGGGGGAAAACCAGGTTGTTGTTGAATGGCACCATAACCATATGGTCCGTTAGGTATAGTACCAACTGTGGGAATATACTGGGGTACAGGATATGGATGCATGGGAGGTAGCGGGGCGACTGGTGGAGGAGATGATGGCGGAGGAGGTTGTTCATTTGATGTCAAATCCTGAGAAGTGGGAGGGACACTGTGTTGTACTGATTCAGAATGTGAGAATGGTGGAATATGTGGTTGAGGACTCTGGGTAGGAATATAAGGAGGTGGTTTGTCATCATTGAGTTTGGGCCTTTTCTCAGGAGGAAAATCAGTCAAACTTTCTTTGATTTGATTGCCTATTACACCCTCTGATGCCAAAGAAGAGAGGACATAAGTTAGCATTTCGGCCGATGACGATGATGCTGTTAGCTTTGCTGCCATTGCAGCTGCTGCTGATTTCGGATCATCCTTAATGCTGCTAGATTTTTCAGCAAAAGGAACCTGTCGTGTGTACATCACTGGAGATGATTGTCCTTTACTTCCACTTCCACTTCCAGAGACAAAATCGTGGGGCTGTGCGACGTGATTTTCCTTCTGACCATGCTCGGAAGGAATTTGGCCACTGTTATTGCCACTTGATAACTGTCTGCAAAGGTCTTCTGCTTGATCTGAATGGGCATGAGCAGCCTGCAAAAAAAGAAATACAAATGCCAAAGCATTGGGAGTAAGCACTTTTATTAGCAAAACTAGTTCTCTTCCATATCAGAACTGATACTCCTAAAAAGATGCTCATATACAAACTTAGATCTTTTGTAAATTTACAATCATCACATATAATACCTGTAACTGATTGCGGACTTGTTCCAGTTTATATTCCTGATAACAAAAACATTGAAGCTCTTAAATAAATGTTCTTTAAAAAAATAAAAATAAAACCAGAATAGATTAGAAAGAAGGGATGTGCATACTATAAGTTAACAAACCTGCTCCTGAAGAGCTTCTCTCAAGTGAGCCACTAGATTTGCCCTTGATAATTCGACAGATGTTAGTTGCTCAATACAATCTCTCAATGTAGTATGTTGTCCCTTGAGGTCATCCACAACAGCAGATCCATTATGGTGTCCTATTTCAACATAGAAAATTTTGTGATCGGCATAGAAAAACAAGGACCATGCAATGCATAATGAAGATAGCCAGCCAGTGTGGCCAAAATGCTAGCTCCGATTTCTTCACACCCTAAATTGGTTCTATGTTAAAGACAGGGCTAAGAAAGCAAAAAATACTGCAGCCTTTCTACGAGCCAGCAACATCAGATCCATCTACATATGACATAAATGAAAATTTGTATATGCAATATCTACATTCATATCCCAACAGATGAGCCTGCACAAACTACACAAATCAGTAAGAGGTATTCAAAAAGTTATTAAGGATGTACCTGATCTCAAATCACCACCAATTTCCTTGTCTACTTTCTCAATAGTGTTAATAGCATTCTTGCACTTATTTAAAACACTATCTTCATCAAGCTGACCACCATACACAAGTTGATAACTTGAAACTATTTTTTCCACAGCATTCCCAGCAGTAGGCCTCTGTTTACACACACAAAGTCATGAAAAATAAAACTTCAAAAGCATAGCTAACTTTTTGTATCTATCATCTTATTGTCAAGCATTAAAAACAACATACCAGTCTCATTCCAGAAGGCTTCGCATTTCTGTTACTAATATCCAGGTACCTTCCAACAAACTCATCCTTGAGAATCTGCCCACGAGAACCAAAAACTTTTCTCTCGTCCCAAATACTGATCTGAATGTATCAAAACAATATAAGGGGCCATGAAGATACGTTAGCAAATTCAGTATAATTTTTACATTCAAAAAATGTTTAAATCAATAACTAAATAGCAGAACATTGTGGGCAAGGAGAAGCGGAGATTAGAGGACCATTCAAGCACTTCAAAAATTGCCTACTAAAAATGAATATAAGGTTTCTAATTCATCTCAAATTATTTTATTTTGAGAACTGTTTTTAAGAGAAAGTGGAGAGACTTTTGAATAAAATTTTTTTTATTAACACTCAATAAGAAGTATTACAAGATATGTAGTGCTCACACTTATTTTCTTGGATGGATGATTACAAATGACCAACATTCCCCTATTTATAGCCTTTCACCTCCTCAATTTCATCCAATAATGGTTAAGCCTCAACTAAAACCTTCTTTAATCTTCTCTATGCATCATCTAGTTATCTCTAATTTTTTAGGTTATTCTACTAATATCTAAAACCTTCTACACTATGTTCTAGAAAATTCTAAAGTATTCAAGAAATATAGAGGGAGTTATTGATTCTTCACATGTTTTATGCCACATAATTCACAGAGAATGTCCAACTCAAGTTCTTTGCATGGTAAGTCAAACTAGAAACTACATAATCCAAGGCTTAATGGATATTACATCTAAAGGGAATAAATGATAAAGATTGCTTAAGAATCATAAAAGATGCAGAAAGTTACAAAATTCTTACATCATACCATAAAACTAAAGAAAAAGTAAATACTAATGCAATGAATTAACAACAAGTACCAGCCGTAATGCAGCATTCCTCGCAAATTCATCTCCATTTTCAATTGCATCACGAAGTGCATCAGGAAGAACCTTCCAAAACTCACCAACAAACTCAGCACCTTTTCGCCTACTGTTCTGAAGTATATCATTTGCCAGATATAAGAAAGCTAATCTCTGCTCACGTGGTGAACAATGATATTGCCTATCCCAAGTCTCAACAACTTGTTTGGCTTTGTTCATGTGAAAGATACACCAATGTGATAAAGCTAAATCGCATTAAGGATAACTTATTGCTAATTCCAAGCACGTTTAGAGAATAGATGAATAAAAATATTCAGATTATATTGAAGAAAAGGTAAGAGAAGATAGCGAAGCTTATGAACAAACATAAATAGTAGATATGCTTGATGTGACAATGAATGAAAATCTAAAATAACTTAATCGGGGAAAAATTAATGATTCTGCTCAAACCATAGATTGTTGCAAAACAAAGAATACCCAATTTCACGCAATCTACATAAACCAGTGGGCATTTAGATGGCTGATATTGCAATTTTAATTAAAACTAAGCTAAAGCAATAGAAAGAGTTAAAAATCAAACACGTAATCACAGTATTGGGCCTCTCTAGCTCAAAAGAAGAGAAGAAGATAAATGCATTTACAGATGCGTCTGATTAAAATAACTTTAGTAAAATGTCTAGAAAAGGATACTCTCAATACTTTGTTGTGAACTGTTGAGCTTAACCAGCTTGTCCATCAAAATTAGTGGATTAAATGCGCTGCCCATGTTTCTAACACAACAGTGATGCCACTAGTTAATCCAAACAGCAGGAACTTACAAGAGCAGCACCCTCTACAGAATAATAAGAGTTAAGTAAAAATTAGATAAGTTTCTCTAGTAACAGTGAGCATCATAAACTCATAGAGGAATTAACAGCAACAAATTCAATAATAAACAAATGTAGAAAAGTAAACCCCATGAAATGGGCACTTGGGAAGCAACAAAAATGGAGAAATGCTTCAACATCTGTTCCTATAGTAATCAGTTATGAAGTAGTCCAGTAGAATCATTAGTTAATGCGAAGCACCATCAAGAGATGAAACTCAATTAAACATCACATATTACAACAAGAAACCCAAAACTAGTATGCATGACCAACAGGCGACTGAGATATATTTTCAGTTTTTATAAACATACACTTCCAGGTACATTGACTAATTTGAAGTACATAAGCTGCAAGGAAGAGAATTGTGATATCAAAAGCTGAATTCCGACTCAGAGAAGCAAAGACTTTAAACTAAAACATGCTGTGCATCAAAATAAATGAAGGAATAGCTTTGCTTAGAAAGAGGTGCACTTGGATGCTCATCTACAGCACAAACATACAAAAAATGATTTGGCATCAAGAGCAGCCAGATTTAAAACTCTAACAGTAGAAGGAAAAGTATTAGAACAAAAACTCCTCTACCGGAGAGGATCAACAGAAAAAAAATTTCCTTTCTTTTTCTTTTGAACAAACCCGGGCAAACATTAATTGTTCCAAAGAAAGCAGAAATTCACATGCATTATAAGAAAGAAAGAAAGATAGCGTGACTGTATATCAAATTAAGAAGCTTTTCAGAAACAGATTGAAAAGTCTTCAGCTTTCACCTCTCTGTCGCGCAACCAAACTACAAAGGGACTTTTTTTTTTTTTTTTTTCTTTGGATCAAAGAAACAAAAATTTGTGGCAGGAAAAAAAACCCTAGCAGCACCCCCTCCACGGAAAAACAACAATAATAATAATTGGTGAAGAAAAAAAAAAAGAATAAAATCTTCAATGCTTAACGACTTTAAATTGATGAAACGTAAGGAGAGGGAGACAAACAAACCAGTTAGTGAACTAAAAAGCAATGCCGCCGGATGTCAAGTAAAGGGCGGAGCTTGAATTCTCATAGGGGAAGATTCGGGTTCAAGTCTATTGTTGCCTTCTTTACCGATAAAAATCCAGTAGCTTTCCTGTCAATAATTTGCTAAAGAAACGAAACCCAGCTCTAATCAATTGGAGGCGTACTTCTTATGTATTTTTTCTCTGCCTATATTTTCAGAGTCGAAGACAAACAAAGTGGAAAGGAAGGAGAAAGGAGAGGAAGAACTCTTTGATGCTCTAAGAGACTATTGATGAAACAAAGGGAGAGAGTTTGGGGGGTTTTGAGACCTCTTAATTTTACACGAGCGAATTTTTCTTTTAATTGTTGACCCCCGAATGTGATGATAAATTGATGACGGCGTCGCGGCTGTCTTTTCTCCCTATGTTTCCTTTCCCTCTGCTGCTCTCTCTCTCTCGTCCTTAATTTTTTTTTTTTTTTTTTTGGGTTACGTACCAATTCACTGAAACTTTGCCCCGATTACATTTGGATCCGATCCGGGTCGCACACTTAACTATAATGGGGGAGTTTTCTAACGAGAATTTTCTATATTCACAGGGTTTCGAACCCGAGACCTACTTAAGAGAAATCAAACCGCTTACTATTTAAACCAACTTCGTTGCTCTCTCGTCCTTAATTTGGGTTCAAAGTTTTTCAAATGAAAATGATGATTATATAAATTGTATTTATTTCTTGGGAAGAAAAAAGAAAGAGCAATTTCTAGTTATTTAATTATAGGCCTAAAATTTTAAAGAAAGTATGGAATAAAATTCTAGAAAAACTAGAAAATAAAACAATAAAGAAGTATGTAGAGTTATAACAAATTTAATATATTTTTAAAATTAAATGATCCTTAGACCATAAATTTTATGAATAATTAGTGAATTTGATTTAAAACTGTGTTAATTGATAAAGAATAATACTATTAAATTTTACAAAAATGAAAATCTCCAAATATCTATAAAAGGAGAACAAACATATTTGTGGATGACTCTAGCAGCCATTTTCATTTTCTCCATAAATATATGTCTTCTAATGAACAAACAACTCAATTCTCCCCTATCCTAGAATTGACAGAACATAATTTGTCAAAGCAAATTAAAGTAAAAAATTATGTTTTTGTTTTGTTTTAGTTTGTGGTGGGCTACAACTTTCTTCTTCCGGCTGGGGCAGCAGCAGTGCCGTCGAACAATTCATCAATAATGGTTTCAATGTCTTCAGGTTGATACTTGACATATTTCTCCGTCTGTCTTCCGGGAGTCAAGGTTTGGCCGTACCTAGCTAAGAATGCCCTATACGCCGGTATGACCATATTGGATATCGATACCCTTAGCTCTGACTGAAGTTGGTCATCCGCCACAACCCAAGTACTCTGTGTTTTGTGTATTTCATCGAACATGGCTGTGAAATTCTTGAACCTTTCCTTTAGCACTGGTTTCACTACCTTCCCGTTCACATTCAAACCCTCGTGATTCATCAAACAATTCAATGCTTTCCCCCACGTTTCCCGCTGGTAGTTCTTGTGATATTGCCTCAGTTGTGATGATTTCTTCCGGCACCATATATTCCCAATCAAGCGGTTGATTTCTGGAGTACCCCTGACTTTTTGCAATATGTACCTCCCGTTGTTCATCATGAAGATTGATAGTAAGGAAAGATCTTTGTAAAGCTTTGCTTTCATTTCCAGATTGGAGTGTAGTGAATCCATTAACTTGGTTAGCTGGATCTGGAAAGGGGAAGATTCTGTATTTGCAATTGCTCCGCCGCTGCCTTCCTGCAGCAACAGATCTTGGGAACTCCCGTCAAAATCTGATCCCTGCCCTGAGTCAGATCTTTCTATATTCTTATGTTCCCTGAACACTTGCTCCAAAGATTCCCTGTACGCGCTTACAAGCCTTAGGTAGTTCATGGTATACTTTGTAATTGGATGAATTGCGCCCCCTGGAACAAATGGCTTAGGCGGGTCAAACCTGATCGCGTTCTCGAGATCGCAAACAATGTTAACCGACGCCTCTCCAAATCGAGCCTTTATGAGTGAGGTATCTGATTTGATGTCTTCCCTGCTTTCCGGAAGCAACAAATCATCCAGAGTTGGAAGGATATCCCTCAGAGCATCGTAAACGTCAAGAAAATTGAATAATTTCTCTGGTGCGCGCTTAGTCATTGCCACAGCTTCTGCAAAATTGAGCAATTGGATTAGGACACATCGGGTAAGGCTACTGAATAGCCTCTGGGAGATCAATATGTAGTCCGGGAAGACGATCCCGGAGAGCTGGCGTTCGTTGGGGAACTCGATTTTCATACATTCTCTGAATGCTAAGATCCATGAGGTGATTCCCCTTTCTAGCAGTTGACCCTGCATCTTTTGCACATCATCGATGCTATGCTTCTCGAACCTCAATTTATGTAATAGTCTTTCTTCCATGGCGTTTCGACGTGCCAGGAAATAAGCCCGACAACATTCCGCCTCAAATCCTGCCTCTATCATACATTTAGCTAATCTATTCAAATTTGACAACATTTCTTCAGGGTACTCACGGAAGAAATTATCAGTAGTGCTGTCTCCTTCTTTTGGAAGATCTCGATCGGGATTGGGATCTGGATCGGCCGGCTGTTGCTCGGAGGCGTCGTGATTGTCTTCACCCTCTTCACTGCAACTGGCGGCTTCCGGACGCTTCCAACTAGTAATAACTTGCGGTGCACAAGAATCGACAACTGTGTGAGCTTCGAGGAGGATGGATTTGAATACTTCCTCCAAATAAGATATTCCACGCTGGAGAACTCCGGCAATGCGGTTGATGGAATAAGCATACTTGAAATCGGATGAAAATTTACAGAGCGAAACAGATAGCTTTGAAATCCGATCTATAGATTCCAAAAAGGAAGCAGATTCTTCGGGGTTGAGTTCGGTCCATTTCAGAGGAGATTCACCTTCGTACTCCTCGATCTTTGCTTCAACGAGAACGGCAAATTGTTCTACACAAATGGGCACATCTTCCGGGTTCTCGGATTCACCACCGTCTTTGGAGGCGGTGGCAGACAGAGAAGATATATACTGATCAATCTCTTCAGAAACCTTCTCGAGATCAGGGGGCAAAACCAAAGGTTCTTCTTCTTCAACATTGGACGCCGCTGTCATTTCATCTGTGAATAAATCATCTCTAACGTCGGGATCGCCGGCGTCCGAGACGGGAACATCAGCATCAGCATCAGCATCAGCATTATTTGTATGGGAATTTTGCACACCATCGACGACATTGGAAGGAGTAGCAGGTTCAGGGGGCAGAGCATCCTTGCCGGGATCATGACTTTGTGAGGAATCTTGATCATCATCTTTGTTAGATAGAGTCGTAGGAGGAAGATTATTAGGTTTTTCATTCTCGGAATCCATGGAGGAAGACATATATATATATATATAAAATAAAGTTACCGGAGGTTGGATTTGTTTAGTTATTTCGATATTAAGAGGAAAAATGAAGTCGGAATTGAGATTATAGAATGCATGAAATGAAAAAATGAGAAAGATGATGGAGGAGAAGAGTTGTCGCCGGGAAGACGAAAGTGTTGGAGCATTATCCGTTAATTCATGATAATAATTTCTTTTCTTTTTTCTTAATGTAAGATTAAAAAAATAAAAAAAAAAATAGTGAAATTTTGAAAAGTGGGAGTCCACTAACTAAACTAATAATAATAATTTAGAGAAATTTTGTGTTGAAAGGGGATGTGTTTGGTAATGGAAGTTTTGATTGAAATGGTCATATGATTAGGAGAGGACGGTTAATAATGTCTAAACAACTGGGGGAATCAAAATCCAAAATTGGGGAATTTTGTTTTGTCTTTTGACTCAGATTTGAGACTCCGAGTTTATTCCGCCAATTTATTTGTTATCCACCACCCCATCCCCGCGCTTTTCTTTTTCTTTTTCCATTATTATTATTTTTTTAAATGTATCAATTTCAACCCTTTTTTTTTTATATATATATATCAAATTAATTAATTTTTTTTTCCATAAAATAAACAACTAGATTTTATAGACAATTGATCTAATAATTGAGTTAATATTTTGAGTGAAAATACAATATTATTTGTGTAGATATATATATATACATATAAAAAATGAAATAATTATAAACATTATTAATTAATAAATATACATGTATAAATGTTATTACACTTTAAGTGTTTATATAATTATTTAGTATTTGATATTTTAATGGGCAAACTGATCCTAAAAGTGGAGCTTCTCGTATGTATGTACACACAGATAGAGACAGAAGTAGAAGACTAGGGGGGAGCGAGCTCAGAGGATAGGTGGAAGTGATCGGAGAATGAGGGCGGTGGGAGTGAAACGGCGGCGACTGACTTTGGTGCACTGGTTTCTCATGGCCAGTGCAGCTTTTACTTTACTTGGCTTATTCGTACTCACACTCAGATCCCTTGAACCAACGGCGGATATCATGGTAAACCTCGACGTTGGGCAGCAGGTAGAAAAAAGGTATGAACTAGACAAGGAAGATGACGTGGTTGGTATGCAAGGTGAGGTTAAATCTAAGGGATGCGCCACAGTTGAGGAGATGGGCGAGATCTTTAGCAGAAGTTTCCGGGAGGAAAGCCTTCGAGCCAGGAAAATTATCCACGATCACTTTATTCTCAATGGTTCATTTTGGCTACCTACCTTATTATTACAATTGTTGTTTTCGTTCAATCTTTATTTCAATTCCAAATTTTCTTAGTATTCGTTAATTGTTTGTCTAGGTTATCAAACTGTCGGTTTGCATACTATTAGCTTAATATTAGCTTTACTCGGGTGGGGAAATATTGAGTAATATACTGACGTTAGTGTGAAATAAAATTAGCCTGTTTCCTGACTTAATTTTTGCATTAATTACATGATTCCTGTGAGGCATGTCACCAAAAAGGAAAGAAGCAAACAGAGGGAGGAAGAAAAAGGGAAAGAGATAGAAGAGGTGAGATTTCATAACCAAGCCTTTGGATTGGGTTACTAATGATGAATATGAAATGCTCTCTCACTCTCAAAAAAATCATGAGAGAAACTAAGAGATTGATTAATCTTACAAAAAACACATTTTATAAGATACTAACCATTTATCATTTAAGTTGTTTAGATTCTAAAGAAGGGGAGGAAGGACTGATTTTAGTTCAGAATGGTGATGGATTTTAAATGATAACTGATAATGGTAGATTTAGTTACTCTTTTATGTAAATCCTTGACATAAAGGATTTTGACTATTTTTATTTGTAAATTAGATTGCCTCATAAGCGGGCCAAGGATTCTTAGTCCTTGGCCTAAGTCCTTTTTTTTAGCGAAGAACCTGATAGTCATCTGATATCTACACTAACATTTCCCATTGCAGGTCCTTCAAGAGTTCGGGGACTGCCTCCAGAGATTTTCTGTAAACATGGTTTTGTTCTTGGAAAAGCATCTGAAGCAGGGTTTGGGAATGAAATGTACAAGATCTTGACTGCTGCAGCACTGAGTGTTATGCTGAACCGGTCATTGATTATTGGGCAAACCAGGCATATTGGTTCTTTCCCAAGCCTTGCTATTTGTACATTATTCTGGAAATTCTCTGTTTGTCTGTAATCTGATTATTTCTATTTTTTCCTGAAGAGAGTCAATCTATTCTTTCCTTATATTTTAGCTCATTGATAGTTATGTTCTCTGACTGCCTTTGTGATGATATTTACTGTGGTGTACTAAGGATAGTGAAACTGATGCTGAAATTGCAAAGATCTCATTTAGTTTTTTTTTTTTTTCTAATTTAGTATGCAAAATTCAAACAGAATTTGGTACTAGAAGCATCTAACTAGCTGGCTTCTGATTAACGTGCTACTGCATTTCAGGGGAAAATATCCTTTTGGGGATTACATTTCCTATTCAAATCTTTCCTTCACCTTGAAAGAAGTCAAGCATCTCTGGAGACAGAATGGTTGTTTGGCAAAATATGGAAGGCATCTGGTCATGAGGATTGATGATTTCCAGAAGCCGGCGCGGACAAATGTTTTATGTAGCAACTGGAAGGAATGGGACCAACCTATCATATGGTAAGATGAGTCCTTAAAATATGCACTTTCTTATCTTATTCTTATTGGGAATGCTTATTTAGTTTTAAACTTCAGGTTCCAAAATACAACAGATGCTGTAGCTTCTCAATTTTTCCTGAAGAACATACATGCTGAGATGAGAGATTCTGCCTCCAATCTGTTTGGGACGCCTGAAAATTTGCAGTACAGGCCTAATGTGTTTGGCGAGCTGATGAGAGTTCTCATATCTCCGTCGGAAAATGTTGAACAGGCTGTGAGCTGGACTCTTAGTGGTGGAGTTGATCCTGATATTGCATTGCATATGCGTATGCTGATGAATAGGTTATGCATCTAAAGAATTACTGTATAATACTGTTTACTTTCCTTGGGTGCACTTGAGAAATTATACTTTTCTAAAAACTTAATCCAATCCTATTATGTATGTCTTGTTGTTAGATTAGAAAAAAGAAAAAGAAAAATCAAATTCTCAGTTCTTTTTATTCTCCTCTAAAGATGACAAAGCAAACATAATCTTTGTATTATGATTTATTTAAATCACAATTATCTGCTGGGTATGCCATTGTATCTTGGTTGACAAATATAGGATTCTCAATAAATTAAACGGAGGTAAATGAATTCATGGAGTTTTTCCTATTAAATAAAAGAAAGAAGTATTTGCATTATCACATGGTCCAATCGAACACTAAATTAGTGATATGCATTGACAACTATTGAAATTAAGAGTTCACACTTTGACTTGCATTTATTTCTCTCTAGGTTAATATTTTGGAAGGAGTAACGCCTCTCATTTCTAGTAAATTTATAATGCTGATCTTTTTCCTTGATTCAGGTCTGTTGGAGCAGTTCGGGCAGTTTTGGAATGCCTTCGAAAAGCTATCAGTAGTCTTGACCTTCAATCCAAGCCGAAAATAGCATTGGTTTCGGATACCCCTGCACTAGTGAAAGAGATTCGACCAGATTTGGAGGAATTTGCAGAAGTAAGTTTGGTACTCCCTACTAAACTTCTTGCCACTTTGGGATTTGACACAGATTAAAAAGTTATTAATGTTTGTAAAAACGTTTGTTAAATGACCTCAATCACTTCATACCTTCACTCTTAGCTGTTTATTTTCTGTCTATTCACCCATCTTTTAATTTTAGCGTAAAGGACAAATAAAGACATTAATGACTTAAGAGATAAAAGTAACTTGGGCTAATAGAAATAAAAAAGAACATTGACAAGATTTTTAGATGGGAGGGAATACTATATTATGAGTTTGGAGATGCTCAGTTGGTAAAGCTTCTATGCTAAATCAATAGATCTTACCATCTTGGTTGAATAATTAATACCCATTAGATGCATGACAATGTGTTTCCTTTCCCCTTTGTAGTTGTCTGTGATTCCCATAAGTTTATTCCACTTTTAGGGATTCAAGTTCTTAAGTTCTAATTGGAAGCAAAATTATAAATTGAGGCTGAATTGGATCCATTAAGTAGATTGAACACTTCTTGTTGGTTTTCTTTAGGTTCTTTACTTCAACTATGGACATTTTGAAGGCAATATATCAGATGAAATGAACAGACCAAATGCTTTGAAGTTTAGAACGAGAGATTGGGGACCAGCTCCCAGATGGGTTGCCTTTGTTGATTTCTTTCTTGCATCACGTGCAAAACGTGTTGTCATTTCAGGGGCTCATAGACGTGTTGGGACAACCTATGCTCAGCTGATTGCAGCGTTGGCTGCAGCACAGAGACTTGGTAGTAAATTTTAGCACTATCTTCTCTTTTATCTTTCTGAAAGTTATTCTTCTTTGTCAGTTCACCACATATAGCTTTCTTTGTTAAGAATGCCATTACTATTACGAGTACATTGAGCAGCATATTGTTTTGGATTGTTATCCAGAAGACATGTCCTCTGCTGGTTCAAGTTTGACTTACCTCAGTAGCTTCCAGAGTAATTTGCTTTCAGAGGGTTTGAAGAATCAGATTGGATGGGGTCATGTGTGGAACAGGTTTGCCGGTCCGCTTAGTTGTCATAAGCAGTCAAATCAGTGTGCTTTTACTCCAATTCTTGCTCCTGCCTGGTGGGATGGACTTTGGCAATCACCCATTCCACGGGATGTCCACAGGATGGAAGCTTATGGGGTTGAACTTTCTGGATTGGGAACAGTTGATGATGATCACATACTTTCCTACTGCACCTCCCGGAAGAAATCATCAATATTAACTCGTGTTCTGATCTGAGTTTCCTGGTTCAACATTTAGACATCGCAAGATTCCAAGGCCTATACACGCATGTTTTTTGTTGGTGTTGAGTAGGAAGATTTTGGCACTTGGCAGACCCAGAGGAAGGCCGCATATTGCGCACACAAACCAAGAGTGAAGTGCGTGAAAAGTTACAATAAGTTTTTGCAGTAAGAACAAGAGCTTGTTGTCAGATGTTCTTGCTGATGCATCCATCTGCTGCATATTCTAAGAATATTGCGGATGTAATAATATCAAACTTGTCGCAGCCTGCAATGTTATCGTGGGATCTTTTTAATTGTTTATTCATTATTTAAAGTTTTGACGGTTGCTCCTCATTTTATATATGTGAAGTTCGGTTTTGTTTTGCAAAATATGCATAAATTGAATGACTTACTTCTCAACCCTTCAAACTATGTCTTTCATGAGTAGAGTTTTAGATTTCCAAATGGCAAGCATCTTTTCTCTAGTCTAACAATAGTACGTTAAATTCAGAAAGAAGTATCATTAAAAGTGTCAGCTAATTGTATTGTTGAAAAAAACAGAGGTCCTACCGGGAGTCGAACCCAGGTCGCTGGATTCAAAGTCCAGAGTGCTAACCACTACACCATAGAACCAAACCAATTGATGTGTGTTGCTTGCAAGAAAAATCAAAATTTATAACCTAAATATAATAACATTCTTTATTTAATCTTAAATTGTAAAACCTTAAAAGTATATATATATATATATATATATATATATTTTTTTTTTTTTTGGGACAAAATTGTAATATTGATGGAAAAAAGGTTAGTGAGTAAATAATATATATATATAGAGACAAAACAATATAATGCCCTGATTTGTTTGTGGTGTGCCCTTTTTTGCAACTTATCCTTTTGAGAGTTTTTGGAATACTGAATTTGACTAATTGAGGTTAATGGGTGTAATCCAGTTTCAACTTGTTATTTTCCAAACCTTTTTTTGGTTTTGACCTAATAATTCAATTCAATAAAGTATATGCATTTTTTCATCCCACCCCCACACCACCCCAAAAAAAAAAAGAGAGGGGTAATCTTCCAGCTCTCTACAATTTAGTCAACGGTTACTTTGCTGTTGTACAATTACCTCACCAACCAATCTTTTTCCACACTTCAAATTTATTAATTTCATTTTCCCAACCATTTAATTTATAATTTATTTAAGTATATTTTTCCATATTTGCATCTCATAGCAAGCATATAAAGAAAAGTATAAGTATGTATTTAGTCAATGCACAACAACAGTTTGTTTTTAATTGAATTTAATTAGACAATAATAATACTTACTTAGAAATTGATTGGCGAAGGGCCCCAACGAGAAACAGCCAGCAAAAGGTACTTTGCCACGTCAGGCTAAAAGTCATTTTCTGTGTTTGGAAATAAGCAGAAACAAAGGCAGACGAGCGCCCCACATCATAGGAAGGCTCCACCTTCATTAACAATTCCTCCAATTATAATCTGCCACCTCACTTTGACCCTCCTGTAAAGTAAACCCTCCCAGCGAATCTCCCGTCCTTCCCAACAAAACCCCAATATCCTCACGCGCCCAAAAAAAAAAAAAAAAAAAAAAAGAAAAGTCACATTTGCTTTGCAACACATACCCAACAAACCCTTTTCTCCCTTTCTGCCTTTCTTCTGATTTCCGCCCAAACACAGCCATCCTCTCTCATGGCTTGTCGGCCCTAAAGTCCACCTCCAAGCCCTAATCGGAAGCCGGAAGCGGAATATCGGAATTGGATGCATTTTTTATTTTTCATCATGACCAGACTTTAAAACCCTAGTGATTTCTTCGTTGTGTTTCATGTTTAATTTTATATAGTTATATCTTTTGGCTCTGTAAAATCGGTTTCTGCTGAGTATTTTGAGTGGAAAACTTGAGAGACGATACAGAGATGTATGTAGCTCCTCCACCCAAGCGGACCGATCCGCTTTCCGGATCAACTAATGCTTCGGATATTTTACGGATTTACGAGACATGGAAAGGCAGTAACGTGAGTCTTTTCCCCAATTATCTTTAGGGTTTTATTTATTTATTTATTTTTATTTAACCTCAGAGAACGTATTTCCTTCTTGTTTTTTCTCTGATTTGTTATTTTTATTGTATTTTGAAGTGGTTTTCGTTCTCTTGCTGCTTTACTAAAATTTTCAGCTTAATTTAGTTTTTTTTTTTCTTTTTATTTTTGTAATCTAGAAGCAGATCATTTGTAAGGTTAATTTGCTTTAGAATTACTTAATTGGTGAAAATCTTTAAAAACATTTTCCTTAAAACCTGTTGCTTTTGGCTTGTCAAGCTTTCCGTCAATGCTTTTTTGTGTATGTTGATGGTTTCTGAAATGAAATATAGAAGTGATAGTACAACCTATTATTCTTCCAAGGAGACAATTGTAGAAGAGTTTGAACTACTCTACTGGTATTTTCGGGTTCCCTTGTGACTGGCATTTCTGAAGATTTACTTTAAAGTGATATGTGCCATGTTATCAGACAGATAGTTTGAAGCCTGATGCATTTCTGTTATCCCCTCATATATTTCATGAATCATATAAGTTGCAAAGTGGAGATTACCAGATTTAAAAATGTTGGCTTCAAACTGATCTTGTGTCAAACCTGATAAATTTGCCGTGTAACTGGCTACAATTTCTGCTACATATCCAGGTTTTCTTTGCAACTTAGTTGAATAAACACTGATGTTTTAGAAATCTTCTATATGGTTATTTATCTGCCTACCCCATACCCTCCTTTCAACCTTAAGAGAAGGATGAAACATGGTATAAGTTTGCTGCTCTTTTGCATCAAAAAATAAAGTCCCCACTAGTCCCTTTAATTAACTATTTCTTATGATCTAGACATTTATACTGAGTATGTTTTGAACACCATTTGGAGTATGTATTGGCCATTTCTAATACCTGTCCCTTTCTGTTGCAGATATTTTTTCTACAGGGCAGATTTATTTTTGGGCCTGATGTAAGGTCATTGGCGCTGACCATATTCCTCATTGTCGCTCCTATTACTATTTTCTGTGTTTTTGTTGCTAGAAAGTTGATGAATGATTTTTCAAATCACCTGGGAGTATCGATAATGGTTGTTGCCATTGTCTTTACATTATATGTAAGATCTCTCTCTCTCTCTCCCCCTCTCTAATTCAGTAGCAGACCTTTTTTTGAGTCCCATTAGCTATGCACTCTATTTCCCCTCTTATTTTATGTGTTTCTGTTACTTTATATTGGGAAAATGGGGTGCTTGGGATTGCTGATACCTGATCGTGTGTGGGACAAGAAGCACATATGAAAAGGTGACAAGAATTCTGATTAGAGTTACAATTGTCTCTTGTATAAGGAAATTTTTGGCTATTAATATCCTGTTAGCATGATTAAATATCATGAAATATATGATCTGTTACTGTTGTGAGATCTCAGTTGACATATTTCTTTACTGAGATCTTTCCATTCAATTATTGACCATTTTGGTGTTAGCCCACTAGATATATTGGCCAATCCATAAGATGCTTCTATTGGAATTTTGATATCTTGCGCATTTAAAAATCAATTAGAAGTAGACTGTCCCCAATATCTTCCTGTTGAAGAAATTACCTATGAAAAACCTTTGCAACACACGCTACTTTAGAATGACCATTCTATTTTTTACTTGTGGCATGCAAAAGATCTAAATTTGGATTCTTTTTTCTTCTATCCTGCAGGTTTTAGTTCTTCTACTTCTAACCTCTGGAAGAGATCCTGGTATAATTCCTCGTAATGCGCATCCTCCAGAACCAGAAGGATATGATGGGAGTGCTGAAGGTGGTGGGCAAACCCCACAATTAAGACTACCTCGGATCAAGGAAGTTGAGGTTAATGGAATTACAGTGAAGATCAAGTATTGTGATACCTGCATGCTCTACAGACCTCCCCGTTGCTCCCATTGTTCCATATGCAACAATTGTGTTGAAAGATTTGATCACCACTGCCCTTGGGTTGGGCAATGCATTGGGCTGGTGAGCAGAAACCATTCTTCTGTCATGAGTAGTATTTAGCTTCCCTCACAGTTAACCATCTGTCTACAAATTTCTTACAATCTGAAACACGTTGCTTGAATTTGAACTTCTCTAATGTTTCCATCTATGGAATTATATGTTTATTAGAGAAAACTCAGTCTTCTCAACATAGCTTGCAAATGTCATATCTAGTTTTCCTTCTCGTAGAATTAAAACCCGTCCATCTTTCAGCACCTATCCCATGGAATGTTAATATATATTCAATCAGACGATACCAAATTTAGAACAATGAGAAATGAATGTCTAATGGATTTCTGATAGAACAATAGCTCTAACCCTCCATAATTACTTCTATACATATGGTAGTGTATATCTACATTGGATGTCAATGAAGATGTACCTTTGTTTCTTTCTCTCTTCCTTAGCATGTATTTCTTGTCTTAGCTCTCGGTTTTGCACATTCTGGTGAAGTTACTCATGTAAGGTTGACTGAGAAGCTGCTATACTTACTTTTACCTTTTGTGGAAGCTTTAGTTTTTGTCATTTCTTAGCTTTTTGCTACCATGTTTCTACTTTCATGGTCTGGTGGTATCCTTTTATAGAGGTGTTCTTAACCATGACCATTCTTTCTGGATAATGATTGGAAACTGAATGTTGTTTGGATTGCAAAGTAGTACAAACTGTGGGTAGAAGTGCTTTTGCCTGTGAACTTGTTTTATATTGTGTAATTTAGATTCACATATTCCTTATTGCATTGGCTTTGGTAACGTTCATCCATATGCTTTACTGAAACTTTGTTGACAACTTCTGGTGCAGCGGAATTACCGATTCTTCTTCATGTTTGTCTTCTCCACGACTCTCCTTTGTATATATGTTTTTAGTTTCTGCTGGGTCTACATTACAAGGATAATGAGATCTGAAGAGACAACAATTTGGAAAGCAATGATCAAGAGCCCTGCATCAATTGTCCTGATAGTTTATACTTTCATATCAGTGTGGTTTGTTGGTGGTCTTACAGCATTCCATTTGTATCTGATTGGTACAAATCAGGTAGGACATCTGATCCTTGTTAAGTTATTGAATCTATGTATCTTGGTAGCTCGTTTCCTATTTCCCCCCGAAATTTATAGGAAAAAAAGAAAGAAATGAAACAGTATCATCTGAAGTTTTTTTTTATTTTTTTAATATGTAATAATAGAAATGATATGGTGTTCTCTACATGGTTTTGGCAGACTACTTATGAGAATTTCAGATATCGGTATGATCGCCGTGCCAACCCCTACAACAAAGGAGTGGTGCAGAATTTCAAGGAAATCTTTTGTTCGTCGATCCCTGTATCTAAAAACAATTTCAGGGCAAAGGTTCCTCGCGAGCCTGCTTTACCACCTAGGTCAGTTGGTGGGGGTTTTGTAAGTCCAAACATGGGCAAGGCTGTGGAGGACATTGAAATGGGCAGGAAAGCAGTCTGGGGAGAAGTTGGTCCCCTGACGGATCATCATGAGGGTCAATTGAGTGACAATGATGGCCTGAATACCAAGGATGGTGGATTTGGTGGAGTGTCACCGGAGATAAGGACTACTGTGGATGAGGGCGATCGTGCTGGAATTCATCCGAGACGTTCTAGTTGGGGTAGAAAAAGTGGAAGCTGGGAGATGTCCCCAGAAGTGCTTGCTCTGGCCTCTAGAATGGGAGAACCAAATCGAAGTGGGAATGGTAGCAGCAGCAGCTTGGCCACTGGCCGACCAACATAGCAAGCTGTAACTGAAACTGATTTGGGTTGTTGACTTTCTATCTTTGAGCCGAAGAGGTATGGTTTGTGGTCATGGAACTTAACACGAGTTGTTCTGCATTATTTGGGGCTTCCGACAGGTTGTTTAGGAGTGTTTGTGTGGCCGCTGAGCTTTGAAAAGAATGCTTTGGTTTTCTGCGAGGGTGCTTTTTATCTTTTCTAATTCTAGTGTTGTATTTGTATGTGGAAGGAATGTATTGATGATTAATAGTTCAATCTCTCTCTGCTTGTGATGTGGAAATACATGTTCATTTTCTGGTTTCACCCTTGCCCTCATATACCCCCATATAACCATGGTGGTGTAGAGTAGCAGTAGACTTGGATTGGAATATGCTTGGGCGTAAGCCCAAGGAGTTTCACGAACTCTGGAATAAGAATCGGTTTACAACCAAATTCGTGCTTCGGCGCGACAGAGAGGAACTAGTTAAGTTGAATAATAAGGGACAGTATGACAGTACAATTTAGATTGTTTAATTTAAGAGCGAAAGTGAAAGTTAAAACTTATATTTAACTCTGTATGTTTTTGCATTAATTATTAGGATGGCATCGCTTTGAAAATGAGTATTTGTGTTAAAATTTGTGAAAGTTACAAGTAATAATTACATTTTTGGCTTTGATAATTAAAAAATCCTAACAAAAACTAGGAGTACTAAGTAATGCTTGTGCTTTTACTTAAAACTGAGATCCTACTTCTAGTAAATTCCATTCTCATCTCATCTAGAAAGTAGACGGTCAAAGAATTTCACCTTTCCAAAGTCTTACTTCTGTAATAGTATATATATATATATATATATGCCTTGGCCTCTGGTCACCTTCTGAAGAAAAGAAAAATTACATGGAAAGTAGTGAAGTCTCTGGAGTGAAAAAATTAAAGCCGAAGTAGGTTTGTGAGTATGAGAGTCTGGTGTGGGTAGATTTGAGTCCTTGTTCTTGAAGATGCTGCGTGTAACCGACATTTCCGATCCCCGCAGCAGCAGGTATTATTATTACTATTATATGATTAGTAGTGGGATTTGGGACGGTGGAATTTCGGTTTATAACTATATGTTTGGAGTTGTGGAAATGAGTTTGTGATGGTTGTAGTTGTTTGTTGGTCGGTAAGGATAGTAAGTATTAGTTAGTAAGAGAGATTATTATTATTATTATGTTCAAGAATCAGTTGCAGGAGTTAGCTCAAAGAAGCTGTTTCAATCTTCCTTCGTATAGCAGTGTTAGAGAAGGACCAGATCATGCTCCAAGGTTCAAGGCTTCTGTTAATTTCAACGGTGAGATATTTGATAGTCCCAAATACTGCAATACCTTGAGGCAGGCTGAGCACTCTGCTGCTGAGGTTGCTCTCAGTGCTCTCTCCACCAGTGGTCCTTCAAGGTCCCTTACAGCTAGAGTTCTGGTCAGTTCATTTCTTCCATTGCATCATGTGTACATGTACTTTTGCAAGATTTGATTTTGATTTGAGAGATTGTAGGATGAGACAGGAGTGTATAAGAACCTCCTTCAGGCGACAGCGCACAGAGCTGGTCTTAATCTTCCAGTATACACCACCGTAAGATCAGGCCCCGGTCATCTCCCAGTATTTACGAGCACCGTGGAGCTTGCTGGGTTGAGTTTTGTTGGAGAGTCAGCTAAGACAAAGAAGCAAGCTGAGAAAAATGCAGCCATAGCAGCTTGGTCTGCTTTGAAAACAAGTACTACAACTACTCATATACTGTATTTCATTTTCCTCTTTTCTTTCTCAAAGTCACTTTGACATTATAAATTGGATTTTTTTTTTGGCAGGGGCAGGGGGAAAGGGAAACATCATGAATTCCTTGTCCCGAGGAGGAAGCAAAGAGTTGGAAAATGGCGATCAAATCTCTACTGGACCTACTAAAGATGCAATAACGTGCAGCAGTAGCAGGGTGATGAGGAGGAAAAGATATCATCATCAGAATCAATCAAGACGAAGATTAGTAGTTAGTAGTATGAGGAGGACGAGTTGTGGTGATAATAATAAAAAAGAAGATGTTGATGATGCAGAGAGACAGCAGCAGCAGCAGCAGGGGGAATGGAATAAACTTATGGACTTAATATTTATAGATATTTCATCAAAAGAAGGCATGGTCGGAGGAGGATTTTCAGCACAAAGAAAGCAAAACTGGTTGGCATCCCTACTCCCTCCACCTCCCCCAAGAACAACCTCAAAGATCTTGCCACCACCCACTTCATCATCATCATCATCTTCAACCTCAAAGCCAGTAATTATTAACCCACGTGGGGATTGGATAATGCAAGAGAAGGATATTATTCATCAAGACCATATTCTAAGGTTTGAAGAAGAATGGGTGATCATGAACCAGCTCCATAAAAATGTTGGCCCGAGCAGTAGTAGTAGCAGAAGATCAAGTTCAACTACTAGTTTCACTAAGTCTTCGTCGGACCATGGTTACGGTTACCAGCGGAGGCTTGCACCAGCAGTTCAAATAAGGTCAGTGATCCCAGTACGTGCAGCACCAGCAGCAGTTCCCCCGATCAGAGCTTCCTCTTCATCAGCAGACGCCTCATTAACATTAACTGCCTCTGGCTCTGTCTCGACGATGACGACGGAGCTGAGCAAGCTACGGCTATGATGAGTTAATGCAAGCATGTGCATTAACTTTATTTTAGTTAATGTTTAATTTGAAGTAAAATCAAACACTGTTTATTTTAGTTAGTCGAATGTAACAGTGGTTTCTTCGTATTATGGGGCGGTTTTGTTTGTCTCTTGGAGAGGAAAATATTCGTTTTTTTTTTTTCAAGAAATAAGGAAAAGGAAGAAGAGCATTAATATGGGAGAGGGAGGTGGTTGCAGAGATAGAGATAGAGATAGGGAGGAAGTAGACAATTGCAGCGGTAAACGCAAGCACCATTTAATTTACCCGTCAGAAGAAATTAATGGTTCCTGTCTTCTTGACCATTTAATGCCCTTTTTCCTTTTTCTTTATTTTATTTTATTGGAATACTATAGCAGCAGTAGTAGTAGTATGGTATCTCTATCTTGTTTCCATAAAGAGGAAGGAAAGAAGAAGAGAGAGAAAGAGAGAGGTAGTTTGGAAATTGGAAGCAGAAGGAGACTGGACTCTCTCTCTCTCTCTTTCCTCTTTCTTCTTCTTCATCATCATCATCAATGATATACACCCGCAGATGATGAGAAACAAAGAAAATGAATAGTTGTAATCAGAATGCCTTTGGTTAACCCGGTAACTTTGAGAAGTTGGTAAGCGAATTTTTAATGCTTCTTCCATGACGGATGGTCGGTTCGAATCCCCTAGGGTGGTTAGTATCAAGTTAAAAGTTCTAGGTCAGACTTTAACCTTCGAGTAAGAGTTGAACTCTGTAAACACTACACGGATCGAATCCGAATTAGTCTCACCCAAAAAATGAGACACCATGCGCCGTAAAGTGGGTAAAAAAAAAGAATGCCTTTTTTGTTAACAAAGCCCATTTAAAGTAGTAATAAAGGGATTGGGACTGTGATAGACTGATAGTGTCCAATTCCTGTGTTATGGGCCGGAAAAGTCCACAATCACGGTACCCAATATATATAAAATTAATTTGACCATGATTTTCTTTTATCTCATTTATTTTTATACAAAAATCAATTTGGGAAAGGGCCAATCTACCATGGGCCATTTTGTTCCTAAAGGAATAAGAAGAAGGGGATAGTGGGACAATGACAAAGAATGGAGAAAAGAATCCGGTAAGAAACTCTCCTAGCTTAAATAAGGTTATGAGTTTAAATTTTTATTTATGTATATAATTGTTTTTTCCTGTAAGGGACCAAAATACTCTCTTATAGTTTGAGACTCATGTAGAACACCTCGTGCCTAACACAAAAAAAAAAAAAAAAAAAAAAAAGGATTAGGCCTTACCTTGTGAATAATATTATTATATTGAGATTTTGAGTTTATTGATATATGAGTATTATAAAATTTAAATCATAATTAAACTTTAAATATAATTCAAATTAATTTTTTTTTTTTAAAAAAAGTCACTCTAATTATTATTTATATATAAAAGGATTGGATAATTCCACACAAGTGGGAACACTCTTTGTTTTTTTCTTAAATAAAATATTACTTTACAAAACCTAATAATAGAAGGTCCCCGTATGTATGCTAAAACACATTCTCTCTCCTTTATGTGATTTTTGGACCATTTTATAATTGAGGACCTTCAAATTTCTAGTATTTAGATTGAAAATAACCCAAATCTTAATACAAAATATATATGGTTAAATCTTGATTGGATAAGTATTTTTATTTATTTATTTATTTATTTTTGATAACAATGACATGTTCCCATATCAAAACTGATTCATACATGAGTAAATTTAAAACCAATATTTCAATTTTATTATATATTATATTTATTTTAATAAAAAAATAAAAATAAAGAAATCATTGAAGGGGCCAGCAGTACTAAATAATGATGAAAGCTGGAGTTGACGTGGAAATTGATGAGATGACCAACCAACAAACCCAATCGTGGATCCACGTCATCACTTGATTTCTAAAAAAGTCAGCTAAAATATTTTTCCTTGTCTTTTTACGTAGATGAGGACGTGGAAAAACAAACCCCCCCCCCACATGTGGTTTACCTTCTCCCATTCCGTTTGCACATATGTCCATTATTTTATTTTTTTATTACACATAAAAAAATAAAATATATTATTATTATTATTATTCTAGTTAATTTACAACTAACTTAAAAGGTAGGCCCCGGCCCCCGGGGGTTACATGGAGGGTATTTTTGGAATTGGAAAAGTAAAAACAATATAAACGGCGTTTGCACAAGCTTCTTAGAATCGTCCAGAAAGAATATCCAAAAGCATAAAACGGATGCCATCATTAGAATATTCGACGCGGAAGATCCATCTTCCTATCTCCTCGCTTCCCTCCTAATTTTTTTTTCCTCTTAAATACCCCCCAATTCCCCCATTCTTTTCCCCCGCATTCCCAACCCCATAGCATTATCGTTCATCCACAAACCCATTCTCTCCTTCTCCGCCCAAAAAAAAAAAAAAAAAGAAAAGACACAGGGATGGCTCTCAAGGCTGTTCATGTTTCCGACGTCCCCAATCTCGATCAGATTCCGGAAAATGCTTCTCTCTCTCGCTATTCTTCTCGCATTCCTAAAGGTGTTTTTTTTTTTTTTTTTTTTTTTCTGAGTTGCGTAGCGTTATTTATAATTATGATTATTATTGTTAGCTAACGGGAAGTTAATTTATCTTTTAGCTGTGGAATTTGGGAAGACGGTGTTTAAGGCACCCAAATTTCTGGTGATCGGACACAGAGGGAGCGGAATGAATATTTTGCAGTCGCCTGATCGGAGAATGAAGGCAATTAAAGAGAATACCATTCTCTCTTTCAACGCTGCAGCCAATTACCCCGTAGATTACGTTGAATTTGATGTTCAGGTATCTTTCTATTTCTTCGCCGGCAATTTTATTTTATTTTATTTTTTCCGACGGAGTCTCTGGTACTACTGCTACGTATTTTGAGCTGGTTTTTTTGAAAAAAGAAATTTATACGACACGTGAAAGGGTTAGCGCGTTGTTCTGTCGCCGCATGTCAATCAACCTCAATAATTAATGTTGTCTTGTTGGGGTCTCATCGCTTTCTATTATTAGTAACTTTTTTTCACCCTCCGTAACCACTTTTTAAACAGTAAGAATGGATTTTTACCTTGATGGTGTTGACTAATTGATTAGATAAACTCAAATTAGGGTTTGGTTAAAGAAAAAAAAAATAAAGGAAAAAAAAAATAATTCCTGTCCGACGAACGAATGGATGATGCAAAGCAAATCCCCTGTCCGACCAAATACTAATCTGATCAAGTTCCTCTTACTACAATGAAGGAACTGGATCAATAACAAATAACTGAGGGGAATCATTCCTTAATTTAATATGATATAGAACGATCTTTAAATTGGTGAAGGTAGGTAGGAGAGAATGAAAAGAAATTGTAATATCGAGAGGGTTTCCTTGCAGTTAATTTACTCAGATTTTCTTATAAGAAGGGGACTGATGAATCTATTTTTTCTTTTTTTTTTCTTGGTTTGGGATTTATGAATATAGTTGTTGCTCTTGTTTGGAGAGTACTAGTATTGTACTTGGAAATCAAGAGCATTAGAGCGAAAAGTGAAAGAAAAATGGATGTCATTTTTTGTAGGTTACAAAAGATGGATGCCCTATCATCTTCCACGACAACTTCATCCTCTCCGAAGAAAATGTAAGCTTGTCCTTTTTATATTGGAGATCCTCTTTTCCATTTTTTATCTTGTGTAGTTTTTGCATCATGGTTTATTTATTTATTTTTTTGGTGTATATGGTTTCAGGGAGTTGTATTCGAGAGGAGAGTGACAGAGTTGAGTGTAGCAGAATTCTTTAGGTATGGCCCCCAAAGAGAAGTTGGGAAATTTGGGAAGTCATTGTTGAGGAAAACTAAAGATGGGAAGATAGTGAGCTGGAGTGTTGAAACGGATGAGCATTTGTGTACACTGCAAGAAGCTTTCCAAGAAGTAAACCCTTCATTGGGATTCAACATCGAATTGAAGTTTGATGATCACATTGTATATCGGGAGGATTCCCTTGTCAGTGTTCTTCAGGCAATCTTAAAAGTGGTGTTTGAATTTGCAAGGGATAGGCCTATTGTCTTTTCTTCTTTCCATCCTGATGCTGCCCTTCTTATTAAGAAACTGCAGAGTACCTATCCCGTAAGTGTTCCTAATTTCCTTCCCCTGCCCCATCATTAGTTTATTTATTTAAATATTTATTGGGGGTGTTAAAATAACATGTTTATATATGTATATATGGGTGGCAGGTGTTTTTCCTTACAAATGGGGGTACAGAGATTTACTATGATGTGAGGAGGAACTCCCTAGAGGAGGCAATCAAGGTGTGCTTGGAGGGGGATTTGCAAGGGATTGTATCTGAAGTCAAAGGAATCTTTAGAAATCCAGGAGCCGTGGGTAAAATCAAAGAGGCGAACCTCTCTCTTCTTACTTATGGAAAACTGAAGTGAGTACTGTTACTATAATCCTTCCTTTATGTGTTGGTTGTTAAAGAGAATATGGGAAGATTCCTGTCTCTGATGTTTGTTCTTTTTTGTATTGTTTTGGTTGGAATTGTGGGAAAACAGTAATGTGGCGGAGGCAGTGTACATGCAGCAGTTGATGGGAGTGGAAGGTGTAATTGTTGATTTGGTAGAAGAAATCACAGAGGCGTTGAGGTCATCCGTGGAGGAAGTGGAGGAGAAGGAGTTAGAGTTAAAAGGTGGAGAAGGAGAAATTATTGCATCAGCAGGCAGCAAGCCTCAATTTTCTGAAAGGGAGTTGTCATTTTTGCTCAAGCTCATCCCTGAATTGATACAATAATATATATTCAAAGGAATGGAGGATACCTTAAAAAAAAAATCTAATATCAGATTATAACATAAAAAAAGACAAGATTTTTATTGTATTGTATGTGTACATAATAACAGATTCCTTAGGAAGGGGGATAACTTATCTCCCCATATATGTATTTGTATTTCTAGATCTCATCCGCCACCCAACCCAATTTGTTTGATAATACTCTCTTTTCCTTCAAGAAAAATATTAATTTTAAAGTTTAATATTTTCTTAAGACTCTTCTTGTCTTTGTTTCTTTATTTATTTTATTTAAAGATAATAGCTAATGAGTATTGGTGATAAAATTATAATAAAAACACATTGTATATACATTTGGGGTTTTGATCTTTAGACAATTCAGCTTCGATCTTAGATGCACGTTTCAGAAAAAAAGAGTTTCCCTGTTTTCATTTCCTATTATATGTATAAAAGAAAGAAAGAAAGAAAGAAAAATCCATATTAATTTCTCAAAGCGGTACGGGTTTTGTATATTCAAAAAATGCAGTTAAAGGAAAAATGAAGGGATGGTGGGTTTGGTTTTTGGGTGAGTTCAGTAGGAGAAGCCAAACCCTTGAAGAAACGGTCCCGATCGGATGACAAGAAAGCTTTGATCTCTTCCTTTGGCTGCGCTTCTCTGTCATTCCTGATTTGGATGTTTTGGAGACCAATGATTCCTCTCTCGGTCTTACATGCCAGCCGCCAGGTTTAATTAATTTCCTCTCATTATACATATATATGTATATCAACCTCCTTCCCCCTATCACTCACTCTCCATTAATTAAGGGTGAGGCCGGAGGCGAGGGGAGAAGAGGTACTTCTTCAGCAGTAGCGGATACTCTAATGGTGTTGTGCGGAATACTGGAAAGTCATTGGGCAATGGGCAGTTGAGTTGGGGCCTGGGGGATAAAAAAGATCCCTAACATTCTACTTCTACCAGGTGGAAAGGAAGCCTTCTAGCTAGCTAGTTCCAATGCTTCATCATGGATAATGGATCATTACCCACTTCTTCCTCCAAACTTCCAGTTGCAGGTATATAACACTACCCTGCACTTCTACAAAAAAAATATATATATACATACTTTTTCCCAATGTAAGGAATAAATACTAAATAGGATGAGTAACTTGTTTGGAGTCTTTAATATTAAAACGAAAAAAAAAAAAAAAAAAGAGGGTAGTGTATTTATTCCTAATCGCTTAAAAATTCAGCTATCCATATTTTTTTATTTCATAAAAAAGGCATCAAATAAAAACAAAGCATATATATATATATATACCCTAGGTTTTCATTTACATCCTAAAAAATACGTGTAAGAATTTTTCTTTTATTCAGCTTAGTAATACAAATCTTTATTTCTTGAATAGTGGTAGTAGTATTCTAAGAAAAAAAATGCCTTCCTTTTTCTTTGATATATTTCTTGAATTTGATAACGCGGCTAAGAAACCGAGTCTGGAGTGCTCATCCATCCATCCATATATATTTAATGCTATTTTACTTTTTAATTCTTCTAGATAAACACTTTTACATGAATCTTACTTCTTCTCCCTTCAAAATACATACATTTCCGGTCCATCTTGGCTGACTCTACTGACCTATCCTTCTCTCTCTACAAATATATATATATATATATATATATATATATATTTCCAATTCCAATTCCAATTTCCAACCCGGCTCGATTAATAAACCTTCTTTCCAGCAAAAAAAAAATAAACCTTCTTTCCATTCATCTCTCGATTTGTGTTAATTATTTTAGATAGATATATTATACCTGCCTCCGATAGAATTTCAAGTTGTTCAGATATGAACGGCAAAGCTCAAGAATCACCCAACGTCGACCATGGAACTCTTTACCCCACTAGTTATAAGCAATCTGGAAATTCTGGTTTGAACGGTGATCAGCAACCAGTATTTTACGAGAAATGGGGCACGCATGTCATGGGGACTCCAGCTGTTCCTACTTGCCATCCAAACAACCAGAAAGCTGCTCTATGGGGAGCTGCTGATCAAAAACAGATCCAGTACAACCATTACCCCTATCTCCAGTACACTCCTATTGAGAGAACCGCCGCCATGGATTCTGTTCTTCACAAGTTCAACTCCTGGAGTAGAAAGGCAGAAACCACCGCCAACAACATCTGGCACAACCGTATGCATTATCGCATTTCAATTTGCAAAATAAATAAATAGAATTCTTAAATTCTCCACTTAATTACTTGAACATTAATGTATATGTGGGTTTTTCGCAGTTAAAACAGGACCGTCCGTCCACGGAGCAGCTTGGGCAAAAGTAAACCTCACAGCCAAAGCAATTACGGGAGGGGGTTTCGAGTCTCTGTACAAACAGACTTTCCCGACCTTCCCCAACGAGAACCTAAAGAAAACATTTGCTTCTTACCTTTCCACCTCCACTGGACCAGTTGCAGGAACTCTCTATCTCTCCAATTTTCATGTAGCTTTCTGCAGCGATCGCCCCTTATCTTTCACTGCACCTTCAGGCCAGCAGACCTGGAGCTACTATAAGGTAAACTTACTATTCATTAATAGGATAAACTAGATATGCCTAAGTAATATTATATGTTGTATTGCAGATTTTAATCCCATTGGGTAACATCGGGGCCATCAACCCTGTAATCATGAAGGAGAACTCAACGGAAAGATATATACAGATCCTCACTGTAGACGGACAAGACTTCTGGTTCATGGGTTTTGTTAATTATGAAAAAGCATGTCAAAATCTCTCCCAAACTATATCAACCACTGTTGCAGTTTCTGGAGTCCCACAAAAACCGGTCGTTGCATAAACTCCGGTGTATCATTGTATCCACTTCTTTATTATTTATCTTTTTTCCCCAATTGATTTGATTTGCTTCATACGTCTGCAACTCTTGTTGGGTTATTATTACCATTTTTTTTTTTGTTTTTTGCACAGTGATCATGTAATAAAATCGAGAAGTAGCATTAGTATCATTAATAGCAGCACTATTCATATGTTTACTAGCATACTCAGCCTGATTATCAAGGTAGATGCTCCAAGTACAAATTACTATATTTTCCCAGTTATTTTCAGAAGACATTTTGTTATCCCAACTCAACTCCTACTATAATAAGTTACACTGATAAATATCACAAAGAATTCCATTCATATCACTGACTTTTGGACGTTAAGCCCAGTTTTTAGGAAACTAAATTGGTTGTATTTCTTCGAAAATTGACAAAACTCCATAGTTTAGAAACAAGCTGCTCAAAATTAAAAACATCGAATCTCAAGTAATCATCGACTGTTTATAACTATCAAGAAGTAGAATTCCCAAAGTAAGTTAAAAAAGGGAATAGTGACACTACAGCAGGATACAGCCGGTAAAGATATCCTTAACCCAGTGATCTCTAAATTAGCGCTTCTTCTTGCTTCCCTTTGCAGCACTAGATTTTGATGGGGTGGCAACCAAGTAAACAAACAGAACTACGATGCTGACAACTGAGATCAGGGATCCATATTTTGCAAAGACTCTCTGCAAAATGGAGAAAATGTAGTTTAATTAGAATAAGTTTCTAAAAAGCTTTTGAAATCATGCAACAGCAGCAGGTTGATTCCTCTGAGGCACAGGCCTTAAAAAGAATGAAAACATTTTTGGAGTAATTATCTACAAATTAGATCTTTAGCATTGACTTAGGTTTCCTGAGCTAAGT
This sequence comes from Cynanchum wilfordii, assembly GCA_025388415.1. Taxonomy (NCBI): domain Eukaryota; kingdom Viridiplantae; phylum Streptophyta; class Magnoliopsida; order Gentianales; family Apocynaceae; genus Cynanchum; species Cynanchum wilfordii. The sequence continues at coordinate 426,728 of JAHSUH010004136.1, forward strand.
AAACTCTCTCCAGGAAGTTTTCTTCATTTTCCCCTCCTATACAACTAACACATTATTGCTCATTCATTCTTCCAAAGCCCAATATTAATTTTATTGCAGTCATTTACTTCAAATACCAAGATGGAGAAATAGGAGGGAATGTACCTTAGCCTGAAAAATTAAGCCACCGCCAAACAGGAAATTCCATGCAAAAGATCAAACAATTAGTTGGCATGAGTGACAATGTAAAAAAGGGTGCAGATCTTTGATTGACTGATGGAAAGCTTACCGACTCAAACTTTTTCTCGGGAGGCCTATCTGCTAGAACATCAAGAGGCAGGATTGGGGTTGAGTACGCTTCCTAGAATGCAACCATTAGATTGATTAAAAACATTGCACCTTAGGCACATCAGACAGATAAGTCCAAAGGATGATAAAACAATAAGAAATATCAAACCTGTAAGGCAGCCTTTGTAGGGACCCTGAAAGTAATAACTGCTGGTGCGCCATAGAACAATGTTTTTACTTTAGCCTCCAATTCAAAGGAATGTGATACAAGAGCACCACTATAAACAAACAAGAAAAGACAAAGACATCAGTACTTAGATTACACAGAGAGTAACTAAAGAGATCATTGCTTATAGGACAAGGGTGATTGCAAAACGCACGCATCAAGTCTTTCCCATGACATAGAGGTGTTTCCAGTGACAACATTGAACAGATCTGGGGCCCAACCATCATCATTAAGACTTACATCATATGCCGTCCTGTATACAATCTAAGAGTTCAGTATCAGAATAAAAATCAGACAATCTCACAAACCGATATTATGTAAGATGTATACAGAAAAGAACAGACTTCTTATAAGTCCATAAATTAACTCAGTAGCATGATTACCAAATATAATTAATTCCATTATACATTCACAAGATAAAAGGATAAAACAATCTACTAATCATAATCCTGGGTTTGAAACCCAAAGAAGCCAAGAATACACCATTACAAGGCTTCAAACCATTATCTCAACAGAATATCATCTCAGTTCATTTTCTGCAAGTTTGTTATATGTGACAAATATAACAATAGAGTAAACTCATTTGCTTTAAGCTATGAAAGTCTTTAAAAGTATCCTGTTATAGGTTCATAATTTGTACCATTCTGTTCAACTAACTAACTAACTCTAAATATGATTAACTACACGAGAGATAAGTGCATGGAAGGAAAAGAATTTATCCATTGGAGACATGAAAAACATTTCCATTGAAACAAAGGAAGTTTTAGAAGTTCAAATTTTAATTTTTCTAAATCTATACCTGTTTCGAGATTATCATAACAATCACAACTAAATATAATGAACGTCTTAGCAAAAAAGAAAAAAAAAAAAATCCCACCAAGTATATAAATTATATAAATGTTTTAATTCATTATATGATAAAGGTATAACATTTAGCACCCATGTGTCAAATGTCAAGATTAGTGCCACTGAAGACAGGCAGGAAAAAGTTGGAGCAAAAATTAGAATGCAGAAACGGAAAATGCGACAAATCAAGACCAATTGATAAAAGAACGTACAAGTGCTGGTAAATATCCTATCTAGGATGTTCCAAAAGTAAATCCCAGTAGCTAGATATATCAATATAGCCTACATAAAAGCAGATCAAGCAGGCATGAAACAAACTGCATATTTTACTAACCAATAAATAAGGGATAAAATGAAAAATTGGAAAACTTTTTAAGAGTATAAAATGAAAGCATACGCAGATCCTTGGTTGTAGATGTCTATAGAGACGGAGACACGTTCGGCACCAGTTTTGAGCCTGTTGAGAGAGGCCTTCTTGTGGGCAACGATGAAGGGTCCATCGGAGCTGGAAGAGACGGGTACTGATAACAGAACTACTGCTAGCAGTAGACAAATCAGGGATTTATCCATCATAGAATTCTCCGCCTTCGTCTCAACGGAAGATCTCCGACTGAAGAGAGAGAAATGATAAATGAGACAGTTTTTTTTTTTTTTTTTCCTTTAAAATTGAAGTTGAAGGAAAAAAAAAGAGTTAGGGTTGTAATTTGGTCTCAGATATGGTGCTGGTGTGGGCTTATTCATCTGCAGATCTGACTTTCATTCACACCCTCAAATAAACAAACAGACAAAACAAAGGCATCCTTGGGTTCGTCAAACAGGGTGCAACGACTTTTCTACACTTGAAACGACGACGTTAGATTTGCTGGATTCCTCTTGCTTTCGCGGGCCGCTGGGTTTGTTAATTTGTGGGCTGGACAGTGTATTGTGTTTCCTTTTATTGGGCCACATAAAGGAAAAACCCAAAGATATTTGGGCTTTTATCCTCTTCTCCTTCGCAAATTTAACGTAATTTAATATATTTTAATTTTAGTCACATTGCTCATAATAAATAAATTTGTATAAAATCGCGATGGGATCTGTACAAGTGGCTCTTTGTCATTTGTCACTTGCACGCCCTTCAATATCTATTTCCCATCTTCCCATATCTTATTGACAAACTAATCCTTAAAGAAATCAGCAGTGTAAAAAATGAAATTACTCCTTTTAACCTTTCAGTGAGTTGATAAGCAGATTCATAAAATTTTTCCTCATGACAGATGGTCAAGAGTTCGAATCTCGTGGTTAGTGCCAGCTTAAAAAGCTCCGAGATAGACCATCACCTAAGAGTTAGACTCAATTAATACACTCTAAATTGAATCCAAATTAATGGACCCGTATAAATTCCGATGGGCCTAAAAAAAAAAAATTGTATATGAAAGGTTGACCATTAGAAGTTAGTGAAGAAAAGAGGTAATTAAGGTTCCATCCTTCTCAGTACTACTTTCAAAAGTCAAAAATATAATTACTGCTCTGCTACTCATAGGATCTCATAAAAAAAGACAAACCACAATGCACCAATAACGTTTCTTCCTTCTTCTTCTTATTCTTCTTTTATAGTTTCATCTTCCTACGCATTCGCCATGTGACCCATTTCTCTCGACTTCTGAGCTCTTTTTTTTTTTTTTTTTTTTTTATTTTCCTCCATTATTTCTCATGGCGATTTCAACTAATTATATCCTGGATCACCATTCAGAGAAGCTTCACTGCTTTCTTCGCTCAGGCCTGTCAAGATCCATCATCCGGTAAGTCTTTTTTTTTTAATTAATCTGACTGACACTGTACATCTGCTCAGATTTGTTTTGCGGCACACTTGCCCCCTCTATTATTGTTCCTCTTCTTCCTTCCTACTACTTCCCATCCATCCATATTTATAGTTATAACACGTACGTCTGTAATATATATATATATATATATATATATATATATATATAGCTTCAGAGTTCAGAGTACTTGTACAAATTAATTTTTTGTTCATCTGTTTTCTGTTCTGGCATTTGATCGATCTCAACTTACACGCCTGCATTATATTGCTAAATGCGTGTGTAGGATGTGCTTGTCTCTCTTCACTTCAAAGTTCAAACCTACTGCTCTGCTATCGCCTATCAAACACAATGGGTTGCGCTGCTTCTGTTTATGCAATTGGTAGAAAAAAGAAGTTTAGCATCCCCGAAATCACCGTTTTCGTCCCCTCAATGCGTGTTCCCGTCTCATCCGATCTTCAGAAGACTCTTCGAGGTCTCATTCCCAAGGATCTCGCTGATGGAATTAGTTCCCTCCGCAATCAGATTGTGTTTGTTGCTCGGGATACTGGTATATAATTATACGAATTCCTCCCCTCTTATTCTTCTTCTCTGTTATCCAATATAATCTGTTCTTCTGTTTCTGTTTTTCCTTTTCCTTCCTAATTTAGTCGGATCCGCTTTTGGGGAATTACAGCACGCTCTTGAACAGTACCTATCACTTCTTCTTGGCCTCACTAAGAAAGGTTTGCTTTGCAATTGCGATCATTTTTGGACAATATTCGAAGGTTACCGCTCTAAATTGATAATATTGCTTATTTGCAGAACAAGGACTTCAGGACTTGGTAGAGTTCAAGTGGAAGGCTTTAGACGGAACACTGGTGAAATTTTGTTACATTCTGTTTTTTCTTTTTTCCTCTTTATGTATTAACCGGCAATGCCAATGCTCGGAGCAGGAAACCTGTGTGGCCAACTCCTGGTTTGAATTACTCTCTGTTCTCCACATGATGGCTATGCTGGCATTGACCGAAGCAAGCACCAAGCTAATTCCTAAGGACACTAGTTTAGGTGAAAGGGTTGTCTCTGCAGGTTTGTCTTTTCCAAATTCATGTGTTTGTTTCTCCCTTTATCATGAGGTTTTCATCATGTATAGTATGTTTCACCAGATAGCATGAGGGAAGCTATCGATTTGCTGCTAAAAGCAGCTGGATATTTGGATTTCTGCATCCGTGCCATTCACGTGCGCTTACCACCAGATATAAGGTAGTAGTATATCTGTAACTTCTGAGTTCATCTTCATTCATTTCCTTCGCCTTAAAAATACCTGAGTTTTTTATTTTTTATCTTATTTGACTAGAAACAGGTTGCCGGAGGATTTGCATGACAGTGTAATGGAGGCCATCTTGAATCAAGCTCTTGCACAGGTAGTAACTATATGGCAATAGAGAGTTATTATGACTAACGTTACTACAACTCAGAATTTAAGACCAGCAAAAGAGGCATTAATAAAATTTTTAATTCTTAGGGAACTGAACTTCAGCTGGGATTAGCTGTTGGTAGTCAAAATGCAACATTATCCGTGAAAAGGAGATTGGCATGTGAATTATTAAGCTATTTGGGGCAGGTACTCACTCGTTTTATTTTTCTCCCTCCGATTTTTATCTTCTGATGTCTTGATTCTTTTTCCTTCAGGCTCATTACTGCTTATCAGAAGGTAACACCAGTTATGCAGATGGAAAGAAGCACTTGTTATTTATCAAGTGGAAATACCTCGAAGCAAAGGTTGTTGTTCAGACTTATCTTCTCTCTGCAATGACTTCTTTTCTTTTTGTTCATTCGTCTCCAGAGTCCTGACAAATTATAAATGACATGGATATGGACTATGGCTAGGCTGCAGCGTACTACTACCATGGATTGATCACTGATAAGGGCACGGAGCCATCCTGCCATATTAACGCTGTTTGTTGTTTCCTTGCTGCTGAAGAACTCCTAGCAGAGAGCAAGAAGACATGCTTAAGTTTTTGCCTTTCTGATCCCGTAACCAGGTTTCTTTCACATCTTAATTTGTCATTCTTACCATCTGTTGAATCTTTTTTTTTTGCGGATTCTGAATTTTTTCACTTTTTGTCAAAAGGGCTTCTCCACCCTGGGGTGCTATGAAGCATTTAAACAAGAAAATTCCTGAAACTGCTTCTAAGAAATATCAAATGTATGGCTACCTCTTGGACCAGGACAAGTAAGGACTTTGTATATATATATATATTACTAGTTCCGTTCATATGGCAGCATGCATATATGTCCTGAGGCATGATGATCATGACTATTTGAACATGTAACGCATAAACATTTTGATGATGCAGGGGTCTTCAAGTACTGCCTGATCTTCCTGAATTCCAACTGTCCCTGAAACCTGATGATTATGAATTGCCTGCTATTCATTCCTCATGGGATAGTGAAAAGTGGGATATCTGTGGACAGAGCCTCAAAGAGCATCTAAACGATTTTGAAGATGGGAGGGATGATGACAATTGATGAGTAATAATACTAACAAGACATGCAAAAAGCTTATTTCCTCTGAAACAGGGGAATGTCCTGGATTCATGGATGTTCTCAAGTCCCACTGCAGGTAACTTAACTGTACATTAGCATTTGAATTTGGAAAATATGTTCTGAGAGGAGACACAGAGTATTGTTTGTTTGCAGTTTCAGAATTCCCTGTAAGCAAGGTCTTTGCTGACCTGGTACTACTTGAGCAAATATAAAGAGTCCCCACAATTCTTATAGTTCAAATTTTACAAATTATCAAATGTAAGATATTATATATGTAATTTAATAGATTGAAAGATCTTTAATTATATATAGCACGGCTTTGCAATAGAGACGTAGAGATGGGATAAAAATCAAATTCATGGGGAAAAAGAAAGTAAATTAGCATAATTTATAAGGATTAGAAACATGAAACAGGCCAAGATGAGTTCTTTCTTGTCTTGAAATAAAATAAACAACATGAAACCGCGAACGTAAACATAGTACTATAAGTTTTGAGTCTAAACCACACACACACTAGAATAGAATACAAACAAATGTAATTCATCCAGAAAAAAAAAGACCATCTGAGAGTACTCCATCCTAGAGTTCTCCAGCATTGATCCTGTGCATGGTCAGAGACTTGAGATGGTAAGCACCCATTACGGTAAGGATGAAGGCGCAGAAGAAGGCTATGTAAGATAAGGCAAGGGCGAAGGCCACTTTGTCACAATACTTGTCCACGAACTTGCAGATGGCACCCCATCCGCCTTGCTTTTGCCCATACTTTGCTAGATACCCAACTGCAGTCGCCGCGGCACATCCCGATATCAATAATATGGTCATTACCTGTTATACAAAAGGAGAAGGGGAAAAAAAAAAGCAACACAGGATCGCAAGTATGAGAAATAACAGTATTATTTTCTTTTTTTCTTTATTTTCCCCCTTTTGGTTAGCATGAGAATTGAGAAACGACAGAAAATAGAGTTGACATTAAATGGAATGAAATAAATAGGCCCGACGACCGACGGTTGAAGGTGATGGATGAATGATAGTAATAAGTACCAAGTCATGGACGATGAATTGAAAGCAGTTTCTGCCAGGATCGAACTTGGGACGATAGAATCCGTAGAGAAGGATGAGCGAAACAAAATAGGAAAAGCACACCACGGAGTTTGCTCCGACTTGGAATCTGAGAAACCACAAACAAGCTAGTGTGATTAAAAGTTCGGTACGGAAGTTTCGATTTCCCGGCGACCGGTACAGAGGAAAAATGCATGGTTACCTCATTGCAGAGGAATCCTTGAAACTGGCTCGAAAAACAAAAGACATGAAAGAGGTGGACTGATGAGAAGTGACGGCGACGAGGACTGCAGACAAGGAAAGGGCAAGCACCAAAGCCCGAAGAAGGAGTTGAGTGATTAAGAAGGATCTGGTAAGAGTATGAGATTGCTGGTCCATTTTGTTCTGTGCCATGACCTGAACAGTGTAATCGGCGTTGTGTTTTGTCAACTCAAACTCCATTATTGAACGGTAGTTGAAGGAAAGAGGTCGGACGACGAATACAGAGGAGAATCTCCGGAGAATGAAGAAAAGTTTGTGATGTGAAAATGGAGGAAGAGAACTTATTTCTCGAGGTGGAGTAACTTGTTAGACTGAAACGTCCCAAATTTTTATTAACTCCTCCTCCTCCTCCTCCTCTGTTTCAAAATTTTTATTTTTTATTTTTTATTTTGATTTAATTATTTTGTTACTGTCATAAAATATTATTTACTACAATAAAATCGCACAGTTAAGAAATAATGAAAAGATACTAAAGACCGTATTTATTATATTTATAACAAGAAAGAAGTACGAATAGAATAGAAAAGGTAATATAAAAAAAAAAGAATGATACAGTTGGGAAATTCAAATTCATTATTACCAAACTCAAGAACCACGCCCACATCTAATAAGTCTTCAACAAATATAAAAGATTTTTAAATATTAATAATAATTTCTTTTAAATAAAAGGAAAATTTTGCTTTTCTTTTTTTATTTTTTTTGGGGTAAAAGCTATAAAATAACGTTAGCTTATTAATTGCATTAGATTGTGGTTTAGTTTTACGTGTGGTTTAGCATTACTACTTCAAATAGTTGTCTTTTTGCATAACAAACTTTTATATAAAAAAAAAGGTAATAATTATGAGGTAAATTGACATAAATAGTCCTCAAATTATAATCGTTTGGTAATATTGATCCCTAAATTATAAAAAAATTGTGGCATTGATCTTTCTATAAAAAATTTTATTAAATTATCGTTAAGTTATAAAAAAAATTTAAAAATACCAAAGATATTTATATCATAACTCTATTTAAATATAATTAATAATATATAATATATATACATATACTTTCTTTTAAATACAAAGTAATTAAAAAAAAAGAAGAAGAAAAAGAAATAAAAAATCCTCTGGTTGGGAAAACAACAAGAAGAAAGAACGAACAGAAAGAAAGAAAAGCAAGAGCGAAGAGAAAAATCTGGAGGTCCGCAACTCGGATGATTTCTTTTTCTTCTTTTCTTCCGTTGCCACATCTTCCGTTTTTTCATTTTCTTTTTGTTCCATATATATATATATATATATATATATAAAATATAATAAAATTATCTTTGAAAATATATATCACAATTTTTTAATAATTTAGAAATTAATCAAAAAAAAAAAATTTAGGGATTAATGTTACTATTTATGTCAATTTACCTAATTATGACGAAAAGTATATTTAGTGATAAATAAAAAGTGACGGGTAGGTAAAGGGCAAATAATAATAATAATAATAATAATAATAATAATAAAATAGGAAAAAAAGAGGATATAATTGGAAAATGGTGAAAAGTCAAAATCAAGTAGAAATTTAAAAAAGGAAGAAAGAGTGAGAATTACCAAATAAAACCCCGGCAAATATTTAATGAAGAAGAGAGGATTATTACAGCAATATTCCATATGGGAAATTTAAATATATGTTTTTAATTATTATTTTTTTCTGTGAAGAAAAAAAAAAAAAAAAAAGAGTGAAATTTCTTGTAGATGTAAATTATTGGGTAAGATCTTGATATACACTAAACAAGTATATTATATTATATTGTATTAATTAATTAAGTTACACGAAATCCATCAAATTCAAAGTACAAGAAAGAGACGGTGAAGGAGATTGGTTGGTATTCGTTTGGGGTTATATGCTTATTTCATTTAATTCATTCTTATTTCTCATTAATAACCACTGCTTTCAAATTTTTTTATTATTATTTAAAATATAACTTTTTAAATTATTATTTTGTTCTTGCATAAAAATTGCGACTTTTTGATTTGTTTTGCTTTCTCTTTATCCAACCCTTGCATAAAAATTATTGTGTATCAACTTTTTGATTTTGACCTCAGTTGGTTTCAATTGTATAATTATTGTGTTATATATAGCTGTTCGCGAACAAAGCTCGTTTAAAGCTTGTTTGAGCTCGTTCGTTTATTAATCGAACCGAACTCGAACAAATTTTTAGGCTCGATTAATTTTTGAGCGAACTCGAACACTGTTCGCGAACATATTATTAATTTTTTTTTATTATAATTTTTATATATATTATTTAAATAAAAAAAAAAAAAAAAAAAAAGGTGTCATAGTTCGCGAACTCAAGTTTTATAAACAAATAATCGAACGAACTCGAACAAAAGTTTGAGCTCGAATTATTAAACGAACGAGCTCGAACAATGTTCGAACACTTAATCTAACAAGCTCAAATTTCGATGTTCGGTTCGGCTTGGCTCGGCTCGTTTACAGCTCTAATTGTGTATCAACTTCTCGATTTAAGTGAAGTTGAAGTTTAAACCATTATTCATGTATGTAACTGTTCAAAATTTGAAATCGGAACTTCCTCCTACTGGGAACATGCTCCAAAAAGGATTAATTTGTATATATATTTGACTTAAAATTGACTTTCTATAATTTAGGACCAGCTAAGACAAATTGTGCAAAATAAAATAAAAATTACTGAGAAAAACTTTCTAAAGCTTCTACTACTTTGGGCCATGTCCGGTAGCCCATGTACTTTGGTATGTGGCATCTCTTTCATCCCACTTTTTATGCATTATTATAAAAGCCTATATCCTTTTAATAAAATAAGGATCCTTACTAAAAAATATATATATAATTAATTTTATTCTAATAATATATTATTATTATTTATTTTTTTAAAAAAAATTATAATTTCTATTGAACTCATAACGCTCACTTATATTATAAGTGAGCGTTATCAATGAGCTGTGGAACCTAATAATGTGTATATGTTCAAATTTTCATATTCTAACACCGAAAACCGGAGACAATAATACTAAAGATGTAATATTCATCAAAAAAAATAAAAAATAAAAAATACTAAAGTTGTAATAACAAAGTACATGAAAAAGGAAGCAAAGCTTCCGTCAGTCAACATGACAAGGAAAAAATACTGATATATATATATGATTGGGCTAGAAAAGGCAGTGTGCCCCCGCCCACCAATCCCACTCCCACGCCCACTCCCATAGTGGCGGTGACTGGTTACTGGTGAGTCCGTTGACAATCATTGTAGTATAATTGATAACACAGACAAACGAACACATAAAAAGTGGGAAACTTTGGAAACTGAAAGCAAAGCTGCAGCAGTGTAAGAAATAGTGCGCGGTTATGGCGAACTCAGGGACCGCAGCTTTTACTTTCTCTTCGTCGCCATCGCTTTTCCGTATCTACAGAAACAGATTGCCTACTACTGCCTCCTCTGTCGCAGCATCTTCATCATCAGTTGTCTCTCCACCTCAACCACCACCACCACAAACCACCGCCCTCCCTGTCGCCTTGTCCCCTTCTAATGGCTCTCAAACCAACTCTCACCCTTCTCGTCGCCTATCTCTGCAAGATTATTTTGATGTTTCAAAGGAATTCGTCATCAGCAGCAAGGACGGAGGTCCTCCTCGCTGGTTTTCTCCCCTGGAGTGTGGCGCTCGTATGAAAGATTCTCCTCTGCTTCTCTTTTTACCAGGTTTCAATTCCCGCTCCTCTTCTTCTTTTTTTTTGTTTTTAGGCCAGGAGGAGAACCGGTCACCAGCACATGGCAGATCCTGAACTTCATGTTTAAATGCCTATTCTATGTTTATAATCGGCCCTTAACTACTAATTAAGCAGTTTATGTAATTAATTGTTTTTTTATTAAAAAAAAATCTAATTTAATCTAATCTCGATTAAGGTTTTCAGGGATAGATGGTGTTGGAACTGCACTTATGCTGCAAGTGGAGAAACTTGGAGAGTATGTCTCCAACTTTCTGAAACTATATATATAGACTTACTGACAAAAGTATAGGCGTTCAATTTTCCCTTTTTTTTTTTTTTTTTTGGGGGGGGGGGGGGGGGGTTTCCTTTCCTCTAACTGTAAAGTCGTTGTATGATGTAGTTTTCTGATTGATCATTCCTCAATACTATTGTCTTTTGGTGAAGGATTTTTGACATATGGTGCTTGCACATTCCTCTCAAGGATCGAACAGAATTTCTAGGTTCTCTCTCTCCCTCTCTCCCTCTCTCTCTCTGTTAAGTTGGCTTTCTATATTCTAATGCTGAAGATTTATTTCTTCCTCTAGACTTGGTGAAGCTGATTGAAGAAACAGTTAGGTCAGAGAATGCCAGAAGACCAAATAGTCCTATATATCTCATTGGAGAATCTTTTGGAGGATGTCTTGCTCTAGCAGTTGCTGCCCGTAATCCTCAAATTGATCTACTTCTTATGTTGGAGAATCCAGGTGAGAAATTTTTTTTCATACAAATTACTTATCTTGTTGAAGCCTGCACCATTAAACTTCGCGGTCATTCAGTCAATTTCTTTCTTTCCAGCTACATGTTTCGACAAGTCTCAGCTGCAGCCTCTGTTGTCTTTACTTGAAGTCATGCCAGAGCAGGTCCATCCAACTCCAAGCTTAATTTACATGCTATCTCTAATGTCAGGTGCTGTTGCCTATTCTTCAGGATCCAGTTATTATGCATATAATTAACTCTCTTACTTCAAATCAGATCAATACTCTCGATCATGAGATTAACTTGTTATGTAAAAGTTAAGCAATTATACCTCTGGAAAATCTAACAAGGTATCAGAAAAGAAAAAAAAAAAAAAAAAAAAAATGTTCTCATAACCTCTCCTGATTGTATGAACTTTCTTATCAACCAAAAAGGGGTCCAAAAGGTCCTTCTTGCAAGAATTTGACTTTTGTCTTGAAATATAATATGAATCGTTACTTCCAGTTTTGATATAAACCATAGCAAATTTATTTAAGCAGCACATTGAAATCAACAATTGCAACATTCAGGTATTCCTTCAAGCAAGGCTATAGGAATATTGCAGAAAGGACTTCCTTTGGAACAAACAATTGGAGAATTATCTCAGAGTGCTATGAGCCTGTCATCCTATGCTTCTGTAAGAGTCAAAATATCTCATAATGTGCTGCCAAAAAGCACCTGATCATATATATATATATATATATAAATGTAATTAGGTTGGTTCCCTTTTTTGATTTTTTATGCCCATAGTTTTCAATGCTGGTCATGTTTTCATTTGAAGTAATGCAACCTAAAACTTGAGTATATTTTTCTTTTTTCTCTAGTAAGCAAAAGAATAGAAAACATCTATTAAGATTTCTGTTGTATTTTTTTATTGTACTGCTAATTTTATAATGAATTTCATTTGAGAAAAAAATTGACTCTCAGGTCTTGGCTGATGCTTTTAGTATGGAAACTCTCAAATGGAAGCTGAAGATTCTCAAATCAGCTGCTTCATTTGCTAACTCACGTCTTCATGCTGTCAGAGCTCGGACTCTAGTTTTTTCGAGGTTCCCTTCTTCCATTTTTCTAGTTCTCTTCAGTTGATGCTGTTAAATGATTTTATAACCAAGCTTGAACTTGGATATAAATTTTAGGAAAGGTTTGAGCAAAAATGAATGGGAAATTTCATAATAAGTGAAATGTGTTGTTCAGATTACAAGGACTTGGAATAATAAATGTGTTGTTCAGTTCAAACATGTATCTTTTGTCCTCCTGGTCCAGACAGAATGCTCTTTTTTCTTCCTGGAATTAGTCAGTGCTTCACTTTCTGTATAGTTGAAGCTGAACTATAATATTAATGTAGTGAAAGGGATCAACTACTACCAAGCAAGGAGGAAGGTGAAAGACTTCGTCGTGTAATGTCAAATTGTGAGCTTCGTGTGCTCAGCAACAGGGGTCATGTCCCTTTCTTGGTAAGACTTGCAGAGATATATCCTTTCTCATTTTTGTACATACACATTCTTTCTCTGGCAGATTCAAAGAACCATTGATACATAATATCTCTCTTCTACTTACCCTTTGCCATTTTCTCTTCTCAGAATGATCTAGTGAACCAGTGAAAAATTTCATTGTTTTCTCGATTTACCTGCCTGTGAAAATTTATTAAAGCAGTTAAAATGTGTATAATTGTTTATTTTATTTTAACCAGGAAGATGATTTTGATCTGATGACTGTGATAAAACGTGCCTGTTTTTATCAACGTGGAAAGAGGTTTGATTATGTCTCAGATTACTTGCTTCCAAAACCTTCTGAGTTCAAACAAGAATATGAACCACACAGGTATGGATGGCGTTCCTTCAGCTTTTCTTCTGGGTCCTAAAGATTAATGCATCTAAGAAGAACAGCACTTATCTTTCAGATGGACTGAGGTAGCTTTCAATCCAGTAATGCTTTCAACTTTAGAGGATGGGAAGATTGTTAGAGGCCTTTCTGCAATTCCTTCAGAAGGACCAGTACTATATGTTGGTTACCATATGATGTTAGGTCTGGAGTTAGTACCTCTAGTTTCACGCTTTTGGACAGAGAGAGATATTGTTTTGCGAGGGATTGCTCATCCAATGACCTTCAGAAAAGCTAAAGAGGGATTGTTACCTGATTTATCGGCATTTGATTCATTTAGATTTATGGGTGCTGTTCCTGTTTCAGCGACTAATTTCTATAAGCTTTGCTCTTCAAAATCTCATATCCTATTATATCCAGGGGGTATGAGGGAGGCTCTTCATCGGAAGGTTAGATTAGATCCGATGCTGCAACTTCCAAAATAATCCCTTCCAGTTATTATGATGAAACTATCAAGCTTATTATTACTTTAAGTTCTTTTGAATTGAAATCAAAGTAGTTTTATGGACTAATCAATTCTGGAAACTGACTTTTCCTCCAATTTTTGGTAATTCTGCTTCTTCTGATTCGGAATAAGGATAATGTGATGTTTGTTCTATGATACAGCATTAAGATGTTTTACTCTGTCCATGTTTTGCAGGGTGAGAAGTACAAATTAATGTGGCCTGAGAGGTCGGAGTTTGTAAGAATGGCAGCTAGATTTGGAGCCAAAATTGTACCATTTGGGGTGGTTGGAGAAGATGATTTAGGAGAAGTAAGTCTCCATATTTATTACTAACTACTGTCTTTTGATAAATGTTCTTAATAATTGGTTATGAATGCCCCAGTGAATCTTATGTTCCTTCTCAGTTGCTTCTCGACTATGATGACCTCATGAAACTCCCGTATTTTAAGACGTTTACTCAGGAACTAACTAATGAAGCAGACAAGCTAAGGTATGTCTTTCTCCATTTTCCTGATTCTGAGGTGCTTTCTGCTTTATTCCGTTTGATGGCATAAATAAGCAACTCCTACTCTCCAACTGCTTTTACATCTGTCCTTTGATTGGTGCATCTTAAAAATTACTTTTGTTTGGGATGTCTGCAACAAAAATGTAGGAGTGACACAGAAGGAGAGGTTGCAAATCAAGATTTACACCTTCCAGTTATCTTACCGAAGATTCCTGGGCGTTTCTATTTTCTCTTTGGAAAGCCAATAGAAACAGAAGGTATATATATTTACTTTTTAACTGGTTTTTGGTATTGAGTCAGGGAAAAAGTAGTCTGTTGTTATTCTGGCGTTTGTAAGTTCTGTTAGGACCCAGCCAAGCATCTTGGCAGTTGGCATCATTTAATTGCTTTTCGTTTGGGTTGCAGGAAGGAAAGAGGAGCTGAGGAGCAAAGAAAAGGCTCATGAATTATACTTAGAAGTGAAGTCTGAGGTTGAGAATTGTCTTAATTACCTGAAAGAGAAAAGGGAGAAGGATCCGTACAGGAACATAGGGGTGCGCCTTGCTTACCAGGCGGTGCATGGATTTGATTGCGAGGTCCCAACATTTGAAATTTAATCTGCAGAAGAAGACGGTGACTCATTTCTTAAGAGATGGATATTTCTCGATCGCATGCTCTCCCTGAGTCCCCATACGGCCTCATACCACATTCTTCGGACCAAAGTCCATTAACACGTACATTTGTAATATTGTATGCTCTCCTCATCAACCACTGATCAATTACTATGGGGGCAAGAATGCATGTTATTTATGTTGTCTGGAATGTAAAAATCCCAGATGATGAACATAATAAAAAAAAAAAAACCTTCAAAGGAACTTTGGCAGCCTGCAGAGTACAGTAGTGGTATGGTAAATGTTAGCTGTGAGGAGAACAAATTAATATCCATATAATAAGTAATTGATGAATATCCATATAATATATAGTTGAATATGGAAAAGCTGTATATATTAAACTCATTATCATAATTCAAACTGCCAGAAAAATACGGGCTACTTAAACATTAGTTCATACATTCAGTCCCAAGAGTTAAATATTCCAGAAGATGATAAAGTTGAGTTGTAAAAGAACCTAGAAAGACCGAACGAGAAAAATGAAAAGAGAATCCAAGACCCAAGCCGAGAGTAGTATATATATATTATATGTGCAGTTAACGTTTCTGATGACTACATATAAAGATCAAAGGGCTGCATGAAAGAAAGAAGACCAGATCAGAGACGGAGGGTAAGATCAATGTTAACTTGGTCATGAGTAGCAGCAGGGTCGTGAATGGAAGCGGCATCATCAGCACCGTAAGAAACGCCTGAACCAGATGAGGTGAAGGAATGGAGAGGTAGCGGCGGTAGTGGTGATGGGAGCTCTGGTTCGAGATGGAGCCAGTAAGTGGAATTGAGGTCGAAAAGAGTGGGATCATGGTGAGCAGCAGGGAAGGTGGTGGGAGGGTCCGGAGCAGGGGCGGAAGAAGTTCTGCGTGCAGCGGCTCTTTCACGTTTGTGAGCATTCTGGTGGCCTCCTAAAGCTTGGGAAGTGCAGAACTTGCGGGAGCAGTAAAGGCAAGAGAACATTGATCTGGAGGGGGATTGCATTTGTGAGAGTTGGATGGTGGTTGTAGTACTTGTATAAGAATTATAAGTAGGAGGATGATGAGGAACCCTGCAAGAGGGAATGAGTAGTTGTTTGAGATCGAAGTTGTTAGGGTCAGCCATTGTTATGGATAGATATGCTGCAGAGAGAAGAGAAGAGAAGATAAAGGGAGGATGAACTAATTATGTGATAATGATAATGAAGAAGGGTGGGGTTTTTATTTGGGTGTTTGTCTTCATATATAGGAAATATGTGTGTGTGTGTGTGTCAGTCAGTTATTCTGATCTCTCTGCAAACGAATGAATATACTTTGCTGATGCATTTTGAGTGTAGGTGGCATTGAGTTTTGAGTCTGCAAAAAAGCTCAGTTTTGCCACTTTGCATGGGAACTAATTTTTCTTTATACTTCTTTCTCTCTCTCTCTCTCTCTCTCTATATATATATAAATGCCTTTTTGACAGTAATTACTTTAGTAATGTAAATTTATGCAAAATGTATAAAAATAGATATATACTACAGAGAAGAGGGTACATGCAGCAGATTTCTTTGTTAATAGGATTGGGTGATGCATGAAATGAGACGTGTTGGGTGATGAAAATATATATGAAGCTAAAGAGAAAAAGGCAAGGCCTCCCATTTCCTCCGCATTCTAATCAATCAAATGATATGATGATGTATACCAAAAAGCCAAAATCCTAGGTTGAGTATGGAAACAAAAGAAGCAAAAAAAAAAAAAAAAAAAAAACGTGAGGGAAGCGGAAAATGTGGTGCAGGTAAGTGGCTGGCAGTAAGAAAAGAGAGGGAGGAGATTGGGAGTGAATAAAAAAGGACAGAAGCAGAGCTGTGAGTTTTTCTTTTCTTGGTGTTTGTTGCAGTTTGCAGAATGACATGCTGTTTATTTTTGTCTGACACATACATCTCTCTCTCTCTCTCTACTCTGCATTGCATTCCTATTTGACAGAGAGACGTTTGCATTTCAATTGATACAATGGGAACATCAGATCAAGATCAGGGCTTGGATTGTATTATGGGAGCTGCAGCAAGCCAGCCAGGAAGAGAATTGATGGATAAATATTTTATCAACCTACTCCCCAACATTATCAACGATCACTTTTACTTTTTCCCTTCATCCATGGAACTTCTAAAAAAAAAAAAAAAAAAAAACCCACTTAAGTGAATGGAACTAGAGAACCAAATTGTATCTTTATTATCAAATCTTTACAGATGAAAAATGTGTTAGAATCACCACTGCACTAAGACAGTGCACGGGATGCCTTATCTTACAAATATTTACAACAGAGGCGTTTACACTTGAAGAAAAACAAGAGGACAGAATAATAATCAAAATAATAAACATAGTGTAGCACATTTCAGCTACTAATGTCAAAGTATTTCGGATCTTCTGGGAAGTGGTATTCAACATTCAACTGCCACAAAAAAAAAAACTTAAGATGTTAGCAAAAATTGGGCCATATATATTTCAAAACCTCATTACATCAAACAAAATAAGAGCTCATCTTATCATACCTTCCCTTCATCGGCATCTAAATGGCGTTGAGGAAACACCACCTTCAAATCATTGTACAGATAGAATCTCCTTTCCCCTTCCCCATTCACTCTACTCTGCCGTGCTGATGATAATCCAACTTGTTTTGATGCTCTTTTAGGTGGTGAACACAGAAAATGTAGGTGAAGTGCATAACGGAGGGAGCCTGCACCAGCTGTGCTTCCATTCACTTTTGTGCACATATGGTTATACCTCCGATCAACTGTTCCCTGACACCCATCCACCTCTTCATTGCTGCATCTTTCTTTACAATTGTCGCACGCAACTTCTTTTCCCTCTCCTGTTTTCTCAACATGACTTTGCTCTGATGCTACACTCATTTTGTGTTCAGTACCTTGTTGCCCTTCTCTTTGAGATGTGAAATTGGGGGCACAAGAGGCTAGTGTCATCTTCTGACGCAAGAATGTCTGATATCATGAAAACAAGGTTGCCTTTCCTTTCAAAAAAAAAAAAAAATGTATATAAAAACAAAATACAAAATTAAAATGTTACCTTGGTACCAGCAGGCATGTCACTCAAATCATAGTTACAAAAGAACGTGTGGATAGGTGTCTTCTCAGGATTGCTCAAGACCTGAGAAATCCAAGTACAGAAAGCAATTAGCCAATGCTTGAGCGTAAAGAATTCTGCAGGAAAATGAATTGAAAATCATAGAGCAAATTCCAGCTATGAAAAACCCTACCCATCAAGCTGGGACCTCAGCTTTGAAAAACTCTAAGCTCCCTAGGTGCATAAATAATATATATTCAACATTCCAAGGCCTTAAGAATCCATATGCAAGTGTAAAACAGATTGTAGTTCAGAACAGCAGAAAAAATGCTTTCAACAAGAGAAACATCAATCAATTAAGATCAAGGAAACTTGAGATGGCAAAAACAACCTCCTATATAGCAAAGCAGTAAAGAAGAAACAGAAAATTAGTAATCAAATTTAAATTGACATATTTTACTTGGACTCGTATACCATTTAAATCCAAGGCTAGTGCTCCTAAACAAACTCAAATATCTATAGTACCAATTGTATTCGCCCTTTGACTGGAACTCGAAGACGGCTCTTGACATTATGAACATCATCAGCAACAAGACCTCTAGTTGGATTTTGGCTCCTGAATTTGTTTGATTGAGAATTTCCAGTGAGATCAATGGAGGCATAGTACAATAAGTAACTATCTCCATCCACGCTGGTTACGCCAAATGGAAGTTTTTGTGCTTTGGGAGAAAAGTTTCCCCCTGTTATGCTCAGGACAGCCAGGAATCCATTTATTCTCTGCACGCTCCAGAAAATTAAGAATTACTTCTAAGCCATTCAAGGATTTATTTTCAACAATACTATGAAATTGTACTAGCTGTTTCACAGCTAACAACTAGTCCTCATAAGTTGTGTCATAAATTATGGCGAATAATAGAAAAGCACCTGACTAGATTTCCCAGTTGTGAGTCGACCAGACAAGAGAGATTCCTCAAATGAACCAACCAATGACCTTCTAACAGGAAGTCCCCTCAAGTTCCTGCATAACTTAGTGCAATTGTTTGCAGTTTCCAGATCTTGACAGAGTGACCAATTCTTCCCATTCTTACTTTCCAGGGTTGAGGATTGAATATCTTTTGGCAGAAACAAAATATCTTCATATGATGTGCTTGCTATCCCAAGATCCTCTTCTTTAGTAGAAGAAAATGCGACGGTAGCATTTTCGTTGAATGAACAATCAACATTTTGAAAGATTTCTCTCACTTTCTGGATAATTCTTCCTCTGCTGGAAACTCTAAGATTTTCTTGAAATTTTGGTCCAAGAGGAGAAGAAGAAAGGGGTATTGATGAATCATTCTTTATGGATATAGGTATTGTCCAGGACTCTGTTCTGGATTTACTACTAAATGGGGTTACTTCCTTCTCCTGGAGTAAAGGGCCATCAGTTAAACATATAGCTGTTCTACTGTAATTATATAAAATGTCCTTCTGCTCTGTGAAACTAAGTGAAGGCTGAAGAGGTGACACTATTTGATTTTTCCTTCCAATGTTGGCTTTTTTACTATCTTGCAGCATAGAAAAACAATGACCCTGCTCTGTAGTAGTACCAGAATTCCTTCTACCAATGTCTATAGAATCACCAGAAAAATCTTCAGAAAAAACCATCTTGTTCAGTGGTGACAACAATCTTTTTCTAACAAAAGATCCACTGGCCACAGTTTCATTCAAGTTGGTAGCAGCCAAGCCACCACGAAGATGATCAGATGAAACACCATTTGTTCCATCACAGATTGTATGGTATTTAGCAGACTCAAAACCAACAATTCTAGAGGCAGGAGTCTGGATATCACTAGCAGTGCTTGAAGCTAATAGATCAATTCTGGGAGTTTTTGATACAGGAAAAGTATTTGCGCCATCTTGACTAAATGTGTCAGCAGATAATTGTGAAGTCTCTAGAGATGTCTTGCGCTGAAAATCTCCTAAAGAAGAACATATAGAATCACCACAAGTTTGGCTTACACCATTACTTTGCTTTCCAGACAAATCGTGTGTGCTTATCTCAGAAAACCGATTAGGACCAGAGAGAAATACACTTAAGGAACTGGTAACATCCTCCTCAGAGGATTCAGTGGATGAAACTTGAAGAAAACCCATGTTAAAATTTGATGTCTTTTATGTTCTTACTGGAATTATTGACTACTTTCTAAGGCTGAAGAGTCTAAGAAGTTGCTACTGTTAAGATCTATACAAAAGTAGCAGCAAGGGGCAGGGGAAGAAAAGAAAAAGAACCACCAAGAGCAATTAGTTTGGCGTATTTACAGAAATCATCCCAGACTAAAGCAAAGATGGGTCGAGTTAGCAAACTTGAAAACCAACAACAGCAGATGCAAACTTTTTACATGAGTTCCAAGGGTATCTATGAATTGTACACCTGCAAAAGAAAAAAACCCAATGGCTATTAGTAGAAACAATGCATAAACCTGAAGTCCCATCAGTAAGATTTCCAAAAAAAATCAAGGAATTCATCCAGAGAACCTAAGTTTCAGCAGCATATGTAATCTACTCGCATTTTTCCCTTTTTTTTAACACACTCCAATCTCCATCTACATAAAAATATCAATGATACTATGCAATTCTTATACGTGTATTAGTGCGTGTAAAAGAATCCGAAGGGGGGAAAAGGAAGTTGAGAAAATGAAGTGCCATCAAGTATGTAATCTAAGTTAGGAAATAAATACGACTTCATAATTAACATTCCAAAGTAAACTAACTGTGTGAAGCGATCAACAAACAAGCAAAGGAGCTAACAGAATCGGAACATAGCAAAAGTATACTTGTACGGCACACATTCACCAGAATGAAAGAACAGATAGCAGAAATGAAAAAGGAAAGGAAAACAAAGCCCCCAACCCGGGAACCTCCAAGAGAATTATATATATATATTTTATATATATATATATATATATATATAAACAAAAGAAAAGCCCACCACAAGATATCTTAAACGGTGAATTGAAAATGAAAATTACAACCCAACCAAACAGTCAAAGCAAAGAAAAAAAAAATCATCAGAATTGATCAGAATGAACAAACCCATAAAAAAAAAAAGGATGGAAAAGCGATCAGCTGGATAATCGAGAGGAACCGATCAGGAGGGCAGTTAGAAAAAGAAAAATCTGAGGGTGGTAACTGCAGCTTAGAAATGAGGATCCTCGTGGGAGACGAAAAAATGAATCAAGATTCTGATCATCCATGGGGATGAGGGTCTAGTACTGAGTTTGGAAGGTAAAATTAAAATTAAAAAAAGAAGAAGAAGGAAGAACGGAGAAAATTTTGTCCTCAGAAAGCTGTAGAAGAGAAGTGAAGGGTGTGGGTTGCTTTGAGTTTGAGTTTGAGTTTTTGAGGGTGTGAGAATGACAAAGCCCATGCTCCTCCTCCTCCTCTTCCTCTTCTTCTTCCTCTCCCCTCCCTACCCTCTTTTTTTATATTCTTTTCTTTTTATCACCAAAATCTCTCCCCTGTTATCCGTATTTTTATTTTTATTTTTTTCTTTTTTCTTTTTTTCTGTTGTTGTGGATTATGAATTGGAAGGAACCACAAATTTCTTTTTCTAATTTTCTGGTTAGTTTGTTTGGTTTTTTGAGTAAAATCCATTTATTATTACATGTAGTTCTCCGTCAAAATGTCTAACTGCAAATTCAAAGCAGATTTCTTATTAAAAATTTTTATTGTGTATTTTTTTTTTTTAAATAAAAGAAAAAAGAAGTTAAAATTAGTTAAAAGTTGGAATTCGTAGTAATATTCCAATCTAATAATAAATTAAATTTTAGATCATTAAATTTCTTGTTGTAGAATTAATTATAAGGGGGAACCCCTTATAATTATTAAAGAAAAAAAGTAATGGAAAACTACGAGATTAGTTGTTTAATAATAATCACCATTGGTGGTTGAAACTAGAAAAGTGGAGACAATGGCGACAGTAATGGCAGTCTAAAGAGAAGAAAACACACGTTACGAGAAAGCTAGCTAAACAGCGCTCTTCACAATACAATGTCCACGCCCACCTTATCATATGCCACTGCGTCCTAACACGTGGAACCAAACTCTTTGCCCATTTCCTTCCCCTCGTTTGTGAATTGTGATCATCATCATCAATTGGATATGTAAATCTGGAAAATGGCACTGTCAAATACCAAACAACCTCTGAAGAGAATGGAGAATCCAAACCATCACAACCATCCTCGCCAAGTCTTTTAGCACTTAAGGAATTGTGCCGGGAGCTTTTACAAGTGTAGTAGACATCCATGATCCATCCCATGTTCCCTTCATAGCATTTACATACTAGGACCAAAAATTAGCGCACACAGACTTACATTACATGATCAAACACCCATCCATCCTTAGCATTCGCCACCAAACACCCTCTCTATCCCTCACCGCAAACCATCACAATATGCATTTAGTCACAATAAACTCAACTAGCTCCCCTTTTTTTTAACAGTAAGTAAATTCTACTAAGAAAATACACAACAACTTCTTTTTCCAATTCTTACCATCTCCTTATTTCCTTACTCTTTACCTACCTCTTGGGGTGCCAAATTCCCCTCGTGTATTTTTTGCTACATTCATATTAATTAATATCATTTATAACACTTATCAACCTCTACCTCAGCACTCAACAGAATTACAATGGCTTGTGGAGATTAAAAAGGTCTAGCTGCTTCTTCCATCAGCTTCTTTAATCTTGTCAGCTTCTCTATCTCCTTAAGAACCTAGTAAGTAAGTATCACACAAAATAAGAGTGAATTTTTAATTAATTAGCAATCTCTCTTCCTGCTTTTGCCACATTTGTAGACCTGTTTACTTGGTAAACTACAATTTATAGAATTAACTAAATTACTACCCTTATAAACCAATCAGTGACAGCAAACGTACCTCCAAAGTCATGTCCTCCACAGTTACTGCCTCCAATTCTTCATAACCTAATGTGCTTGCTACATCTGCCAAGGAAATTTTTATTTTCATACCAGTACGGAGACACACATGCACATACACAAACACAAAAAACACCAAGTTCGTAATGCAAGAAGAGAATCAAAGGAAGTGTATATTTACTCTGGACTGAAACAGTTGAATCAGCTGTAGAATATCCACTTTGACTTTCTTCATATTTTCTAGTTAGCTGATTCAAAACCTACCAGAAGAACTATAACTAAATAAGTTGACAGTTACCAAGTAAACAATCTACTGCAATTGATTGTTGTGATATGGCATTAAATTCCAAGGGGATAAAAAAAGGAAAAGGCATTGGCTTATTCAAGTTCAAATACCGGCCTCACCAACCTCAGAATATGATCCATAAATGCTGAATTCAGAGGCAGGAAGCTGAATTTTGTCATCCACGACCTCCCTGGCTACCATGTCTATGGGTACATCAATCCATATTGAAATCCCATGTCTTAAAAGTGCCCTACAAACACATACTTAACAAGATGTAAAAGGGAACTATCATGATATTTGTGAAAGAGATGATTTCAGATGACGGAATGAATAACTTCAACACTCTTACAGATTAGCTGCACATTGAACAGCCCCATTCCCTGCACAAACAACCAGGCGCCCCAAGGATGACAACTGCTTTAGGACCTCAGTCTGTGGTTGGACTCAAGAGTTTGGTCAATCATACGCTTCATATTTTCAAGCAACAAAACTCATTAAAATAATCAACTATTATCAAGGCAGGGAAAACTAAAACATATCCTATCTCTTGAAGCTACATAAAAAAGAAGATGCAACAGTCACCTCTGAGTCTCGAAAACCCTTTTCATCTGTCTCTATTAGTAATTTGGCATTGGATTTCCCGCCAGCAGCTTCTTCAACTAATGCATCACTGTAGATGTACATCCGAACTGATTTTTAAAGATTCTCTTTTTTTTTTTTGGCTGGGGAAGGTGGTGGGGAGTGGGAATGAGAATGTTAAAATGCTGGCGGGAATACCTGTCAAAGTAATAATATCTTAGTGCCTCTGAAAGGGCTTTCCCCAGGTTGAATTTGATGGAACTGTTTAATCCTTGAGATGAAATTAAGTGAGAAAAATAGATATACCAATATAGCAGCAACGTGACAGAATTATCAACAGGCAAGGGATTAACAAATAAAACTCACCAACAAGGAAGATGGAAGTTCCTTTCAGCGCTGGGGATAATTCCGCTGCCCTCTTCTGAATTACATTTACAACCCATACAGGCTAGTATTCGTTAATCTTTGTAATAAAGGTTCATTTAGGAAGATATTCATTTGAGTAACAGAAAAATAAGAGAGAATTTCCTCAAATACATAGAAGCAAAACCCTAAACCTTAGCTCAATCCACCCAAATAGTTAAAAAGAGAGTAAACAAAGGCTGACCTTTATTGCTAAAGAAGGGTCAGCTTGACGAACCCCAGTGGCAGCTAAACCTTGATGAGAAAAAGACATGTCATGGTAGTATAGCATTTCACAGAAGACAAACATCAAACACGAAGTGGGGGAAATTTAAATATGTATATATACAGAGAGAGAGAGAGAGAAAGAGAGAGAGAGACTATGGGGAAGAAGACCTTACCGGAAACAGAATCATCCAGGAGAGAGTGGTTGCGGATGGCGATAGTGCCCGAGTTCCGATACAGAAAGGGACGCGTAGGAATACATAAACCCGAAGTGGGGAGAGCTCTACCACTGTGAAGAGGACGATGATTCCCCTTGCAAATCCATGGGGGAGATGAAAATGGTGGTGGATGAGAAGAGAGCATTCTACCATGGATGATTGTCACCTTCATATCCGATCCCACTGCGCTCACTCTGTCTCGTGGTCTTAGGTAAATTCAGACACACAAACTGAGGGTGGTTGGGCCTCGGGAATTTCTTATCTCATCCTACAATTATCTTTTCCCATCTAATTTTACACGACAAGCTTTAAAATTAATTATCTATGTCATAACAAACTATCTTTGTAAAAAAATATATATGTTTTCTACTAGAAATATCATCAATATTTTTTATTTTAATAAAAAGGAAAAATAAATAATAAATAACAATAAAAATAGTAATGGTCCAAAAATGGATATTTAAGGCCTTAATAATGGCTTAACAAACTAACAACTTTTTTTTATATATTATGTAAAAATTTTATTGCCAAAAATAAATAAAATAAACATTTACCAAAAAAAAATAATAATAAAATAAATAACAACTTCAACTGGAAAATCGTGATCTGATACCTCCCCACCTCCCACCTCCCTTTCTTTGGTTCATTTTATTGATAGCTTTTCTCAATATTGGTGTTGTCTTGCACCTCGTCCTCGTTTCCTACCACATATGATGTTCCCTTGACTATGGGTTGCAACATCTCCAGGCCGGAACTACGAGGACGTGGCAAGGATCCTGGTTTGCTCTCCTTCAACAACCACAATGCCGACGAAGCTTCGAGAAGGGATCCAATATATGCCAATACCCAGCCGGCTGTTTCTACAAAGTTTGTCATTAAACAAATTGGTGGGCGAAATAGCGATGTTTCCATGGGGAAGGAGAAGAAGGATTTTGTTTTAGGCGATTCCAATGAGTTGCTCTTACCCGAAAAGGATAAAGAAGGCCTAACGGACCACTCTCCTCCTCCATCCCACGTTTCATCCTTGCATGATGCTGCAACCAGGAAATCACCGGAGAACCCCCGGGCGGATGCCCTAAAACACCCCAAAACCAATCATAATCACACGGGGAATGATGTCGTCGACTCGGAAGGCAGAGGAGCTGTAATTCCTAAATTTGAGGGACCGTTATGGATTGCATCGCCCAGCTTCCGAGACTATTGCAATACTGCCCCTCTTGATGCCAATTCTGATGATGATGATGGTTTTAGAATCTCCGTTGCTAAGGGTAAAGTTAATTTTCTCCTCCTTTTTCTATCTACGAACCGTGGAAATTTGATTTAATTTAATTTTTTTTTTCCCCCCCTATTTCTTCAGATAATAGTAACGATGTTGAGAACAGAAGCCACAGGGAAAATCTTACACATCTTGCAAAAGATACAGAGGTGAACGGGCAAAAACATACAGATGTTACAAAAGATACAGAGGTGAATTTTAATTTTTTTACTGTAAATGGAGTTTGATTTCATTCATCTGCTGATATTATTGTTCTCTTTCTGTTTGGTTTCTAAATCAAAATCGTATGTTTTATTAGACTACAAAAATTGATGAAAATACTGTTCAGCGCAATGACTCAACGATCCAAGTTGTGAAGAGAAGAAGAAATTTGAGAAAGGTGCTTACACTGCATCGACCGGCGGCGGTTAGAAATTTATTTAGTGTAGGAACATGCTATAATCCCCTAGCTTCGTCTGCCCATAATGGTGCTAGAAAGCCCCCCCATTCCAAACCTGTTTGATCCCATCATTTTCTTTTCTTTATAGGGTGATGTTGTTTTGTATGTACATCTCCCTCTCTCTTTCTCTTTCTCTTCCTCTCTCTACATATATATATATATATATATATATATATGTATATGTATATGTATATATGTAAAGGTCACTCACTGTGTGTTTCTTGTAATTGTGATTTCAATTCTTTTTGATCAATTGGTTCTTAAATTATATTTCTTTCGTCTCATTCCTCATATTCGTGGTTAATTTTCTGCTTTGATAAAACTTTAAGACTCTTTTATTTTTTAGAATTTATCATTGGTTTAATTAAGAATTTCAATAGATTGTGAAGGAAAACATGTCAAAGAATTGTATCATTTTGGTTTTTGTTTGGATAATTGTCCCATTTACTCTTTTTAACAAATTTTTATTATCTTGATTTATATTGTATAAATATTTTTTTTTATCTAATATTTATGCTAAATTAATTTCTATTATAATTAATAAAATTTTGACTAAAAGTTTTAGCATGTCTTATGACATTTAAAACGACAACAAATTATCAATAATAGTATATTTTCCATATAAAAGAAATAATAATGTACACAAAATTAAGGTACCATTTGCTTTAAGAAATTAAATATTTTTAACTTTTCCATCATTCCATTAAAAACCCCTTTGTTCTTGAATTTTTTTCAACAATATTTCATTTCTTTTTTTTTTTTTTTTCAAATATATATATATATATTTGTTGACATTCATGTAATTTTTTATTTTAAAATCTAAAATAAATTTTAACCTTTTATTTTTTAATAAAAAATTAATGAATATTATTCATTAAGTATTGTGTAAAATTAAGGGCCTAATTAATTCATAATTTTTTAAAATAAAATTTACAAGACCTCCAAAACATGCTTATCAACAACTTCATTTATTTCTTAAAATCTTATTAATATTGACTTAGCTAATAATAAGTTTTTAGTTTTCATTGCTTTATTTTTTTTATTTGTGTGTATAAGAAGATTTAAAACGTTTTTACCATTCATATTTGTATAATACGCAATTGTATTTATTCAAATATAATATTATAATTAGACAATCTCACATACCACATATATTCATCCAAGTGTTATATTACTCTTTAATAATTATTTAATTATATATTGATATTCTACTACATTGTATAGCACACCAATTATATTAATTGTATATCTTATTATTAAATTATAAAATAAAATAATAAATTATCCAGTAATAATATAATGTTTAGAAAAACATATTTAATACATAGATGACAATATTGTTAAAATAAATTTTTTATTAAAAAAAAAAGAAAAAAAGATTACATATGCAGAGTGTCTTCTTACATAGAAATAGTTAGAAACCGAAAAATGCAGTCAAAATGAAGCAAAGACAAGCAAATTACGGAGAAGAAGAAGAAACGCTTAAGTTTGACCCACGAAATTACCAAAAGGGTCAAATAAGGGACAGGTGTCGCAATCGTAGAAATTGCCTTTTTCACTTCGGCGCATAACGTTAGAATTTTCCTTACCCCTCTCTCTCTCTCTCTTCCTATAGAGAGGTTTTTCGCTGCTGTTATTATTTTAATTAATAATATCTTTATTATTTACTTTAGTAGTAGCAGTAAACAGTATTAAGTTAGAAATAATCCCATCATCGCTCTCCCCCCCTCTGCAATTTATTTTCTCCTTTTTCTATTCTCTAAAAAGATTTTCAAATTCTATTCTATAAACATATCATATATAAATAATTTGGCTTTTGATTCTCTCTTTTTTATCTGTATTTCATTCAATTTTGCTGTGGACTTCAAGAATTCGTTCGGTTTGTATATATACGAGGTATTTGTGCTCGCTGCCCAATCTTTTGATTAATTATCCAAGGATGAAGTCATCGCTGGGGAAGCAGCTGAAGAAATTTGCACTGCACAAGCCTGATTCTAAAGACAAGAAGGATCATCAAACTCTGGCCTTCTCAGATGCCCTCGAGCAGGCTTCCCTGGTCGATCTTTTGTTTTTCACTTTGCTTTCATATCCTTTATCTCAATTATTTTTTACTGGATTAGGGTTTAACAGTTCTTTTTCCCTTTTTGAGAGGGGGCGGGGTTTAGATGATACTTCCCCACTCCTTTGCTTGAAATCCACATATTACAACTAATAATAAGGATACAATTTGGTGTGTAATTTTTCTTTTTTTTTCTTTTTTTTTCTTTTTTTTTGTTGTTCTTTTGTGGAGTTCTTTGACTATAATCTGCCTTTTCTAGGTAGTTGGTTGTGCCTGGGTCGCGTGTGCTTATTTTTTTTTTTTTTTTTTTTTTTTTTTTTTTTTTTTTTAGAAGCCTACTTCGAGTTGATATTTGCACTTAATCTTTGGAATGCTTTTAATGGATTATTTTTAATCCTCTGAGGCTTGCAACTTGAATATTGGTCAGATAGCTGTAATGCTGCATCATCTCTAGTTAATATTCCGTTGAACCATTTACTACTAAGCTTCCACGATTGAAAACTTTACCAGTTTTGAATCTTACTTAACCTAATTCCCAAACCCCTAATTAATTTGGATTGACATCTTCTACTTTTTGTTTGTTACACAATGGATTATGTCTATTCAGGTGGTTGCTCTAACATTGCTATGGAAATTGACTGTGTAGAATTGTATTTTTAAATTAATATAACTGTTTGGGGATGATGAGCATCTTTCTTCCGCAAGAGGAGATAGTTCTACATGTTATGCAAAACTTTTGTTAACTGCATACATATTCACTCCATCTTAAAACTGTTAATAGAAACTGTGTCTACTTAACAAACATATATGCTAAATTTCAATTAATAGAAACAGGAAATATATGCTAAATGCAGCCCTGGGGTGATAGAGTTTCCCCCTATTGAAGTTAGTATCTCGTTCAAGTATTAATCACTTCATCTACTCTCTAAATTGCAGGATATGAAAGACATGAGAAGTTGCTGTGATAGCTTACTTTCTGCAGCTGCTGCTACAACAAATAGCGCTTATGGTACTTGCTTGATTTACTTAATGAACAGATTTCTTTGTTTTGCTCCCTACTTTTGGGTTGTATCTCATGTACTAGGAACCTATGATTACTAAAAATTGAGGCTCATAAGGGGTGCACTAACCTTGGAGGTCAAGTAGGGAGCTCTGTAACCCTCTGAAGAATAGAGGAGTCAATTAAACAGCATTTAAAGGATTAACAAATCTAATTCTTAATTAAGTTTAACTAATTAGGTAACAATTATTCTAGAAAAGAGCATGCGTAATTTATTAGATATGAATCGAAATAAAATATAACTGGAATGGAACATAATATGATAATAATATAGATTGTTCCTAAAGCATCAAGAATTCTGTTTGTAAAGTGCCTAATATGGATCCCTAACACCTTGTTGTTGTGTTACGATGTCTTTTGCAAAGTTCTGCATGCCTCTGTTTCATGTGAACTAGAAGCACATGAATGGAAATACTTGTAAAATTTCATTTTCCATATAACTAGCAAATTCTAATATGTAAATGTATGGAGATTTAAAACTCATTTGATGAGCTTAAGTTGCAATTTTTGCATTCACATATAATGCTGTCGTTCTGTTATTTGGAAAGTGCTTGCTAATTATATGGTATAAAATATAGTTTCACAGTACTTGTGAAAGTCCTCTTACTTTAACTTGTTCACCTCCAGAATTTTCGGAGTCACTGCTGGAAATGGGTAACTCTCTGTTGGAGAGAACAACATTGGATGATGGTGGAGAATGTGGTAAGCAACAATCTTCAACATCTTTGAAGATCTGTTGACTGTTCTGATACACATAACGAAGCATACTGATGGCTTGCTTGGCAATATGCTGAATGCTATAACTTGCTGTCTGTGTGGTTGCATAAGTTCATCCTGATTTTTGTGGGTTCATGTGATTGTTGTGATTCTTTTATTCTTTTTCTTGTTTTTGGTTTTGGACTCAGTGATTTGTAGATATTTTCATGTGTTATTAAATGTCAAGCTTTAAACAAAGGGGATGCTTAATTAATTCAATCAATCCTTTGGATTGTCTTTTAATATCTATTTTGAAGGAGGAAAAGAAACTGACTTATGTTGTTGAAAATGGCTAATGTCTTTCAAACACTTTATTATGCCATTGGCAATAAAAGATGGTTCTTTTCTTTGCAAGGCCTGCTAACCCAAACTGCTCGAAATGTTGTAGATGGTACATGGAAACAATCTCATACAATTCAAATATTTACTAATATGGCTGTGATAATTAGAGCTTTATTTTCTTTAGTTTCTCAAAAGTCAAAATAAGAACAAAATCTTCTTTTTTTATTTATAATCCCAAGGCATTTCTCCTTTGATGTGACTCAAACCCATATTTGTGAAGTGGCTATTACCTGAGTTGTGCCTTCTTGTCCCAAGAACAAGGATCTCTTCAAACATGATTTTTTTGAAAAAAATTGCTTGCTCGTAGCTCTTAAATTAGACTGGAATATATATAGGTTACTGAAATTTTATATTGGATATTGACTATCTTGGACAATCTTTCTGTATATAGCATAATTCTAGGGAATGCAAATAATGGCATAGTATTAGAATTAGTTATCTTCTACATGGGTTTTTTTTTTTTCTAAGGCTCTGCCAGTTGTTTTTATTGTGTTTTGGGACAAATAGGTGCAACTATTAGTTCTGTAAGTGTGCTTTCTGTATTATCACCGTTTTGCAATGTGGATGCAGGTAAAGCATTGTCAATGCTGGGCAGGGTACAGCTGGAACTGCAGAAACTAGTGGATGGTTATGTGGGTACTTTTCTTTTTTGCATGGGTTGGGGGCATGGGTAGACAAGGAAGCACCAAGAGATTTATTATAGTTCTTTCTGAAGTATCAACTTTAATGGGGTGTGACTTTTTTTCTTTATTTCAGCGAGCTCATGTTATCCAAACTATCACTAATCCTTCAGAATCTCTTCTCTCGGAGCTCCGGAAAGTGGAGGTTGGTTTTAGATATTTTCCTAATACTTGCAACTCTACTTAAACATGAAATTCAGTGGATGGATGCATCACCTCAAGTGCTTGTATTTGTCAAAATAAAGAATTAAATTACCATGTCCACAAAATATTCTTGGAAAAGTATCCTGGAAAAGAATTGTGCTTGTAGTCTCATATTTAACATAATAAATTTCAAATTAGTATTGATCTTATTATGGTATCTGAAAAAATATGACCACAAATTGCCAGTTTATATTTTGTCCAGTATATCTGAGCAAGTTACAGTAGATTTTTCTGTAAAATTTTTATGCCTCCCCTATTTTTTCTATTTGTTTCTCACGTCAAGATGGCTTTAATTGGGCATGGTAGTATCATATACCTTCAGTGGTGTATTAATGCTGTTGTTCTTCATTTTCATATCTTTCTTACTTAGTCTTCTATTCTGCTGCATGTGCAGGAGATGAAATTGCAAAGTGATGAGAAAAGGTAAGTCTTGATCAATATATTTGAATTCTGAGTTTCTATATTTGTTGCTCTTTCATTCAATTGTGTTGATGCTTCATCACCAGGGAGATGTATGAGCACATTGTTACTCAACATAGGGAGAAAGGAAAATCTAAAAGTGGTAAAGGGGAGAGCTTTAGCTTGCAGCTATTACAAGCAGCTCGTGAAGAGTATGATGAAGTGGCAAGGCTCTGTGTGTTTCGTGTGGAATCTTTGAAGCAAGGGCAATGTCGGAGTCTTTTAACACAAGCTGCCCGGCACCATGCAGCACAGGTTTCCTAGTTTTGTTTTGAAATTTATGCAAACTCCCTATTCTTCGATTTCTCTAACAATTTGTTCTTTTTTTCTTCTGCTATGAACTCCTTGGAAGCAGTTAATTTTCTTTCGTAAAGGGCTTAAATCTCTTGAAGCTGTTGAGCCACACATAAATATTATCGCTGAGAAGCATCACATTGATTACCAACTCAGTGAAATAGAAGATGGGGAAGTTGGAGGGAATAGTGATGATACAGATGATGTTGGAGAATTGAGTTTTGACAATAGAGATGGTAAGCTGGAGCAAGAAAATGCTAGCACATCAAGAAACTCAATGGAGGTGAGGTTGCTCTAAGTTCATTGCATGAGAGTCAGTGATTTTGCTCTCTTTATCTCAAAGCACATCTACGTTGATAAAATCTCCTCTATAGTCCTTTTTCTTTTCTCCTAATTTATTGTGTCAGATTGATTAATCCTTTTTAACTATTTTCATTTTGGTGTCGATTTTGCAGTTGGATCTAACAGACCCTTCAACTACACAAACTTCAGGTTTGGAAGATATCGAGGTAAAAGATCTTTCCTAAAACAACTCTTTTCTTACTGCTTAGCTATGTCAGTTGGATTACCATTATCTGGGGCATCAGTTTCTGGGATGTTCAATGATCAATATAGAAATAGGCCTGTCTTTTGTGTCCATCTTCTCAATGCCCAAGTCATTCAGTCTTTTTTTGAAGATTGTTTATCACTTACCTTGATTCACTTCTGAATTGCAGTTTCATTTGGGCAAGAAGAAGGTGGAGCAGGTTCCTAGTCAGAAACCTCGAGTAAGCAGTTATTCAGCTCCAATATATTCAGATAAATTTGATTTTTCAGAAAAGATTAGAGAATCGCAGACACCAGTACCAAAATTCCATGCATATGCTCTGCCAACTCCAGCAGATGCTAGGAGTTCAACTTCAAGATCAAGCACTTCTGTCAGCCACTCCAGTACAGCTAATGTGAATGGAAGCAACAATAATCTTTGGCATTCATCACCCCTTGACATTGAGAAGCCTAGGAAACTTTTGGACGATAACTTGACATCAAGTACAGTCTCAAAGGCACAAGCTGTGGTCAAAGATAGTGACAGTAACAAGCCTTCTCTTCCCCTTCCCTCTCCTTTATCAGAAGGAATATCACCTCCTCGATTTGAATCACACAATGGGCATGATGCCAGAAAAGTCAAAAGACAAGCTTTTTCTGGTCCACTGTTGGGTAAACCCTCAACTAGCAAACCTGTACTCTCTTCCAGTGGGCCAATTGGTCCATCTGAAGTACCCCAAATAGTTTCAGGATTGCTTTCTAGAATAACGACAGCTCAAATACCTTCAACCCTCAACGTACCCCAAAGTGTATCACCTCCACTTGCTTCTTCACCCAAAATAAGTGAACTTCATGAGCTGCCTCGTCCTCCTGGTTCGTTGGTCTCCAAGCCAGCAACTTCTAGTACAACTGGGCACTCTGCACCCTTAATCAACAGGAATCGGGAAGTATCTCCGACAAATAGGAGTCCCTTGCTTGCATCAAGTGCAGGATCTCGGCTTCCACCCCCTCCTCTCACTGTTCCTAGAAGTTTCTCAATACCATCAAGGAGTCATAGAGCAGCAGTGATGCATATGTCTAAGTTATTGGAATCTGATATGAAGAACAAGGCTGAAGGAGGACCTTCTCCTCCGCTAACACCAATTTCTCTATCTAGCATGAGTTCAACAGCTGTTATTCCTGAACTAACCTCAAATTCTGGGCAAATCAGAGGTAACCATTACTAATTCTAGTTTTAATCCAAATTAGTGAACAAGTCACATTTGATGAATCCAGAATATACAAGAACCTCTTTGTGTGCTTCCTCATTATTCATATTTTTTTCTTGTGAATTATTTGCAAAATGCATATTGGTGTTTAACACTTGTACGAATGCAAAAATGCAGGTAGGAGCTGAGGTCTGACAATTGTTAACAAACAACTGGTATCTGTTTGCACTCTGGGAAGATTCTAGTTCTAGGCTGCTTTGGTTGGCATGGAAAGTATGATTGATTAATAGTCTGTGTAAATATGATTGATTGATGCATTTTTATGTGATTTTCCTTTTTTCTTTTTCGCCCTTCTCGCCCCCTATCCGTGTCATAAGTGAGAGCTCACCCTGTCACAATTTTGACTAGTTCAGTGTATCATGTATCTTAGTTACAGAAGGGGGTAACAAAGTTCACACATCATGAAATCCATTTTTCATATATTCTTTTCTGGTTACTCTGCAGTTGGAATCGAGTCTCTGGATATGTGCCCTCTTGTTGGTGAATATGTGTTTTACAGAGCAGAGGTGCAGGAGAATTTATGTAGGTTCTGATTATGTGAATATTTCGTTTTAAGTTGTGCATCTTTACTGCTATTTGTTACTATTTTTTTAGAAAAATACGTAATGAAGAATATGTTTTTCTTAGATACATAACATAGAAAAGTTCTTTGAGAGCCTTCCTGCAAGTAGGAGAGATTTGGGGGAACAAGTTAAGATCATATTCCTCTTCGGTAAAAAAGTAACAATGAGAGAAAGCGAGTAAAAGGTCATGAGAATAAAAGTTTGTTATGGTCATAAAAAAAAACCCTTTTAAAATTGGGATCAAAAGTGCAACTTATAAGAACTTGAGGATCACAAATAAAAAATGGTATAAAGTAGAGAGCAAAGGTGCCTTTTTTTTTTTTTGGGTAGTGGGTGGGGGGAGATAAAGAAGCCCTTACATATGACTCACGAGTATGCACATCTTCATAATAATACTTTTTTAAAAGTTTAAAGATAATACATGCAATAGATTGATAGAGATTTAAAAATATAAATAAAAAGTATATGATCAATTTCTTTTCTGTCTTTTTTTTTTTTTTTTTTTCAAAATTTTAAAAAATAATAATATGGAAAATAAGGTTACAATGATAATGTAGGTGTTACCTTATTGGTTAAGCTATTGCAAAAAATAAAAATAAAAATAAAATAAATAGCGGGTCACGCCATTAGCGTGTCATTTTCGAAGTAGTAGTATTAATAAAAGCATAAACATACGGCCTTGCTACTTGATTTGAAAACAATAGCAGTTGGGCACCCGAAAATAAGAAGAAGAAGAAATCCTTCCAAGTGACGGAGGCTGCACTCTGTTGTGATTTGTGATTACGAATCTATCGATCGTCCTCCCTCTTACCCAGACAACAGCAGCAGTGTAGTAGGATTTGCCAATAATGAGTTACCAGAAAGTTCATCAAGGTCCTTATCCTCCACCTGGTACTCAAATCCTTTTCTCCTTTCATCCTTTATCGGATTCTATAGTTCTTTTTGATTCATCATAAATGTTTTTCATAAGTTTTTTTTATTGCTGGAATTTTCCTAATTCTTCTTAATTCATGTTAGGGTTTCAATTTCCCCCTTTGCAAATTCTAAATTGATTGAAATTATATATATCTATCAGGTCAAGGTTATCCGTACTCTCCACCATCAGGATACCCTTCTGCTCCGCCACCGCCGCCGCCCTATGAAGGATATCCTCCTCCTGCATCTTATGAGGGTTATCCACCTCCTCAGCCACCCCCTGGCCATCCTTATCCTCCTCCCGGTGGTTATCAAGGGTATTTCAACCAAGGCTATCCTCCTCCACCGCAGCCGTACGAAGTTCACCACTATGATCATTGCCACCATAATGACGATTCCTGTTGTTCCTCTTTCCTCCGTGGTTGGTATGTACTATGTGTCCTCTAACCATAAACAACTTCTTTCCTTCTCAGATTTATTTCTTTCTTCTTCTTTTTTTTAAATTAATTTTATTTTATTTCATTTCTTTCTGGTTTGGATCATGAAATCATGTTTTCGCTTTCTCCATACTACCGTCCCATTCATGTTTTTTCTCCCATGCCACATGTCTACTCTTCCTTAGGGTTTCTGTCTTTGCTTTTCAATCATGAAGCTGTATTTCGACTCTTATTTCCTTCACCCTTTCTTTCAACAACATTTCATTGTCCTCCACGAAGAGAGACTAATTCAAAGTTACATGTAGATTAATCACTAGTGAATTCACTGGATGATCACCTAGTCTAGAACTTCATATTTAATGTATTCCACTTGCTTCTTATTGTTATTTAGAATAGCAGTTATATTTAGTTATTGGAAGAAGAAGATTTTTCCTGTCCTTTTTCTCGTCTTTAAATCAGTAATTTTGAACTTCTAACACCAAAATAAATCTAGCAGACTCCTGAAATTTTTTTCTGCATGACCAAATTTGTGGGGGAGAACAGTACTAGTCAGATGACAATACAGGGGTACATTCATTCAGTTACTTATGTTGCTGTGTCCATGTGCCCGATCAGACTCTTATCTGATTGCAAGTACAAGAATTAGGATCTTAACTTCAAAATCATCTAAGTGGAAGTGCTTGTTTCGTGTCACACTTCTTTGTGATAACAAGAAAGTACCATTTTTGTTCTATAACCAGTTGAAATATCAAAGAAAAATGGAAAAAAAGCTACTCAGATCTGTTTGGTGATTCTTTGTCAACACCCTATTTAGCTCTCTCTCTCTCTCTCTCTGAGAATAAAGTGATGAATCATGAATGTGTTTGTATGGTTCTCTCTTCAATTTGCACATAGTGTTGGTTTACTGTTTTGACCCTGAAGAAAAAGGCTTCTCTGTTTGGGTGAATTATTACCCAAACTTTTTGATGCCTTGCCTTGTTTGGCCAGGCTAACCATAGATGATTAGAGGTTTTGATCAAATATCCTCGTTGTAATCTTATGCTTGTTAAGCCAATTAAATGATTCTGGATAAGTAGTTTATTTGGGTAAGTGGGCTACTTTAATGTACTCTTGAGAAAATAGGATGCCATTTTCAACTTAGTTTGATTCGGAGTTACATCTCAAAAGGTATTGCGTGGTGTCTATTGTTACAACTTTCTAAATGATTTTTTATCACGGAGTGCTCGTTTATGAATATCCTTAAATTGGCTTTCAGTCATCATCAAATGCTGTCGTTTACAGCAAGCACTCACAGAAAAGTCATGGGATGAATATCCTGCTTGTGGTCTTCCTAGTCTTGACTCGTTTGTAACCTTTTGTTTTCTACTTCTTATTTGCTGTGCAAGTGTATTTTCTTGTTCTTCTCTAGATGTCGTGCCCTTTCCTGCCACTTCCTCTGTTATTAGCATCTTCATCATTTTATTTGTATTATTATTTTCTTAGACGACCAGGATTCTCCATGATTGTATTATATAACGATTGCATTTGTGGTGCATAATGCAGTTTGGCTGCCCTCTGTTGCTGTTGTCTGCTTGAAGAATGCTGCTTCTGAGCCTCTTTCGGTTTCAATGCATGACTCGGGTGCCTGCTTTAATTCTCCTGTGCTCAATCCAATTATTACTCTCTGCCGCCTTCCATATCATATCAATTACGTAATCTTATATGGTTTAGTATATGCTTGTAATAAAAATATGCTGATTAGGGTATGCTTGTTCTTCACATTAAACTTTTGTTCATATTTTTTATGTATATT
This sequence comes from Cynanchum wilfordii, assembly GCA_025388415.1. Classification (NCBI taxonomy): domain Eukaryota; kingdom Viridiplantae; phylum Streptophyta; class Magnoliopsida; order Gentianales; family Apocynaceae; genus Cynanchum; species Cynanchum wilfordii. Next base: position 464,402 of record JAHSUH010004136.1, read on the forward strand.
ACTTTCATATTATTGCAAATTCCTTAGTCTGCATTATCTGTCTGTAATAGACCATGGTTGAGTTTATGTTTGCTCTTGAAATTGAAAAAATTTATACCCCTGCAACATACATGCCTACATTTCTTTCTCAATCTGTTGAGTTGATGCTTACCATTTTCTATTATATCACATAAATTGACTATATGCTCTTATGGGAATGTAGACAATTTTGGATGAAAGGGCCAGTAATTTAGAAGACAGATTAAGGCTGGCCGGAGCATAGAATCTGAAATGGTGGCAGTGTTTAAAATCGTCAACAGTTTAGCAAGTGGGGAACTACATGGTTTTATTGCCGAAAGAAGCCCGGCAAGGGAAGGTGTACATAACATAGGTTATAACTGATGTTTTTGCTCTTAAGGAATGCCACAATGATTAATTCATAGCTTTGACATAAAAGTAGAACATGATCCGGAATCAGTACAATTCACATGGGCATCTCCTCAACCATGACACCGCCGATGAAACCAGAGGTTAATCCAAACATGACTGACGAGAATGGACAAATCTTCTATACTTTTGTTAATTAAAAAGCTATGATATTTCCTTCCAAATCCCGACTCATTAGAGAAATGAAATTATTTTCCAACAGCCACACCCGGAAAATGAGCAGGGACAGCATATCATAGAGCTATTTGGCAAATTCCAGATTTTACCCAAGTCCAAAATTGCACAGAACCCCAAATCTCCAAATCTCTAACACTGGTGGTGCAACTAGTACAACATAGGATAAAATCTTATGTCCGCTTCTGAATCAACATAAAACCATAACCTGAATACATAAAACAGTTCATCTTAAGAAAGTTCTCCCTTGCCAGGGAACAGAGACTCGAGACTTAAATGCATTTACAATGTCCATACAAATTTCGGTGCATCATTCCTTGGCCCAACCAATGTCCGATACAAGTACATCTTATCAACTCTTTGCCGATCATCCAGGCTAGTTTCCATCTGCTCATTCTCATTGATTATCTCCACATTGAGCCTTGGCATCTTCTTTGCAAGGGTCTTGCATGCTCCAAGGGTCACTTCACAGGACGACATCCAAAGGGATCGCATTGTTTCATACTTTCCCACGTCCGCTAGAAGTGCCACATTACCAAAAGGGCTATCCCTGATCTCAAGCTTTTTTAGCTTCTTGCACCCATTCAGAACATACAGCATTGCTTTGTCACTATCCCCAGCAAAGGCTATTGAGAGCATTTCCAACTGTTCAGCATACATTCCTATATAAAGGAATACCTGATCAGTCAGAAGGCCAGAGACAGATAACCGTTTCAGACCCTTGCACGATTGAACGATAGCACCAAAGCCTTCATCAAGTGGCTGCGTTGTGACTGCATCAGGTACAACAGGGTTAAGAGTGCATAACCTGAATCTAATAAAATTTGGGCAGTTTTTTGCCACAGTGATAAGTGCGGCATTAGTCATTTGCTGACAGAAATAAAGCAGCGAGTTCAGCTTGGGACAGCCAGCAGATATAGCAACTAGGCCTTCTTCAGTTACAGCTGCATATCCCACTCCGTGGAGATCAGAAGGAAAAACCCTCAGTTCCTGCAATTCTTTACAGGTGGAAGCTACAACACCTAGACCTTTGTCTCCAATGGTATCAAGAATCTGGAAAATAAACATTTTAATTTGACATTATACTCTTGATATAACAAGGAAAGGAAAGACAATATCAGATTAGTTAAAAATATAAGGTCAAAAAGATCAAACCCATAAGCGTTCCAACTTCTTGCAGTAACAAATTAGGCTTATGAGCTCGTTGCTATAGATTCCTGGTGCATAGCTCAAGTTCAGGGAGGTCAGATTCAAGCATATTGGATAAATAACAGGCAAGCAGCGAGTAGCAACTTCCAAAAACCCTGACAAGCTCCTAATTGATGTGCACTTCTGGATAGCATTCTTTAGTTTATTATACGCTTCTGAATCTGGATCCTGGACAAAAGATCCTGTTCCCAAGTCTACCAAATGAGGTGCGGCTACCAGGATCCTATGAAGAACATCGATAGGCACAGCATGGTTTAACCTCAAACTTCTGAGGTTTCGGCATCTAGCTACTAGCCTCTCTAGAGCTGCCAAATTAACTTCTCCTTTTAGGCAAGCAAAATTCAAAGAAACAAGGGATGTACAGCTATCTGGAAAACAGCTCAGCCACTGTCCCCTGCGATCCTCAACCTCATTCTCTTGTAGGTCTAGTTCCCTAAGCAACCTGACATCAGAAAATCACAAACATGACTACACTATAGACATCGCCGAGCAGTTTTGGGCACAACAATTACAACTATATTTTCTAATTGTACTAATTCGGGCACAACCAAAAGCAGATGGAAGCTGTTGGGTTGAATGGATAGGGTCAGTTGAGGGATTCATAACCCACAATACTCCTAATCCAGTGACAGAAACTGATGAATAAAATGGGCATATAGCTAGCGGAAAGTACATATTTCCAGATTCATAATCGAGAAGAAAGTAAATGAGAAAAGTAAGCAGATTAGTTTATAATTGAATTGTCAAATAGATAAGGATAATTCAACAACTGCACACCGCTAGCGAGTTAAAATAAAATTTTAACAACTGCACACATATAAGGAACTAGTGGTAGTAGAATTTGGGGGTGTACCTGCAATTGGAAGCAATTGCAGCGAGACCTTCAGTTGTGAAGCCTTCGCAACTAACTAAGACCAGCGACTTGAAGTTGGGAAAAGAGCGGGCAAGGAGTTCAAGAGACTCGTCAGAAACGACCATTCTCTTCAAGCGAAGCTCCTCGAGATTGATGGAGGCTTTGGCCATGGCTTCAATCCAAGGGTAGACATAGCCTCCCCAATCAGGAGGGACCAAATTGAAATCGGCAAAATGAGGCTTCCCCTTAAGAGTCAAGGACCTAAGTCTAGGAAACCTGGCGATCAATCTGTCCGGGTTAATAGCATAGCAATTTCCTATGAAAACCTTTTCCCTGCTAAAACTCTCGACTCTGTACCAGGTTTTGCAAACCATAGAAACGGCATTCCTATCTCTGTGAGAAGTCAGGAAATCGAAGACGTGTTCTAATACTTCCTCAGGGAAGTAATTCATCATACTATGAAACAAACACATGGAGATCTGATAATATATCTACCTCCTTCTCTCTCTCCCTCCAGTATTCGAAAATCTAATGCTCTTGAACTATTTCAGAGCTCACAAAAAAAAAAAAAAATGCTCTCGCAATAAAATTATTTTCCAATGGCAAAAAAAAAAAAATCTAATTCCAAATCCCCGCTCCCTACTTTTTCCGTTTTCCCCCTTCTGCCTTAGATCTAATCTGAAAAAACTCAGGAACCAGAAATACAGGCCAAAGAGAAACTACAGATCTGAAATATTTTAAAGAAGAAGACGTGAATACAATTTTGGATACCTTTGAATTTGAGATGAGATCTGAAAGAAAAAACGGGTGGTCAGGAGATAAAAAAAAAACCGAGCGAACAAAAAAACAAGGAAAAAGGTTTAACGGATAAGATAAGGAAAAGGAATTGAGAGGCAGTAGTGAGGTATGATGATGATCATCACCCTCACAGGAAAAAAAAAAAAAAAAAAAAAGAGAAAAAGAGAGCGATGATTACAGAGAAGGAAGAGTTGAGAATTATACAGATCTGCTGCGTAAAAGAAAAGTCTAGGAGCAGTAACAAGTAAGGAAACGAAATGATGAAAAGAAATCCAGGAAACAGAGAGATGAGGATGAATGAGGTTTGAGAAAAAACAACGCCAAAGACCTTTGTCTGTCTCTCTCTCTCTCTCTCTCTCTCTCTCTCTCTCTCTTTATTAAGTATCACTTAGAGAGAATCACAATCACACACTCATTCACTCATGACTTTTTTTTGAGTTTAGGGTTGAAAGAAAAAAACATATATATATATATATATCATCTACTTTTGAGAGATGAGGAAAAAATGGTTCCTCTCATCATCAATCATCACTCATCACTCACTGCTCAAAGACTGGTGAAAAAGCAGAGAGACACCACACCTCCACCCCCACACAGAAGGAGATAGATAGATGATTTTAGATACAAAGGCAGAGCGAGAGAGAGAGAAAGAGAGAAAAGATCATCTAATCTGATCTGATCTGATCTAATCTAATCTAATCTAATCTAACCATGGTTGAGTTAAGATGGTGATGGTGATGGTGATGGTGATGATGATGAGCATGATCGGATGGTGGAGAGCGGGATGGATGGGGAAGGAATCTGGTCCGTCGAGGGCCGTAACATGCATGTGTCTTTTTCTCTGACTTCGATGTTTCTTTTTTCTCTCTGGGTCTTCTGAAGAGAGAGCGTACAACTCACTGTTAATTACTAGTGCACCATTAATATTTGACATCCTTTCAGCAATTATTTACGGAAATACCACCCGCACCCCCTTCATTCATCATAACCCTTTTTTTTTTTTCAACTAGTGAACAAAAACACCCCCCTATGGGACCACCCTCTCCTCTCTTCCTTAACGTGAATTTTTCATGCTCTACAAATCAATTGGATCATATAAATTAATTTATATTTTATAATATGTATAATTGAAGCAGGAAAAATATATACATATATATATATATATAATTTACCCAAAAAAAAAAATATATATATATATATAATATAGAAAAAGAGGTTTGGATGGGTATTTTGGATTTCGAAAAAGAAAGGCGGGGGAAATTTACATTTTTCAGAAAACACAAAAAGAGAAATTGAAGACGAAATTATAATTATAGGGGAGGTGGGCTGAGTTTGACCAGAGCCCTTTTCTTTTTTTTTTGTGTAGGAAATAGGAAATTACCATTTACCCATTCCACTTCCAACTTACCATTACCATCTATTCTTCCTCCACCATCAATTGACTGTTATTATCATATCGTTTTTTTTTAGATACATTTATGATGTGGTTTCAAAAGTCATTTTATATTTTATTGTATTTGGTTCTTGATGTATAAATTCTCTGATATTTTTTTAATTTAATTATTAAAAAAATATATCTTTTCTCAAGAAAAGTCGACAGTTTAGATAGTTGAAATTTTTTTTTTTTTATATGTCATTTATTACTTATAAAGTGAAAAGTTTTAAATTTTATGTGATAATATTAGACAATTTGTTGGTAAAAGAATTCAACTTTTTATATAGAGAGGAGAAAGAGATTTTCCTCTTTTCATTCATGGGATATTTGATATTTACTATTCTTTACATGGATTAAACAAAATAAATTAATTAGATTAAAATTGGTTGCCAACAGCTTGTGTTGTTATTATAAGATAATAAGTATTATTATTATTATGTAAACAAAAGTCCACATAATAAAAGTGGGAGATTATATAGGCTGGCAAAATTTGTCTCTTTTGGTGTATGAGCAGCCCCTCCTCCCCCCAACTCTTAACACTGCAGATATATATATGTCTATAATTTTACTTATATTATGTCCATTTGTAGTTCAATAATTTATCTAACCCTTTGCAAAGAAGGATTTGGACCAACACAACACTAATTATTTCCCACAGAAAACCAAAAATTTCATACTTCTCTCAACAACAAAGTGTAGTTGAGGAAAATACCTAAAATCCAACTAAGTTTTCATCCAATGAAATATATATATATATATTTATCCATCCAATCATTTCCATTGATTGGTATTATTAACTTTGTTACATTTTTAAAATCCAAAGTGAAGCTATCAATACTCAAACTACTACAATCACTAGTCAATAGTTAGGTGAACTCCACAAGTTTTACAAATCTGATTTTGAACAAAATTAGACTTATAATCCTTTTAAGTAGGTAGCACTAAGGCTATCTTTTTCTTTAACCTACTTATTATTTTACTTTTTGTGAGCCTACTTTTCCTCCTATAACTATAATCTTTAATTTGGAAGTTTTAAGGAAAGACATAAATAATTTAAATTTTATATATATATATATATAAAAGATAACTTATTCCTTAACTTTTGTATTGATAATGTGGTTCATCCTTAATTTTTATGTAGAAATGGAGAAATGTTCTTCAAACACTTTCAAGAACCTAATTCTTGAATGTCTTCCATAGTAAATTTTCTTTCTTTGGAAGACATATGTAAAACCATTTAAAATGACTAATTGACTTGTTAAGAATTAATTGTACACACTGTGTGCACGTGGCCTTTTGTTTCAGAATTTTCTTCTATTTTAGTCAAAAAGTTTTTTTTTTTTTTTTTTTTTTTTTTTAGTGCCCATTTATTCTTTAGGTGTTAAGATGGTTGAAAAACGAAACCCTTAACTCTTAAGTGTCACTTTAAATATAGATTATTACTCATATGTCATTTTCCCCATATTTTAAAAACTTTACCTTAAAAAAAATGAAGTTTTCAATCCTTTTCTTTCTTATTATTTTCTCTACACGTTTCAAAAGACAAAAAACCTTGTTATTCAAATAAGTGGATTCAACCCCGTAGCTTGAGGGAATTAATGTGCGGACTCTTAATGCTTCATCCATGGCGGATGATTGAGGTTTCAAATCCCCTGGGGTAGTTCGCGTCATGTTAAAAAGCTCTGGGTCAGGCTCTCACTCTCGAGTAAAAGTTGAACTCTGTGAGCGCTCCACATGCCGAGTCTAGATTAGTCTCACTAAATAAAGTGGGAAAAAAAATAATAAGTGGATTCAATGATACTCCATTCTAAATCAATAAGTAAAGTAAATAAGTAATGATATATAAAAATGGATTTAGATACTCATAGTTAAGTTGAGATATTTTTTTGGTACAGTGATAACGATGTCAAATAGTTAACTATGAGTGATACTATGGGTTTGTTTGTTGGCGGCGGGTAAGAACAGAAAAAAAGGCCTGTGATGGTGCTAAGACAATAAGGCCCATAGAAAAGTCATAATAGGTAGGCCCAAATTGTTAAGACGAAGCCGGGTCCATTACATGATATTTGGTTTTGTTCTGTTAAAAAGAAGGGAATAGTAAATCCAATACATGATGATATCGATACGTGTACGTGCATTACTTTGTTGTTTTCACATTACCCAAAATGACAAAACTATCCCTTTCCTTTTCCTTTTTCTTTTACTAAATACCACCATGTACAAGTACAACAAAGGCAATAATATATATATATATATATAAGAGAAGATTATACAATGTGAAGTAGTGAGTCAACCAGCATTTCTTAATTTAGAGTTAAACAAATGGGAAATAGAATGGAGAAAACGAAGATGGGAAACCAACAAAACAAACAAACAAACAAACAAAGAAGTTGATCCACACACATAAGTAAGGTAAGGGAAGATTGAACCAATGAAATTAATGTTTGTTCTTCTACTATTTACCATTGATTTCAAAAACCATAAATACATATAATTAATGTTATACATGAATTCATTGTAGGGAGAATCATCAACAGAAAAAGCCCCTCCTGCCTCTGGTACGTATGCGTAGCAGAAATAACCCCCCAATTAAACAAATAGAAAAGTGATTATATATATATATATATAGAGAGAAAGAGAGAGAGAGACATTTTTTTTTTTTTTTTTTTTTTTTTTTATTTAAGTTTAGTTTGGGGGGAGTGGTGGGTGGTGCATGATGGAAGTAAAAAAAAAAAAAAAAGAAAAAAAAAAGAGGAATAATAATAGTTTTAAAGTGTATTTTTCTGTTCACTTCAGGTGGGTTGCGGAGAAAAACGACGGGGTGGTGGTGGAGAAAGTCTACTGTGATGACGAAATAACCCCCTTCCACATTCACCACCGCTCCAACATGACTTGCTTATTGCTTGCGTCAACCCTGTTTCCTTTCCTTCCCTCTTCCCTCCTCCCTCGTCGTTCCCCTTCCACCCTTCTTTCTTCCCTAATTTCCTTAATCCTTTCTGTTTTTTCTTTTTTTTTCCACTCTCTCTCTCTCTCTCTCTCATATATATATATATATATATATATATCTAACTCTCCACCCTTCATATTATATATATATATATATATATATATATAAAATTAAGTATTTTTTATCTAAGTCTACCTGCTAGCTATTACCAATGCTTAGATTAGATTCCCACCGCTACGGTCGATGATATCAAGGACAAACACTTTATAATCAGCCATGCAAAGCCCAAAAACTTTTATTAATTAATTAAGTCCGTACCTCTTTATATATATATATATATATTTATGTGAAATTAATTAAGAAAATCAATGTGCATATATGGTGATGATCAGGAGTAGTAGCTAGAATTAATTAAAAAGGAAAGAAAAAGGAAATAATTATAAAGAAATTAAAGAAAAAAGAAAAAAAGGTAGTAAGAGTAGAGTGAATGAAGAGAAGAAAAGGCTAGGTAGACGGATACTCCAATAAACAACGCACCCAAACAAACTCCATTGATTTCAGTTGCCAGAAATCAGAGCTTTTTCAACACCTGGACCTCGTCTTCTGCCCCCAGCTAGCTCACTCCATTTCCCTTCTTCCCCCCACCACTTTTTCATTCATCTTCACTCGGTTCAATGTATTTACTTACTACTAATATCTCTATCTATCTATATATATATATATATATATATTAATAATTAACATTTTATATTTAACAAATACTAAGTAAGTTCATTAATTAAACCTTTGTTCCCCGCATTATCTTGTCCTTTTTATAAAATGTTGCACCATTTCACTTCTCAATATATATAGATTAACCATGATCATCATATATCTATATATCTATATAATGCTGCATTGCAAAATAATAATAAGAATAAGAAAAAAAAAAAAAAAAGAATCCATCTTGAATGAAGAATGCACAAATGTCGCAGAGATGAGAGATTGTTATGAACACATGCTTGCCAAATTCGGGAGACCGAGCAAGCGATCACTCCACCTTAATTTGTCATTATTAGTATCTCCCCAACTCCCTCACCATTACTACTCTCCTTCCTTCCCTTTCCTTCCCTTCCCGGTCCACTCCCTTCCCTTATATCAAATTTACACTACTAAATCCAATCCTTCTAAAAAAAAAAAAAAAAAAAAAAAAAAAAAAAAAGAAAAAAGGCCACAGAAACCCAAGAGAGTAGCAAGTACTGAAAAAGAGACCCTTCTTCTGATCGAGACTCTGGCTTTACCCAATACATTAGCAGTGAGTGAGGGATCAGCGCGGCGGCGGCGAAAAAGATAAAGAAACCAGAGATTTCTTTCTTTCTTTCAATCGATCCTTCCTTATATATATATATATATATATATATACATACATATATGGAGAAAAACGAGGCGTATGGTTTCATGGCAGTTGGTAAGGAGGAATTGGAAATGGAAAGTCGCCTAACCCATCTTGCTGCTCTTCATGTCACCCTCACTAATCCTCCACGTGACAAACCTCATTACGCCAGCGATTCTTCCTCATCTTCCTCTTCATCCTCTTCGTCCTCCTCCTCACCATCGTCCCTGAAACAGCCACCCCCTCCGGACCTCGTGGCGGCCACCAGCTGGAGCTTGAAATTTGCTCAGAGGAAGAAGAGGACCATGGTCAGGCAGAAGCGTTCTTCTTCTTCTTCTTCCTCCTCTTCGTCCCTCACCACCCTCGCTCTCCGTTTCCAATCTCCCGGCTCTCCACTCCACGTGCCTCTCATACCCCCACTACTTCTTCCCGCACGTGTTAGTTCTTCTCTCTCTCTCTCTCCTTTCTTTTTATTTATTTATTTATTTTTTGTTCGTCTCAGGATTTCCCTTTTAGTTTATAATTACCTAGTTTAGTACATCACACACACACATATATATATATTATTTTTCTTTTTTTCTAAAAGAGCATAGTAGTTATACTCCTAGTATTTGCCACAAAAGGTAAACTAGGTAGGTTTGAATTTGATAGATTCGTTTTTGCAGGAGGAGATTAATTGGCAGAACAAAAATATAAATTAATGTACGTAAAATGTCTTGAATATATATATATATATATATACACACACACATAGGTGTGGTTGGTTCTTAATTAATTAACATGAATATGTTTGTTACCCACCAGAATGATGAATGATGAATGATTTGTTGGTCTTTCAAGGACATGGGATTGATGAGAGGGTACTAATTATTTGGCTACTAGTAATTCTTGTGTATTGTGTGTGTATGTGAGAGAAAAATTATATCGACACCCCAAACCTATAATTATTCTCATACAATTAATTACTCATCACCACTGTAGTTTCTCTCTCTCTCATTCTCATTCTCACTATGGTTTGTTTGTTTGTATTTCTTTTCTGACTTCGTAAGAGTAGAGTACGGCATATAATATATATCATCATCAGTATCATCATTATACCAACCCCTCCCTCGGGCCAAAAAGAAAAGAAAAGAAAACTTACCATATGGCGTATCCTTTGATCAATTAATGAATTGTGTGACTGCCAGCTGCCCTCGAGGCCTTCTTCCATTTTGCATCTATAAAAAGAAAAATATCCCAGTAGACACAACGGTGAAGAATTAAGTTGGGTTGGGTGTACGTAAACTTGTAGATGATCATTCTCATTTTTACTTTCTCTCTTGACAAGACATGAAAGGGTTTGAGAGAGAATGAGAGGGGGAGAGTGACGGTGCGAGGGACCCCCCCCGACTCCCCTGAGGCATGGGTAGGTATTGTTGTGGTGAGGTTTGGTTTTACTTGGGATTTTTAAGTCGATCATCATGACTTCATTTGTATTTTCTTTGTCGTATTTACTTGGGTGCTCATCACTACTTTCTTTTTCTTACCATTAGCACCAATTAAGGTTTCATCCCTCCCTTAATTTTCCCTCCTAATATTTAATTTTTGCTTGGCTTCAGGCTCTTGACACCACTAGACTCAAGTTTCTGTTTAGGAAGCAGTTAAAGAACAGTGATGTAAGCTCTTTGAGAAGAATGGTACTGCCAAAGGTTGGTATCTCAGTTTTATAATTGTCTGTCAATACTTCTATGTGTGTGTCAATAATATATATAACAACTACAACCACATCCAAATCCCTAATTAGTATGATTAATTACAGAGAGCAGCAGAGGAATATCTTCCTGTGCTCGAGGTCAAGGAAGGCATTTTCATTAGCATGGCTGATTTAGATGGTCTCCATGTCTGGCAATTCAAGTTCAGGTATGATTTTCAGGGTCTAATTATGTCTCTTGGAGAGTGAATCACCATAGTTTGTAATCCTTTCACCTTGCAGATTTTGGCCCAACAACAACAGCCGAATGTATGTGCTTGAAAATACTGGTACGATCCCAAGCTAAGAGGGCACTTCGGTTTGTCTGCAGTTTGTTTAAGTTTCATTTTGAATAATCTTGTTTCTATATATTTTTTTCCTCTTTTCTTTCTAGGGGAATTCGTTAGCACTCACAGCTTGAAAAGTGGAGACTACATATTCTTCTATCAGGATTATCAGAACCGCAACTATGTATGTGATGTGTTTTTTTCTCTTTCTTCCTTCAATACAATGATCTTCTTGGAGTGCATTCGAGTATTAACAAAAAGGGTCTCTGTTCCTTTCTTTAATCAGATCATTGAAGCTAGGAAGGACTTCAGTGTATGCACCAACGATAAAGAAGCTCAAGACATCTCCACGAGTGAAGACGCGAGCAATGTAGTAGTCCAAAATATCCTCGAGTATGAGCCAGACACTTCCAGCCTCTTTCCTGAGACCTTTCCAAGAGTGGATGACATGGGAATGTCATTCATCTATGACACTACCTTCTCAAATGACTCCCCACTTGATTTTCTGGGTGGATCAATGACCAACTACTCAAGGGTGGGAAACGCGCCCAACTTTGCATCCCTGGATAGCTTGTCCTTCGATGGCTTTTTCTAAGGATCTACACTACTAATAGTAATAGTAGTAGTAGTCAGTAGTCCTAGATAATTATCATAACTGGTGGTATAATCTCTTCCTAGGTACTAGACCTTTTCAAAGGTGTTGGGGGGGCCTTAGGGGAAGGCCTTTTTTTTGTTAAAACTTCTTATCTATGTATATGTGTAATCATTCTAACTTTTCTGCAACAAACTTGGTATATACGTGTTTTGTCCGTCTCTAACTTTGACTTTGAGGCCATAACTCACTGCTGGACTGCACTTAATCAGACCAAAGATGCTCTTAACGACTTTTCTTTGTTCTATTAACAGAATTACATCATTACTACAATCCACAATATCAACCATACGTTCTTCCAATACCAATTTGTATCAAAATTTTGCCTCCTTCGCAGTTCTCATTCAATTACTTCTCTCAAGGCCAGATTAAATAAATTTAAAATAACAGAAAATCAATAGAATGACCATAGTAGAAACAAAGATAGCCAAATCACATGTCCTCGTATACTTGGCAAGTAGAAAAAATCTCCATTAAATTAAAAAAAAAAAAGAAAAAGAAGTCATGATCTAATCACATGAAATGGCTCAGTCATAAAGGGTAACGAATTCTGCCCATTATTCTAGTCATGGATAATTTTTTTCCCTAACCTACAAAAACTTGGGTAAACTTGTGAAATTCCCGGAGGCACAGCCTCCTCAATTACAAATTCAGCAGAGCTCAAAACCATTGTCAAAATATTCTATAAATGTAAAAAAAATAATTAAAAAAGCATCTCCAACCACTAAATTCCCCACTCTAGATGCATCCACTATTCAAAATTTATTAATCCTTGCACATGATATTGTCTGAAAGAAAACCTTTAAAATTTTCAAATTAATCCTTCCTCTATGCCTCTGCGAGCTCAGAAGAAGGATCAGGAACAGCAGCTGGAGCAATACCTCCGGTGGTAGGCCTGAAATTTCATCAGGAAAAACAAAGTTAGTTCTTTTGACAGAATTGTGAATGTCCTTGTGCATCACAAAAATTGAAGGAATCACAGGAAATGCAAAAGAGGGAAGCAACAAAACTATGACTTACAGTCCAACAAAAACTTTAAAAGCATCATAGATTCCCCACTGAGCTCCAGTAAGAGTTCCAATCATGACAATACGAAGAGGAAGCCCACGAGTGAAAAGACCCCACAGTCCAAGCTTTTTAACAGCCTGTACAATCAAGGAAAAAGAAATAAAACCGAAGATTCAATGTACAACTCAACTAGTGGTAAAGCTAAAAAAAAGAAAGTGAAGGGGATACTAAAAACTCACATCACCAACAGTGGCACCCTTGGCATTGTTGAGGAAGGACACAAGATTATCCGCAGGATGAGATACAATAGCACAGAAGACACCAGCCACATATCCACCAGCAAAGCTTACACCAAGCTGCAAAGGTTTGCTGCATTCATTTTTAGGTGTGGGGATAGCATGTTTATAAATATTCTCCACAATAGCCTCAAAAGATGCAAACTTCATCATTGTATCTGCAATGGAAAAATTGATAGTTAAAGCAATGTAAAATCCTAATGATGTGCAGTTGAATCGAGATATAAGAGACGTTAACTCACAACATATCAAGAACATAACCAAAATGGTTGAAAAATAAATTATCATTTTAAATTGTAACTACACTATGAAATGTTTAAATGTAGTATGGGTGAAACTCATACATATGGAGCAAATATCCAGTTCAAAAAAAAAAAAAAAAAGAAAAAAAGAGAAAAATTTAGGATTGAATCAAAACCCTTTTAACTTCATTATTTTGCAGTGAAACTGAATGGCTAAGTAATGAAAACTTGTCCTTTAATAATTTTACATCAAATACACTTTCAAAAATCAGGAGACAAGCAAGAACCTCAAGGCTCATACCCAAATGAATTATGCAATACATTATAAAGGTCTCTTATTTAAATAAGTTATTAAACCAGCCAAAAATACACACATGATAATAAAAGCAAGTAAGCAATCCCCCACAACTACTAAGACCACAAGTTGCAGAAGACCCAAGTTCCTATAGAAATACCTCCATAAATATATTGCAAAAATAATTAATCAACTAAAACTCTACATCTATTACTGAAGCATACAAGATAATGCAACAAAATAAGAGCTAAATATGTATTTCAATTGAACATTTTTCTACTATTTATTTTCTAACTCAAAAAAAAAAAAAAAAAAAAAAAAAACCTCTACCTCAGAATTTTAATATTATAAACCTACATGTGGGTCCTATATAATTACACCACATATCTAGAGATAAAGATCTTTTAAATCAAAATCATATACTAGAACCATCAATTGACAATAAACCAATAGGTCATTCAAATACAGTACTTCAAAACAAATCCAACTCATTCTACCAAAAAAAAAGGTGATTTTTTGCTCTATAGTCAAATCCATAACCATTCCCATATAGAGTGCTTTTCCATTTCAAAACAGATAAGCTTCTCATAACTGTAAGAAATTGAAGAAGAAAGCACAATAATGCAATAAAGCATCCAGAAGAAAAACCAGTCTCTGCGATGCCTCAAACTTACAAGGAATTTGTCGCCCCCATAAAGGAACCAAGCCCTTGTACAACCTGCAAAAAGTTCCCTTAACATGAAAAATAAGTAAACAGGTTATTCTTAAATTAAATCAGACTAGAAAGTACCCAAAACGTACCCAAGAGCTCCTTCAGATCGGACAAACTTGGGAAGTCCATCTGACAATCCCCTAGCAAAACCAGGTTGAGTCTGCACACGAACTTTTACAGCCTCAAAGGGACATAGAGCAATATCAGCAATTATCTCCGCAGAAGCTGAGCCAGCAAGGTAGATCAGTGTCTTGTACTTGGAAGCATACTCTGGCCCGGCAATATCAGAGTAGTACTTCTTGAAGAACTCATAGAACCCAAACTTGCAGGCACCCTGAGCACTATAACCAAGCAGGGTTGGCACCCAACCCCTAAAGAATCCCCTGGCGCCCTGCTCTTTCAACAATACTCCAAAGCCAGATGAGATGCTCTTGTACTTGGCAGGATCAATCTAATGATGATAAGAAAAAAGTCAGTTGATTAACCAGATGAAATATAAGGGTAAAGTATTCTATTTACGTCATCAATAGCATTAGCATTAGCCTGGATGCAAATACAGCAGAAATCGGATTCTCACAGAAGAAAGCATTCACATAATTTTGGTAGAAAACGGTCTTATTAAATCATGTAGAAAAAAAAATCCTGTGGTGGAACAGCAGGCTCTTTGAGAGCCGTCAGAGGTCTAATAATTCGAAAAAAAAACTATAGCTTTACAGAAAAAACGAGGAATAGCAAGCGTCTCTTAAAAAGACTAAAACAGAATCATATAATAGTCAGACGTAAAAAAGTTTATCTAATCCAATTTAAGCCGTTGATACGGTTGAAATAACTTGGAAATATTTAGGTGCTTGTCGAGATCTAGGGAGCTACGTACTAAAAACAAGAACAGTTTGGATTCAAAGGAAATACAGAATTTAAAACATAGAAAGATTAAATAATAAGCAACGCTAATCTATCCCATAAATAGGTGAACAAAGCGAATGCACATATACTAACGAGAAAATATACAGTGATCTGTAAAAGGAAATAAGATCTAGAGTGAGATTGACCTGCATATTACACTTGACGAGGTCAAGAGGAGTGACGGCCATGTGAGTAAGACCACAGCTCAATATTCCTCCAAAAGTACAAGCAGCGTAGAATTGTGGAGAGTACATCTCGATCTTTCCGGGCTCGGAGGGAGCCGGAATCATAAAGGTTTTGGAGTTTAAATCTTTGGGCGTCGTCATCGTGGTGGTCTGTAGACCTCCTGGGGTTTTGGAACTCAAGGTAGAGGAAGAATACAGAAAGGTTGGAATAAGAGAGTGACGGCGGGAGCTATCCATGATGAATAAACGGAAAACGGAGAGATAGGCAAGAGAAGCAGGAGAAAAGAAGCTCGGATCTGGAGAGGTCAGATCTCCCCGGTCTCCCAATTTCCCTCCGTCCAAAGAAGCCCTTTGACAGAATAGTGATTTCCCTTTCCTACTGGGGACAAAAGTGAGTCGTCCACGACGTTTTATACAGAGACCAATCAACGAAGAGAACCGGCCCTAGAAGAGTCAATTTACCATTTTGGACATTCATTTTTATTTATTTATTTATTTATAAGTGCCACCATTTCCGTCACCCCTATTACTATTCAGAATTAATATTAATATTTCTTTGAAACAGAAATAATAATAATCTTCACATATCAAAAAAAAATAATAATAAATATAATCCTGGGAATAAAAGGCAAAGAAAGAAGAAATGTGATGGCTTTGAAATTTGATGACAATATATAAAATATCAATCAACAGCATCATAAAAATAATACAGGAGGGAGAATATTTTTATTATATTCTTCAGGATACAACTTGTTTCTGTGATTCTCCCAAGAGTGGGAGGAGTACATCTTTCCTGTAGGTACAAAGTTATCAGAAAAGGAAAGGAAACCCAACCCAACTCTTCACTGTGACGTTTTAAAATTCCTGCCTGCTACCTTCTATTAAGTATTAGAAGGAAAATATGCACCCAATAAATTTATGGATTAAGAGATGAGATGCACACATAATTGTGTTTTAGCTGCCAATTAAGTTGAAAACCTTTATTGCTGATCAGATTGAGATGTCAAGGTAACAGCAATTACTGGAGCAGCTTTTGTACCCTCAGAAAAAACACGGTGCTTCCAATCCACTTTGGAACAGAGCTAACTGCAGTTTTTTTCTATTCTTTGGTTGCTCAAGAAAATACAAAAGGTTCTGCTCCGGACATCTTCTCATTTTTCTTCCTTTTGTCTGATTAGAATGCAGTGGAATGGAATGATCATCACCAGTAATCCCCACATGAACATACCCCATCTCTGAAATGGTGAAATCGTTTACAATCTCTGACCACTATTTCCCTTTCAACAACTTTGGAAATCAACTTGATTGTTGTGTGGCAATCCATACATATTCTAAGATTCTTAATCACATGGATTGTTGTGCTAGGAACTGAATTTAGAATCCCAAAAGCAACTGCTAGCTTCTCACTATGAACTCGTAATATCATTCCTTTCTCTTCTTCATCAACATCGTGAACAACTGCTGTCATATTTGGTATGTACCCAGCTTCCTGCAGCTTCACACCTAACTCTTCCAAATATGCATAGATTTTCTCGCATTGAGGATGTTCTGTATCCCCCACCAAGAACACATGAACAGCACCTTTTACTTCCACCAAACTGAAACCGGGAGGTTTAGCCAATCCATGGTTTTTCATATAGATTCTCATCCTTTTCACATCTTCCCACCTCCTAGCATCAGCATATATGTTGGAAAGCAACACATAATATCCACAATTATTTGGGTCTAGTTCAAACAGTTTCCTAGCTGAGATCTCTCCTAGTTCTACATTATTGTGCATCCTACATGCTGCAAGAAGAGAACCCCAAACAACAAAATCAGGCTGGACCTTCATTTCCTTAATCAAATCATAAGCCCTGGAAAGTAAACCAGCACGACCTAGAAGATCCACCATACAACCATAATGCTCTATCCCTGGTTCTATCAAAAACCTGTGTTTCATGGCTCTAAACCAAAACCACCCTTCATCTACCAACCCAGCATGGCTACAAGCAGCTAAAACTGATACAAAAGTAATATAATTTGGTTTCACACCCGCTTCGTTCATGCCATAGAAAACTTCTAGTGCTTCCTTGGCTTGGCCATGCATTCCGTATCCAGCAATCATGGCAGTCCATGACTTCACATTCTTTACCTTCATCCGGTCAAATACTTTCCTTGCCATTTCTACCCTCCCACACTTGCAATACATGTCGACGAGTGAGGTGCCAACATAGAGGCTATCCTCCAGTCTCATCTTAATGACCTATAAAAGAGAGGTAGTAAGTATAATTGATCAACTAGTTAAAAAAAAGTTCAATATGATGAAATAGTCTCTAAAGTTTGCCCCTGGAAAGCAAGCCAACAGATATTTTACCTGATCATGTATGCACTTGCCCAGTTGAAGGGCACCAGAATGAGCACAAGCCAATAAGATAGCTGATAGAGTCACAGCATCATGATCAACTTCACTGTCATTCAACATTGAACGAAATAATCCCAGAGCCAGTGTTGAAAATCCATGCTGGGCAAATACAGCAATCATAGTGTTCCAAGTAACCACATCCTTGTCAGCCATTCCTTGGAACACTTTTCTAGAAAAACCCAACTCACCGCACCTGGCATAGGCATCAATCAGAGTATTACCCACTGCCAAGTTGCCATCAACAAGACCAACTTTTATCCCGAAACCATGAACCCCTTGTGTCGTACTTATTTGGGAGAAGCGAGAACAAGCAGACAAAACAGAAACCATAGCAACCGAATCAAAACACAATTCCGAGTGGTGGACTCGACTCCCTTCAAGTAGGAGCTCCTTGAAGAGCGCAAAAGCGTCGTGGGGTCGGTCATTCTGAACGTACCCGGTCATCATTGTAGTCCAAGATACGACATTCTTGTGAGGAATTTCGTCGAACAGCAGCCTTGCGTCTACTAACTGACCGCACTTGGAATACATATCAACGAGAGCAGAGGATACAAAGAGGTCGGGCTCATAGCCAAAGACAAGAGCCTGTTGGTGAGCTTGCTTACCGGAAATAAGATCGCAGAGAGCAGAACAAGACTTGATGGTGCAAGGAAAAGATGAACGATTTGGTTTGAGGGAGAGCTTCCGCATGGAGGAGAAGGCTAGCAAGGCTTCAACAGAGTTGCCGCTCCGAGCCAAATCGGCAATAATGGAATTCCAAGAGAAGACATTTGTTTTGTCCACGTAATTGTTGAACAAAATTGTGAGATTAGAACTGGTCGATGAATAAGAACGCCATTGAAGACGGGACACAATGTTCATTGAAGTGGGTGTCCATCGAAAAGAAATCATTCTGAATTTGTTTGGTTTACCTGTCTTGGCAGTTATTTTATATATATAAATCATACGAACCAAGATTAGAAGGGGAAGAAAGAATGCAAAAGGTCGACAATGATACCTGGGAACTGATAAAAACGATCCCATCAAGGATTCTAGAATCATTAATATATATAGTATATTTAAAACATGTTTTGTCCGGCCCAAAAAAAAAAAAGAATTAACAATTGTTAATGCTACAAACTAAAAAGAATCGCCCAACTCCAGCAACAAAAATTGCACCTTCTGGAGTCAACAAACTGGGAAACAAATTAATCAATCTATAGCAAGGGTTACAAGAATAAGTAAGAAAAACCATTGCAAACAACCGAAGTTTCCTCGTACAAACAAATACAGCGCATAATCTGCAATTCCATCCCAAGGGTATGCAAAATCCTTATCCAACCTGACAACTTACCTCGAGGTTGTGATGCATAAATTACTAGAGAAGCCGTAGATGTGCAGTATCATTTAGTCTCTTTATTTGCCAACCTGTTTTCCATGAATGCTGCAACACTGTGACTGAAGAATCTTCAATGCAGATTTTGTTTGACATTGCTGCACTGCATCCGAGGATCCCTGTGAGAAGACATTTTGTTGGCACTGAGTGGGTGAAAACACCAATGCATGAAGAGGCACAAGAAGAGGCACCACTCCTGACACTAGTAGTTTCACGAAGGGGACCCTGGCTCATGGGTTCTCTAGGGGACATCTCATCATCGGCTTCTTGACCTCCAGTAGTAGTCACAATCTGAAGCCTACTCTTACCAGACTTCTTCTTTGAAAGCCCTTGTTTATGTCTATGGAGCAAATCCCAATGGGCTTGAGGGAGAGAAGTCCCATCTCTCTCATGAATAGAATTCGTAAATGCATTTGAACTGCTATGTGTAAAACCCTGATTCTCATTCTGATATGGTGGTGAGAAATCAGACCTGAACTTCTCTGGCAATGCCAAAATTGTGCTGTTAAGGAACTGAACCATTCTGAACTCAACCTGCCTCAGTGATTCTCCAGATGGCGCAGAGAAATCAGGTTGGAATCTTTCCATTAAACTCTGTGTTTCAGGTGTCAATATATCTGATCGGTGGCAGCCTTCCCAATGCCCTTGACTCATCTCCACAAGTGCCTCAGAAGACTGTATCTGTTCCTCCATAAAATTAATCTCCTGCAATCATTTTGATTTGTGATACCACTCAGTAAAATAGTAGAAGCAATCCAAACATTGTCGCAACTATAAAACTTTTTACCTTTGCCCTTGACATTTATTGGAGAAAGCATTACACGTATATTAATTTTAACTCTATAGGATACTGACAATTTGATATTTAGTGTACCATCAATAGCCATATCATCTCTTGATAATTCTCCTGTTTAACATTTTCTGCACACATTATAATTCCATTCTTGCATTTCCATTCCCCTCCCCTCCCCCTCCCCCTCCCCCCCAACCTCCTTTTTATTTTTCCCCATAATATAGGCTTGTATACACCCATTCAAGTTAAAATCAAACCATACACATCCAACTCAAAAGACAATAAATCTTATTCAAATACTTTCTTCTTCTTATGTGCATCATGATGGTTGGTGCTACCATCTCTTCCTTTTCCATATCTCCAAGTAAAAACATTCCACATAAACTTCCACAGATTTGATATATTTGAATCAAAAGAAGGTCTATATCATTATCTGGCTCATCATTCAACAAATGACCAGTAGGTATACTGGAAAGATTCATGTTGCGGACACAAAAAAACGCTCAAATGCTAAATAAAGAAAATAAAAGCTAACACGGTTGAGATGGATACATGGATTTCAACCCTCATTGTCATGATAAATATATCTAAAGATGGTAAATTTGGCATATTTCACTGGTTAGAAGACATGAACAAGCTCAAGCATAGTAAATATGTGGAGGGACAGTATTATATACTTGAGGATACTTTTTGTGTTTTCCTCGGCTAAGTCCTTGAGGAGTCCATTCTTTTGGTAGACTTACTTTCCCGAACATAATAGACAAATAGATTTTTCATATGCGAGACCATGAAAAGATAAAATTAGCAATCCCAAGGTTACTAAGATAACAATGACTGTGTATAATAAAAAGTCTTCGTTCCATGGCAGCGAAGCACCAAATTTAATAATGATGTAAAGATGCTACCAGAGAATCAAGATTGAGCTTGAGCAGAGGGATTACTATGATTAACAAGTTTCATTGAATCAAATTTATCTGGCGAAAGAATGGATCTTGCAAACATAAGGACAAATTTTTTGCATTATTAACCAAGAGAAATGTGTCTGCACGCGAGTTAAGGATCACTTTTCACCAATGAAGTTTCGAAACAGAAACAAACTAGTGACAAAGATCGGTTATTTAGTGAATTTAGTTAAATTTTAAAAGCTGTCAATAGAAAATGAGATGCAAGGCATATGAATTTATGGGGAGAGAAATGAGTACACGAGTAGGGTGCAATACCTGGCAAACCAAGAGAGCGGTGGCTCTAGCCCGATCCAGCGGCGAGGTATAAACAGCGTTGAATCGAACGCCTTGGGACTTGAGGAATACAGCCAAAGCCCTGGCCTGGCGCTTGCCGTTGGGGGTGAGGGCAGCCTCAGGGCACCTGCCAGCAATCAAATCTGGCCTCAACTTCATATGAGACTCGCCATGACAAATCAAATAGAGCTCCGTAAGGGTGCGATCGTCGTCAAGGAGATCAGAGGCGGAGGAAAAGCTACGAGGGAAGTGGGGCGGAGGAGCAAGAACATTGTAAGGGTCCCAGACCTTGATGGAGGGGCCAAGACGAGGGGTGCCGAAGGAGGAAAGCTGAGGAGAGAGTGGAGAGGCAGAGGCGTGACAGGGCAACATTTCGGGCTCTTGTTCAAGGACCTTTTTGACAAGGGTGGTGCCATCACCCAATCGTGTAATTTGGTGATCATCGTGAATGTGGTGTGGCTCGTCATCGTCAGCTTCTTCAGCAGCTTCTTCGTCTTCTTCATCGGATGGGACTTGAACGGACTGGGAAGAGCCCATTTGTTTGTATTAAGGGAAGAAAGAAGTAGATAGGAGATAAACGCAGATCCCGCCGATCTAATTACAATCTGGGAATTATGGAATTTAGAAGTGAGCGACGGGGTTTAGCATTCTCGGTAGAAAAAGACAGACAGATTACTGCCCATCATTTTGGGATTTAGTCTTTTGCACAGAGAGAGGGTCGGTCGGGCCGGTACGTTAAGATCTGAGGTTGAAACTTGAAATGAATGGGTGCAAAAATTACTGTGTCGGGCCGGTCGCCGAGCTGAATGAATAGCTGATGGGGCGTACGTATTGTTTTCCCTTTAAATAAATAAAAAAAATAAAATGGGGTTGGTAGTACCTTTATAGCTGCTGCAACCATAAAATTACGCTCACAACTCACAACTCACAAATCACAAATCACAAATCACTGTCATATAATAAATTAGTGATGTTGTCTAATTTTTATTCGATTAATTCAATATTTTTGAGATTTAACAGCACTATAATTGAAATGAAGTGTAGAATTTCCACTTTTGGGCAAGAGAGAGTGTTTGAAGGGCAACCAACTTACGCTTTGTAAATACATATACTTGACCAAATCACTGTCTTATACTCTTCTGACTAGCAACATGATATGGCAAAATGAATATCAAAATCCACTCATTTAATCACTATTTCAATTAAATTTTATTCATTTATTATTATATTAAATTAAAAGTTTAATTTAATATTAATTTTAAAACAATATATAAAAAAAGTCCTTAAATTCATTATCAATATATAAAATGATAATTAGTCTTTGGATGTTGTCAGCCCTAATCACATTAAAGCAGTGCCTAATGGCGGTAAGTTCACTCTATGATAAAGGAGGGTTGGATGCTGACTATTAAGGTGTTTTTCACATGACCCTCACTATGCACTTCATATGGAACTTTCAAAGTCGTCTAAAAATAGTTTTGGGACAAAGTGAGGAGGAAGATGCCGTTGTAAAATCAATATAAAAGAACACAATCTTAGAATATAAGTGGTTCGCAGTCCAAATCTACCAACTTACTGTCAAAACTACATGTGGTTCCTAATTTTCCTTTAATTTTTTAATTTTTTTTTTCATTATAAGAAAACTCGAATTCATAATATTGAATAATTATAATAAATTTTCTTATTTTACTCATAATTAATATATATATATATATATATATATATAAAGAAAGAATTTATTTTAAAATTGCAAAGGTTTCTTAATAATTATGGATGGGCATGGTAGGTTGACGCATTTGGGAAAAACCAGGAGTTGCAGCACATAAAATCCATAGTGTGGAAACAACCCACACTTCGATCGCTGTATTATTGAGAGCTGTGGGAGGCCCCGCCGCCGCTACAGAAGCCTCTGCAAATTTTCTCTGGCATTCTCCCCCCCTCCTTCTTTTTTTTTTCCCAATCTCAGGGTTTTTTAATAGGGATCTCGCCCAAGATTTCTTCCTCAGAATCCCTGACAAGATTTACTTACGATTTTTCTCCTCCACCGAGATCCCCTCCCCTATCTTCAGGTTTTGTGTCTACGCATTTCAACTATTTTTATTTAAATTGCATTAAACAAAGGGAGGGAATGAAACATTCTCGTCTTCATGCTTTTAGCTTTTCTCTTGTTTCTGTCCCTATTTATCTGAATAATACGATTGCATCGTCTTTCTGTCTGTCTCTGTAGGTTAGGTTTGTACATATATATATATATATATATATATATATAGAGTTCAAAAGGGAGAGGAGCTCTACAATTTGTTGAAATCACTTGATACTTTGGGATATTCTATTAAAGCTTTTTACCGGGAGTTCATCAGATTCTTAACCAGATGGCAACATCATCGATGCATGTTCGTGGAGTTAAAGCTCTTTACCCACAATCCTCAAAGGCATCTTTGCACTCCCGGCCTCTAGTTTTGCCCAAAAGACTTGATTTTGCTGTCCCTTTCATTTCTGTTCCTGCTCTAACTGCATCAACCAATGTCCCTTGTCGCGCACGAGATTTGACAGTAACCTGTCAAGGAGCAAATGCCCATACAACACTGGAATGTACTGGAACCGAGTATCTGGCTTCCGAAGACCTGGCTAATCAATTTACTTGTGTCATGAAATTCGGTGGATCTTCAGTTGCTTCAGCTGAAAGAATGAGACAAGTAGCTGACCTTATACGCAGCTTCCCTCAAGAGAGGCCTTTGATTGTTCTCTCTGCCATGGGAAAGACAACTAACAATCTTTTACTGGTATTTTATTATTTATTTTTCCTTTTGTTCATTCCATTTTGTGTATTTCGGTTTTTTTTTTTCTTTCCTTTCACAATATAATTTTTTCCTCTAGAGTGGGCGTGAAAATAAAGACAGAGATTGCAAGTTGATATATTATTTTGGTTTCAGGCTGGGGAAAAAGCCGTTAGCTGCGGTGTTTCAAATGTTTACGAGCTCAAGGAACTGGCATTTGTAAAGGATTTGCATATTAGGTAAACCTGCTATACTATATGACGTTTCCATTTTTCATTCTTATTGGTCTTTATTGGAGCCATTTTGTATCTGACAAAGCTTTTATATTGCCAGGACGGCAGATGAGCTTGGAGTAGAAAGGGCTGTTATTTCAAGTAACTACTGACTCTTCTGACATAAATAATTACTTCTAATATATGGATTTAATTTATATTTTTATTTAAAAATTCTGTTTACTTTTATCACTTTCTGTACTTTCACAGAATCATTCGTTTAGCTTTGCTTAACTGTAAATTGGTTTGAGATTCAATTGCATCAATTAAGTTGCCTTTTTTAATCCATGATTTGATCACCTAGTGGAGCTTAATTGGTACTACAAAATTACGCCTTTCATTAGCAACAAGTGAATTTCCATTCTTGTTCATAAAATTTTGCTTCCTATACACGTTCTTTTTTATATTATTCTGTTCTAGTATGCATTTTGCACCTTTATCTACTCACGACTAAGCTTTTTTTTCCGGTGGAAAATATGTTACAGCACATTTGGATGAGTTAGAGCAACTTTTGAAGGGAATTGCTATGATGAAAGAGTTGACTCTTCGTACAAAAGACTACTTGGTATCATTTGGGGAGTGCATGTCCACTAGACTTTTTGCAGCGTATTTGAACAAAATTGGCATGAAAGCTCGTCAAGTATGTCTTAACAGCACAGTCTTCTGCATTAATCATACTATCAACTTCTTTTACCAGAGGATGACTAAATGTAACCATTTTTGTTTTCATGCAGTATGATGCATTCGATATTGGATTCATTACAACTGACGATTTTACAAATGCGGATATACTAGAAGCAACTTATCCAGCTCTTGCGAAGAGATTGTATGATGATTGGAACAGTGATCCTGCAATTCCTATAGTTACAGGCTTCCTTGGAAAGGTTTTTCTATTTGAGATTTTAATTTGTTGACCTCTAATATGCTTATGTTTCAGTGTTTTTATTTAACACAAGCAATGACTTTGGTTTTCATTTTTTGAGGTATAGGGTTGGAGAACTTGTGCAGTTACAACTTTGGGCAGGGGTGGCAGTGATTTGACTGCCACAACCATTGGAAAAGCATTGGGGTTACCGGAAATACAGGTTTGCCAAAAATATTATTGCTGGTTACTTACCTGAGTATTTGAGAACACAAAATATTGGTGAGCTTATGTGTTCATATGAAACTAAAGCACTTACTAATGCAGGTGTGGAAAGATGTTGATGGTGTTTTGACGTGTGATCCTAACATATATGAACGTGCAGAACCAGTGCCATTTTTGACCTTTGATGAGGCAGCTGAGCTTGCATATTTTGGTGCACAGGTTTTTTTTTTTGTTGTGCACATGCCCATTTTTCTCGTGTATTTATGCTGAAACCGATGGACATCTTTTTTATGCTTGTGCAGGTACTCCATCCTCAGTCCATGAGACCTGCAAGAGAAGCTGGTATTCCTGTTAGGGTTAAAAACTCATATAACCCCAAGGCTCCTGGCACTGTTATCACTAGGTCAAGAGATATGAGCAAGGTTGCTATCCAAATGCCATTACAAGTTTATACAGTTTTAATAAATTTCTTTTGAGCTTACAGTAAGTAGTCTCTTCCTAATACTTACGTACAGGCTGTCCTAACTAGCATTGTGTTGAAAAGAAATGTCACCATGTTAGATATTGCTAGCACTCGCATGCTTGGTCAATATGGATTCCTAGCAAAGGTAAAAATAAACATTTAACCACAGTTTGTTTTCACCCAACTTTGCCTTGTATAGCCATTTAGTTTTAATTGCTTCTGAACAGGTGTTCTCAATCTTTGAAGATTTGGGCATATCCGTTGATGTTGTAGCCACCAGTGAAGTTAGTATATCCTTGACATTGGATCCATCAAAGCTCTGGAGCAGAGAATTAATACAGCAGGCAAGCGTAGGTTTTAAAGATTTATTCTACTTTGTTAGCCAGTTAGGGTTTTGATATTCTGCCGTAGCATACATCTTTTGACTCTTGAATCATATTCACCACGTTACTGTGTTTCTTTCAACAGGAATTGGATCATGTGGTGGAAGAACTTGAGAAAATTGCTGTTGTGAATCTTCTTCAGCGAAGATCAATCATTTCTCTGATAGGAAATGTTCAGAGATCCTCATTGATATTAGAAAAAGTTAGTGACCAATCTGTGTCACTGATCCTTGTATTCCTTTTCCTTTTTCTTTTCTTAATTATTTTTTACATGGATAAATTACATTTGCAGGCTTTCCATGTTCTTCATAAAAATGGAGTTAATGTTCAAATGATTTCTCAAGGTGCATCCAAGGTAATCCCACGAACTCCCTGTCTCTTTTATTCATTTATAGGGCACGAAACAAAAAGATCCTTCTGAATTATTTTAATTATTGGATAATCAAAATTAATATCCTTTGCCATAACAGGTGAATATTTCACTGATAGTAAATGACAGTGAAGCAGAACAATGCGTGAGGGCTCTCCATGAAGCCTTCTTTGAGAGCAATCTTTCAGAACTAGTCTGGGACAGTAGATCGCAAAATGGTTCAGCTTCAACTTTGCATTGCTGACAGGATTCCCTCTCCTCAAGATTCATCATTGGCATCAAACCCCTACCCACCATTTCCAGCAGCATTTAAATTTTGTTACCTCATTATATTATAGCAGCATCGTAGTTGCATTATGTCATCTCGTACTCAAAACGGGGAGATGAGCTAGCAGAAGAAATTTTAGCATAGTTTTGCCTAGAAATTATAAGTTAGTCAGTCATCTTGGCAGCAATGAGAGATGGTTGTCAGGACTCAGGAGGCTTCTACAATTCTTGTTGTGATCATCATCAGCCTTGTGACTGAAATGATTTCAACGCCCTACTCATTTTGAATCTCTTGCTTAAAAGAATAAGGCAGAGCTCAGTGATACATTGCTTGCCTTTAATGTATTGATCCAGTTCTCATAATATTATTTATTATTGGAAGCTTCGTTTCTTTTTAAGTAGTGTGATTACTCCTTCCATTCCTTTCTTTTGCCGGGTATTAGTAAAAAATATTAATAAATATTATATTAATTTTAAAAATTAATAATTAATTTTTTACTTGAAGAGGGAGTTGTTTTCTTTAGGTTAAAAATATTATTATTATTATTTATTGAAAATTAGTTTAAAAGTTTTATAACATTAATTATTATTTTTTAATCTTTTTATAGACACTAACTAAATATAATTCTACTTACCAAAAAAAAAACTAAATATAATTCTAAATAATGATACTGTTATATTTATTTGGGCTAGGGGGCCTAGTAGTTTTGGGCCTTTAATATTTTTCTTCAGGCCCATTAACATATACTACAAAAAGTGCTTATATGTAATCCTACACACACATTGAGGAGGCTTAGGGTTTGAGATGGCGTGCACTGTAGATTTTAGATGCTTAGATGAAGGTTTCGGCGGCAAAACCTACAAGCGGAAGAGGGCTCTCCAGGATGCCCCCCCGGCGGAGGAGCATATAGACACCGACGACATGGATGTCGAAGGCAGCATTCAACCTTCAAAGAGGCAGGCCATCGCGTCGTCTGACAATCCCAACAAGCCAGTGGGAAGGCCCAGCTACGACGGTGTAATCGCCGGAAGAGTGTCGGGTCGGAATTGGAAGCAGGTACGGACGCACAGATCATCTTCGTCGAACGTATCCCGGAAGAAGACAACTTTGGAGCAGAGGACGAGGGAAAAAGAGATTAAGAAGGCTTATCAAGAGAGGAAAAATGAGTTGAAGGAGGAGATAAGACAAAACAAGATTGAGAAGAGGAAGAAGAGGGAAGAGAGGGAAAAGAGAAAGCAGGAGAACACCCTGAGGTCAGGGACTAAGTTCCAGATGATCACAAACCCAAAAACTTTGAAGAAAATTTCTAAGTCCGCTAAGCAGCGGAAGTTGCTAAAGGTTGTTTCTGACGATGTCCTCCATGGGAATAAGAAGAATTAATTTTTGATGAGTTAGTCGATGGTTAAGGAGTTGTATTTTTGACGTTTTTTCTTTTCCCCTTAAAATTTACTCGGTATAATTATTAAGCAGTCAGTTGAATTGAATACTTGTTCAATTTTATTTTTCTGGGTAGGGATATCTTCATTGTTAGATTGCTTTAGTACTCACATTGCAACTTACTGGCAAGAAAATTATAAATTTTTTAACATTTATGAGTTCCGGAAGTAGAGAAAACAATACAGCGGGGGTACTAGGAGGCGTTTTGGATCCTGATGCATTGACCGCAAAACAAAAGGAAAGTGCTGGTGTGAGGTTCAAAAGAATCAAAACCTGTCTGCATTTTGTTCCTTTTCCTTATTTGGTCAGTGGTGCTTTCTTTGATCCTCCACTTTGGTGATTTGGGTTTGTTTTTGGTAAATTGGTGATTTTGTTTTTTACCAGCACCAAAGCTTCTTGAAAAGCGTCGATATATTTGTGGAGTTTCCGGGTGAGCATCTATGTATTTTTTCTTTGTGTGTGGAAAAAAATATCTTCAGATCCGTTCCTTTCACAAATCACAATGGCCTCTTTTGCACTAGTTTTATTTCGTACACCATGTGCTTTTGTATTTGACCAATAATAATACAACACTTGCGAATATATAGTTATTGGGTCGGATTCTGCCTATAAATTCATATCACAAATCTAGCATGGACTTGAGCTTCAGCTAACACCACCTTATATATAACATGCATGCTGACCAACAAGATAAAAGCGAAACATAGCACCTTGTACAATCAAATGCATACCAACAAGAGATAACAAACTAGGGCACTGGAGAAATCTCTTTCAGTTACTTTTACAACTACAACTATAATATACAGATGCTACACAAGCCCATATGTCATAAATAACTCAAAATCAATCATGCTGAAATCCAAACTAAGAATTGAAAAGCAAGACAAAATTATCACTTAAATTTGGGAATGCAAATTTCGTTCGCTCCACATCACTTCCACCTCTCTAAACAATACACTCTACCTGAAGTGTCAAACCGCTGTATAGCAGCTTCAAGAGAATAACATCTGGGTTTTTAGCATCTTCACTGCCCATCATTCTTTAAGAAAATCAATGTGCTTTTAAAATCTCCATGCAGCACAAGTAAAATGACAACAAGAACTTATACCAACAAATTTATCTCACATGCAGGAATCCATGCCACTGTATCACTTAGACTGAAGAAGGACATGCTAAGCGTTCAGGTAGAAATCCCTGATCCCATCATAACCAAAACGCAACGCTACGTTATGATCGTGCCTCGGATTTTAAAGAATGACGGATGCAAACCAAGTCTTCCAATTTGTTCCCATCCATTTTGTACAATGAGACCCCTTCCATCTGCGTAAAATGATATTGTGCTTCTTTTCGTAACATCTCAAAAGGCATAATTTCCCATTTGCTGAAATTTGAGTTTTTCCTAGTTTTGCTCATGTCAGGAGATCCAGAAATTGGCCCACTCCCATAGTCACCTGCATTCCCCCAAACCTTACAGCTTGAAAATTGTCCAAGACGATCAAGAGATTGATTCCTCTTCAATAGCATAGCCGCTGCATGAGCACTACGTATCGTTCCTCGACTTGGAACATCTGACCACTCTTGCTTTCTCTTCGATCTCATGGGAGAATGGATCCTAATAACCTGAATATTAGGTCTCAATTCATTAGTAAATGCTATAAGTGGAGCATTCTAAAAGAGACAGAAACAACGCATCCTTACACCCAGACACTCCAAGAGTTGGTAGTATGCTCTTCCTTGAAGTGGATTATGCCCTTTCTTAGGCTCAGAGAAGTACCGGGTCCTGATAAAAAGTCATTTTGAGGAGGGATGGAAGTTTCAATGTTGAAAACAACAACAAAGATAAAAAATTCAATTTCTGACGACATTAGCAGACTAACCATTCTGTGTAGCCAGGATCAACAGTGAAACCATATATATCAACGATGTCACACATGGAAAGTGCGAGTTCTATAGATTTCATCCCAGTTCCTTTGGCACCTCTGCGGAGTACAATACCTTGGAAGAGATATACAGGATTTGTAATCTCCTGTAAGAAAATACAAGTTAGGGAAGTTGCCATAAGACACTTTAAAAATCAAATGATCTTTCTAGTCGTTACTTTTTAATTTATCAAATGTTGATCTGAGATGTTTCCCAAGAAGCCCTTGGTATTCACAACAGAACTTTTGGCATTGTATAAAGAATATAAATAAACAAAATCCTTAGTTCCCTAGAGCAAATTAATACACAAGGTTAGAAGCATTACCAGACAACCTAAAAATCCTTAAAACTGTTAATGCTCATTACAAAAATGAGAGCATTCCCTCAACGAATCCTTAACAGTGATGTCCTTTGTCATAAACAAATTATATTCGAAGAACAGATGATTACTGAAGATAGTTATAAACCCTAAACGGCACAAACATAATTTGACAACAACCTCATCAATGAGTTGGATCTTAATTTGTCAACAGAAAAAACAAGAACAGTAGCTCAACTCTTGGAATTCTGAAACACCTAAGTGATTCAAGTACCAAATTAGGTAACTACAATTCTACTAACAGCAATTACATCTATTGATAAGATAAATTGTGTATCAGAGAATATACCTTTATCATTGCATTGAAGTCTCTGTGAGTGAGACTTTTGATGATCAGTACCTCATCAACTGCGAAAAAAGAGAAAGAAATAAAAAATAAATTAAATTAAAAAAACAGCAATGTTGCTAGTCTTTAGATTTTTAAAATCGGGATATCCCTTTTCTGAGAAAAGCTAAAAGCCCAATGCTCTATCCATCAGAACTCTATATACACCAGTGATGTCAAGGCACACACATACGTTCTTAGGCGCAGCCTTTTTTAGAAAAGCACCACTATACTTCAGTAAATTTGAGAAAAGCACCACATTTCAGTTGGGCGTGTACTGTAGTAAATTTGTACTTTCATCTTCTATTTTATTTTGGAAATAGCGGAAAAAATGGATATCCAAGACACTTACAAACAAACTCAATTTAATACCCTTGAATATAGAAGAAAAGCTTCTCTCAAAGACTTTCTAACGTGAAACAAGTCAGCATTTCCATTATTTTGTCTGACTTTAATGATAATTGTAAAAACTGACAATTGGTTGGTTGACCAGATCATGGGATCACTGAACCATCTTATTAACCCCTAAGCTTAATTTATGTTTATTTAATAGATCTATTGACATCTTAACCTATATTATAATACTCGGAGGTATAACATATATGAGCTTCTAAGCATCTTTGGTGCACCTATCCCCCCTGAGAACACTAGGACAGATTAAATATTATATATATGTATAACAATATCCCATTTCTTTTCAGACAAACAGCTAACTGAGAAGTAGTGTCAAAACCTCCCATGTCGCAAGAGAAGATATTAAAATGAAAAAGAAGAGATAAGAATATTCTGCCCGTTTCTAAGGAAGGGTTAGGGAGGGGAAGATGACAGATTGCCAGCAGAACAATGACAAATAGAAGTTTGGGGTAGGCAAGTCATCTTTTAATTCAAAAACATACAGACAGATGAATAAAAAAAACACAGACAAATCACAGTTGAGCAGGCAAGGCATTCTAGTCCAAAGACATATAGGAAGATGTACAACAGAACATCGACAAATAAAAGTTGGGTACATGGCAATCATTCCAATTCATAGACATAAAGGCAACCCTATGATTGCTTGTGTGTGTTTGTAAGAGGGAGAGAGAGTGTAAAAAACTATGGAACAAAATAGAGATGATAATCCCCTTAGCTTTTTTTTTTCTTTTTCAAAGAAAGGAGAGCAGAATCTACCTGATCCATTCAGAATAGCAACCATGTTACGAGCTGCACCCCTCACTACCAACCGAAAATCTCTCTTTAAACCAACATACTTAGCATATTTCTGAGAAAGGGTGAAAAGGGACATAAATTTAAAGAACTTTCTTAACTTTTGTATATAAACACATATGTATATATGAAGAGAGATATAATGGGCATGAATAGGCAAAAATCTGATTTTGATGTGGATATTGTTGCAACATATTGAAATAGTAATCCTTTTTTTGGTTCCCTTCTTTTCAGAAAAGAGACAGAGAGAGGTTACAGCATCACATTTTACAAATTTAAATGAAAATTGATATATTTAAACTAATTTAAAAGAAGTCTGCTTAAAAGGGCAGAGATGCTGCGAATATACTATGGTGCCACATATTAAGAAAAAGAGGTCCATAGTGACTGATCAAAGATGTAAAATGACATAAGCTTTTGGTGTAAATTCATGGTTTCCCACTTTTATCCAATCAAAGGGAAAGAAGGAACAGTTCCTCAGACAAAAGAGCGACGGAAGAAAAGGGGAAAAAAAATTAGACATGTATCCATGTCAAGAGAAACATAGTGGTATCAAAATGAAGACTGTTTTACCTCATTCACAGGGGCTTCATTGTCTCGTATTACAGCATCATGACTATCAATCTCCTTGCCAAACTCTGTCTTCAAAAGATCGCCCGAATTGCCAACTACGGCACAAGTTTTAAACTGACGAGGATGAAATGGGGATTTTGCTGGTAAAAGTATATTAAGATGTTCCTCACAGAGAGTTTTGTTGTAGCATTTGTCAGTGCCTCTACAGTGTTGGTGAAGGGGAAAGCAAGATTCCATTAAGGTGGAAAATAAAATCAAGGCAATACAAAGTATAGCCAAAATAAAAGATTGTATAGGAAAAGACAATGAAAAGATAATGACATTGGTAATTCAGAGAGGGAGAAAAGTACAGAGCAAACATACAACTGTGCTATTCTTTTTGGTGCATATTCTAACCACCCATCAGGGCGAGCATCCAGATATTCTCTTGTTAACACTGTAGTCATGTTACGATACTGCATATGAGATACTCTCAGTTCACTAAGAGGTAGGATCCACAAGTATGGTACACTAAAACAGAGATAGAAGCATCAATATATACCTGCTCCCAAAGCAGAATTGTATCACAAACATCATAAGTATACTCCAACGGTTCAAAGACTTTAAATTGGGAATTGTACTGCAAGTCAAATAAAAAAGGTTTTTGAGTTTCATTTCTTGAAAGGGTAGGATAGAATTTAGGTAGAAAGGTGAGAAGATGAAGGTAGTAATCAGAAATCTACCCAGGTGCTATTGGTCCCTTTGGGAAACTTGAGGACCAGTTTACAATGATCAATAATATGAGCCGTAAGACCGAGACCTCTGTTTGCCTGCAAGCATGCGGGAACATTAGGCCTGCAAAATACATCATAATATATATGTATATATATTTATAATACAGAGACTGACATGATTAAAACCAATCAGGGTGAAAATGTTGTTCCTTCTTAAATGTAACAGTACTTCAGATTGGCAGTTGCTTAATTAAGTAACAATCAGACCACAACTGAGGAGATAAAAATGAGTTGCATATCGGAGAGAGAAATGCCATTACATCTCAAAAGAACATTAGGTTAATATGTGAAGAAATGGGAGCTAGAACAAACCACGCACTGCTGAACGCTGGACTGGAAATCAGATAAGATCCGAATTTGCTCCCTATTGACATGATTTATTCTCAGGGTTCCTGCTAAATCAAAATACGTATTATGAACGGAAAATACTGAGGTAAGGAAAAAAAAAAAAAAAAAAAAAAAAAAAAAAAAAGAAGAAGAAGAAGAAGAAAATGGACCGGTATATAAGGAGGACTGAACAGCGAAAAGGACAAGAGAGAAAATGGCGGCGGCGCAGAGAAGATGAAGAAGGGCTGGCCTCCTCCGGACGAGGCCGTTGTTGGGCGGTGATGGCAGCTTCCAAGGACGAGACATCTTGAGGATTGAGATGCGGAATGGCTGAGTGTGGCTTGATTCGGATGTTTGGAATTCACATTTGCCCAAATCCCAGAAATCAGTACAAGTGAAGAAGTTGCGATTAGCAGTAGTATCACTTTTTTTTTTTTTCTTTTTTTTTTTTTTCTAAACTTTTTTTTCTACAAAACCACTACCAACTGAATTGAAACCCAAAATCCAGCACCTTCCGGATCACTTTTACTTCACAAGTTTCCGTCGGAGGGGCAGACTCATAAATCCTTAACGTCGTCTTCAAAATACAACTTTAAATAAAAATTTTCAATAGTATTTATATATATATATAAATTTGTCCAAATGACCGTCAGCAGTACAGCGTTACAATTCCAAAAATAAATTTTTCGCAGTATATGTATCACAACTTTTTCGCATTTGTTACTTTCCACTTAAAATAAATTTAAAAGAGAGAAAAATCAATATATTAATTAATATACATTAGTTCCAAACCACATAGTAGAAATATATAAGGTAAATGTAAAGGAAAAACATATTAAAATCACCAAAAAATTAAAAAATAAAAAGTAACATGCAGTTCTTACATAATTTACTGTCTCCTCGGTATCAATATCTAGCTACCAGAAGACATATCTAGTTGTGCACTTATTCAAAACACACACGGCTTATTCTCAACTGAACAAGGATAAAAACAATATCCATTACAGATACTAGTCTTAAGCTAAATATTGCCAAAATATACACAGATTTTATGTGCCATCCAATCCATCGCAGGAAGAAACTCAAGTTCAACTTCAATAGCGACGATTACCAGCTGTTGACAGAAGCACTCGACTTGGCTTCTTCCCCTTCTTCCCCGATTCATTCATTTTTTGACCATCCAGCTCCTCAGGAGTTTTTCCTCTAGATGTCACGTTGGCAAATGATGGTGTGCCATTATTTCTTACTCCTGTAGACACAAAGTCCAATTAGAATGGCATTCATTCCCAGAGAAGTCAATTTCCTTTGTCTCTCATAAACCACAACAATGTACTTGAAGGAAAAAACAAGCTCCACATACAGCATAAAATTACAAGAGGAATACACAGTCGCACACAAATGCCAGTCATCAGATATCAACTGAAGAGAGAAAGGAGGAAAAAACAGTGAAGTAGCTTTAGCTTAGTCCAACACATAGCTACCTACTTCCCAGTCATTATCTTTTAAAGGGACAAAATCAAAGGAATTTTCCAAAATTTTCTTTTCGGAGAACCATAATTGCTAAAGTATGACTATAGTAATCCATATATTTATATACCCAATTGTATTATTATATATCACAGAGGGAGGAGAGAGAAATGAATAGATTTATACCAATGGTGGCAAAGGAATCACGTTGCATTCCGCTCCTAGGAAGAGAACTTGTTTCCACGTTCTTCAAACCCAGAGAATCATGTCCAGAAGCAAAACCCAGCCTAGCAACATTTGAAAATGATGGCCTTTCCCCAACATTTTGAGGACTTGTTGATGTAACATTAGGACTTACCAAAGCTGCCATTGGAAAGGACAAATAATCAGAACATAAATAAACTAATACATGACTTTGAAGGGATATAGAGATTCAAGACAATTCTAAAAACCAGCATTTTTAGCATATCACAGTAAATATGCTCAAGGAGAGTAGCTTCTTGCAGTAGTCCATAAAAGACTAATCCTTTAGTAAGGAGGATGCTTGAATATAGAGATTCATGATAATTCTAAAATCATGCATTTTCTGCATACAACCCCAACTATGATCAAGGAGAGAAGTGAATTGGTACTGTGCAAGTAAAATTATCACTTAATATTCCTAACAAAAGGGAAGGGTAGCATTTAAAAGGAATAGATTATTAGCTACCACTACCTCTTCAGTTCTCAAACTGTTGCCTAAATCTCAGGTGGAGAAGTCTATCTCAAGTAGATAAATCACACACAGAACAAAAGTAATGGGACAGTTCCCAGCAAAAAAGATTAATTAAAATTGCTTTTCTATCTTAGTGTCAAATAATACACAAACTTTTTCCAATCCACAAGACTTACCTTCAAAGTCATCCATTGAGAAATTAAGAGGCTCATCCTTAACTGTTTGCTCTAAATTAACAGGCACGCGCAATGAGGAGAACTCAACTGCTTCAGCTTTTAATTTATCCCGATTTTCCTGAGGCAAAAAATCAATTAAATCCAAGTTTTAAATTAACCACGAAAACTCCAATAAAAAAAAAAAAGCTAATAATAATTCCAAGCTCCCGAGTGAAGGATATTAAAACCAAGATTTCATGACATTGTAACATTTTTTCTAACTTACATCTACATTATATACAAAGTAAAAACACCCAACTTAAACATGCGCAACATAATCACATGGGTACAATAATAAGCAAAAGCTGTGAGTAGAATAATAAAAGATGAGTTGTAAAAGATCAACTGCAAGGAGAATGCACTAAATTATCAAAAGAGGAGAGGCAAAGACCCAGCCCATCTTTGAAGAAAACATCATGGGGCAGATTGTGGAATATAATGTCTCAGATAAGAAGTGGTTCTAGATTCTTTGTATGCTAAAATATGATACCTTCAATGCAAGCCGCTTTCTTTGCTTTTCTCTGTTTTTTATTTCATCCATGAATGGAGAGAGAGCATCAGCAGACAACATACCACTCAGATCAATCTCGCAAAACTTGAAATAGAGAATCAAATTAGTCTAGGGAGTGTTAGATGGAAAATGAAGTATCAAGAGATTTTTACAATCTGGATATTCTCTCTCTTTGTTTCATTTCTTGTATTCCAACAAACTTCTCTTATTCGATTGGTTCCTCACAGTCATTATCTCAGTTGCTATGGTATGACTCTCCACAATTTTCTTTTTATTATTCCACTTTCTTAGTATGTCCTATGGTAAAAGAAATAATTAACAGCATGAACCTGAAATGTTGTTGTCAAAGAAAAATGGCTCAAAAAGCGGTAGCGCCTCCTCATTGCCTCTGACTGTGTAACCGTTTCCAATTGCAAGATCTTTCCACCAATCCTGCAATTCAAAATTTAGTTCCCAAATGTGACAGAAAATGTTCTTAGGTATACAAATACTAGTTATGGCAAATACTTTGAAAAGGAGTGCTGAACATTCTATTTCCTAAATGGAAACGACATAAAGGTCATTCGGAAACATCCGATATTTGCTGGATGAAGCTAAATAATAACCATGCATGAAAATAGCACTAACAAAAAGGGGCATGGAAGAGAATCTTGTATTCCTATTTTATTAATCAGTGAACTAACTTCCAACCCTGTTTTGTACACCATAAAAACTGTGAAATTTATCTAAGGGTCTGTAAAAGAGTATTGACTCCAAACTTCGTAAGTACATACTCCATAGAATTGATCCTACTTACAAACTCTAGTTCTTTTTATTCTCTTCTCAATCAATAGATCTTTAGTTGGTTACTGGGTATAGAATTACTTAGCTATCAAGAGTGTGAATTGACAAAATACTATGAAAACCCATCATATAGAGTTGACTGATGATACTTGTAGGTTGAGACAACTATACAGGAACTTTTAAAGGTTAAACCCTTTCTTTTCGTCAATAACTTATAAAGGGTAAATTAAAATCAGTAAGTAAGTTCAGAGGAACTTTTAAAAATTGCCAAACCTGCTAGGAAGTTTGTCATAGTGCCCATAGTGGTTTAAAAGACACTTCATGTTCAGTGGATGAAGGATAAGGTGTTGGCCATCAACTGCCTGTAATATCAACACAAAACATTAGACCTTACATACACGTGTATAAAAGGATGCCAGAAATAAAATTCCTAAAAGTAGCATATCAACAAAAGAGTTTTGGATCAGCTGCAGTTTTGAAAGATAAGAGCAATGAAATGAACTTAATTTTCCTTGCAGCCTACTATACCTATGACACTCAACATCCCAGCTAATAGTTATCACCTATG
Organism: Cynanchum wilfordii; assembly: GCA_025388415.1. Taxonomy (NCBI): domain Eukaryota; kingdom Viridiplantae; phylum Streptophyta; class Magnoliopsida; order Gentianales; family Apocynaceae; genus Cynanchum; species Cynanchum wilfordii. The sequence continues at coordinate 502,554 of JAHSUH010004136.1, forward strand.
GAAAGATAGAACTAATGCAGTACCTGATAAAAGTTGTATGAATCCCTGTCTTTTACATCACCAAAGCTGTTAAACTGAGCACAAACATTCTTATTATCATCAAATGAATTTGACGAAATTCCATCATTGTCATCTAATGGTTCAGTTGTATCAGTAGTCTGTGTCCAATCTGAAGACAAGTTGTCCACACACGCTGACCTGTCTCCAACACAATTTGTAGAATGCATTTGCAGAACTTCCCCTTCATTGGGAATAACTCTATTTGAAACCTGACGCTCATGCCAATATCTTTTTCTTTGTTCCAATTGCTTTATTGCAGCGCAGACATATGGAAGCTTCTCTAGGTCATCTACTAGACCAGAATCGGCCCTGGCTAACCAGCTATCCAGATCTGACATAGCCTCCCTAATTGACAGGTCCACATCTACAGTAAAGGTGAACTTCGAAAATAAATCTTGGATTTCATTATTTGCCTTCTGTCCTCTAATATTTTTTTGGGACAAAACAAATGAATCTTTCTGACGAGTCAACAACATGAACTCAGCAACCTCACCAACACGATGTTGCTTAACATTCTCAATTTGGATGGTATATAGATCATTTGACGATATCAGTGTAAAACACAAAGGACACTTCTTACTGTATGCATTTTTACTATCATCTTCACCCAACATTAGATATTGCATAATGCACGGAAAACAAAAGATATGTCCACAATGGGTTATCTGTGGACATACAGGATTTTCCAAACATATTGGACACTGCACTTGAAAAGGAGTCGAGTATTTCACACAGATTATGTCTTCCCAATTCAGCGTTTTATCCGGATCCAAGGATTCAGGCGCATAGTCACCTGAGTCCAACATAACAAACTTGTAATTTGCTTGAAGGAACAGATCTTTGTTGTAAGGCTTTCTTCTGAAAGTTCTCTTGGGAGGTAGGGCCCTAGGCTTAGATTGTGATCGAGAAATAGGGTCATAGTGGAAATTCAGCAAATGATTTCCGCTAACCATCTGGGTTCTCCTACGACCTGAATAAGTGGAATTCTCACGAGAACCAGTATTCTGACTGCGGTTTGAGAATCCAGATAATTTGGCAGGATTTTGATTAGCATGTTGCAAATTCTTACCAACAAGGTGGTGAGTTGGACCATTCTCATTACGTGATGTCTCCCCCTCGTTTACCTGGGGAATGAAATAATAAGTATTGGCAAATGGAGACACAGGTATTTGCGTTTGACAAAATAAAATGAACCTAAACCAACTCCGAAATGTAGTTGATATTAATTGAATTGGAGGATGGATGAATGTTACCTTTTGGGAGGGTGGATGGGAAGTATCTGAGGCCGGAGCCACTGAAACTGGAAGATCAAAGGTGAGCATCAACAACGTAACCAGGACGCATAAGAGAGAAAGCAAGGTATGCTAACCATAAAAAACGATAATACACACTCTTCACCTACTAAATTAGAAATTAGTCGTAACGCCATAGGGTGGAGATGAAGATGAAGATGAAGATGAAGATTTCACATCAGCTAATATGACGAAGAAAAATACTAAAATTCAATCAGAAGCAGAACGAATGTAGCCATTAGAAGCTATGTCCAATTTTGGCCGGAAGTAGGTAAAATGAACTAAAGAATAGTCTAGGGTTTGTCAAGTATAAAACAGGGATACCATAAAACACTTAAAGCATATAAATATATATACATATACATACATAGAGAGGTTAAAGAGGAGAAAATTAAATAAAAAGGAAAAGATACCTGAGAAGTTGTCGAATGTAACGGAGGAAGAAGCAGGGCGGTCGGAGATTCGAAGAGATCGGAAGGAGGGAGGCGAGCAATTCTGGGGCCGTTCAGAAGAGAGGGATCCATGATCGAAACTGGAAGGTGAAGAAGAGCGCTCGGATGACGACGATGCTGAACCGATTAGATTCTGGGAGGGCAAGAGGGACATGAAAATTTCGTGAAGAGAGCGAGAGGAGAGAGAAAGAGAGCTTGGTTGATTTCGCGGTTAGAGTTCGAGTAGGACATCTGGTTGCGATCCTCACCTGTTTTAAGATTTCATGTTTTTTAAGTTTTAACATTTCCACAATGCCTTGTTTGGATCCGAGGAGGAAAGGCCCATCCTTTTACTGGTCCGCATGTTTTTCCTTCTTTTTTTTTTTTTTTTTTTTTTTTTTTTTTTTAACCTTCAACTTCAAGTAATGGCTCAAATCATTTCAAATAATTGTTTTAAATTTAATTTACAAATTAAGAAAAGTATTTGATTTCGTAAAAGGTACCTTATCTTGAATAAGAGATGAAATTGTTCAAACTAATTTTATCAGTTAAGTTAAATGAAATATGATAATGTTAAAATGGGATAAATATATATCATACTGTTTGAGATACATATATAACCACAATAGGATTTTATTAATTTTATGCGGTTAAGAGAGACTTTTGGTTAAATATATGTATCTATATAATAATAATTTTTCCTGGTAATTTGGTTGATGGCAAAGCCGTGGTAAGAGAATAAGAAGTTCATTTTAATGGTAAGAAGTATACAAAAATGAAGACTTACACACAATGGCTTCACTCACATAATGCAAAGGACAATGGTTGGTGGACACAAAAAGTTCAGTCCACTAAATTTTTGTTTTTGCTTTTGTTTTTGTTTATGTTTATGAAAACGTAACATGCGTAAAGTTGAACACTGGTGAAAATGGAAAGGAGGGCGGTTTCAAGAAGACCTGAACATCCCTATATAATCCAAATCAATCAGAAATGTTCGGATCTCCATAGGGGCAAGTTCTACTACAAGCTTTACAGGATCAACCGGTCCTCCTCTCACAGCAGCATTTTCTGTAGGATGATGGCCTTCCACCTTCCACTCTAATCTCTTCTTCTCCATCTCACTTCTTTCTTGATTGGCAGACAAATTCATCTCTCTAACCTTGCTAATCTGGAATACGACAATGCCAACATACATACATTCATACATGTATACATGACCAAAGTGCCATCTAGATCAGAGTTTAGTGTGTTCGTTACCTTCTTGCCCGGGAAAAGTTTCGTCAGCTCCACATTAGACACAATAGACAAGTCCTTGTCCTCTCCGGTCTTTTTACATGCATCGTAATAATACCCCAATGAGAAAAAAATATTAGCCCAACCAGTAAAACTAACTATCAATTTGTGAACAGAAATAACTAACTTCAAAACTTGGCCATTAGATAAGATTTCATTTCACAGAAACATGAATAATGCAGCTTCTTCCCTACAAGTTTTAAGAACATGGTGGAAGCTAGAAATTAGGACCTCATATAGGTGAGCCAACCGAAGTAATACTTTGCCACCGTCAAGTTCCTGAAATAACAAGAAGAAACTTGAAGATTCATAGATTTCATTAACAAAAAAAAAAAGGGCACAGAGGCACATTTAAAGAATTTGTCAAGCACACCTGGAGGGTGATTACTGCAATATTATTGGGCAAGCTATAGGAAGGATCAATAGCTGAAAAGGTGGTTAAGTGGGCACCCACCCATTCATCCCTATCCTGCACATGCCCAGCCCAGTAAATCGAGTGAGTTAGGTGACGAGTACAAAATAGCAACTCCATATGCAAACTTTTACCTGTTCAGAAAATGCTAGCAGCAGCGGAGAATAAACCTCTTGACCAAATGTGCGACGCCATTTTGCTCCTTCTCCTTGCGGATCAATTCTAAAGTAGAATTTACCTTGAATCTACAGAAAATAAAAATAAATAAGATATGTTTAAACTTTCTAGAAAAGTGAAAGATGACAATAAATATTGTGCCAGCACTAAGGGGTAAGATTTGCAGGCAAAGAGAAACATAGAGTAATTGTGAAGAAATAGTTATAAATATACCCGCCATATATGCAATATTAAAATTAACATGGTGAATATGCATCAACAAGAACTAAAAACAAATCCACAGTTAAAATGCTAAACATAAAGGGTGAACTTCAACAAGAAGAATGAGAATCGGCAAAAACTGATGCACTAAATTTCATTAACTGAAAATAAACTAAGAATAGAAATAATCTAATGCTGGCACTACATTGTCAAGTAAAATTTAACAGGAGAAAAATGATTTTTACGTTCAATGGAACCTGTTCCTACCATTAAACCTTTGCAAGCCTTGTCTATACAAACTTCTTCATTTAATGCCTCACCAACACCTCTAGTATCATCATGAAGCAACCTCCTGTGTGACATGATAGAACAACTGGTATCACATGCCAATAGTGTTTGATTGAGATGCATAAAATAAATCACTAGAAATAATTTAATGATCGAAGACAGCTGACAGTAACAAGTATGATCCTGCAAACAAACCTGTGAAGCATGAGCTCTATTTGACCATCAGCCAGACTGGATGCACCTATTGCACGGTCTACCAAGACTGAAAGTTCCAAGCTTTTATCTTCTAAATAAATACCCAAATTTACCTAAGGTAAAGAAAGATGGAAAAAAATATCAACCCTGTCCTGTCGTAAGTGCAAGTTTAGAACAAATTTTCAGAGTTTACTTATATTGAAGTCAAATACAAAACAAAGAGAAAATTCAAAAAAAGTAAATGACATACAGGGTAGTAATTCCCTGCAATTGGTTGGTACACTTGAAGATCCCAATCATCCCTGAAGTCTCTCACCTACAAGACATTACTTTCTAAAGCAATTAATAATGAAGAAGAAATTATGAAAAAATTGGTTTAAAACCAAAACTTCTTTTGTTATTTTTATTAGTCCATGTATAAAAATGGCACAATTAAGAACTAACATACTCTTTTGATGAAATCTCTTCCGTTAGAATCTGTATAAAAAGTTTTGTTGCTTTTCAAGGTAGTCCCAATTTTAACAGTCACTTCTTTTCCAACTGCATCTTCCACAGGTATGGGGCCAATCTAGAATTGAAATATGATATCAGAACATAAAACCACAAAATAAGCCAAAATTACCACAAGCAAAAACTTACAATGAACTCAACTTCAGCATGTTCCTTCCCCTTGTATATCCTTGTAACCTGTGTGAATTCATTTAATATTAAAATAAAGGAGCAAATTTCATAGCGCAGATAAGCAAATTTCTACACATATCCTCCATGAGATTATCAGAATAAAAACTACTGCTGGGGTATATAAGTTGGCAAGGTTGTGGACTCACTTCAATTCAAACAGTATTTCTCATATTCTGAAAAATTAAACTAAAATTCAACACTCTTTGATATTTGTCCCTAAACATTGACACCTGCATCCCAATCGTTAGGTACACATGTTTCCCTTTTGTTAGTACATTGAAGCAACATCAAGCCCTCTTCACATCAAAAGTGAGAATATGAGCCAAGAATTCACAAATCTAGAAGTTGCTAGTCTTGACATGGAAATTTTTATGCTTTTGAAAGCCCCTTGGAATAGCTTCACAAATTTCTGGGGAAATGGAATATTAAGATTTTTTTTTTCCAATATATATTTTTTACAAAGATATAACAGTTTTATGTATTCAAAAGCAACCAACCTGATGCAACCACGAATTAATTTGTTGATGAACTTCATCTACTATTGAACCCCGGACAACTGTTAGAGGAACCTGGCACAAAGAACCATCCATTGTTGCTCAATACATTAACTAAAATGTCATATTTGAAAGAGAATAACAACAGGTATTGCCTGGTCATCAGGTTTCAGCGGGAAGGAACCATTCGGTCGGAAAATATATGCTCCTGATGCCTTTAAAATTGAGGAGAACTAAAACTAGTTAATCAATCAAAGAAAATAGCTCATATACATAATTCAATGCTTTCTTGATTAAAAATGAACTGGAAATCTGCAAAAATACAGAAAGTCAAGGCTTTAGGTATATCTTTACAAGCACAAGGATACCTGATTAACTCTATCAGTACCATTATAAGCAGAGTAGTAGCTGTATGATTGTTCTGCAAATGTCGTGACCTTCATTTGGGAGAATGAACCAAAAAGATACATCAGCCTTCATGAGGAAAGAAACTCTCTATACTGTTTACGCCCAACCCAACGCCAGGCACAAATATAAAACCAAACAACAGGCAAAAATATAACAGCCTTCTTTTCCATTTGCTTTTGTAATCCTTTTCTACTTGTCTTTCCTCCTCTAAGAGGAGTTGTAAATTTTTCCAAGGCAAATGAAAAGGAAGTAAAAGTTGCTAAGAGATATTGTTTTTGTTAATAAAATTCATTCATGAAACAAGGACCTTTTAGCAATTCATAGAAACAAGCAGTTCAGTTGATAACATATGGCAGATAGAAATTTAGCACACAACCAAGCTAGGAGATCTGACATAGCATACCGAATTTCGGCTGTTAATGTAATTAGCAAGTTTTCCTTCATTTGCAGTGTAGAGCAATTTCAGATTTCCTTGTCCAATTTCAATAGTTTTGTCAGCATTCCCTTCTGACAGATGCCATTCAGAGATGATGGACTCTGAACCTTCTGTAATAAATACAACAGAAGAGACCACACATAAAATGGCATTGATCCCAATAGCACTAACATTTTGAGTCACTCATGCAAAAAAGGAATAATTTAAAAATATCTTCACCTCTTCTTTTTGAGCTCATCACGAAATAAGTGCTGAAACCAAGGGGAGGCAAAGATGCAGAGAAGGCAAGCCAATATGTCATCGAGCTACTAACTGATCTACCTGTATATGCTTTGACGTGATAATTTCTGATAATCAGGGAGGCATTGGACATTGGGATTAGCTGAGATTCAATTTCTCTACCATCAGCATCCTGAACAATTAAATCCCCAGAAGAAACCTGCAACAAATTTTGCAAAAACATTATATGTAATCTCCATAACGAACTACTAAACATCCATTCAGATTCTATGAAGATTAATTGATACTGAAGCATAAACATCCCTAACTTATGCAACAAAGTAATTCACCCTGCTAATAACTAATTAACTAGTAAGGGCGCAAACTGATCAGAATTGCTCAAGTCTGAATGATTTCCATGCATTCAAATGGTTCCCTTATAATATTTAAAACAATAATAAGTTCCAAAGATTTGGAAATGCTGTGCATTCTTAGAGTTTATCTGATTCTTTATGTTAAGTGATGAATTTCTTTTGTAGCCAATGTCCATGGGTACATTTCATGATAGAAGAGTATTATTTCTTCCCCCCCACCCCCACCCCCCCCCAAAAAAAAAATATTATAGTGAGAAAATGAAAACCATTAAGAGATAAGATGGCGAAAGGTAGAAATAACTCACAGGAATTCGGATAACTTCTTCTCTTCCCCAACCTAGAGGGTTATAGGCAACAACAACCTAACATATAACCAAAAGAACGAAGGAAAATAACAACTTGAATCATGACAATCCACTTTACAAGGTAATCAAAAGATGAAGAAAGAAGATTTTAGCATTCTCACCAAACTTTTTCCATTAGATAAGTTGGCTTCTGATGGAGAGCAATAACTTATATTGAGCAGAGGGCACTACAGAAGAACAGAACCCATAATCAGGATTGGTAAAAATTCATCATAAAAGGAAATACGTTCAAGACAAATGAAGCATACATTACCTGTTCAAATTTGGTGGCAGAATTCTTTACTTTACTACTTGATTTTGATCCTGTTAACATAGCCAGTGAAGATACAACTACTTTCTCAGCCTGCAAACTTGTTACTTGAATCAGTTAGAAGATACTAAATTTTGGTGTTAAACAGTCAATAAAGCAACTAAATGAGTTATTATAACAGTGTAAGAGAATAGATAGAATTAGGACTTGATAAAGCTAAAGTACAAGAAAACCAATAATATAACTGTATACTATGATCCAAATCAACTGATACGCACCTCTGTATAGCCAATTGAAAGACGCATTGCATAGTCAGCAGCCACATGCTGTCTTTCGGTGCCACTTACACCATCATGGTGTTGAGCAATTGCCAGAGCATCAGCCAATGCATCTGTGTTGGGTCCTGCACTACTCCTTCCATTATAGAACTCCAGTTGTCTGGCTGCCTAATTATAAAGCACAAAGACATAATTCTGTACCAAGAACTGGAATAATTTCAAAAGAACAAGACATAAAGCACAATAACTTTGAGATAGAATCAAGAGTAAAAGAGCTTACTAAATAATAGCCACCCAACATTCTCACATAACCTTTTAAGGCTGGCCTACTGGTAAAGTAACCTGTCCAATATGCATTTTCATGATCTGCATACCTATAACATGTAGTAAAACTTATAGAAACCTGGAAAAAATGGAATTGGGGCTTATTCACTTCCTCTCACAACCTCAACATTCTACTCACGGGAAGAAATCACCAGTTTTGAGAGGCCATGTCTCTTTTGCTGCATGTTTTGCTTCTGTATAAATGGACGGAGTAGAATATAAAGCATTGATGCGGCCATCCTAAGTATATACCAAGTATTTACAATATAATGGAGACGATTGTTAGTAAGGAGGGGACAAAGGAGAGAGTTAGACACAAAAATCTGGACATAGAACTTTTACATACTTAGCATCTAATTCATTGACTCAGGTAAAAATGAGTACCAGATTGACATAATGAATTAATTTGTCCATCTGCCTGAACCAAGAAAGCGCAAATTGGTACCGGAAATCTTCCCCCATGGTCCACATTATATGATTTGTCCTGGTTACATTAGCCTGAAGAAACAGAAAACTGTAATGTTTTTATGCAACTGCAATTACTATTTAGAATTTTTAAAAAATAAAATAAAATATGCTACATAAAGAGGAAATGCTTGCTTCTAAGATTCACATATTAAAATTTTGTTCTTTAAAGCGATGGACCTTAATTTCTCTTCTAAATCAGAAACTAGCATACTTATATTTAAGCCATTAGGAAGGACAGAGCATCAAAATCAAATGGAGAAATTAGAAACTGAAAACTAAGAATCATCAATTTATACCTGTGCTAAAGCAGCTGCCACAAAATCATTTACTCGATCCTCAACATTATAATCAAATAGGGTGATATCATCCTGCATATGGCATATGCATCTAATTGAGGTTTCCCAGCTTCAATCTAACATCAAGCCCGTTGAAAGCAAGAGAAGATACCTGAACTGGAGTGGATACATCGTTTATTTCAAAAGCAAATCCATCAGGAGGACTGTAATGTATTGGGAATATCCCAGTCCAAATCTGGGGCAAAATAACATGAGGAATCAGGATGGGTCACATATTAGATGCATATCTAAGTTGCAGGTCTTACTCATCCGTTTTGTTTACCAATTGCATGGTAACTGTTAGTATAAAGCCTTGAAGGCTGAAGCTAAAACCAGGAAACAAACACGCATTCAGAAGAAGTGAATGAATTCAAACCAAGTCCAAAAGTATTTGACCTGTGCCGATGAGCCAAGGGACTTTGAGCCCTGCCAGACAACTTCAAGTGACTTGTCAGATTTTCGTTTCTCTCTATCTTGGTAATCGATCCTTGCGAAGAAAAGTGAGTCAAAACCTAACTGCAGCAAGCAAGAAGACGTTAGCTACATCAGTTTGCTAGATATACAAGTAATGCATCAGGCAATAACACAAAGGACTTCAAAAGAGATAAGTATGCATGAGGAATATGTTGAGGAGAGAATTTTAGGAACTGGAAAACCTCAGCTCCAAGCAAATAAGCCTGCACAGAAGAATGTCCAAAAGGATCAATCTGCCATCCAATACGTGGTTTCTGTCCAAATTCATCATGGATAAAACGGTGTCCCAGGGTTGTCTGGTCAATCATGTCGATATAGTGTGGGGTTGCCTCGTCATGCATACACATACCTCCATTTCTAATCCCAGGACAAACACCCGAAGAGGAATACAGGTATAAGAAACAGAAGCTAGTGACTATTAATTTTAAAAATAACAAGCTTGTCATTACATGAATTCAAGTTGACCAGAGTTAACTAGGTCCTTGACTTTGGCCTTAAGGGACGGACTCTGCTGTCTCCACCAGCGCTGGAAGAAGGCCTGAAAGCAGAATCCATGAGTTGGAGGAGCGCGGAGAGTAGAGCATGAAGTAGGGAAAGGAAAAAAAAAAAAAAAAAAAAGGAGAATGGGGTGGACATGCCATTTCAACATAAATGAACCTCCGATTCTTGTCATCGAGCAAGGCGGGGATTACAGAATCCAAGACGTTCTGGACGCAAGCTCCCTGCGCCGGATAGTAATACATTTAAAGGGGGAGAAGGGGTGAGGGGAAACAATAGTGAAAAAAAAAGAAGAAGACGAGAGAGAGAGACCCGGATGGAATTGTTAGAACCGGAATAGTACTGATCAAGGGTCTTCAACCAGCCGACATCGTCATGAGTGTGAGGAACCAGGTGGACGTTGACTTTATCGGGGACTATGTTCATGGTGGTATTGTAAATCATATACTTGGCCTGTACAGACATATCGAGGAGAAAGAAAGAGCATAGCGCCGCTGCAAAGAGAGGATTAAGTGACAGAAGCATCTTCTTCAGCTTGAGTCGTCGATTATTTTGGACCTTGAGAAGGGCACTTTACTGTCCATTTAGAGCAGAAATGAAGGAGAAGGAAAACATTAAGGTATAGGGAGTCCCTGATTCTTTGGGCTGTATCTGCGCAGCACAGAAACAGAAAGAGTAAATGAGCTCTGGTTTGGGGATCATTAAGTAGAAAAGAGTCAGATAATCGGAATTTAGAATTAGATGCCAGATTTCTTGATATTGACTAACTTGAATAGAACAAAATAGAATTGAAGGAGAAAGGGAAGGAGACCTTGCTAGGTGGCTTCAGCTTTCAGTTCAGCAGTGTCTGGAGTTGGACACCTTTGCTTGCTTGCTTGCTTTGCTGGTACAACAAGGTGAACTCTATATATATATATATATTAACTCCAAATACAAATGAAGAAAGAGTCCACCCACCTTATCCATCATTATATTTCTTTTTTTTATAGCTTTGAATAACATATGCTGGGTTGGGTTAATGATGACTGGACTTTTTCAAATACAAGCAAAAGGATAATAATCACTATTGGGTTGGAAGGCCCAAATATGCTTACAAAATAATAATTTAAAAAATTCATGGGCTCATTAGTGGACCCACTACGCACCGACTTTCCCTTTTTCTAATAAAACTACTCTCCGGGATAACCTAATTTTGGTCTGGAATTCAGCTGAATGTCAGAATCTCAGCTCTCCAATAAATCATCCCATCTTCTTTATTAATTCCTTTTTCCGTTATTTTTTCTTTATCGAGAGCTTTTGTAAAACAGGAGATTTTTATTTTTCGGATGCCATGGAAGATAGTTTCCAAGCTCGAGTGGATAAGGTGTTTGGATCGCTTGTTTCATCTCCTTCTTCTTCTCCTTCTCCTTCTCCTTCTCCTTCGTTGAGTGCCCTCTGGTCTCTAACCGACCAAGAGATTGAGAAAAAAGAATGGAACAGAGATAAGCATGATGCTTCCCCCGATCACGGTTTCTTTTCCAAACCGTCACAAGGCCAGATACGCAACCCACAATGTCCCGATTTCGGAGAGCTTCAAGACGACGAAGGACCCGACCCCGATGAATTCAACGACATCTCCAACGACAACAAAAGGAGGAAGAAACGGAACCCTCCCTCCACTGATGATGAAGATTTTGATATCCGATCCTCTATCGGTCTAGACTGCACGCTCGACTTTGAGGTAAGCCAATGCAACTCTCTCATTCGCAACCCCCACCCCAAAGATAACTAATTCAGCTTCCTAGCTAATATGGAGTTTGTTTGTTTTGGGGAGAAGGATAGATTACTTTGTGAAGAACTGTACCTATTTGGCGAAAAGCAATATGTACACTTAACTTGGCTATGGTCCTTTACCTTGCCTCTTCTTTGCTTTGTGAACATTACTTTTATGTTTGATTTTGATTTTTTTTTTATACGCCTGTGTGTTTTGGACAGGAGGAAGAAGATGTATATGATAAAGTGGCCGTAGGTAGGGAAAAGTTTGGTGATCGCTTATATATGCGTGACATTGTGGATTATTGTGGAATGGATGATAATTCTCATCATGAGCTCCCTAGTTCATTTAAGAATGTGGCTCGAGATAATCGAGCAAATCACTTGGCCGCTAAGCTTAGGCTGAAGGAAGATGCAGAGACTGCTGGAAATTTTGGTTCTTTAAAACTTTCTGATATTGCTGCGCAACCTGCAAGCGCAGCACGGGGTGATATAAAAGATAAGGGGTTGACTCCAAAACCAATCCTGAAGAAGAGAGAAATGCAACAGAGTGGAAAGTCTCCTAAACGTGTCCGTTTCCAACAAGAGTTTGTAGGAACCAACAAGGATCCGGGGGAACAAAGTAGCCCTGCTGAAAGAACTACTTCACAAGAAGGGGCAGATAAGTTGCCTCTGGGAGAAGCTAAAAAAACGGCAGAGGCATCTGGATTACCCCAGAATTCAACTCCAAAGGATGCTCAGGGTGAAGCTTCCACTTCTTGTTCTATTCCAGACTATGTAAGAAACCCCTCAAGGTATACACGTTATACCCTCAACTCATCTGATGATATGGATGAAGAATCTAATCGGAGAGCCTGTATGGACTTTCTGAATCTGCTGAAGAAACCGAATGGCATAGAGCAAGAGCATAGTGAATCTTTGGTTAGTTCTCCAAAGTCATTGATATTCACTCCAAAGAAGAAGGAAAGTGATACATCTATAGTCAGGAAGGACAGCGAGTTGAAGCAAAACCTGGCAGACATCTCCAAGGATAAGGCTTTTCCTGTTGGTATTGCAGCCAGGGATGCCGACAGTGAAATATGTCCTATGGAGGAAGACAAGCCAGAGATTCTGGTTGATAAAAGCAGCAGCGCACAGAAACCAGGGCGGCAATACCGCGCAAGAACCATTGTAGATTGTAATGATGAATGATGATGTTATAACTTGATTCTTACACAACCATTTTGCCCTCTTCTGTGTGCGTGTTTCTACTCCCCCTCCCTCTCCTTTCTTCTGCAGATTTGTGCGCTTTATTCCTCCCCCCCCTTTTTTTTTTTTGGTTAATGGTCATGTAGTAGGGATAACAGAGACGCGCTTGTAACTTAGATTTTAGTGTGGCAACTGCGTGCCCTCTAGGGAAGCAGAATTTTTACAATCTCTCTTCAGGCTCAAGAACTTGCAAAGTCTCAGGAAATTCTTTAGTTTGTTACAAAATTCCGACAGCTATTTTCTTATAGAGATTCTAGAATTTCATTGACACTTTTATAAGCAATTCAATGTGAAGTTGCATAATACTTTAATTGCAAATCCAAAATCAAATACGGTTAACTTATGAATAATCAGTAAAAAGTAAGATACAATCTGGAACAGCCTCTTCAATCTCCATTCTTTCCAAAAATTCAAAAAGCAAAAGTGAGGGAATATACATGTTCCAAAAGTCTTAAGAAAATAAAATTAAAGTGCTGACAAAAGTTGATCTTGCAATAGTTAATTTGGGGTGTAAGTTTTTCTGTACAAAAATAAATATCCTTCATTACAACTAGAACAATCGTTTTCTACAATCTGTTGCTCCACAAAAGCAAGCCATTTGTTTTATCTTGCCATCGGAGTCCACAACGCTATCAAGGACATAGCCATAATCGTACGTCAACTCCTAAAAATTTCATAAATAGAGAGTTTAATTTCAATAACATCTATAACCAACCATGTTATCATCAGAATGAAAGCTTGTCAGAACTCGAGGCAAAAGGGCAAACATCATTTCAAAAAAACAAAACAACACCGCCACAAAGATGTCTAATGATAAACAAATATAAGTAAAAATATTCCGCAGAAGACTCCCTGGTGCATATTAATAAGAAATGGCTACATAACTAGTCTAGAAATTTTATTTTGTAAAGCTTGAACTGTTAGAGAATTGCAATTAGATGATTCTCTTTAACATTGACAAAGAATATTGTGAAGCACAAACTAAATTATTCAACAAAAGTAAATCTTTAGCAAAAGTTATAACATAGAATGAAAAGCAAAACAATTACAAAGTTTTTTCGATCAAGCTTGGAATATGAACAGTATTTCGGACATCCCTTTTCTTTTTGTTCTTTTGGCTGTGTGCATCCAAACCTCAACTTAATAAGTCAGTCTCATTAAATTAGTATTGTGGACAAATTAATGCAGCAGAGTAATGGAAACATAACTTATACACATTCATGCACATATTTAATTGAGAGAAGAGAACCTTAAGTGGCGGTATATTATCAGCAGCAATCAGCACCACTCTAGCAAGTTTAACATCGTAGTGGGTGCTTAATACGCATTGAACAAACAAATTTGGTTGACAGCTGTGGTTTATAAATCTTGCAATATTACCCTTCAATCCAGCATCAATGCAAAATTCTGGTATATTATCAATGTTTTTCTCCTCATCCTTTTCGGAAGTAGGCAACGATACATCCCGCAATCGCCTCTAGACAGAAGAAAATACTCAGTCATCAAGGGCGAGGAAAACATGAGAAAAGGCAAAATCACTAAAGAAATTGCAGGCATATACCTCTCTTCCATCAAGACCCTTCATTGTTTGTAAACAGTCTATGTCGAAAATATAGCTGTTTCCAGCAGCAAAGTCCGCCTCATCTGTTTTCTTGAGAATACCAATGTATTCACAAATTGGTGACCCAGAAGGTATATAATCCCAAGATCTTACTGCCCACCCCTTGTTAGGAGTTCGAAAAACCTGTCATTATTGAACTAAGGTTCATTCAAATACTAAGGAACATATGAAACAAAACTCATTGTAGAGTGACAAACTAATATTAATCAACTGATGACCTCAAGTCGATGCTTCATGCCTCTCTGAGATGTTCGGTTTACACAATCAGGACCACAGCCACAGTTGGAATTACATTCAAATACCACCGCCTTAGGTTCAATCAGTCTAAGACAGAGAAGACAGTTAAAGAAACTCAGCTACAAGATATTGATTGTGACACTGTTTTATGCATAGTATGTCCAAATATTCTGGTTCTAGAAAGGGGAAACAAATTTTTATATGTTTCTCTAGCTTAACTATGCTTTCAAAATATACTATAACTCAATGAAATCAACCAATTTTATAGATTTCACTACCAACTAGCACATGCACTAAGGTTCTTATTGGCACCAAGATGTTTAATGAGTCCAATAAAATTATATTAAGACTCAGATCAAGGAGGTCAAGTCAAAATCTGAAATATCAAGTCATCTGAGGCAACAGTTGCATACATGCATCATAAAAAAAAAGAAAACACCTTACCCTGCAATGCAATTACAGAATAATTAAGTCCAAAGATGCATCTGCTTTAGTAAACATTCTCAAAGTCATGGAGTGAGTAAGATAAAAGTCAACACTAAAGAAGTGTAATAAGATTCTCACCTACCACCATTCCGCGTAACGTAAGGAAAGTCTGACCCATTCAATTTAGCACAGGCACAAACTCTAGGATCAGTACATGTATCCTTACAGCTGCATCCAGGAGCCTTGGGTGGAAACTTTATACTTTTAGAAAATTTCATCTCATTGCAATAGGTGAAGCCTGAATTTCAAATTTAAAATAAATAAATGGTTGAAGTTGGAAACACCCAACATAGCTAAATGTTGCCAAGAGAAAAACACTCTCTTAAATCAGATACATACTAAAGCTCCCATTGGAATTACACATACAAAAGTCAATATCATCAAATGTCAAAAATAGTTGAATCTATAGCAACTGAAAAGATATAGTCAGAACATATGGGAGCTTCAAATACAAATGCAAGTACCAGGATATAACTCAAACACAAGTTGCAGAATAATATAAAGATGACAGATAATACTTTTACATCACAAGGATCATATTAGGACAAAAATTTCACCTGTGACACGGTACATTAGAGAAAAATGCATATACCAATAATGTTCGGGAGAGTTTCAATACAAAGGGAAATAAGATTAATTATGGATGTTTCTTCCTAAGCTTAAATATAACACTTTTCCTATACATGAAATTTCTAGCTTAAATAAAACATTTTCTTCCTATATGAAATTTCTAGGCATGAAAATTTTGTCTAAAATGAAAAGCTGCTATGGTGCATATTTAACCAACCAGTGAAAAGGCCAAGACAAAGGATAAAAATGAAAGAATTAACAATTAGGCAAAAATTAGAACAAGGATAAAGTTGAAGTTGATCATTGCCATTGGAGATCATCAACATTTGCACATTATTATCAGAATGGATAGTTGAACTTGCCTGTAGGTGCAATTGGAGGATGATCAACCAAATTAGTTGCAGGAATAGGAATATCCTCCTGACCTCCAGAAATATCATCACAAACCAACCTAAGGTATAAAATCAGAAAAACATCATTTCCATTTCGTAAATTTAAAAGCAACCAGATCACACATTTGTATCTAAACAGAAAGAGCATTTGATATACCCTTGTAATTCACCAATTGAGTTAGGAACAGGACCTCGAGAATAATGAACCTGAGATAAAGGTAAATATTAATATAGGTTCATCATGAGATTCATAATAGGCTAGTGCAAAACTACCACCCCTCAAATGCTTCTTTTTCATGTCTGAACAGGATGGAGACAAAGCAAGCTGAAAGATTTCCGAGCAACAAAAGTTAAAGAAAATTATCTTATCCATCAGCTAAAGATCATTGTTCTCTCCCTGCACCCCCTCTCTTATTATTACTCTTCACTGACAATGTTTACCACACTCAATTACACAATTTCACATATATACCTTTTTGTGACTAAGTAGATAGCAGATTAGGAGCTGAGTGAGAACAGCACAAACCTTAAGAACATGAAAAATAAAAAATATCTCTAACATGTTACCTGATTAGTGGTCAAAGGAGGTTGGCCAGCTACCCGTTTCAATCGGAATTTGTATACTGTATAACCAGAAACACCTTTCTCTGCCCAGTAGCTATCAACCTGCAAAATAACCTACTTAGGAACAATAAAATAATAGAGCAAGTACCAATAGCCATATGGACCATTTATTTTTTTTAGATGAAAAAAAAAAGTTTGGATAAAATATTGCTAAATAATTCAAGTTTAACTTTAAGAATGTAATACTGAGAATGAAAGGTCTTGTAGCCTCAATCCCCATAGAAAAACTTCCTAAATACAAACAGACCACAGGTTTTTCACAAATATGAAACAAAAAGCAGTTCTTTAAACAACTTAAATGACATCATTATCTCGGAAACTAAAAGGAGTATGAGTACCTTGTAAAGCCCATCATATGTGTAAACCTTTCCCACATAGCTATCTGCACATTTATGGCCACGAACAACTCTTACAGGCACCCCCTGTTCCATGCAGTTCTGCAACAGAAAAGCGACTCTATCTTACTACATAAATGATAGATTACAAAAATTTCTCACAAACAAACATCTAGAGTTCATAGAAGCTCATTTTTTAATCACAAACAACTCAGTCATATATATATAATAAGGCTTGATATCGAAATAATCAACACAACAAAGAGGCTACACTACTATAAACCAAACATGAAAATATGGCAAAGAAGATCTCTCCAAAGTTATAGAAGCCTCTTCAAGAATTTGGCACAGGAAGTATATGATTCAGATTATTCTGCGGCACAAGTCAAGTTATGTTAAGAGCACGTAAACAATTAAACAACTTGAGATGCGAGAATATTCTTCTATAGTTACATAAACTTTTTATAGACATCATTCAGGTAACTAAACCAGTTGCACTTAACCTTCCATCATTCAGCATCACTAGCTGCAGTATGTGTCAAAAATCAAATAATATTGTATTTTTTTCCAACGAAAACAAGTCCCAACAATAGATGAGAATAAGGGTATCCTCCTTGCATGTCAGAATTTGCCTTCTTGCAAAGATCAGCTTCAAACATGTCATTGTATAAACCTTCTTCTCTAAGGAAGTAATGTATATTTCATCATCAATTCTACAATGTACAAAATCCCCTTGTCTCTGCTATAATGTCTTTCAATTTCTAACACTACATCCTCTGGTCTTGCTATAAGTATTTTCTCAAACTATGTCCAATTCTTTGGTCCGGAATTGTTCATATTCAGGAGAATGATAAAGAGACTAAATTCCTCACAAACTGCCATTGGTTTCACAACGGCTAGAGTACAATGTATAAGGTTTGTCCTATTATGCATACCATAATCCAAAGTAGTACCCATCAATGTTGACCTACCATGCCTATATAACCATGAAACAAGATTTATTTATGAAGAGATTTCATTTACAATAACAGCAACAACCACAATAGACCAATAATTGATCAAAATAATAGTCAAGATATTAACACTGAGTTCAACATAAGCCACCAAGAAAATATTAGTGGTCTTTTAAAGGTTGGAAGTGCTATCTTGAAGATATTACTCGAAGCATGTGGAAATATGGAGAAAGATAAGGCCGGAAATCTTGACCACTTTTGTATGACCACTATTTCCATGTCAACCCTTATTTCCATCACTCTAATATGGTGGCCATCACATAAATACAATTTTATATTTAGTTTCTCTAGCTTGTCCATAAATATTACAAAAAAAAAATAGTGAAAAATCATGTAAGAAAATTTTAGAGCCTTTGGATTCGACTTTGGGAGTGCCACATTGCTGTAAGTATCGCTTGCATAGTTAAATTATCTATTTTGTCTTGAGCCAAACAATGTAAATATGTGTCTTTGTTTTTTTTTTTTTCTCTCATTTTCTCAGTTTAGTTTTGTACTCTAACTACATATCTTAGTTTTGGAGGATTTTATCCACTATGAAAAATAAAGGCAACACCCTAAAGACCATACCTTGCAATGAGAATTTAAAAATAAATGATAAAAGAAAGTGTGGAAAGAAGTAACCATTGATTACCTTTAACCCCAAATTACCACGTTCCATTACTTGATCCTTAATTTGATGTTTGTCACCAAGTAAGTTATTACCACCTTGACCTGTGTAGACAATCTCCTCATATTTATCCAAATCGTCCTCATACTGACCGGACATAACAATAGATATTGCAAGTGGTAATGTGTAGTCCCCATCCTGTAACATTTCACAAAGGAAAATTCTTAGTGTCATGCCTCAACACAACAACAATGTATTAAATAGTTTCATATAGTCAACTTTTTAGTAAGGTCCAGTTAGAGAATTCTTTTTCAAACAAGTTCTATTTAAATATTTTGGCGGGAAATTAAAGTAGCCATATTTTTTAAATTTGAACATTTGACATTGAAAATTTTATAGTTAATTAGTAAAATATATGATTAACCTATTTTAAATAAGTAAAAGTTGGTCAATGTTTGTTTTTCCCAATAAATAAATAAAAATTTGGCATCCAAATGGAGCCTAAGTAATCTAAGTAGTGTCTACTGTCTAGCACAAACTTTCACCAAGCAGCATACCATCACATAATAAACTCTGATAAAAAATTTAAACAAACAACACTGTTACATTCCAAAAACTAAGAACCAAATAAGCTGAAAAATCATGTTTCAGTAAAATTTAAAAAGTAATTAAGACCATCAAGATTGATCGAGCAGTATGCTTCCAGTAGGATAAAATATCCCTCAAGAGCCTCTAGAGTATCAACTGCATAATTAAGAACTAATGCAAAAATTGAAACTGCTATATAAGACACACCAAGCAGCAATAAAATGAAAAAGTGCCCATCTCAACCCACTTCAGCCAAAAAAAAAAATGTGTCATCCTTACTGAGTAGAGAGAATTTTGCAGTTGAGCCAGTAAGAGAGTAAATAAAAGACAACAGACACAGCTGCAAATACATTAAAGTTCAGAACAAAAAAACATTACCAATTTCTTCCCTCGGCCAATGAAGTCAATTCCATTGAGCCAATGACTATGAAATCCCAATGCAACCATCTCAGCTCGCGAAAAGAATTGATGACCTACATCAATCCCTGCCATATAACATGCAGATCGTAAACTATCAAACAAAAGTTGATTCATTAATTCAGGAACCTTGATGCATAAAATAAAAATAAGAACGAAAAAGTTAAGGAATGCAATATAATCTAACTGCACACAATCAAAGGGCAATACTTCATGCAATCCAAAGGAAAAAAAAAAAATTACAACCTATAAAAATTAATCAGTACCATACAAATTTAAGGTGTTCATCCCCTCAATTAGTGAAACTAGAACAAGTATATGGAATATGAACAACACGAAACCAACCCCATGATAAATGAATAGAGGAAATAAAAACTAAAGAAAATATAAATAGTAAGTGGGATGACATTTCAAGTAAAAATGACTGAACCTGGAATGGAGCCAAATCTTTTTTCAGGATATAGGATAGATTCTTCAATCCTCATCTGCAGAAATCATTGAAATAAGTTATGCAGCATTATAAATATTACTGTGACAAGAAAAGCACAAAAAGGTTGCAGCAGAGGTTAGGAAAACTTGAAGGGGAACAACAATCGCACTAGAAAGAGAAGGACAAATGGAAAAGTAGTATTACGGTGCTTATATTTGAGAAAAAATTGTACATAATGCAGAGCTCCAACAAGAAAAACAGTAATTAAAAATCAAAATATATTATTTAACAATGCCACTGACAAAGATGGCATGAACATTATCAGTGTATAATCAGCATATAGCTAGAATTAAGTATGAAGGTCAGAAAACCTTTTTATTTTGTGATATGAAAATTAAGTATGGTTGGCATGGAGCTGGATTGCAGCAACCTAAATCTTAAGACTAATAATTAGGTAACTAATGGCAGACATAAGAAAGGAGAGGCAGATCCCAAGTAGCGAGTCACTAATGGAAACCACTGGCGACTCCCAGAGATGAGATCAGTGGCATACCCTAGTTAATGCCTTCAAATCAGGTCTCTTAGAGCCCCGTTTAGATTCAGCTGCAGCAACATCCACCCCCTAGTATATCTCAGACATGTCAGAGGCATGATTGATCAGCAGCAATATATTTACAGCAAAGGTTACCTTGGCTTTTGAATTTTTGCCAGTCTTGCGAGTTTCAGTTTTCCCACACCTTTTCTCTTCTTCCTATCATGAATAATATTGTATATAAAAATAAAGCCCAAAATTCCCGTTCAAAAAATAAGTAAATCCCTGAATCGCAGGAAGGGTTAACAATGGGGGTAATTCAGGAAAAATAATAATAAGACATTGGAGAATTATTTAGGACAAATAAATATATAATATATATTTGCTTAAGAAATGGTGGTGAAAATGTGTTCGTAATTCAAATTTTGTAACCTGAACGAAGTGAAGATAGTGTTTGTTAAATATCCTCAAAGTTTCAGTAACCAGTGCAGAGGTGCTTTTCTGGTTCAGAATTTCATCCTTAAAATCAGCAGCATTATCCTTGGCCTCTCTATTAGATGTTTCTTGGGTGGGATGCTGGGCACTCTCGACAGGATTGTCCCGCTTTCTCTTATTTTTCTCGACAGGGTTGTCCTGCTTTCTCTTATTTTCCGACCTCTTGGTTTTTTTGACTGTAGGAGAATCGTCAAGAGTCCGAGGTTGAGAGACCTTCTTCTCCTCAGCTTGGATCTTGAGCTGTTTAATCCTGGCGCTACTTCTCCTACCCGAAACAGCAACGGGGATCTCGAGATTCTTCTCGTTAGAGACCTCGTCTCCACATTGGACCACCATTTCTGAATCAGTAAAGCAATTGGATGTCGGAGGGAAAATGGTCGGGGTTAATGAACTGAGAGCTCTGAAGTAGGAAGTGCACCACCGGTCACCAGCAAGCCAAGGAAGTGACCCACACTGCCACTGCCACGCGACGATTGCTGCAAGCTTTTCGGTAAAAAAAAAAAAAAACCCCAACCCAAACCCAAAAAGGAATAGGGTGTACGACTGGACGTAGTATACAAAAAAATGTTTTTTTCGAATGGAAAGTGACAAGAAATACTGAATTCGATTTTAGAAGGCGCGGACATGCCCGCCAGTGAGAACTGAGATGTGCTACTGGATTACTTTCAAACATATTTTTAATATGAATGAACATTTTAACAAAAAAACAGTTGCAATGATTTTTTATATATATTATATATGACATCTTAAGTTCTCTAATGAAGAATTCAAAAAATTGAAATTTTAAAATGATAAAATTTTAATAATACTTTTAATTAATTACTCTTATTATTAATATTGATATTATTTTTTTTATAGTTTTATCTTTTAACCTCCTGTCTTCCTTTTCATTTTTGCCCAATCTCGTTTAATTCGTATTTTTTTACTATAACCAATTCATTCATTTTTTTTTTTTTTTTTTTGGTAAATCATTTTCTTGTTATTAGTATTGTATATTTTTCATTTGATTTGTCAAAACTTCTATAAATTATGATAAAAAAAAATATATATATGATTATGAGGTTATATCATTTACTATTAAGAGTAGTATGTTGTTTACTCCATGATTACACAAAGTATATATATACAACACATGTATTCTCTTCAATTATAGTATTAATAAAATGTGAAATTTAAATCCAAAATTATAAAAATAATACCCCAAATCTTTTGAAAGATTTATGTGCATAATTATTATGTACTAAGTGTTGTGTAATTACTATATGTAAAAAATGCATAATCTTCATAAGAAATTTATATGATTCTCAATTTATAATATTTGTCAAGAACAATACAATTTTATACGCATACTTAAAATGAAAATATTAACTGAATATATAATTAAAAAAATAAAAAACATCACTTGAAACCTCTCAAGACTCAAGTAATTTTATCTTTATTAATACTATCATATAAGAGTTTATATTATCATTGCTTATCAAAAAAAAAATTATATTATCATTGAAGAGTTTTGTGTATACAATTAGTAGTGATTAATGAATATTTAAAAACTCTCCGTATTTAAAATGTGTTTTTTATTTAAATAATAACACTATTATTACTTGTCACCATATTAAACTTTTATATTATAAAAATATTAAATTTTATATTATTTTTTAATTGAAAAATTTGATATAACTGTATATAATAAATTTTTATTTTCTGTAAAATTTGAAATTATAAGAAATGTGACAATTGAATACAACAATTATATAAAAATAAATTTATAAGTTCAATCTCTATGAATCCGTTGATTCGATCCGTCGTGGATCCGAGAGGCGTTTTGGGGTTGTCTTGATCAAATTGATTTGATTTCTTTCGAGAGCATTTTGAGTCGGAATAGATTCGATGTTGAGGGCTTTTGGACTTGATCTCAATCTATCGAACAATTTGATTTCTTCTTCTGAGGGCTTTGGATTTTGTCTCGGAATGAATTTGAGCTTTGAAAGAAAGGACCGATTTCGTCAGAGGTTTGAATATAACTACTTGAGTGAGTTGAGTGTGAGTATTGTATGTAACATTTTGTTGATGAAATTTGCCCTATATTTTAGATGGACTGAGTGACAATCAATGACTATGAAGTTGTTACGTGTCATTCATAAATATTTTAATATTTTAATATATAAAATTAAATATAAATATATAAATATAAATATATAAATAATATTTAATTATATATTTAAATATATAAATAAAATTTATATATCTCCAATAACTACTGATTTAATTAAATATATAAAAAATTTAATAACTTTTCACAAATTAATTGGAACAATAAAATAATAAAAAGAATAGATTATTATTATTTTTTAAAAAAAAAAAAATCAAAATCCAAATGTCTCTCCTCCTTTATGAATTTCATTTCATTTATGTGGTTAAATTAATAAATGGGGAAATGAGTTAGAGGAGAACCGGTCGTCGGCGTCGGGAATATTTGGTTCCGTTCTCTGACGCCAGAGCGCAGAAGAGTCATTCCGACTTCACTGCCAAAGTAGAGAAAGAAGGAACGAGGGGTTCTTCAGAATCAGAGAGACAATAGGTAACGTCTACGGTTATTTTTATGTTGTTGGTTTTCGAGATCAGGTAAATTTGTGTTATTGTTGCTGTAGGTCTCGATTGTTCTTCGCCGCCATTTTAATATTATCCTCTTGTACTAACATTACTTTTACGTTATAAGATTTTAGGCAATAGTACAAAACTGTTACAGTGGATTTTCTAGGTGGATTTTTAGTTTCTACTACCGAAGTTGAAGTCCCGGAACGATTAACTTAACTCAGTGTCCGTGGTTAGTATTTTGTTGGTATTTACTTACTACGACTGAACTGATGCAGAAAAATTTGCTTTATCTATTTGTTTAGGCCAGTCAACCATCGCGCTCTTTTTGTAGTAGTCTAATAATATATTAATTCAAATCGCATGTTCGAAGTGTTTTCGGGTGAGATGAATAGCTGTATCTATGCGTTTAGGTGGTTGAATATTGGTGCAGCGTTCTGATTGGATTCACTTCAGAGCGTGATTATCATAGATATTTGTGTCATTACTTGCAGCTGGATATCATATTATTCGAACTAGGCTGGAGGTTCATATAACTCGAGATATCATTTTGGGGATCTGCAAATGCACGGTATGACATGGATTTTTATGCTGTTTTGGTTTCTTTGGATCTTTTATTCCCCTTGTTTATAGACATGATCACCTCTTAACTTATTTGACCACAGCATTTAATGAACAAATGGGAAATAAGAGAGACGACAGTGATACATCATGTTTTCAGCAAATAAGTAATGCAATTGGTGATTGCAGTGCTAGAGCTCAAAAGAAGCACAAGGCATCAGATATTCAGCCTGAATCACAGCATTTTCCTGTTGCTTCTATTTCTGTCAACCCTCTTGGTGGCTCTACAACTTTCACCCCCTCCACTACACTTAGCTGCGCTTTCCCTGCTGCTGAAAAGGAAAATCTTGTCTATAGAAATCAGTTTTCTGGATACATTTTTATGTGCAATGGAAAAACAAAAGCTGATTGCTACAGATACCGAGTTTTTGGGCTCCCTGCTGCAAGAAGGAGTGTTGTTGAGAAAATCAGACCATGCACAACACTGTTCTTGTTTGACTTTGACTTAAAGCTTCTATATGGCATATATACTGCAGCCTCTAATGGAGGACTTGGAATTGAGCCAACTGCTTTTGGAGGGAAATTTTTAGCACAGGTACTAATTTTCTACTGCTCTTGCTTCAGGGAAACAATATTGCTGAAAAAGCATTGATGTGGCTGCAAATGAATACATCATCTATCTAACTATCCTCTTTACCGCTCAGCTTTCTGTCCTCATGACAATGAACTTCTAAGCATATATTGACAGTACTTAAACCTGGTCCTTGAAAAAACTTTTGGATTGCAAGTTGAAACTCAAGTTCCATAGATTGAAAAAACCTCTAACTGATCCAAGCCTATGATTTAGCCACTGATGCCTGTACAAGCAGAGCACAGTTCTGCAGTGGTACAACCAGCTCCACTAGATATTTCTAATCAATTTGTTTTGCTTTTGAAGTTTCATTTCAGCTAGGGCTTTTAACTTGGAGTTATATGAGTCTTGTATTCTACATCAAATAGCCTATTGTTGTCCAGAATGTGCACAATACTTGATTATAGTATTCTTTATCATCATTCTATCATGAGGCCCAGTTGCATCGCTGCAAGTTTGTTTCTTCGCTAGCGACATAGATCACGAATAAACATCACTATCTTCTTCTTCTTCAATTTTTCAATGATAATATAAATATATAAAAATTTTACTCTTTGCTCTTTCTAGGTAAAGTTTGAGATATCCAAAGATTGTTTGCCATTGCCTGAGCATTTGTTCAAGCATGCCATCAGGGATAATTACAGTGGAGGTTCTAAATTTAGACAAGAGCTGAGTAAAGAACAGGTGAGCTGTTGTACACATTCTTACATAGGATTTGTTATTAGACCATGTGTAATCCTCACTTCTCTCCTAATCAATGCTTTTCAGGTATCTAATCTGATTTTGTTGTTTCATCCAATATCCATACCACCAGCCTTATTTGCTAAAGCAAAGCATTCGGTGGAACTTCCTACTTCATATAATCAATATTTAGCGGAACATAAAGTTACTCAAGAAAGTGGTGGAAGGAGGACATCTCAGTTTGAATTTGCAGCTGCTAATGATTTACAATCTAGCAAGCCATTGGACTACAAGATGCCTTCATATGGAGGAATGCATCTTCCACCCTCATCAGCTGTCAGATTTTATGAAGCTCATCCAGTTATTCCACTAGAACATTCAAGAGCAGAAGCAGGATCCCTGCCCCTGCCTTATACAACTGCAACTGTGAGTTGTATGTCTGTTCTGCTGAACAGTGAGAATGGAATCAATATGCTTAGGAATTGCACTAGTGCTTTGCATTGTGATAATGGTCTTGCTTTTGCTGCTGAATCTTTGTCAGCAAGTTCTGTCCAAGTGCCACCACGGGCTCATACATCTTCATATGGATATGCTCATTCCTTCAAGCCAACTGGATCAGTTGCTTTTTGGAACAGTAATGAGCATGGTTACAATCCGAGCCAGGGAGCTTTTGCTGCTGAATCTTTGTCAGCAAAGTATGTCCAAGTGCCACCACGGACTCATAGATCTTCATATGGATATGCTCATTCCTTCGAGCCACCTGGATCAGTTGTTTATTGTAACAGTAATGAGCATGGTTACAATCAGAGCCAGGGAGCTTTTGCTGCTGAATCTTTGTCAGTGAGGTTTGTCCAAGTGCCACCACTGGCTCATACATCTTCAGATGGTTATGCTCCTTCCTTCGGGCCACCTGGATCAGTTACTAATTGTAACAGTAATGAGCATGGTTACAATCATAGCCAGGGAGCTTTTGCTGCTGAATCTTTGTCAGCGAGGTTTGTCCAAGTGCCACCACAGGCTCATACATCTTCAGATGGTTATGCTCCTTCCTTTGGGGCACCTGGATCAGTTGCTTATTGGAACAGTTACGAGCATGGTTACAATCAGCGGCAAGGAGCTTCAATCACAGACGGAACATCACAAGCACATTGCCAGGTACCATTCAATGCAATAGCATATTCACATTACTCGGATGGGGTAGTCATTTCGGGAATAGCAGGTGCCTCTACTGAAAGCCAAGATTAGGCCTTCGGTTGATTTTGCGAGGTGGTGTGTGATTTTCACCCCATGTGATCAGAGTATTTTTGCATGTCTACAGGTTGGAAACCTGCAATTGCATTAGTCACTGTAGTATCCATTTCAGCTGAAGGGCAAAACAATGAAGAATTAAAATTAGATGATGCTTATAGTCCAGGAATCCTTGGTTTGTGTTGGTTTGCTCTCCGCACCAGTTTACATATTCCAATCCTTGCAACTCCGATGGACTGATATTTGGTCTAGAAGGCAATCGCACTGTACATAATGGCAGTTGGCAACTCCTGGCAAATCTGTTTAGGTTCATTGTTTCAGCAATCAACTGATCATGTAAACTTCATATATTGAAACATGAGGAAGAAAAATGGAATAGCCTTTGCCTGATGAAAAATGGAATTAAATCAATATGAGTTCCACAATTTGCTTGTTTATTCTTTCTTCGTAAAGAATGACAAAAATGAAAGAAGTAAAACGTCAAAGCAGTCTATGTTCAAATTACACAATTTGCGAAGATATACAATTCTTCCCAGGAGAGTGAACAGAATTGGTTGGTTCTCCTAAGCTAGAGCATAGATCCGCAGGAACTCTTCTGAAAATTGATGCCATTTAATTTTTTTGAGGTACTGTCGCAAATGGGCACTTCTTTAAGAGGTACTACAAGCAATGTTCAAGGGAGTTCTCTTCATTTTGCTTCTCACTAATAAATCCGTGAGACTCAAACTCTGTTGACATCATTGATGGAGAAGCACGGGATTCTGGACGAGGAAACAGCAACTTGAGTCGAAAAGCGTCAACTCCATTAAGATAATACCGAAAAAGTCTCTTTGCTTTTATAAAGCCAAGACGGCCATACAAAGCAAGTGCTCCTTTATTTGTAACTTCTGTTTCCAAAGTCACCTTCAGATTAACAAAGAAAAAAAAATAAAGAAAAGAAACAAATATTATTACAATGGGGTTCAGGAAGACTAAAATTAACATACAAGCTCCATTTGCAGCGTTGTCAACAAAAAAATAAGCAAGTATTTTCTGCAAAAACTAAGGATGATGAACAATATAAACATCTAGATAATCATAACATCCTTTCATATTCAAACTGTAATGTGGATGGTCTACTCTCTATCAGCTAATAAATAAACAAATTTTTTTATTGTTGTTAAATATCCCATGAAAAAACAAATTATAGACGGTATACTTTTGTATATGAAATCTAGAAATATGGTCCATTACATAAAAATTGAAATAGGAACAATGAAAAGCTCGCTCTCCAAGACAAACTGTTATAGACCAAAGTCTGATATTTTTTATAGGAAAGAGGATCAGCAAAATTGCAATATCCATTATGCCCCAGATTATACATAACTACTTCAGTTGCAGAAATTTTCAGAAGAAAGTGAAGTGATGCTTTCTTTTTCTTACTTGATGTCCCACCAAAATTTCATAATTTTTCTCTAAAATACCTAGAAAAGTGATTACAACTACTTACTTTGTGGACTATTAGAAACCCAAATCAATTGCATTGAGTTAACTATTAGCAGCACAATAGTAATGTGATCATGGGTAAGGACTCCTCTCCTCCCATTATCACAACGAGACATGATATTGACAAGTTAAATCCAAGGCCATGGGGAGCGGGGGGGGGGGAGAGGAAAGTACAGCAGGTTCAAATTTAAATATGTGGTATTTGGCATGATCAAGACTAAAATTGTAGAGTACGCCATGCCTTGAAGGGACCAATGCATACAAAGAGAGATAAGGCATCGGGCTTGAAGGTTCTGGGAGAAGTTTAATCTTTTGGAACTATATGGGCACTCTCACCCCATTAGTCCATTGAGGCCTTTTAGGGCACTGGAGTAGCCAAATTTACCTTAATGTTTTCAAGACAAAAATAGCAATAATCTACAAATGCACTTTGAAAGGTTCTAGCTACTGAAGCCAACTTCCTTTATGTTTCTTTCATTTGCTGTCTACCA
Source organism: Cynanchum wilfordii (assembly GCA_025388415.1). Classification (NCBI taxonomy): domain Eukaryota; kingdom Viridiplantae; phylum Streptophyta; class Magnoliopsida; order Gentianales; family Apocynaceae; genus Cynanchum; species Cynanchum wilfordii. The sequence goes on from JAHSUH010004136.1 coordinate 531,543, forward strand.
GAGGAGAGAAAACTAGGATTAGAATCAAAAGATGAAGAGTTGGTAAAATACCTCTTCGCAACTTAAGTCCATCATTACCCGAATAGACCGAGAAACTAGCTCTGTTGCTGTGACGAGAAAATAGATGAAATCATTAAATTTCCAACACATCTAAAAATTTAAGCCAATAAAAAATGATTGAATTTAATCATTTAACACACTTGTCAGGTGTGAGCCTAACACAAGTCCTCAATAACAAACCCAACATTGGCACAATAACAAACAAACAGGCAGATCCAAGGCTCCAACACAGATTCTATGCATACAAACATTGCATTCCATTTTTTGTTTCAGACTTCTAGCATATTCGGTATCCTGCATGCGTGGCAGCAAATGGAATAAGTGACCTAGAAATTGTGTATATGCTATATAGGAGATTATGACTTAATGGGAATATGTTGGGCAAGGAATTACAAAGGGCAAGAACCATAAGAGACTAAAGCTAAGTTTGCAATGGTGGTTCCAAGTTCAAGAAGACCATGAGCTTGAAATTGGGTTGGACATGTTTGAAAAGCCTTTATGGAGAGGAATGGGATATGTAGCAGCCTTGTAAGTCTAGATCATCTATATATTATGTAACTCCTGTGCCAAGGACCTTGCTGATGCCATGGGAGAACAACAACAATTAGAGTGAGAAAAAATTTGTTAACAAGCTTACATGAATATATTCATGTGAAAACATACCTATATCCATCTTCTTCAATGTTCTTACTTGTGTAAATGAACTTCATTAGAACTAAATGAAGTATATTTCTAGTAGTGTGGAAAAGTTATCTCCTTTTATTTTCTTTTTTCTTTTCTTCTTTCTTTCTTTCTAATAATATATATATATATTTCTTATAATTTTATTTCTAACGTACAGGTAACTATAACATATAACATATATAAACTAAGAAAAAAAAAAAAAAGAAGAAAAAGTTAAAGCCACCAACCAATCCCTCTTCCTCTGTAAGGCTTAAGCACGACAAGCATTGCAATGTAACCTCTTAAAGTATTGCGATGCTCTCCCATTTTGCACACCACTGTCCCTACACATTTTCCCCTATGGAAAGCCTGCCCAACGAGATTCAAGCATAAAAAACATGCAAACCATATGAAAGAATCCAATTTAAGCTACTAGTGCAATTCTTCGGTTGTGCCAGATCAAAGGTGGGAAAAAAATAGAGAAAGGAAAGGCATACAAGTAAACATAAAATAAATAATTAGAAGAAGAAGAGATAGAGGATAGTACGAGAAAGGAAAGTTGGGGCCACAGATATACGAAATAGCGGTAGGTGAAGATGGAATAGGGCTCGCTGAGTTCTTGGTCAACCAGGTTCATAATAAGAGGAAGATGATGTTCTCCACCGTAGCTCACATACTCAATCTCGGAAGCCTTAGGCAGCTCTGGTTCAGATTCGTCTTCTTCTTCTGCTCCTTTCTTGATTACTTCCATCTCACTACGAATACAGCAATACCCCCGCCCCTGACAAACCCAACAGGTAACACCAGCAGCTTTCAATTTTTCAGTCTGGAATCTGGATTGGCAGGCAGGGGGAGTTTCCCCTGGGCTTCATCTAGCACTGTGATTTCCGGATTTCTCCTCTTTCCACTGTGGGCTTGATATAAAAGAGCTGAAGTCTTCGGACACCTTTTGGCCCATTTTAGTTTAAATATATTTCAGAAGCCCTTGAATTAGTACTACTTACACATGTTAACCTATTAATTAATGTAATCTTGTTTGTATTTATTTATTTCTGTTGGTATTTTATTAGGGATTTAAACTTGAATCATCTTTTACTTGTATTTTAATTTTTTAAGAGAAAGTATACACTCTAATTCTTAAATAAATTTTACAACTAATAATTGAAAGAAAAAAAAAGAAAAGAAAGAAGTATTGGAATTAACAGTGTGATGGAAGGATTTCTCAAAAAACAGTGCGATGGAAGAAGAAGATAGCGGTTGCTTTCTTCTTCCTGTTGGTCATGGCCAGGGAGGGTCGGACTCATCTCCAAGAATGGCAGGCATCAAGGAAATGGATGGTGATCCCACACTCCAAACCAGACATTCTCCTCAAGTTCATCTACAAGCACAGATTTTTCACTTATTTATCTTAAATTCAGGGCTTAGCCATTTTGAAAATCTCCTTCTCAATTCTCATTCGATATTGCTGTTGGTTTACTTGAAAGAGTTAGTAACCTTTCCTTAGTTATTATGAGTTCGGGTCGTATTATTATAATTTACAACCAACGGCTGGAATTATCTGGTGCCTCAAAGTAAAAACTAACCTCTCCTTTTGGTCCTCCTAATTTATGGCTATTTGGAATTGTTTGGTATTCTTTGTCAAGAAGAATCTTCAACTGTCTCCAAAATTTCACTCAGCTAATATTGCTGAAACTGATGAGCAATGCTCAAATCAAAATAACCAGGGACAAGGAGACAAGTATCTGCTTCAGAAATGGAAAATTCTGTTGCCCATTTGATCCATCATCCATAAGCATCCATGGGATGGGATCATGAAAAAAAAAAAAAAAAAAAAAACCCAGTATAAAATTTTACAGAGGTGAAGAATTTTGCAAATGGAACTGGTGGTGCAGGGGCCCTGCCCTCTGGTCATCTCTCAAAAATGCCTTTAACATAGATCATTCCCCTTTTCGCTCAGCTTAAGCTCCCTCCGCATTTGGTCAACTTGTTGGTCATCTCCCTGAACAGTGATCTCTGACAACGTCCCGTTATCTGCTACCGTCATTTTTACTTTAATCTGTTCCTTTCTTGATGCCCTAGTCCAGTAGTATAATCCCCTGTGGTCAATGCATGAAGACGATGTCATTTCAGTTAGAATAAAAAGCAGAAAACCGAAATCAGAATTCAGAAAAGAGAGAGAAGAAACTCACGCCGAGGGGCTTAGTGCAATCAGCCAAAACCAGTTATTGCCTATGTCTGGAACTGTAATTGTAAGGACAAGTGCAACGCTGGCAAGGCTTATGCTGGTGCAGAAAGTGAGGAGTGCTGCTTGGTTCCGGCTTGGAACCATGTTCCCCTCAAACCTGAACACCGTAGGACAGTGAAATGAGAAAAAAAAAGAAAAGACAATTAAATCTACTTCTTCCGCATCAATCAGAGAGAGGATTAATTTCTCAATGCATCTAATATATATATATATATATACACATAGTTCTTTTGGGGGTTACATACGTAATGGTCTCTCCTCTATCTACCACCACAAAATTGTTGCGAGTGAAGAAAGAAAGGATTTCTCCGGCCACCTGGTTTGGCGAACTCTCGTCAACTCCTTCTTTTATAAAGGTCTTCTGCACAATCTGAATTGACAGTAAACAAGAACAAATTAGAAATTAAGTTCTAATTATATTCATAACCTAATACGAAACACAGGGAACACATTGAAAGGGGATGGAATTAATGATTCAATAAAAAAATCAAGAGGTGTGCAAAGGAAACTGTCTGCAGCACGGTAGCATTTCTTTAATTACTAGTAATTAATTAATTGGTAAAGTCAAAAGTGTGTGTACCTTAGATTTGACAGAACGCTTGATAAGCGACCAGAGTCCAGGAACGGAGATGACAAAGAGACCCAAAGAAGTATAGTAGCTGGCCTGTGAATAGGCAACGCTGTCGGCAAGAAACATGAGATGGTGAGATGATGATGAGTGAAGAAGAGCTGAAGAAGAAGTTGCGGCCTCCTGAAGCAAGGATGCTCGAACCTTGGCTGATGATCTGGAAACACTTCTTCTTCTCCATGGTTGATTTCTCCTTGATAACGATTCCGCCTTTGTGGAAGCGAAACGAGGTCCGAGAGGGAGAGGTAAGAGCTGCTGCAGCTTTGCTGCCATTTTTTTTTCTTTTTTAATGGTTTGTGGTGCCCCAAGGACACACACTCTCCAGCAGTCTCACTTTTGGATAATGATTTACTACTACTAGTATTGTTTTATGGCCCCGATTCTCTCCTTCCCTAAAACATTTATTTACAGATCAACCCCCTATTTGTCCAATAATTTTTCTAGATTATTTTGTTTTTCATAACCAAATATTTTTCTTTATTTTATGTATGTCAATGTATTTAAATATAAAAACTTTACATTCAAATGTTTAACTTTAAAACTAAATTTGTTTTAAGTTTTCAAAAATATTTTAAATAATTATCTACTAATTATTTCCTTTTCAATTCATAACCTTAGTCAATATATGTAAAAGATTAAAAAAATGTATTTTAAACTTTTTTTTTTTTTGGAAATTACCAAAAGATTTAAAAAAAAATTTAAATTTGAAGTTATTAGGAAAATAAAAGAGTAAAATTATCGAAAATGTTTTTAATAAGTTTAAAAAGTTAAAATATTTACAAATAAATGAAAAGGCTAAATTAATAAAAATAAAAATAATTTAAAATTTAAAATATAACATAAAAGTTTAAAAAATAATAATAATTGAAGGACTAAAATAAAAATAAAGTTAACATTGTATGGGCGAACGAAGACCGCGAATAACAGATTATAGGGCGGGACGAGCCAAGTCGTAAGGAGAACCCGGGAAGTCCAGTCCACACGTCATAATTCCCATATTCTGATGCCAATAATTAAATTTTTTTTTCCTTTGTTTCTTAAACATTCGGTATCCGAATCCATACGAATCAACTAATTTAAATTCGGCATGACGTGAGCTCGCAGAGTCCAACTATTTAAATTTGATATTAGATATATTGTACATTAATTCTTAAATAAACTCTTATAAAAACTCTGTAATATTCACAATTTTTTTTTTTATTATATCATTCACATAATATTAATCAATTACTAGTATTTATTTATTTTAACTTTTTTTTGAAAGGAAAACAATAATAATAAAAGAAAAAGAAAAAGAAAAAGAAAAAGGAAAAAACCCTCTCTGCTGCACATAGCCTTGACTTAAGAGAGTAAAAATTGCATCCGTCTGTGTCTCCTCTCCTCTTTGCTTTTGCCTTTTGTCCCATTCTTTCTCCCTATCTATCCCAGAAAGCCCATCTTCTTTCCCTTCGTTTCATTTGTTTTTTTTTTCCTTTCAAACCAATTCCCAATTCGTTTTACTCATATTTAGCCTTGTTACCGACTGTTTACGCTTCCTCTTATACTCTTTTCGCCGGAGCGCAACTGCTGTATAGGTATTATCCTTTCTCTCTCCCTGTTTTTTTTTTTTTTTTTTTTTTTAAAAAAAAATTTGATTTTTTAGGGCTATTCTCTATCGTGGGATTGGAATTTTCACCCGATTTCCCTTCAATAACATGTTTTTTTGTTCGCTATGTTTATTTTTTTTTTTTTTTTTTTTGATACCTGTTTTCTGCTTTCCCCTGGAAAAAAAATGGTGTTGATTACTCTGTTTACCTTGCTACTTTCGTTGATTTCGCTTCCAATCCGGAGTTGTGTAATGTGATTATAGCTTTGCGACAATGGAGGCCTTACGCTGCCTTTTCCATTTTATCTACAGACACTCATTAATTATTTATCTTCTTCCTCATGGAAATTTAATTTTTAAGTATAAAGATAGGATCTTTATGTTTATCTTGTCTATTTCCAGTCGCTATATTTATTGACAGCAGTTACTATCATTTTAGATTTCAATGCCATTGAATGAACCTTATTATTATTACTACTATTGTCATTATCGCCATCTAGGCTAGACTATTCTCTGTTTACTAACCTTAAAAAACTACCTCTTTCTACGTTTAATATTTCTTTGTTTTTGCACTCTTATATTTCATTAAAGATTCAGTTATTCTTGATAGGTAGCATTATAGCCATCACATATTCTTGTATTTCGTCATTCACACCTGGAGTCCTCATGTGAGTTTCTTTGTAAATAGAGAAGTCCAACACAAGCTTTTCGGGCATTTCATTGAGTTTTTTTATTTGACTATATGAGATTCATTCCGTGGTGTTACAACTTACTGATGCAGTGTACCTTGGATCATGCTCAGCAGTGTTATTTTTTGGTAGTTTGACAAGAAAACCTTTCTGGAAACTAGATATTAGTCTAAGCATGATGTGTACTTTGAAAATTAATGTATTTCAGTTACCAGCATTAGCTGCTTCTAAATCTCAAGCAGTTTATTGACTAAGTAGAACTCACTCACATGCTACCATAATAACTTCAGAGCCTTTTGGCTGATATTTTGTCTAACTTGACCACTGATTAAAAATCTCTCTTTCCACCCCTCAAATTTCCTTGCAGTTTCACATCAGCAAGAGTTTCACTGATTCAGATCAAGATACATAATGGTGCCGCATTTCTTGTGATAATTTTCATCAATGGCAGCTGATCAACAACTGAAGCATTTACGCCGCAGCAATCTTCTTGGTTACACTTCTAGGGAGCAACGCAGAGCCAAAAAAAAAAAATTGGGAGCAATACAGGATGATTTGAATACTAGGTCTAGTATCTCTCTCAACTGGGATGAGAAGAGCAAAAGTGTAGTTGCCAAGAGGGAACAAATTGGCATTTCACGGAGAGATTTAGCCTCCTTTTTGGATATCCTTCCTCACTGCAACGGCAAATTGGCTGACGTTTTTGCTGTCCCTCAGGAAATCTTTGAATTGGAGAATTTGGTAGACATTCTATCATACTCGGTAATATAATCCTCTATGTTCTCAGTGAATTTGGATCCTGGAAAGCAGCATGTTCATTTACATACAGTGGCCTTTTTGGATGGAGATATTTGTAGGTTTGGCGGAGTAATTTATCAGAACATGAGAGAAGCATGCTGAGTCAGTTCCTGCCTAAAGGAGTTGATCCTGATTATGTTGTTCAAGAACTGCTTTCAGGGGATAATTTATTCTTTGGAAATCCTTTTCTTGAGTGGTAAGCTTTGTGATTCGTATTGCTAGGTAATATGAATCTTGAACTTCTGCATTAGTTATATAGGACATTAGTCAAAAGATAGTTTCTCCATCATTTAATTGCTCAAGGAAAATCAAGCTCACAATCGTAAATACTCTATTTTGGTTGATTGAGTAAGGCACCTGAAGATGTTCTGCTTTTTACGGGTATTCATCCCATAATTCTTACAGATACCTTATGTCCTTCGTTCACTTGTATTCTGGATTCATATGTTTATTATGATTTCATTAGAATACTGGAAATTTGAAAAATGAATCCTGAGGCAAACAAAAGATTTATAGTTCTCAAATTTTTGGTAAATTTGATGCTTGATCTTCTACCTTTTCTATTTCAACTTGGAACTCTTTATTGCTCTTGACACCTGTAATATTCCAACCACATAACTGTCATTTTTACTCTAAGCTACTTTACTACTCTATTTATTATTTAACCTCCCATTTGATTCTTTCTCTATTTCACTGCTTCCATATGTGAGTTTTCATTGATCTTGGAATAGCTAATGCCTTTGCAGGGGTGCTTCAGTTTGCTCTGATAGATGTCATCCTGATAAGGTTCTTCTTCAGGAGCAATGTGTCAAGGCTAACAGGGATATGTACTATCTGCGCTTACAAAAATATCATCATGAGTTTGTATTCTGACTTCCTAGACTTTATTTAAAATTGTATATTTTATAGGATACCTGATTATGTAATTTTTGTTGTTTATTGAAACTTTTACTCCTTTCCTGCTGTTTTCTTTGAAGTTGTTATTAAAAGTGTTTCTTTTTTGGTTATTGTGCCAGTATGATTGAAAATGTACAGATGTGGAAAGAAAGATGGGATAGATGCCAGGACCCTGAAGAAGAAATTGTGCAGAAGATATGGAGGTTTACTTTTACATAGATTTTTTTTTTTCCTTTATATGTTACCTATCCTTTATTTGTCTGTAAATAAGCTTCTATATTAATGTAGTGGTTTGATACTTGTCATTGTTCACATGTAGACCAAATACTTTTGATTGTTGTCAATTTGAAGCTGAACTTATGCATAAATTATGTATTAAGGTGCTATTTTATCCTTTATCCTTTATTCCTTATTTTATTTGATGCATAAGAACATGTCAAAGCAGGTCAAAGAAACTGCCTGGGGAAGGCATGCAATTATCCGATCATGAATATGAGGAGAATCAAGTTTTAACCCCAGAATCTAGTTCATTTGGTACTTCTGAGAGGGCATTTTGTACTGATAATAACCCTAGTATGGCTTTGGTAGCTGGGGAACCTAAGAGGAGGTAATTTAGTCCTTAAACAATGCTTCCCACCACCTTCTATTAATATTATGAAAATCATTCAGACTAAGAAAATTAAAGGCAAGTAGGGAGGATTAGGTAAAAGGGTTTTTGAAGAGTTGTGAACTTCCCATTATGTATGTAATGGTTTTATTGGATTCTCCAACTACAGGAAAGCACAGTCAGACAGCAAAGGTGAAAATTCAAGAGATGGGCTGAATCTGGTTATAAAACATAAAAGGGGCGGAAAAGTGCAGAAACAAAATATCCAGCATAGTGATGGTGCTCAATATATGTCTTATATCAAGGTCAGTTTCATTTACTCAAATTCATGGTTCTTCCAGCTGAAGTTTGGGTTTTCTTGCTAAGAGGTACTTTTAATTCATTATCTGTTTGTTTCCATTTTATACCATTATGTTAATTCTTTTTTTTTTTTTTTAAAAAAAATGAGCAAGCTTTCCATCTTCTTGTGCTTATCCATGAACGGATGGTATATGTCTGCCTATTTGCAGATGCACATAGACAGAAACATACATGTTTATGTTTTACTTGATTTCCATGCTGTTTGCTTTTTCTGGGAAATTTTATATCCTTTCTATGTTTGTGTTGTTATGGTTTTCCTATATTGTCTTTTATAATTGATATCCGTACCATTTCAGCCCTTCTTTTCCTGATTTTCAGGTCAGCAGAGAACAACATCGGCGTGTCAAGAGCACCATGAAGCATACCAGCAATAGCATGCAATTGAGGTCTCTGAATAACGTGTTAGGTAACATTGAGACCCTCCATGTTCGTCCGTTTGAAATATTTGAGGAAGAGGAGAGGCAGAAGTTGCATTGTCATTGGTTAGTCTACTATTTCTGTTAATTTTACTATTGTTTTTTCCAATTGTTCTGTTTTAAAATTATAGTACAATTCCTTTGCCAGGTTGCAATTGGCAAATAGAGATATTCTTGCAGGCTTTGTAAACTTGACTAAGCGGAGGTTGGAGAAATGGAAGCTAAGACAGTCACTGAATCAGGAATTGGAAGAAAAACTGAAATTTCAGGAGGTTTGTTTTGTCTGCTTCCTTTCTTGCCTTGTTGTTTGGTTGATGGTGGTTGGAATTGTACAAGATGGGCTTAACTTCTTCTGTCAGTATCTTGATGATTACTTTTATTTGGCCATTCAGGATGAAGGGAAAGAGCATTCCCATGATGTACCACCTGAGCTGCCTGAAAATAGAGAATTCAGAGATTCAGAAACAAGTTTAGAAGGGGTTTGTTATCATTCCGCTTTCTCTCTCCTATCTTTGTAACATCAGTATGGTTTTTGTAAATCTTTAATCTGATATTAGATTCCCTCTTGTGTTATATCATCATTCTCTCACTTGATGTTTGGCCAGGATGAGGATATAGAGAATTCTGACTCCTTGCTCCATGAACAAATGACTAGTCAAGTCACAAAAAAAGAAGTTGCCAAAACATTAAAGGTTGGGGTAAATTCTTTATCATGGTCTATTTCATCATCTCCCTTGTTCTTTTTTGTCTTCCTCTATTTTCTGTAGCAAAAAACTAGTTGAATGGTGCTTCCTCAATCACGAAAATTTTTAGTAATTTGATACAATGGAATCATACCTTGTCTCATAAAAAGATTCCTGTCTACAGTCTTGCTAATCTTGAATATGTGGAATACATCATTCTTCTTGAAACTTGATGATGATCAGGATAACGGGGAAGAGAAGACTGATTGCGTATCTCAGGAGGGTGTTCATGATTTGACAGAACATATTAAAGATGAGCAAGCTGTATCCCGTTCCCCAGAAGATCAGCATCTAAGAAACATTGTGTCAATAAGCAGCATCCCTGAAGGCAATGATATGAAACTTGATTCTTGTGATAACCATATGACTGATAAAGCAGAAAACGTTCCTCATGTGGTGTCAGAGTACACAAGAAATTTGAACCATGAGGATTTAACTGTCAGTCAGAGGAATCCTCGTGAGTCTGCTGATGATGTGTGGTCAGGAATCAGTGTTCCTGGACCTTATTATCATTCTACAAATTTAAATCATGACTATGTCTCTTCGAATGAGATGTCACTTTCTCATCAACAAGTTATAGGGGATCAACATGTTCGAATTACTAATATGGAAATGGGTGTGCAAGGAACAGACTCTGGAAGAGAATTCTTGCATGGACCATCTGATGATCTACCATTCTATAGTTCTTACCACCCTCAAGGACAAAGTGAAGTCCAGGAGAAAGATGCTGGAAAGAAGGTATTGCATAGACAACCAGATGATGCGTCTCTCTTTAGTTCTTATGCTCCTCAAGTCCGGAATGAACTTTTTGAGGCTGTCTTCAAGAGCCAGGATGGTTTACCTTACCATCATCAACAGAAAAGGATGGGATTGGATTTTCTGCAGTCGGACAACATCATGATGGAGAGTGGTCAATTTTCTGGGCATTTCAGGGATCAGGTTGATGTTTCGCATCCATTTGAAATGAGGCAGAAGAGAATGAATGATCTTTATATGGGACAGAACATTGAAGAGAGTTTGTACTCTGATGAAGGAAGATACTCCATGCCAAAGGATTTGCCTGTCAATGTCCAGGACTGGGGTGGAGGTACTAATAGAATTTTAGCAGCACCTTCTCAATCTCAGTTAAACAGTGGTGATTTGGTAAGTCAGAATTGGTTTCATGCAGAAAGTCGAGGGCGAGGTAGTTGGTCTGGATTAGAAGGTGCTGTTGGTCCAAACCGGAGCATTGGAGCAGAGAATAACTCAGATCAGAACTTTTTTAGTGTTATATCTGAATGTAGTGAGTTAAGAAGTGGTGGTCCATATGATTCAATGTGTTCAGCAGAAAGGTTCATGCAGTCTGCTGGTGCATACAGTGCATTGGATGGAGGCATTCCGGCTACAAGTAACATGTTACCACAGACAGCTAATCCTCTTAACTACTTGAGCCGTCATGATGCAGCTGGTGGACGTAGATCTAACAACATAGGGTGGATGGGGCTGTCGCATCAGAATTCTGGATTGCAGGAATCAATGAGTAAACCATATGTAGGATCCTGGAATCGGTAAAGGAAAATTTTTATTTATTTTTGGGGGAAGCTGAAGGTGGCTGCAGATGTACTGGATTGTTGCTGGACATTACTGCGAAGCTGCAGCGAATATTTTGTTGGAAAATTATAGTTTAAAGATGAGATAGGATTTTGAGAGGGTAATTGAGCCCCCGAGATGTGGCACATTTGTATATAACATATAAGCATAGGGAAGAGGAAAACTATTGTCTATGTATATAATTCAGACATAGGGCAAATTGATGTGGGGAGTTTAGGAAAAGATGAAAGATATCTGTTTGATAAGAAGTCAGCCATAGATTTTTTTTATATATATTTTAAATTCTGGTACTCAGTCAGTGCTTACTATTTTATTTATTATTTGCACACAGGCGCGCGCACACGCACGCACAGAAGGAAATAAGAGGCAGAAAGTATTGACAACATCTGTGTTTATCTGTTCTTATTTTCACTAATAAGTCTTCTTTTTTTTTTTTTATTATATATATTTTATTACAAATCAAAGGCATTTTCAAAAAAACAAGAAAAATAAAATAAAATTTGTGGTCATCTTTCTTGTCGACAGACATTACAAGAAGGGTTAAAAAAAAAAGATGTTAGGACGTTTTTTCTCTTTAGATTAGATAATACAATTTAATTTTGGATGAGGAAGAATAAATAAGTAATAATGGTGAACAGTTACCATTTTCTTTTTCTTTTTCTTTTCCGTGTAACATACAATTGCAATGAAAAACTGGATTCCTTCCTGCATTCCATTAATTAACCCAGTAAAGTAAATGGGTTAATTGGAATTTAGAATAATATAGGGCTGATAAAAAAGCTGAGTGTGGCTTTTCTTGCTTGGGTTTAATCTCCGTATCTATATATGCCTTGCCCTTTGCGCAACCTCAAACCGCTCCTTGTTCCGAAGGTTTTCCGTTGATCTCTCTTTCTCTAGGTATCGTCAAAGAAAACCACTGTTCACTGTTGATAGGAAAAAAAAAAAAAAATCTGATTGAATACTGTTTCTGGGAGATAGATAAATCTGAGTGTATACTGCTTCCGTCGTCGTTGTCACCGGTAGAAAATGGGTGAGCAAAAGAAAAGGAAAGAGGTGATTCGGTTGGAAAGAGAGTCCGTCATTCCAGTACTCAAGCCCAAGCTTGTAATGACTTTGGCCAACCTCATTGGTATTGTCTCCTGCTAACCGCCAACTCCTCCAGTACCATTTCCTGTATTCTTAATTCCCCCATATCCTTCTAACCTAAGCGATCACTCTGGTGGATTCTGTACTTGCATTACATAACACATCCATAAATTCCTTTTCTTTGTTTTCGATTCTTATTGTTTGCTAATTTTTATTTTGCCGCAGAACATAGCTCTGATCGCTCTGATTTTTTAAAGCTCTGCAAGAGGGTTGAGTACACAATTCGAGCATGGTACCTTCTTCAGTTTGAGGATCTCATGGTTAGTATGTTGCTCACATACCACCCCCCCTCTCTCTCTCTCTTACAGTTTTCTAATCATTTTCTGCATTTATCAATCTTCTCCAAGTACTACGGCTTCCAGTGAACAAAAAATAGAAAGAAATTATTTGATTCATCCTGACGTCTGTGTGTGTGCGGTCGCGCAGCAATTATATTCCCTTTTTGATCCTGTGCACGGGGCACAAAAATTGGCGCAGCAGAATCTTTCTCCTGATGAAATTGACATTCTTGAGCAAAACTTTCTGACGTATTTGTTTCAGGTATTTCTTTTGCACTGCCATGTATTACTTTCTCTTCCAAGTGGGCTCATAATTTTCTTTTCTTTTCATCAGGCACTACTCAGTCTGAGCCTTAGATATTTTGCTTCCTTTTTCTTTTTCGGTTTTCTCGGTTAATTGTTTAGTGCTGCCAGTCCCTCTATTTGGCCGAGGATTGGAACCAGTAATCTTATATGGGTTTCCAATGTATATTTTTTCCTCTCCGTACTTTTATTATTTTCAGTTCTTTCTCATTTATGAAATGCAGGTAATGGAAAAGAGCAATTTCAAGCTAACCACTGATGATGAAATTGAAGTTGCACATTCAGGGCAATATCTCCTAAATCTTCCTATCACTGTTGATGAATCCAAGGTATGGAATTGCACTCCATTATTCAAGTTCAAAATCATTTTCCACATATCCCAGAAAATTATTTACCTTAGGTGGTGTCATATCACGCATGCTGAATTTTCATAGTTTTTCTTCTGGACATGTAAATGCTTCTTTTAATTCACAGCTTGATAAGAACCTTCTGAAGAGGTATTTTGCTGAGCATCCCAATAGTGACCTTCCTGACTTTGCTGATAAGGTACACCCCCTTCTCAAAGAAGCTATTGCAAGCTGCTTTTTAATTTGTCTAAGATGTCAAATGATGGGAATAAATTGTCCTTTTCATATTTTTACTATCATTTTTCATTTACTTTCTTATTATACATGATCTTGTTCATGGTGCATGTTTCCTGATGTCTTTTCTGGGTTTTGTGTGCCTCTCTGTTTTGATGTACTCGTTCTTTGTACATAGTTATAAAAGATGCCAGGTCCTTCAGGGAATGAGGCTGAAAGTGCACACTAGTCAAAGACAGCAGTGATAGAGAACTAAGTCTGAGATTTAGAAATCTAATGTCAATGCTAAATCACTTATCTTTTTCTTTTTCAAATTTTAAAAGGGACTTTTTCCACCCATAAGAAGAAAAGATAACAGGAAATATTTATTTGATTTTTTGTTTTCCCTAGACTGCTGGCTACCTACTTGGGTTTTGGGTCGAAAATCTGAATTCCAATTGGTGATGATTGATTCATTGCTTGTCTCACAACACACTACACATCGTGCCAAGGCCCCTTTTGCTTTGTTGTATAGTGACTAAACGTAGGGTATCTCTGAGGTACTTTCATCCCAATCAGGAACACACTGGTGGCGATACTATCTAATATAGTAGAACAGATTAAAGATCTCTAGAATATTTGAATTTCATGAGATGAACAGTTCTTATTTTGCAGGATAGTTATAGCCTGGCAGTGCATTTCCTTCAATCTAAATTCTGACTTTTCCATAGTAGGATATGTGGAGGGTGTGAGTGTGGAACAAAACAAAAATGTGGTTCTTGTGCATCTGTATTTTCCAACATGCGGAAAGCATTCAATTTGCTTGCATAACATTCTATTTCTGGCATTCAAATAGTACGAGTTGTGTACTTGGTTCTATTTTGAAATTATGCTGCATGATGGATTTTAACAACTGATTACAAAGATGAACTTCTTTTTTCTTAGTATGTTATCTTCAGACGCGGGATTGGAATTGATAGGACAACTGACTTTTTTTTCTTGGAAAAAGTTGATATGATGATAGCCCGACTATGGGCATGGCTTTTAAGAAAGACCAGGTGAGCTTCCTTCTGTACTTCTTGCATGGCTAATTAAGCAGTCTGAGTTTCTGAGCTAAGTGATCATCATTTGGTAGACAAATTCTAACTTTGTAAGGCCTCATGGGCATGGTTCTGAAGGTTAGTCTCCATGAGTGCTTGGAGCCTCCTGCATGGCTTTGCCCCACTTGAAGCATCAACAATTTGGGGCATCTAGTTGTTAGGTTATGTATTGAGTTGTATCTGTAATCAATGACAGCTCTGCCAACACCTTTTCAGGATGCACCCATTTTCAGTTCTACCTTTTACTTTTACTGCAGTAGTGGTTGTGGTGTTTACACACATTTATGTTTTAACTTTGAAATTCATGGTTGTTGTGATTTTGACAGGTTAGAGAGCTTGTTGTCAAGGAGATCAAATCCACGATATAAAAAGAATCAGATGAAAAATGATGGAATTACATCTGAGACAGAGCAGGATGACATATATGTTGAACGCATTCGTCTCCAGAACATGGAGCTCAGGTTTTCTTTCTTTTGTTTCTTAATTTTGTTTAAGATTACATTCTAAACTCTCCATATCTTGCCATAATGCTAATGCTTCTCTGCTATTAATATCCTTTCTGTCCTTAAAGTTCTCATAACCGAAAGTTCCCTGCTTTTAATCTCTTGGACTTTTTGAAACATTTTTCATAAATTGCTTCTGGCAAAGAATTGAGACACTAGTATGTGAATCATAGCCTAGTTTTGATAAACTTGGTTCTTTGTAAGTGGTATAAAAATGACCTTTAAGCAATGGTTATTCTTCTAGTTGAAGAATGCTTGTTAAACTTGTATTAATGTGGGTTCTTCCACCCTTCCCCCTCTATCTATGTGTCAATCTTTCTGTGTGGGAAAAATGATTACGTAACCTTCACTTGTATTTTTTACCTGGATTTGTGTTCTAGTAAATTGCTGGAGCCTTTCACTGTGATATTCTAGTAATTACCTGCTTGTTTTGACTTCTAATATTTCTAATTTTATGTTCTTTTCATCTAGTTTCCGCAATCTATTTGGAAAAATCTCAATTCAAGAGCCAACGTTTGATAGGATAATTGTTGTCTACAGGTATTGTTCCTGAGTGCTTTGTTTTGTTTTCCCCTTGCTATTTTCATTTCTTTCAAACAATTAGTGGCTATTAATAGTCTTAAGAATGTATTTGTACCATTGATTAAAAGCACTGAATTTTTTTCTTGCCTTCTCCAACAATCTACCACTCATGAAGTTACCTATGAGCTGGAATTGCAATTATCAAGTGTGTAAAAATAAAAAAATGGTTAGCCATCCAATTAGATGTAATGAACAAGAAGTAAAATAAAATTATTTGTATGTGTGTGTATTAGTCTCTATATCGTAGTTAAGTTGTGGCTTACTGACTAAATGCTGACTGCACAGGCGAGCAAGTTCCCGAGCAAAGCCAGATCGTGGGATATTTGTGAAACATTTCAAAAATATTCCCATGGCTGATATGGAAATTGTTCTTGTGAGTTTTTCCCATGTTAGCTCCATTTGTACAATGACAATATTTTTCTCTCCCACCAAGTTTCTGCAGATGGATCTATCATTAATCTGCTCATTATTGCTTTTTGACAGCCTGAGAAAAAAAATCCGAGTTTAACACCTATGGATTGGGTTAAATTTCTTATTTCTGCTGTTGTTGGGTTGGTGAGTTACAGTATTCATCTTTCTCATTTGACCATTCTGTTAGTTTGGTATTTTGTTTCAATTGCTGCAGCCTATTTTTTTTTCCTCAGGTTGCTGTTGTTGGTTCTGTTGATATGCCACAAGCTGATCTCTGGGTCATATTTGCCATTCTTTCTACAGTCATTGGTTATTGTGCAAAGACATATTTCACGTGAGTCATTCTAGTTGTGCATAGTTTTGCATCAGAATAAGGATATTATCAAACAGTGTAATTGAATGGCTGTGGATGCAATTAAATACAAATATGGCCTTTTAACTGTATATATTAAATGGAATAGTGAATCTATAGCCCTTCCAATCCTCTTGACCCTGTAAACAAATTCTTTGGTTATGCTGAAACATATTTAAGGTAGCCTTCATGTCTATGAAAGAAAATTTACATATTATCTTATTTCAGAATGTGCTTAGGTTCAGAGAAGCTTGTTTAATATCTGCAGGTTTCAACAAAATATGGCTACATATCAGAACTTAATTACACAGTCGATGTATGACAAACAATTGGATAGTGGAAGGGGAACACTTCTTCATTTATGCGACGATGTAATTCAACAAGAAGTGAGTTCAATATTGATGTTTTCTTTTCTCGTTTACTTGCCATCTTACAAGAGAAGTTTGGAAAAATAAAATTGCTTATTGTTTCTTGGAACTGCTCTTAGTACAGGTTTGTCTGCTGACTAAACGTGAAAACTCTGGGGGAACTTGTGTAGCAATTGGTTAATTAAAGGTTCCATGTATATTCTCTAGTAAATTTGGTAGTTTAATGACTATTATACCTTCATTCAAACATAAATGAACTTGTGTCTTAAAAATTGGATTGTTTTGAAAAGAAATAAAGCTGCGGCAGCCTTTAAGTGTCAGAAAGTGTTTATTTTGGTGGTTCGAAACTTGCTCCGCAACTCAGCTATTGTGTACCTCAGACAAATTTAAGATTCTAAAGTTTTTCTCAAGTGTGCAGGTAAAGGAGGTGATAGTTTCATTCTTCATATTAATGGAACAGGGAAAAGCTACACTGCAGGTTTGTCTCATTTACCCCTCCCTTCAGTTTTACTGGTAATTGTCATATTTCCTTCCCTTGATTTTTTTCTTCTTTGTTGTGTGTTGTGCACAATATAGGATCTTGATCTACGCTGTGAGGAGTTAATAAAAGAAGAATTTGGCGAAAGTTGCAATTTTGATGTTGATGATGCTGTACAGAAGTTGGAGAAGTTTGGAATTGTTTCTCGGGTGGGTTTGTCTTTTCTCTAGTCCAAAGGTTTATGGTTTAACATGGGTTTATATGTACATATGTTATTGAGCCTGTCATAGTTGTCCATTGATGCACTTTTTTGCAGTTCTAATTATATATGTAAGTTTTAGGGGAAAAATCATGAGTATGAATTTCATCCACATAGTCAAATACAACACTGGTGCAGAACCGGCTTTTAGTGGGGCCAGTCCAAGTGCATTAGTTCCTACCACAGGCATCACTGTTAAGACATTTTCTGTAAACTATATTGGTTCAGTCCATCCTTGACCGGTCGATTATGATTAGAATAATTTGGGTATAAGATCCTACATGGAATTGCATTCATCGAGATATCTTAGATCTGGAAGGTAAACCTGAATAATCTGACTTGATTAAATATTTATTACTACCATTCAGGACACGATTGGAAGATATTACTGCGTGGGTCTCAAGCGTGCAAATGAGATTATTGGTACCACCACTGAAGAACTGGTCATCAAAGCAAGACAAGGTGGTGGCGGGGGTTCCCCTTGAGTTCTGTCAGAAATGGAAGTTGCTGAACTCACGATGCTATCTATTATCCTGTCTTCTGTTTTTCAAATTTCTTTTTTCCTTTTGGGGTGGGGGCGGTGGTGGGTGACAGGTCTATAGTTTGTGCAAATCTTGAGAAAGAATCTCTATCTATTTTCTCTGTTGTAAATTCTGGTTTTTATTCATTCATCTACTTTTGTTGTTACGTAGATAGATTTGGATGACAATGTGTTCCTGACAAATAAGAGTAGAATAATTTGTCTCGGGGACCGTTGTTTCCTGTCTGGTTGATATAAACGAAAGCAGTCTGTCGTATTTATAATGGCAGTTGCACAAGTAAAAGCATATACACGACATCTCCTGCTGTTGAGTTTGTAAAATTGAGGTCCAGTTTGTGATACCCTTTTCTGTTACATACTATACTGTGCAGTATATTTTTCTCATTGTTTAGAATGTATTTACAATGTTGCTGATGCCTGAACTTAGAAAATAATAAATTAAACAATCAATTACATTCCTGATGCCTCAGCTCCTTTTCCCTGAAGATCAGACCAATACTAACTCTCACACGTCATCCTGCCATGCTTCCTTCGTCATCATTTTATTTTTATGTTTAATTTTAGTCATATGCTCCATGAAAAACCCATTTGACCTAATATAATTACATACACACACATATGTATACACTCAATAATCAATAAGAATAGCAGCAATATAACACTACCAACAAACAAACTGCTACACAAAATCAATCTTCACTATAATATTCACAACAAATAATTCTGTTTACAACAGACAATATTATCTGTATGAGACCAAAATATAATCACAATATAAAAAACACAAACTAAAAAACAATAATGATGATGATGATACATACAGCTGCTGTTTATACAATTATCAAGCAGCTGGACTACCTTTTTTCTTTTCTTTTCTTTTCTTTTCTTCTTTTTTTTTTTTTTTTTTTTTTTTTTTTTTTTTTTTTTTCCCTTATCTATTTGCTTTGATGATATCTTCAACAACCACAAATGGGAATCTCAACTGGCACACTCAAAGTTTCTATAACAACAATGCTGCAATGCTGAAATCCAATTTTTATAGCATGGTATCACTCACTATAATCATTATTTCGAAGACCTGAAAAGCTGGCTTCCAAGAGTCACAACTGGGGTTCCTTCCCCCATGATTGTTGTTAAGCTCATTTCTTTCTCCAGTATTCTGTCAAGCTCCATCACCACATAAGTCATGGCCAGCCTCCTCTCACTTGAAGGATCCACACAATGGAGTAGCAACTGTATGAACTCTTCCATGCCTTCCCTTGTAAAGCTATTACCCAATCTCTGATCAATGATTCTGCCTATGCTACCTGATTCCTGATAATTCTGCACCTGTGCATGAGAAACTATCATGTCAGAGACTATCTAAACTCATGCAAGGGCCAATAAAAGCACATATGCAATGTAGGCTTCATCCCTACAGAGGTTCACTATCTTTTGGGTTGGGTGGTGGATATTATTTGGTAGGTACTGTATAGAACAAGTTCTGTAATTGAACAATTGTCATCTTCCTCGGCAACAAGAAAGAATTTAATATGAACTGTTGTAAGCATATCCACATAATATAAGCAGATCTAGAGCAACTTTTTATGATCATTCACTAGTCACAAGCCAGTTTTATCTTTAACAAACGATTATGTCTCGAAATTGACATCAATTAAATGGTTCTCAATATAAACAGTTTAGATACACACAAAATGCACAATGTGTGTACATAGACACATCCACACATATAGACATTGATAAGGAACTGCCAAATACCCATTCAACCAAGTTCTGATTGATATCTGAAGAGAGTAAATCCATTGCTGGCCGACCACTTACTAACTCCAGAAGGAACACTCCAAAGCTATATATGTCACTTTTCTCTGAAAAACGTCCAAACTCTTTAACCCTGTACCAAGGAATAGAGAATTACAGTAAAAGTTCGGTTATGTAAATAGATAATTAAGCAACAAAGTGCACAAATATTACTCTGGAGCAAGGAACACTTCATCATCTAGCACTTCAGAAGAAGGACCTGCAATATCAAATCGTCCAAGAAAATTTCGCAATCCTGCATCAGCAACCTTAGCTATGAAATTTTCATCTACAAGAACATTTGCTGTTTTGAAGTCCTTGTGTATCAAACGAGGACTTAAGGAGTGAATGTGGGCCAGACCTGTTATTTTAGCATATAAAGTGAGTTTGGACAAATAAGGAGCATGGTTTAGATTTTTCATCTTAATAGACCAATTTTTAAGTCTTCCAGAAGTTCAGAGAAGAATTTTGCGAGGCAAGGACTCAGAGTTAGTTTATTATCCAAGGAAAAGATAAACCAATACCAGGAAAGCCAAAAATGCTCACTGATTTTGCAAAGGATCACCTTTAGCTGCCCCTAGAGCTATTGAAAGCCTATGCTTGAATTCAAGCTTCTCTTGTGAAACCTGACCAGCTCCTACAGTAACACAATATCAAGTATAAAAAAATGTTTTAAAAATCAACCAAAAAAAGTAGACAAGGCATCTCTTGAAATTCTTAATTTTGAAGTCAGAAATATAAAAACAAGGCAAAAGAAAGAAAGACATAGTGCCAGAGGATTAGCTAAAGTAGGAACAATGGTGAAGAAAGAAAGCTAAATGGAAAGAACGGTTATGGAGAAACTTTTCGACACAGGTGAACTGCTACTTTTTTATTTGACATGAATATTTAAGAGAGCAACTGATTATAGGCAAGTAAACACCTAATCCTTCTCAATCAAAATGACTAGTGGTGAAAATCACGAGCTATTTGCATTCATATCCTTTAAGAAGGTTAAGTGGTGAAAATTTCAGATAAAAACATTCAGTGGAAAAAAAAAACTAATTTCTTTTTATTATTATTATTATTATTATTATTATTTACTTTTCATACTTTATCTGTTAGTTCAGTTGGCCTTTTCATGATCAAATGTGTTGACCTAACTAAGCATATAATTTACAAAAAATATTCAAAACAGGTGTCAGATCTTGAATGAGGGAGAAACTGAAACATGGGGAGATCAACTAGAATTTGGATAGATAATTACCATACAAGTGAATTGATACACTTCCATTGGGTATGTATTCATAGACAAGAATTTGTTGACCACTTTCCTGGCAGTAACCTAAGAGTGTGACAAGGTTTCGATGCTGTATAGACGACAGATAACGAACCTGAGAGGTGAATTATTCTGAACACATCAAACCAACAAAGTTGAAAGAAGAGAAATGACTTATCTAGAATTAACATAGATCAGATAGATACCATCAGATTACAGATATTACAACTGAAGTCCAAGCGAGATTTTTCAACATTTTTTGGGTATAAAACACCAGAAAAAAGGAAAAACAAATATAATTTTACTTTTAGAAAAGGCCAATGGGTTGAAAAGTTTCAAGTACAAGATACACCATGTAGGCCCAAGATAAAAAAAGCTTGACATATTGAAAAAAAAGTTTCAAGTCTCCAGTCCCACCTATTGAACTGCTATACCATCACAGAGTTCTATAAGCAGCAGTCCTATCTCCTGGCCAAAAAATTTTGCAGCTCAAAGAATAGGGAAAAGTGCATTTTTTTCTTAATCAGAAAAATTTTATTTCCAAATCTCCCAAGCCAGTGAATAATTTGAAGCAAATAGCTTGATCGTAGAAGTCCAGAAATTCTTGAAGGTTAAATTTGGACATTACCTCTTCAACAAACTCCGGACTAGGTGCAGTGGATCTCCTTTTAATTGCTACAAGCATTCCATCATGAAGTAAACCCTTGTACACCTCTCCAAATTTTCCTAGTCCAATCAAACTTTTATCGCTGAAGTTTTTTGTCGCCAAAGACAATTCTTCAATATCAAAACGTTTTGCATCTCGCAAAGACAATTCAACCCCAGCAGTTCTTCCAACTGTGTGTCATCAAAAGGATTTAATATGTGATTGTGTGGAAGCTGATGCTCGAATGTGAAAAACACATAAGAGAAACTCACATTGAACTGAGGGATCAGAAGAGCCTGTCTCAGAAGTTCTTGAAACAGTCCTAGTATGAAAAAAGCAGAACCATATAATTATAACTAGTATACCCACCAATGCCACGGCTCCTGCAGCACCTCCAAGAATTGCTGCAAGAGTCGTTGACATTTGGAAAGGCAGCCAGTTCAGCAATAGATTTGAAGAATTGTGGGGTACAGATTACCACACATTGAACCTGAAATTGAGCAAGTATACAACAAAAATATTAGATAGAAGCTACTACAATTGAAGACAGTGAAAGAAACAATAAAACAATACTTGGCATGTCATAGCCCTTGTGATCATGCAAAATTTCATCTTTTGTTGTACATGGTGATAAAGAGAGATGCACCAATAGAGAGAGTATTTATTTATTTATTTTTTTTTTTTTCAGTTGATTTAGTGCAAAATCCTGTCAATGGTGGCACAAGTGTTTTTCCCCTGTGGGGAGAGGAATGTGAAAGGTAAAGAATTAGAGGTTCAACCTTGAAGATGGAAATGAGCAAAATTCTACAACCACGAATACAAAATGTGCATTATTCGGCGTTGAAGGATGGTAACAGGATCCCACAAATCCGTAGCATCCAATTCAGAAGGTTCAAACAGATGCGGGAGAACAGTGATCTACAACTACAAGACGCGAGACGCAAGACTCAGACGTGTGGATTATTAATTAGTGAGAGAGAAGAAAATTAGGAGGATGAGCAACCTCATTAGTGGTCTGCCAGGGGATCAGAAGTCAGCGGCATTCCCACATAGAGATAGAATGCCCTACAAACAATAGGGAGGAATAGAGGGAGGCCGGTGAAATCAAGGTGGGAGAAAGTGAGGCGGAGTAGGGAATCAGAGGAAATGAGAGGCAAATAGTGTAATCTGAGAGTAAACAGAGGTGTATGGGTTTAATCCAAGAGGAGGAGGAGGAGGAGGAGGTGGAGCTTGGATGCAGACAATGCCGACAGAAAGCGACCTGGCGCCGACAAGCAATCAGTGGTTTATTACTCCACCAAACCACTTAGGAAAGAAGGGTGGGGGGGAGAGAGAGAGAGAGAGTGGGTTATTCCGGCGAAATAGGTGGGACTGGAGACTTGAAAATGAGTAATAATAATAGATAGGGAGAGAGAGAGAGAGAGAGAGAGAGAGAGAGAGAGAACCCAAGCTAATAATAAAAAGTAAATAAATAAAATAAGTGTAGAAAAGGGAAAGGAAAGGAAAGGGCAGGAAGAATACAAGAACGAATAATTCAGGAGACGTGGCCACGTACTGACAGAGGCGGAGGGGGGACCTCCCTGGGTAGTGCTGGTGCTGGTGCTGAATGAATATGAATGAGCAAAGATGAAGGTGAATTCTTCCTGCCCCTTCTCACTATTATATATATATTTACTTTGCCCTGAGCCTTGTTTCCTCTTTTTATTTTCCTTCTTCTCCTTCGACTTAGATTAGTGTGTTTGCTATTTAACTTCAACTTTGACCTAACACACAAAATAAACTATACTAATATTCAATTCTAGGCTAGCGGTGGTAAGCATATGATGAAGGGTGGCCGGCCCCATATTTCTATTTGCCTATTTGGTATGGTAAATGTTATATGAAATTAAAATTTAGAGACATTATCATTTAATATAAATAATAATAATAACCCTTTAGACCTCCAAAAATAATAATAAATAAAAATTTTAGTTTGAAATAAAAGATAAATATTGAATTTATAATTTAATGTGTTTACAATGAATATTAAAACAAAGTCATATTTTTGTTCGAATCCCCCTAAGTGGTTAACGTCATGTTAAAAGCTCTGGGCTAGGTCTTAACTCTCGAGTAAGAGT
The DNA here is from genome assembly GCA_025388415.1 of Cynanchum wilfordii. Lineage (NCBI taxonomy): Eukaryota > Viridiplantae > Streptophyta > Magnoliopsida > Gentianales > Apocynaceae > Cynanchum > Cynanchum wilfordii. Next base: position 555,523 of record JAHSUH010004136.1, read on the forward strand.
TGAACTCTGCGAGCGCTCCGTAAATCGAGTCTGGATTAGTTTCACCGAAAAGATGGAAACACCGGACGCCCCAAGTGGGTACCAAAAAAAAAAAAAAAAAAAACAAAGTCATATTTTTAAGACAATAATTAGAAAGTAATCTAACAAAATAAATAATAGTAGGTGTATTGAGTGGCAGATAGTCTTATATATATATATATTTGTGCTTATAATTTGGCGTGAAAGAAGTGGTGGGGTTTTGGGAAATATGCCAACTTGACAATATCCCCCACAGCCACCAGCCAGCTATGTTGACATTGCTCCTCTCTAAAAGAAAAGAAAAGAAAAGAAAATTCTACTGAAAACGCAGATTTGGTCTGTAATCCCAATGAGAATTAGAAGCCTCCTTTGTATATTTATTTGTTTATAGATTCCACAAGAGGCTTCTTTGGCTTTGGATTCTTTGTCATCAACTTAGCATGTTTTGGTTTTTTAGAGTATAAAAATGAAAAAAGAAATGGCGAAAAAAGGTTGGTTGCGCAGTCGAGCTCCAGCTCGAGCTCCAGCTTTCCATCAATCATTGCCATAGATTCGCCAAAGCTGCTCTTTTTCTTTTTCCCACTTGTATTTTACTACTAATTTTCATTTTTAATTTTTGTCTACTTTACCTTTCCAACCTAATAACTCTCTGTGCAATTTTACTTTCTAATTACCTAAATCCAATGAAGTAACTTAATTTTTACCCTATGTTCCAAATATTGAAGACCGAAGCTCCACTGGCCTAACTACTACCATCTTCTCCACTCTTCTGCTCCTTCCTCACCGGACTAACGGCGGCGATGGCTCGCCATCTCACTATCTTATCTGTCGCAGGAGCCAACGGTTAGAGAGTTTCATCACCTCCTTGCACCAGTAATAACATTCTAATTCTTGTTTATTTTTCTTCTTCTAATTAATAGTTTTTGTTTTTCTTTTAGGGTTTTAGAGTGATAGTCCTTTTCTATTGATCATTAATCTTCTAAATGAGTATCTGGGTTCAAGATTTAATCTCTTGATAAATAAATAAGGATCTGGAGCTTTGATTCTGTATTCGTCACTCTCACATCCCCTTATTCCAACCCCACCCAAAAATCCTTTCAACCATTGGACCTCTGAAATTTCGATGAATAGTCATAATAATACCAACTCTTTTTCAATCAAAAATGGCACCGCATTTGGTAATCCAATTCCAGTTGGAGGAGTTCAAATGCAAATTCCTTTAAACCATAACCAAACGGCCAGAACTCATTTTCTCTCTCAGCAGTCTCAACCTCAAGGTGGGGTTCACTTTCCTGGCCATTTCCTCTTGTCTGAACCCCAAGCCCCAGTACCAGTCCAGTCTCAATCTCAGTCTCAGGCTCCTCATATCAGCCTTCAGCATAGCGCAGGTAGGAACAGCCTAGGGGGTTTCTCGCCTTCCACCCCTGGAACTGCAGCGGGCAGTGCTAAGCGTACCCTTCATAAGCCCCCATCGCGTCAATCTGGAAATTCATCTACTGGGCATGGACAAGGTGGCACTGCTTCTCCGTTGAAAACCATGGAACTAACCCCTTCTGTAAGGAGGAAGAAACGGAAGCTTCCTGAGAGAAAAATCCCCGATAAAGTGGCTATATCCTTTCCCGAAACTTCTTTTTACAGTCAAATGCTGGAAATTGAGTCTCGTGTTGACGCTGCTCTTGTTAGAAAGAAGGGAGAAATAGTCGAGTCTATTAAGCATCCTCTGCATGTCCCAAAAATGCTTCGGATTTATGTCTTTAACACATATGCTAATCAGCTTGGAGGTTTTACTCAAAATACCAGTGCTGAATCTCCCTCGTGGTCGCTTAAAATAACTGGAAGGATCTTGGAAGATGGGATTGATCCTGTGGCACTTGGTTCACCGCACATATCAAGCTCTGTCTATCCAAAGTTTTCATCCTTTTTCAAGAAAATCACTGTTTACTTGGACCAAAATGCATATCCTGATAACCATGTGGTCTTGTGGGAGAGCTCTAGATCACCTGTCGCCCGTGATGGCTTTGTTTTGAAGAGAAAAGGAGATATGGAGTTCACTGCAATTGTTAGACTTGAAATGAATTTTGTTCCTGAAAAATTCAAACTTTCTCCTGCTTTGCAAGACATTCTTGGTATTGAGGTTGAGACGCGCCCTCGAATTATAGCTGCTCTCTGGCACTATATAAAGACTAGGAAGTTGCAGATTCCTGGGGACTCTTCATCCTTTACTTGTGATCCTCCACTGAGGAAAGTGTTTGGAGAGGAGAAGCTGAAATTTGCAGCAGTTATCCTGAAGATAACCGAACATTTGACATCATTAAAACCTATACATATAGAGCACAGAATTAAGCTCTCTGGGAATTCCCCAGCTGGAAGTACTTCTTATGATGTATTGGTTGATGTTCCTTTTGGATTAGATGAGGAAAGGACCAGATTATTGGCTTCCTTAGAGAAGAAAGAAGAGATTAATGCTCTTGATGGAGCAATTTCTGCTGCTATAAGTAGACTCCATGAACATTGTCACAGGCGGGATTTCTTTCTAGCATTCAGTCATTCTCCAGCTGAGTTTATCAATAACTTGCTTGCTTCCCAAGCCAGGGATTTAAAACTTGTTGGTGCAGATACCAATCAGAATAAGGAGAAAGAGCATCGATCTCAATTTTATGATCAACCCTGGTAAAAGTTTATTTTACTACCAAACTCCTACATATGAATATCTGTCATTCACCAACATTAACTTGAGAAAATGTGGGAATAGTAGCAGAAGGTCGTTCATGAAATTTTGTTTAGGTTATATTTATACTTTATGTTTTTTCTTCTACGTGTTGGGTTTTTATTTAATAAACTTTATATCTAGCTAGGTATGGGGGTTAATTGAAGTGCCAAATATGGAGAAATGACAGTTGGGTCAAGGTTGCATAAGACATAAAGTGTGTTGAAGGTTGCATTGCCTGAGGTGCTAGGTGTGAAAAAGCACTTGCCTTAGTAATGCAAGGCGCCCTTTGTAATTATAAAAATTATATATGGAGAAATAAGTTGCATATATAATCACCAAGTCAAAAGATTAATAACTATAGTTCTTCTAAGTTTTAAATCAAGCAGAATCAACTAATTAACATTTTTCTGGAAATAGAGTGTGATCTAGATTAAGCAAGAAGAATCCTTGTATTACTACCATAAATTCAGCTTATTATTCTCGTTTAATCCTGATTGAGCTTACAACCATGAAATCACCCTATAAAGAAGCAGTAATAAAAAGCATTATAGGTTTAGTTTTAATTTGTTAAGTACTTGGAGCTCCTTAGGCCCTGGAACTAGGGGTCCAGGCATTGTGCCTGATTAAAATAGCCTTGTGTAGACACCATTAAGTTGCTAAAGCCTCATCTTGCCTTGCGGTCACTAGCAGGGTTCAAAGACATGGTCAAGCCAGGTTTGACTCAACCTGGCTCAACTTAGTTAACTCTATCTCAATGTCTTTAGTCGTGCTAACTCAATTTGAAATTCACCAAGTGATGAACTATCTTTTCCCCTACTCTTTGAAAACGTAATGTTGTTTACCATAAAGATATTCAATCAAAAAACATAATTTGTGAAAATTTCTTAAAACCATTATTCTAACACCAACGCTAAAGCGTTGTTGATACTGATATAGACAACTGACCCCTCTGATAAAATACTGTGAATATGAACCATGGTCATTAGCCTTTTTAGTATGTATGTGGAGGTCCTTTTTGGGGAAGTCCAGATACTGGTGCATGTGGTTAGCTGGTGGACATCACTGGCACTTCAAAAAAATTACTTAGTGCAAATGAATGCTATATTCCATTCTGGTTCTAGGGAACAGTGTTGGGTATTATTTTTACCATGGCAAAAGTTCACTCTTTAATGGATTTGGCTCCACATGGAGTTTAATTATAACGTTGTAGTTAAGTTTTTATTGCAGCTGATATGAATTTAATTTCTTTATGCATTTTTAGTTTAGGAGGTTCCTTTCTTGGCCCTGGGAAGGTTTAATTCCTCACCTTGCTTTTGTATTGAATTTGTGCCTTTTGATTACCTTTCTGAGATTTCCGTGACTGATATGTTTGCATCTTTTGTATTTCTTATGCGTTTTATAGGATTGAGGATGCTGTTATCCGATATCTTAATCGCAAACTTTCTGCCAGTGATCCTTTGGGAAGCAAATAATATGGAAACTCCTGAACCTTTAAGAGGTCAACATTTGCAGGTGTATTCACTTTCTATCTCTAGAATCCTCATTCTTCCAGATAATCCAGCCTTCTAGTAGATGATCATGGCCAGTAAACCTTACAAGTTGGCATTTCTATTTTTCAATATTCTAGGGTTTCTAACAACTCAATTGAAAATTCGCTTGGACTGTTTGGGCAGTTTGCTTGCAGATTTTTCTTGGTGCCTCTAGAAGTGTGTATAATGCCAATCATGACTCAACAACTGATATGTATTAGTGCAGGTTTGATGATCAAACTACTCTCAGTCATGACATTTGGATTCATGAAAATATAGTATATACCAATTATAATTTTTCATTTAGTTGCTATATTTGCATGCAAATTCTCAGTCTCTCGTAGATTATACAACCTAAATTTCAGCTGCATGGTGCTCTTGCTGGAGAGCTGATTCCGTGGTCAATTGTTCATTAAAAATTTCTGATTTGCTCACTGATATCTTCTTTCCGTGTGACTATTATTTACGAGGAGTAGCATATGTTTCATATCAATTGGCTAGCATTTCGCATGAAACATCATCCCCTCCCTGCTCAATATTGGTATCCTGCACAAGTTACCTGCACAAGTTACCTGCACTAACCAACTGCTTCCATCCTATTTGTGCAGCTGAGAGAACTGACGCCTGATTAAAATGCTAAACTGATTTAACTTTTTTCTATATGATGTGACTAGCAGCAACATTTTCCTCTGGCCTAACTTTCTTTTGGCACTGTCTCTGCTCTTAAGATAAAGAACTTTTAAATTCACTATCGTAACTTCTAATTCTATTTTTAGGTTTTTTGGTGATAAATCACCTTAGTTTAAATAAAAAATTAATAGTGAACATTATTGCTTAGAAACAAATCTTATTATTATTAGTTTCTTTTTTATATATAATACTTTTTTATACACACATATATATATATATATAGTTGCAGTTTTGATCATTATCTTATGCATGTGATACTCTACTACTTTACTCATCATAAATTTTAAAATGAATTAATCACCATGATGAAATTACATTCAATTTGCCAACCCAAGGCTGCAATCCGAAATGCTATTTTTTTAAAAAAAAAATTTCCCCACTTTTGGTCACCGCCAATGTATTTGATCTACTACTCTCATTCACAACTTCAACATGCATCAGTAAGCAACTGCAGAACTGATTCTAAGTATAAACATTTAAGCTTGATCAAGATGTTGAATCTAATGGTAGCATATATCTTTATCAATTTGGCCTAATGTGTTTTCATAATTGATTATCTGCAAAGGGAGAAATTTTCATCAGAGACTATTCAGTATGAAATGTGGGAGAGTTATTTAAATATATATTATACTATGAAACTTGCTACCCTATGCATGAAACACATTAATAACAATGGGATCGGTTAACAAGATTTTGAACTAACATCATATCATAGACATCACCTCCCTATATAATACCCCCTTTAAGGAAAAATAGACATCACCTCCCTGAATACATGCTAATAAATAGTACCATTGACAAGGGTAATAGTGGGATGATATTTCTTTTCCCCTCCTGATACACAACGAATTCAAAGAATGCAAAAAAGTTCATGATGGCCTTGCATGCCGTGTGTAAACCCTAATTAACTACATACACCGAGTCCATGTTTTTGCAAGATATTAACTGTGGTTAATAATTGCTAATGCTCTGGGAGCATTGAAGTGGTCTCCAAGATATTTTCACCGTCTTCACCATCACCAGATATCTTACTCCAGCTCGAGCCTCGCAAAGAGAATATCTTTGTCTTATCAAAACGGTTCCCTCTAAACCCTGTTATTTTAGATGAGACCATTGGCATTACAAGTACTGAAGATGCATGAATAGAGTCCTCTCCTAAGCCAAGTGACAGCGAGCAGGCAGCCTGCAAACAAATCAATACTCTTCCAAGTGAAAAAAGAGAAACTTTAATCATCTAGAAGAGCCAATAGGAAGATTTAAAGCTTCAAGTCAAAACCTTTGCCTTAAGAATCACATTTGTTGCTTGGACTTTCACAGCTTGTGCAAAAGAGCTAATATCTTTAATTTGTGAAACTTCAGACTGATAAACTACCCTGTAGTAGATGCAAAAAATAAAAGAGCAATTTTAAAAATAATATGGTGAAGAACAATTTATTAACATGAAGGGTAATTTCTAACCAACGGTGCCCAGAACTCTCAATTTGAATTGGCTCATATTTTTTTGCTCCTACTAAAGAAAATTTTCAAAACTCTTGTTACCTTCAAGATTCATCCAATTCATATTTGAGATCTTTTTTCAGCTGCACATGTGGGTCCCATGTGTAATTTATCTAACACTTTTCAATTACAATTTACACACTCAATGGTTTGTTGACCATATCTATTTTATAAGCATATCACTAGCATTAATTATTTCAATAATTTGTACAAAATTGAATCAAAATACATCATTCATTTTTCATTTTTTAACAAAGAAGACAAAACAATAGAGAAGAGTTGAATCCAATTACAGCCTTAAATATTTGAATAAAGATAATTTGTGTACCTGTCCACATCAGTCTGCAGATCTGTGGTTGCCGAACCTAATAAAGTACCCTTGGCTTCACCTACCGAAAAGGTTCTGAATTGAGTCCCAAATTCTACTAATAGCATTTTAGAATTTCAATTGTTACAGATCCATACCTTTTGAATCATCTGGTGCCAGCAAAGAAATCCCAACAAATACAGAAAGCATCCCTAGTACAAACATTGTCGTTCGTAAAGCATCAAATACCTGCAAAAAAATCCAATAAGATTGTTTTTTCCACAACCCACCGGGTAGACAAAAATCAAAATATACAGCTAAGATTTAAAAGGCTTACAGAAAACCTAGCAGCATCCAAGTATTCCTATAGTTTTGGAATCATTTTCGTCCTCTAACTAATTTTCTTTGAACATTTTGGTCTATCAAATTTTTAATTCTTTTTTATCCTCAGAACATTACCATTTGGACTTATCAGTCCGTATGGATATTGGATTTCAAGTTACTTTTCATCATCTGAACACAATGATTTGCAGGATCAATTTCTTAAGCATAACCTGAAGAATTAACCTTAAAAATACAAGTAATTTGATTTAATGTTACATCAAATTCTCTCAAAATTTTCAACTCAAAAGCAAACTATTCAAATTTTTAAGTGCCTTAAAATTAAATCATATGCAGGAAAAGTTTACTGGATGCTAAAAGCTATTCCTAATCAAAAGTCAAAAAAAAATTACAGGAAAAATGAGGAAAGAACAGGATAAAAGGGAGGATGAGGATTTGACCTGATATTCCTGGAAATATACAAATCCTGTACAAATGGAGAAAAAGGTCCAGGCAATCTGAAACATTGGGACAATGAGAATTGCATCAAATAATGATAATCCCTCATTGAGCCTGGCCATCTGCAGCAATAACACTGAAGAGTTAGAATGCAGCACCTTCTTTTAGAAATGTGGTAAATTCATCTTTTAACGATTACAAATACGAGGAAGTAAAAATTGTGTACAGTAAAATTACCCAAAATCCAGCTGTACTAAGGAACAATAGAAGCATTGAATATGTGAACCAGCTATGCAACTGATAACCACTTGACATTGACAGTCTCAAAAGGTTCGAGCTAAAAAATTAAAAACAGTAAGTATAAGATAGACAATTCTGAGAATTCTACACCTGGTATTCACAAGTTCAGAAAGAAACACTAACAGAGATTTGGCAAACAAAACTGAGCAGGATCCAACAGCACCGGAAACAATGGCATAAGAAAAGGGAAGCAGCATTTGCCAGTAGGCTTTAAGCTCACCCCCAGGGATGGCAAGTAGCAATTCTCCTCTCCTGGATTACCAAGTCAAAAGCAGGCAGGACTAAAACAGATAAGAGTACAGGAATCCCAAAAGAAGTGACAAGCCAAAATAACCAACATGAAAGCAAAGAGTAAACATTCAGCCCTCTACAATGCAGACAACTCTTTTCCAAGAAAAAAGGGGGAAAAAAAAAAAAAAAAAACTAGTACAGTTAAATTGTTTCCAGAGAATCTCACCTATATATTGAGTGATGCAACGCAACAACTGTGGCTAAAATCAGACAGTAAAGAAGAAAAGCAATATTGCTATACTTCTCTGCCAACTGCTCTGGCGTGTAAACTGTAAAGAAAAGATAATGAACTTTTCAAATAATAAAAATCAGATAGAAATCTATATTGATAATAAAGAGGGCAGGAGACACCATCTAAAGTTGCAAAAAATCGGCACTGTTCTGAAAGTAAAGAAAATTGTGAACCACGACAATGGGTGCATAAACAGTTCCAATTGATATGTCTGTGCATTGTTCCAATAAACTCATTGGATTCAACTCTATTCCTAGATCTCATAATTAAATTAGCGCTGCATCCTATATCTTATGATATCCATTTCTGTGGCCAGATAACAAAATCCAAAGTACTAGATCAGGAAAATAGTGGCATACAGGTTCACAACCATCAATATAATAGTGTTATCATAATAAAATATATTGTAGACAGTTCCACTTTTTTTTTATTTTATTGTAGAGTATATCCTATATTAAGCTTTTAAAAAGGCAAAATAAAATGCTAAGTAAGAGGCATTGGATGCAAAACATCAAGAGTTTTATTTTTAACAGAATTCCTTGGACTCCTGCCTCTCAGAATGTCAAACATGTGTAGGGGGATACCCACCACCCAAGCAGGTACAACTGCAGTGCCAGCTAAGTTAAGCCCAAATAAGTAACTCTCTAACAAAAGATATCTCAAGGCCTGGAAAGTAGCCTCTGGTCCCATATTCTACCCTTTTGGTAAGCACAGAAGTAACTCTTGTAGAGATTTCAGAATACAGCACGCATTACCACATTACAGTTACTAATTAAAAAGGTTAGTAGTGGATCTCATACTAATGAAAGGAACTCACGTATTTAACAAAGTATAGTTGTAAGTGAAAAATATATTTTTGGAAAGTAAACATTAGTGGACATTCAATTGGATGGAAAGAGCACATCATAAGGCTATCTAAAACCAATTGTGCTTGATCCCCTCACCTATAATTTGAAGAATTCAGATAACAGCCTAATTAATAGTTGGTGAAATTGTTTAGATTTCTCTGCCATCAAAAACAGATTCTAAAGTTCTAACATCAGGAACTTTCATTAAAATAATCAGTCCCAGACATGATATCAAGCCCCTTAGAAGATTACAGAACTTTGTGCAACTCAACATGGATTAGCATTGTAAAGCAAAGTTCTGTGACTAGTGAAAGTATACAAAAATGTTCACTCAATAACACTAATATTAAGAGAAGAGTACTCTTGCCTCCTTCAATTCTAGAACTAATGGTAAAGTGACCAAACATTTTATTTTCAAAAATAAAAACACACCTTATTTGGGAATTTAGGGATGAAATAATAGAAAAAGGAGATAAAAGAATGATGGAAAAGATATTAACATTTATTGGGAATTTAGGGGCGAAAAAAGAAAGAATGTTTTTCTCTTGTTTGAGATTTTGGGGAGAAAGGAAATCAAAACATATTTAAAAAGCGTTTTTACCAAAATAATCTTTTGTTTATAACTGAAGAAATATGGGAAATAAAACTTAAAAGGATTGCATATTCAAAATTTTATTTCACATTTAAAGTTCCATCTTCGAGCAAAAATATTTTCCAAAAGAAACCATCATTTTCCTTTCTCTTCCTTTCTTTATCCTCCCCTTTAAAAAAAAAAAAAAAAAAAAAAAAAACCTTCCAAACAAAACCTTCTCGCTATCTCTCTTTAACTGTCAAAGAATTACTGAAAAATAACCAAATATTCCAAAACTATAATTTGAATATACTGGTACCTTTTTTTTCCTCTCATGTTTATGCTATAAATGAAGAGAAATCTTTTATATCTGTTTAAACAAATTCCAACAGCCTAGCAGGGCTGATAACAATTTCCTTTGAAAAAGAAATGTAAACCTAGCATGGGTTGAATAAGAACAAAACACATTTCGGTTGAAAAGAAAGATGGAAATACAGAACAAACTAGGAATTTGCTTGCATTGCATCAGCCTTTTCGATAAATGTGGTCAAATGATATTTATTATATGATCCCAATTACATAAGGACCCAAGGATACAGGCTTCCACAAAATTCTTCAGCGGACCAATTATTATTTTTGAGATTGGAGAATCCAAAGAGAAGCACGGGCCTATAAATGATCTGAAGATATTTAGAGAATATTCTCAAAAATATCCTGAAATTGAGGAAATAACAATCAGAGCGTTAAGGAGATTTAAGAAAATCTCCTTTATATTTTGTTATTAGTTTCAATTTTGAGTCCTATAAACTGTTATAATTGAATTCTAGTCAAAATTTAGTTATTGCTTTTGAAGAAGCTTAACTCAATATAAAGGATTCAAACCTTTTGTAATTTATCCCTTTTTATGTTAAGAAGCTAATCCACTCTTCTGTATATTGCATAAGTAAAAGAATATGCAATCTATATACACAACTTTTGGCTAAAATCATTAAAAAAGGTTCCATCCACGAAGCATAAGCTACATAATAATCAAAGTAGGACACAAATCTTAGCTGCTTTACCTGGTGACTGGTGGTTACCAAAAGCAACCAGGAAGATATTTCCAAGAACAATAAATGCTGTGGCAATCAGTACCCTGCAAAGCAAAAAGTCCTTCAGTACTGTGCAACAAAGAGGGAATCTTTACCTTGTAAACCAAAGAGAAATGTGACACCGTGTGATAACTATAGATATGATCAGAAAAATAACTAGAATACTTGATTATTTGGTATTATTAATCTTGTGTAGAAAGAGGGCAAAGAATAACATACTTAACCGTCACTGTTTTCTTCAATACAAAATAAGCAAATGCAATATTTGAGACAAATTGAATAGATCCTAGGGCTGCAAGAAGTGACTGCCAGAAGAAAAAAGGGAGAATCAAAATTACATAATAATAATAGAACCCAAAATCCACAGTACCCCATTATTCACCCACGGATCTAATAAAATGTGCCCAGATAAATCAGTATACCCAGAGTCAGGTGCTACATTAGAGCCATTTCATACTGACCTGTGCAGCATAACCAAAAGAAACGAAATTGAGACAATTACCAAGAGCAAAAAACAGAATACCTGCACAAAATTGTTTAAATTTAACATCAGAAACCATTATTGGTGGGAAGATTACGTTTAACTAGTAACCATTTCCAAGGCATACCAACTCTCCAAGTGTGGAAGTATATTATAGACTTTGCAATAGCCTTCCCATTTGTTCCATTGTTACCTAGCCCTGACTGTCTCTCTCTCTGCAAACAACTCAGTCAATCAGGAAACATTTAGCTAGGAGCTGAACCAAACACAACAGCAAAATAGGGAGAAAACTAGAGGTTAACATGTCTCAAGCAACAAGATATTCCACAAAGTAGTTTAGCAAGAAATTTTCAAACTTTCAGTTAGCCTAAAAACAATTAAAAACACAAACAAAAGAAAGAAGTTTACTCAAAATGCAGTTCTGAAGATGGAAGAAAAATGTATATAAATGAATTTACAATTCTTAATCTCCACAGTGAGCAATTTTGGTTGACCGTTAATTCAAAATGAAAAATGTTGTCCCTATCTGTAGGGTTTCATTAGTAATTGTGTGATTGAGTGACTATGATTTATTATTCACGGTCGACAATATCTGTGTACTTTTTAATTTCAAACTAATGAAAAACAAAAAATTCACCGGTTAACCGATTTGGTCAACTGATATCAAAATGACAAATCAATACCAACATTCAAATAATAATAATTATGTTATCATTACACATCAATATAACCTACTATTCTGAAAATAAAATCCTATCCAAACAACTATTCTTAAGGCAATTTTTTTTATTTTGAAAAAAGTGAAACCCAAATGTTCAATTTCACTAAGAAAAGGCTATCCAAATGCAGCCATAGATGTCTTGGAAATTACAAGTTTTCTCAGCTTAGTAACCAATAGAAGGTGCAAATGCGGAAATTATGTGTGAACAATTCTGAAAGAATAATGAAATCTAATTCAAAAAAGATTGTCCAATATATTGACTAAAAGTACAACTCATAGAAAAGATATCTGGAATTTTGCAAGATACCCTGGAAAAATGGAAAACCTGAATTCCAAGACCAAACATCTGGAGTACAATTTTAACAAATAGGAAAATATAGAATATGATTTAAATATATTTTTTAAAAAAAAAAAAAAAGCATATGATCATCAACAATTTTTGAAGCACTCCCCATTGGCAGCATTGGTAAGATGGATTAGAAGGGCAATCACCATAAGTAACTAAACACTTCAAGGGTGGCATTCTTCTATATACTGTCCTCACCCATAACTATCCCTTTTACAGTCACAGCTGTAATCACCATAAGGAGTAACTAGCAGTTCAAGGGTGATCCTTCTTTAATATACTGTTCTCAGCTATAGCAATCCCTTTTACACATTCAAGCAATACAACTATATTAAGGTCATGTGTCCACAGAAACTAAAACTTTCTATCCATTACAGGCCCAATAGAATATGATAATGCCTAAGAAGGTTGGTGCCAAAATTGATGGCAATGCAAGAGAAAAATTCTGGAGTAGGGAGACAGATGGTAGGAGAAGAAAGTACCTCATCATGACCCAATTTAAGAAGGTTGGTGCCAATGGCAATGCTGCCAAAAAGATTGATGAAGGCTCCAATTACCCACTCTCCCATTTGAGAAAAGTCGGCAATACGTCACCTAATAACCTCTAAGCGAGTGAAAAAGATAGGAGTGGGTTATTGCTGAATCTCAAAGAGCAAACGTGTAAATACAGAGAAAGGTTTCCGGTATCCATCGGCCGCACTTGAGCTAGCCCAGGTCAAGCCAACATCTGCGTCCATCGAAAACAGATACTCTTGTTTAGCTACTTCTTAGAAGACAAGTACTCGAGCAAGGTAAAAAATCAAACCAGAAAAAACAAAAACAAAAAGAAGAGAAGAATTAAACTAGAATCGATCATTTAATTGCTGATACAGTTATGATATGTTAAAATCAGAAACGGAACATCTAGCAGAATCAATATGTTAAGAAAGGAGAATGGATTAAAAAAAAAGAAAAAGAAAAATGAATTCTCTTGATCTAATCGCGCCTCCTCTGAGGAAAGCTTGGGCGGGGGAGAAAAGACAGAGCTAAGTAGGAACCTCTCTACCTCTATGGCCTGGGCGGAGCGAGAAAGAGAATCTTCGAAGTACTCCTGTGCCGTATTATTCCGTGAAGGCAGATTAGGCGTGGAAGGCTTTGCGCGTGGATCGAAACCTGGGGACAATTTTCCTTTTTCAATTAAATATATCTAATCAAAATTTGGGAGAATGCAGGTGAAAATGAAAATTTTGCTCTGGAGAATTCCTCTCTTCTATTACTTTTATGTTTACTTTTGGTAGGAGACGACGTTGTTTGCCTGCGAAGGTAACCATCAGGCGAGAATTTTCAGAATGAAAATACAACGTGGTCAGTGGCTGCTGAGCCTTCAACATTGATTTTTCTCCCACTTTTTTTTTTTATTATTATTTTTTTTTTTTGATGAATTACTATTTATTCTAATTACAAGCATAGTAATTTATTCAGTTTTTTTATTCTTATAATACATTACACCCATTATTTTTAATTTTTCCAAATAATTAAAATATTTCTTAATTTTACTAATAAAGAAAAAAATTCAATAAATATTATATTATCATGAATTACAATTTCACAAAACAGTATGTCATGTTTATTAGATTTCTTCTTTAAAAAAAAAAACATTCTAAACTAAATAAATTGATTAAGTTGTTTTTAAAAAAAAAAAAATTAAATTAATTCTATATATTTTTTATTTCTTAAAATTGATTATTCAAATAAAAATTAATAAATTTTTTTTCACATGATGAATATACTTTTTAAATTTAAAAGTCCTCAAAACACGATTATTTTTTTATATCTTTGTTAAATACCTTAAATTTTTTTTACAACAATTTGTATGTTGTAGTTAGACGAGGCTAAGCTTTCAGAAGAGATAGGGACACTTCATCCACTGATTGAGCCTTCTGTCTCCCTAGTTCTTTCAAAAAAAAAAAAAAACTATCGTTACCACATACCAGTTATTTCCCTATTAAAATTAAAATAACTTCTTATTTCCAAGTTATTATTATTATTATTTTACAATAATACTTCTTAAAAAATTTATTTTATCTTAATTAGACAAATTAAAAATTATTTTACATATCTTGCATCCTTATGCTTACATGTGATTGTGATTTTTGAAACTTTTGATTTCTTTGTAGATGTTTGTGGGAGCACAGTTATGTCAAATCTCATAATTTAGTTCATCTTTTATTTCTTATTTACTGTGTTCATTGTTACAACAAGATATAGATCTCTTACAATCATGAAGGGTCAAAGAATTGAAATGAAAAATACTAGTACCAATTAGTTAGAAGGAAATATGAAATCATATATGCATGAGTTAAAAATTGATTAGAGTCCCTTAAGTAAGAATTGTAGTGTTTGTAGTAATATTTAGATTTAATTATTTTATTATACATAAAATGGTTAGTGTTCTATTTTATTTAGAATTATAATTATAATATAAACTATGTATAATGACTATGATAGTCATTTGGGAAGATTGAGTAAGGGTGTTAAATTTAGTAAAAAAAGACTGGCAAGCAATAGAAGCAGGATAAGAATGAGTTGGCACGAACAAACTGCAAATTGTGAACAAATGTCTCCAGAGATTGTTAAACTTCATCCACCTATGGTGGCAACGTATATACATCTGTAAAATCAAGTTACTGTGAAGTTTTTTTTTCTTTTTCTTTTTCTGAATAATCCATACCTTAACATATCAAAAAAAAAAAAAAAAAAAAAATTATCTCAGCTGATAAATACATGGACATCAGAACTCCTCATTGAAAGACCCGAGCAAATTTACTTATACACATGCTGTTTTTCATCAAATTTGGGATTAGGAAATAACCAATCTCTATACTGCTGTCTAGCAGTAGATATATATTTAATCTGTCACTAGGCATGGCATTTCTCTCACCCCACAGTGAGTCCTTGATCAATAAACAAGAGAAGGTTTTATCACCACAACAAGTACATTAAACCCCCCGCAGATCCATTTTCTGATGCCTCTCATCGCAGTTTTGGCACATCCAAATATGACCCGCTCATAATGGAAGATTTTTGCAGTGTTCCTTACCCGGTTACCCCTCCTTTTGCATTGACCTTCTGAACACTAGACGAATGCAGGATCTGAGGTTTTGCAGTAACAATTGCAAATATCTGTTGGCAGCCAAAACACAGCAGAAACAAAACCAAAAAAAAAAAAAAAAGTTGTGGTGCATGAAGCCTAAGGCGCCAATAGAGATACAGGGAAAAGCCAATCAAATGCAAGAACTGCGGTCCAGTTGATTTTCAAATGTTTATGCAGTATTAAGGGAAAAATGACCCATGCGTAGATCCATGCAGTGAAGGAAGAGACATTTCTGGTCCTGATATGCTAAAACCATAGGATGACAGAAGATGGGAAACAGAAAGTTTATTTTATTTATTTTTTTTGGTGAATGATGGGAAACAGAAAGTTAGAAAAACAAAAAATAGTTTCTTGTGCATGACCTGGTCCAATAGTAAGTTTATGTGAGAGGCGGCACAACACCACCACCACCATTCAATGCAACAGCAGCTACTATAGCAAGACCAAATCTTAATCCGAGGCAGTTATGTGGTTCCTTTATCCAGAAGTCCTGATTTACCTGGTAAACCCATCATCCATTACTGAAAATGAAAGGAATAAAGGAGCACGACTTCTTGCAAAGGAACTCAAATAAATGATCCTAGGAAAACAGAACAGCAATCCTTTTTAGATGTGAGAGGATTCCAAAGATGATGGCGGAAGATGTATCTTTACTACTAACTGATAGAACACTAAAACAACTGAACTACTAGAAAAATTAAGTTCCAAAAATCTTCATACCACAACTTTATCCCCAGATAATTAAGCATAAACAGCAAGTTTTCTCCATCCTAACAATTCCAATAAAAAGCAAGATAAAAAGAATAGATACAGGTACTTAACAGACATCGAGATGACCATCAACGGATACTATATATCTAAGTCAGGCCTGGGTGCCGGACAAAGCCTTCATCTGAATGTGATTATGATTGGTGTCGGCAGCATTTGGCAAGGCCTCGTAGGAGCCGAATCTCCTGCAGGTGACCCCAATTGTCTTGGCAACAGCCGCATAGGTGACAAGGACGATGATGACAACGAACAAGACGTGAACTAGGAAGATGAGATCGAGAATGGCAACAGCACGGAGCTTGGAGTCCTCAAGGTCGCACTTTGTGGAGCCCTCTACTCCGCTGACCACATCGAGTAGTTTATGGCAACCCTCGGGGATAAATGCGTCGACGCGAAGGGAGAGGCCCGTTTGCAGGACCCATAAGCCCTGGAGGCAGAGAGAGGTAGCAAGGCCGGCATCAGCAATGAAGAACCTTGGCTGACAAGCAAGGGCGAGGCATAGGATGGAGGAGAGGGCGGAGATGCGGGCGGAGACGGAGTCACACTCGGCCTGGAGATCGGAAGTCTGGACAGATGAGGATGCGGACGAGACGGCGTATTGAAGGAAAAAGATGGCGGATGCTAGGGCGAAGAAGAGATCGGGGGGCAAGGGGAGGAGATGAGTCGTTTCAGACAGGAAGATGGCTATGGAGAGGACTAGGAAGAGTAAGAGAACGGCCGCGGACTGCAGAGAGGTGAAGCGGTGGACAGGGGTCCGCCCCTTAAGGAGTGGATCGGCGTCTGAGGAGACGAAAATTTGGTGGACGAAGGCGATCAGAAGACAAAGGATGAGAATATAGAGCTGGAGAAGGCGGAGGCGTTGCGGCTGGGGAAGGGGGTGAAAGGGTCTTGCGGAGTAATCGCGTGGGGACTTGAGGTAATTTCTAGTGGCGCAGATGAGATGGTACAGACCCAGCGAAACCAGAGAGGACGACGACAACACGTGATAGAGTAGGCCAACCATTGCAAACGAGAGAGATTATGCGGTGGTAGCTGCGGCGGCGGGGAGCTCTTTCTGGTAATTTTAGCTTACTGGAATAAATAATAAGGCAAGGAATATTTCACTATTTCATCTATCCTAGGTCACACTAATCACAACCAACATTTTGACTTGAAGAAGAAAAAAGAATTCAGAATATCAAAACCAGTAATGTTTCAGAATTGGGAAAATATTTTTTAAAAAATAAAAATGTAATGTGGTGCGAAGGAGAAAGAGAGCGCTTAAGATATCTCAGCACATCATTTCAATGTCAGGACTCGTTAGTTAAAGAATTGGAGCTACAGAAATTGTTAGATCAGTGACAGTCACAATTTAACGGTTAAAATGAAAATTTTAAGTAAATTTCTACATTAAGAATATTTAACCTCTTGTTTAAAAAAAAAAAAAAAAAAAAGAAAGAATATTTAACCTCTTATGTAATTTTTCTTCTTTAAAGGTAAAGAAAAGCTTTTTTATTTATTTATTTTTTAGGAAAAAAAAGGATATAAAAAGTTAAATTCATTGCATTGCAAAGGCTTACTAAAATTTCAACCAAACACATCCTCGTTAAAAAGAGCAGACCTCTAAGATCACCATCGTCACTCCCTCTAAATCAAACGATCATTGAGTCGACATATTAAGACTGAAAAAGTCTTAAAACACAATATTTATACACATAAGTACACCAATACATGTGCATCTCGAAGTAAAACGCTATGCACACTGCCAACCCTCTTAAAACAGCACTGTAGGAGGAAAATTAAACATGGAAGAGACGGAGTAGCCATCTCTTATTTCCACACAAAGGGCTAGCAAAATTCATACATTCGGTAAACAAACTAATCCAAAGAAACCCCTCGTACCAGATCTTCCTTTTTATCCAAAATCTAAGAAGGAAACCACTCTCCACAAACTTCAGCTGAAACCCTGCAAATTGTTCAGAAAAGAATTCCATCTTTACAAGAATAGAATGAGTACGGCGACCAGCACCACCGCAAGATTTATCAGCACCCACCAACACTGTCGAGAAAAACAACAAATATCAAGTAATTAAAATCCAGCACAAAATATATGTGAAAGACATGGATTCTACAAGTAAAGATCTAGTGCCAAAAAATTGTGAAGACAATAACTCTGACATTGCACTCTTAACCAGATTAATTCAAAATGATAAATTGGATGCTTTCAGCAATCTCTGCAAATAACTGGTTCTTTCTTTTTTTTGTTCCTTTAATTGAAGAGGTATATGTATGTTAAGAGAGACTTGACCAACAATAGGTACAAATCTTCAGTTAGTAACACCCCATACATAAAGATCTAGGTAAGTACATGTTATTTCAACAATAACTATTTATTTAGAAAGCAAAAATTATGTTCTTAATATTTAACTTCAGAAATTTTAAATTCAGATATTCAAATTTTAAAAATATATCTATTTCAATTTCTTGCCAAAATTTAAATACAACTTTATTTTTTTTGTTTTTTTTAAATGATTGTTGCCCATGCCCTGGGGTAAGACACAGGATAAGAGACATACTTAGCTCTACTCACCCACGAGGATTAAGATTTTCCACCTTTTGGTGCCTCCGAAAGCTGCATCCTTGTGCTTGTACTGTTTCAGAAGATGAACCGTCAATATTTGACTGAATATCATCAGCATTTGTTCAAACAAATTGTAATACGAAGATGTAAGAATACCTAAAAGGAGAATCTTCGCTCTATCTTGGTTAATAGTTACCAATAATCACACCTTTAAATATTTCACTGGCTTCTCCAATCTGACCCTGTATCTTTGATTCCCTGCTCTCTTTTCTCAATGATATCCTTATTAAACGAAATTTCATTTCCCATGTGTAAGACCTCCAGCCTACAAAAAATGGGAAACGTACATTATCATGGTACTATATAATGATGTTTTTCCACTCGAATCTTTTCATCCTCATCCTTTTAAAAAAAGAAGATCTCCAGCCATCAACATATAACAATAAATATTATATTGGTTGTACATAATGGCCTTCTAGAAACATTTCAAACATCTAGGAGTCTTGTTTTCAATTTATTTACATTAGCATTAAGTGTACTATACTAATCACAGCAAAGAATTATTTGCAGAACCCATCTCGAAGATATATGCTCATGTTCCCATGTTCCCATATTCCCATAATTTTGAACACAGTACCTTTTTAGGCCATACAGTATAGAAGTTAGACTAACCTTTCAATGCATTTTATCTCTTTATTTTTGGAGATTGGAGAAGGGTGGCTAAGTGTCAGCGCCAAAAGCTTCCTGACAGTTAGGAGATATCCTGAATGTTTCCTAATTCATTTTGTTTCTTTTTAGTTTTGACATTGGATGGGGTGGCAGAGTGCCAATGCCAAAAGTTTCCTTCTTGAATCAGGATTATCCTTATCATCTCCACCAGAAGGGAATACTCTCACATAGGACGTAAAATTCAGTATAAATTTTCATTGCACATTTATCCTTTTCTTCCCTATATCGAGAAATCAACATGAAATACGCTTGTACCGATACTCAGTACACTGCAATAATTTATAGGACTAACAGATACAGGAACGCCAAACAGCAAGGCTTGGTATCATCTGATACCCCAACACACACATTTACATGATACTGATCCTTAGTGTAATGAAATCAGACCAGTAATTCAGTGAACTGGGGTAACAGAATATTGGATATCAAGATTTAGCATAAGCAGCATGCTTAGCTATTTCAGAAGCCTACCTCATTTTTTTTTTAACAGAGAAATAGGGTATATAAATAAGTCAAATTGTAAAATATCCACTTAAAAAATAGAACTCACTCAAAACTCCTGAATAAAAATCATTCAAAATCTCACAATCATACAGAAAAAAAACAGTAAGAAAATCTGCAGGTAAGTTTACCTGCAACAGATGAACTGCAAGGACACCGTTCTTGAAGCCCATTATCATAGCAATATTATGCGGATTTCAAGAACATTTTGTACCATCATGCTTGAGTACATTTTTTGTTCCATAAGAAGTGGTTGGTTCTCTTGTTGCACACTGGACGCTAAATGTTCATCGATTCCAGTGCTGTACCAGAGTAAGATTTTAATCATAGAAGTTTCACAAAAACATAAGGGTGAAATAACCTGATATAAGTCCCAAAAAAAGACAAGGATAAGATAGTTACACTCTGCACAAGAAAGATGGTGGCATAGAAGGCGAGCACATAGATTCGCATTTAGAGGCGAGCTGTTGAACTGACTGAAATTCTTCCAAAGTTTCTTGGAAATCCCTAGCAAGCTTGGAATCTTCTATTTTCTTGCTTGACTGGAGAATTTCATCAAGTATATTTCCCAGAAAACCTTGGTTCTTAGATAGGTTTTGCATAGGGGTGAATTGTTAAAAAAACATATTTTTGCATGCCAAAACTTGATATCATTCCACATTATTAGGACATAATACTTTTCCTCTTAGCTAAAGATAATTTATTTTCTCAAAGTTTAAATTGCATCTAAAAGAGCCACGGGGAAGAGCAATCTGTGAAACGACCTTGTCTCCAAGCTAGTTCTCTAAAGGGAAGAAACTAACCTGAAAGCCAAGTTACAGATTTTCTCTATCTCTGCTATCGATAGATTGCTCAAAACAATATGAAATGCCATTATTTGCTAGATGAAGCTGTTGAGAAAATGTTATTTTGGAAAATCTATTTAAATATAAAGTAACATTTTTTTTATTATTATTTTTAACAGTGTTAGGGCAAGCATTTCAGGCAAAAGAGCTTCGTTCTATTGTTTTTTTGTTCTTTCCTACTTTAAGCAAAAATCAGAATGGAAAGCAACAAATAACAACTCACATGACTTTACTTTTGTTTAGGCTATTGAGAACAGGAAGCAATAGTTTTTTTTTTTTGGTCATTACATGCAATTCATTATCTTTTTGCTTTACCAATTACCATGGTATCAGATGTTCCTTTTTTATGTTCAAAATAGGCGCAGTACAAAACTCCGGAGCTTTTGCTGCGGTCTTTTTTGAGCACTTTTAACATATTAATACTAAGTAGACCGGATCAATATGCTTAATAGTCTTTTTTCAAAAAAAAAAAATTCAGGATATAGCAAATCTTGTCATCTCACTTACAAGGATGCCTAAGAGATCCAAACAAGGTGCAAAGGCTCAGAAGGTCAATGTGCTCGAGGTTCCGCTGAACTCATCTTCAAAAAGCCTTGATAGATTAATGGAACACTGGTACTTTTGCAATTTTGCTATATACATTCGAGTATCTCCAAAAAGTAACACATTACAGTGGGATTGCCCACACGATCCGAGTGGCTGATGGATTTCAGCTTGCTGGATGTCTGCTTCACCAATCGTAGTATCCTCTGTCCCGTTGTCTGTCTGCACCATAAGGCAATATAGTCTCGAGAGTTAAATTATTATCAGTTTTCAAACAATCAAACTAGGTCCAGACAATCAATCGCGGAATTAGAAGGATAGACTGACAGCTTCTGACAGTGATCCGGACTTCCTTTCGAAGTTCCGATGGCATCAACGAGACGACGGAAGCCGGAAACTGCTGTGTTAATTTGAAATATGCCGGCCGCCTCGGCCTGCGTGTTTGATGGTGATCATGGATCGAGAATTGAAAGTTAAAATAATACTTTGTATATAATTTATAATATGTGTATATTTTTGTTAATACGATGTGATTTTAAAAAGAATTAACATATGTATATGTCATATGTGTAAAGTTGAAAGTAGCTGCCATTTTTTTTTTTTTTTTTGGATGAATTCAAGGTGACTGCCATGTCTGACGATTAGTTAGAGAAGAAAGCTTACTGACATTCCCACTTTGAAGATCTTGGAAACTCATCTCCTCAAAATCCTCCTTGTTAAGTGCCTAACACTTACAAAAATAAAAATAAAAATAAAAATCCTCAGTGCCTAACATTTATTTATTTTTAAAAATATATATGGACATATGTATTTTTGTATTTTTAAAAAAATGGAAAAAATTGTAGAAATATCAGTATAATTACTCAATTTAAAATTTTTGACACAATTTTTTATCTTTCTTTTCCTAGACCATTCAAAACACTAAGTAAAATATATAGAGTCTACATAGAAAAGAATCAACATTAACTACTATTAAAAGCAATAAATAAATATAAAAATTGTATTGTTAGTTTTAAAATTCAACCTTTTTCACAAATCTTTCAAATATAACTTAATCCTTACTTGGTCTTAACAATTTATTATTATTATTATTATTATTTTAAAAAAGAGTCAGTCTAAAATTTATAATTTTATTTTGTGAAAAATGTTGAAATCTTTAACAAATAAATAATTTTTTTTTTAACATAACATATTGCAAACACCTAAATTTCATAATTTTTAATATTATTTAAATTAATTAAATGAATAATAACATTTTATTTAATTAATTATGAAGTAATAAAAGATATGAAGAGCAATAATTAACAAAAATATATAAAGATAAACTCAACATCAAATATATCAAAAGATATATATATATATATATATATATATATATATATATATATATTATTCTCTATTACTATGGATTTTCAGCTCGTTTGCTATTATTATTATTTATTATTTTGTATTATTATTTGTAGACAATAATAATTTCTTTTATTTCCTGTAAAATTATAATTACAAGAAATAATGAATTGAATACAATAATTATATAACGATTTAAATTATAAGGGTCCAATCTCTATGGATCCGTTGATTCGATGAGGAGCATTTTGATTTCTCCTTCCGAGGGCTTTAGGACTTTGTCTTGGAATGGATTTGGACTTTGAGAGGAAGGGTCGATTTCGACAGATGTTCGGTATCCTTTGAGTGAGTGTGAGTAGTGTGTAACCATTTATTGAGGGAATTTGCCATCTATTTATAGATGGAGTGAGTGATAATCAGTGATTATGATGTTGTCACGTGTCACTCATTTAAGGAGACAAATCATTTAATATCTAAATATATAAAAATAATATTTAATTATATATTTAAATATATAAATAAAATTTATATATCTGCCCCTTTTTGGGACTTGTTCCCGAGATTGAAGAATTTGTCTCATAAATAAGTTTCAAAAAATCTTGGAGATATATATAAATCTTGAATCAATTATTTGAGTTTATTTGGATTTAACTCCGGATAAATTTTAAATTCATACTTATATTAAGATAATATATATATATATATATAATATATATGCAAATTGGTATAAATAGTTCCCAAACTATGAAGGTTTGGTGACATTGATTCTCAAACTATTTTTTGGTGGGATTTGTCCCCAAACTATAAAAAAATTGTGACATTGGTCTTTCCGTTAAAAATTCCGTTAAATCACCGTTAAGTTTAAAAAAAAAAAAAACTCCATGAGCATTTATGTCATTACACTATTTAAATATAAGACAAATTAATATAAATAGTCTCAAAACTATAGACTTTTGGTGACATTAGTCCCCAAATTATTTTTTTGGTGAGATTGATCCCCAAACTATAAAAAATTGTGATATTGGTCTTTCCATTAAAAATTATATTAAATCACAAATTAATTTAAAAAGAAATATGAACAAAAGAAAAAAAACAAAAGAAAAAGAGACATTTGTGTTTCGCGGACCGAATTGTGAGACATTGTTCCAAGGTCCTTTATCTTTATTTTTTTATTTTTGATGAAAGGTCCTTTATCTTTCAACATATAGCTTTTACAAAACTTAAAAGTACCATAACTTTTAGAAAATGTCACTCCCAAAGTGTAGTTCTGAGAATAGTGAGTTGCTAACGATCGGATACATTGGCGCTCACTTAATCAATATACATGTGTACGTCAAACCATTGCCATGTGGAAGTATTTCCTGTCAATTTATAAAAAAAAAAAAAAAGTATTTTCTGTCGAGATGAAAAAAAAAGAAGACAAAAACAAAGAAAAAGCTCTAAATTAATACACTCCCATTAAGAAAAAGGTTCGCTTAAAAAAAAAAAAAAAGGTTCGCTTCTAGAATGCCTGCCTCTTTAATAAAAAATTAAAGAAAACGAGATCAACCCTGGCAAGCATGGCCCTTCCATGTCTGAGCAATAATAGTTCATCCGCTCCTATAATTTCGGTTCTTCGCTATTCAAAGTCCAAAAGCTATCAGCCTCTATCGGAAGTCAACTCAAAGTTGCCGTTCTTTTGTCATTGGCAGTCACCTGCATTTCACTGCCGTCGACGTGGATATCATTTCCAATTTCACTTTCCCCGTCACTGCAGGCAAATGGAAGAAGATCTCGGATCCGCTTCTTCGTTTTCTACGACTAGTCCTGGCAAATCACTCAAGACATCGGATCATCTTCGGCATGTGGAGTCAATGCGTACCCTTCCCACTGGTGCCGGCCGGATATCCCGACTAAACGCGGTCATCCTTGGGGACTCGCTTGCTTCTGAGGAAGACGATCTTGTTTTCCCAAGCCACACCTTCTCTGCTCAGGCTCACGTTCCCTCTCCCCAGAAGGTTCTGTTCCTTTTGTTCTATTTATTTTTATTATTTCTAAACCATTAGATTTTTTTCTTAAAAAGAATTATTTTCGTTGCACTTCAGTATTTGGAGATGTATACAAGGTCAATTGAAGACCCAGCTGGATTTTGGTCCGAAATTGCTTCCGAGTTTTACTGGAAAGAAAAATGGAGTAAACCGGTTTACTCTGAGAATCTAGATATTCGAAAAGGGAAAATCAAGATTGAGGTCCTTTCTTCGGTTCTTCCTTTTTGGAGTTTGTTCTGTTTTAGTTATGTATTTTCGAAATTCATCTTATACTGGTGTGGCCTGAACGATATTTGATATCTGAACATTGATATTTATTTTTTCAATTTATGAAAAGATTAATGGACAGTTTTTCTTTTCTAGAAAGTATTTGTTAATGATTTTCTATTTGTTTAATGCTTACTGCCTGCACTTGGTTCCTTGATAATAGTGGTTCAGAGGGGGTGTCACCAATATATGCTACAACTGTTTGGATAGAAACATTGATTGTGGTAATGGCGAAAAAGTTGCAATTTATTGGGAAGGAAATGAACCTGATTCTGATGGCTTCTTAACTTACAACCAACTGCTTGCTAGAGTTTGTCAGGTATTATTATATTTTTTTGTGCGTTTTAAATGTTTGTTGCATTCTCTTCTCTATGCGAAACTGAATGCTACTATTTATTTATTTATTTATTTTTTGGTGAATAGCTTGCAAATTACTTGAGAGATGTAGGTGTGCAAAAGGGGGATGCAGTTGTGATTTATTTACCAATGCTTATGGAGCTACCAATTGCCATGCTGGCATGTGCTCGCATTGGTGCTGTGCACTCGGTATATCTTTTTTTTCTCCTGATCATTATTAGATTTTTTTTTTTGAACGGTGTAGTTTCTAAACATTTCATTTATTTCCAGGTGGTTTTTGCTGGATTCTCTGCTGAATCTCTATCCCAGAGAATCATGGACTGCAAGCCCAAAGTTGTAATTACCTGCAATGCTGTCAGGAGAGGATCCAAGGTCATCTGTCTTAAGGAAATAGTTGATGCTGCTCTTGTAGAGTCTGCTCAAAATGGAATATTCACAGGTTAGGAAGTAATGATGTGATTACGAATTTGAAATATCTTTGTGATTATGCACCAATACTTTCTGTCTTTTTCCTTTTCACCCTCTCCTCGTGGAAACGGAAATCAATTGCAACGAAATATGTAGGGGGTCTGTTAAAATATGCTTGTATAAAAATGAGGCCATTTTTGCCAATAGAGCACCTTAATCCTTTTACTGACTATGGACTTTGACCATTAATATTCTGCAGCTCATATCATCTTAAGAAACAATGACACTTTCTACTGTTAATGGAGCTAGAAGAATTGAAAGGGAGGGGCTTAAGTTCACACTGGAGATACATTTTTTGGGGGAAAATCTAATGGAAACTCTAAATTAGGATCCAATTTAGTAAATGATAGATTCTTAAATAAGAAAACAAAGCTAAACGCTGTTAATTGTTAAAGATATGAATTTGTAATTTTACAAAGCTGGAAATTAGAATAATATATAGATCTAGAATATTAACCTAATAAGGACTCTTGTTCTTCAGGAATAGTTAACAGCAAAACTAAATAACTCTAGGATTCTAAATTATGGCAATCATATGAAGCTAAAGACTTCATTAATGATTTTGTCCTGCTGGCAATAGATACTATATGGGAACTAATTTTCCATCTTCTGAAACTCGTAAGAAGGTTGCTCTGTGGAAGGTAAACTCTCACTGATATTTGGTGTTTGATGGGCTGAAGAATTGGGAACAATCAAATTACCAAATTTTTATGAAGACACTGGGCAAGTTACGTCTGCTCTTCTTCTTCTGCTAATGTAAAGCAAGCAGTTCAGTGAACCTTTTCTTAGCATTTGAAAAACTGCAGGATCATAACATCTACTTCTTGTGAAAATTTAGTTAATTGAATTTGTAAGGGAAATTCGTAGGCGTGCCTAGTGCTCAGCTCTTTGTGCAACAGGTTCACCAATTCATGCCATATGTACATTTTTACCTGCAATCCTTCCTCAATTTACCTTTTCTTATTTTTACCAAGTCTAAGTTAAGTTGTTCCACCATCCTTTCTGAAATTTGATTTTTCTGTTTAAGTAAACTTCTATGTAAAATGAGACATGTGACACATTTGTCACTCCAGTGCGTTGCTGGATATTGTGTGTATGTTAGAATTTTCTAACTTGTAAATAGTCTATTTGCGTAAACTATATATTCATTTGAAGCTCTCTAATTATGCAAATTAGATTTGGATTAGTTTTTGGTCTACGCATCCTTCCAGCTGATGTCCTTGATCTACAGTAACGAACAAAAGAAAATCTCTCTTAATCAGAAGATAGCCAGAAACCTATCTTTTGCTGCAGTGATCCAGGGATGGTGATCCTTCCAGTTTAATGACAATCCTCTTTGCTGTCATCTTCCTTTCTTCAGTGTCCTCTCTCTTGTCTTCTTATTTAGCTTATTCTGTCTGAGTGGTTCTAGTCTCACAGCTCATTATCTGAAAACATGGTGATATCAAAGCTGCTGAAGTTTTTCTAGTAGCATTTGTTTAATTGGACCTCTTCTGTTTACTGTATTAGCTATATTAGGCATATCTAAAACGTGAAAGAGATTTTAGCAGTGTAGGTTCAACTGTGAATTGGACAGTATTTTAAGCTTTGAGTTTCTTATCCGTATGAACTTGGAAGATATGACCCTGAAGGCACACTGAAATATAGGAGTAAATTTTCTTTCTGTCAACCACAATGTGGTGATTTCCGTTCAATACTGTTGTTCATTCTTCTCAACTTTGTGTAAACTGAATTATGTCCATTTTCAAATATATTACCTTTTTATCAAATGAACAACCATGATAGTCCTGAGAACATTAACTCTTAATTGCATGGATTGTATACCACATTCAGAATTCTAATCTGCAACTGGACAAAACATCTTGATTAGTTTTTGTATTTTTACTTGTCATGGAATGCATCAGCTCATCATTACTTGGGATTTTCTGATTTTTAATGGCATAAAAATACTGAGAGAACTTGCGTAATCGAACAAAATACCATACCATGAACTGATGCTGTTCAACAAAAATGGGGCTAATGCATATGGTCTTGAGAAACATGAGGGATCAAATCGAGACATATCCAGGATTGGAACCTGAATGCATGTTTTTCCGTATTAAAATTTTCCATGACGACAAAGTACTTTATATTCAGTAAAAACATAAGACTTTCATGCTATTTCTTTGCCTGTTAAATGTGAGTTGCCATTTGAAATGTTCTTAGTAAGGATGAGTCATTTCTACTGTGCAGATGTATGCCTGACATATGAAAATGAATCAGCTATGAAAAGGGAAACTACAAAATGGCAGTTGGGAAGAGATATCTGGTGGCAGGTCAGGAGGTTAAGAAAGTGAAAGAATAGATAATATTGGATTCATGGATTCATGGATTAATTTGGCATTATCAATTAGTGATGGCTTTATTCCACATTCCTGGATTTCAGTTGATTAAATAATTAAGATAAAGTTGCATTATCTACATTGACCAGTAGAGCACCTACTGGGGAAATATTGGTTCTCTTTAATTACCTCTGTATTAGACGGTGAAGCTATTTTTCTTTTTCTCATCTTCTTTAGATCAGACATCATAGAGAATCACATGTTTTCTGAATTTGTTGCTTGTTCTGTTAATTCATTTGAAACTTGTCTTTCATGGGTATTCTGAAGGATGTTGTACCTAAGTATCCCACTACATGTGCGGTGGAGTGGGTTGATGCAGAGCATGCACTTTTTCTACTATACACTAGTGGGAGCACAGGAAAGCCAAAGGTAACTGTTTATGCAATTAACAATCACCTCCTTCTCTGACAGTTTATTTCTTATAAGATTCTTAATATATCTGAAAGGGTGTCCTGCATACGACTGGGGGATACATGGTATACACTGCAACAACTTTCAAATATGCATTTGATTTCAAGCCATCTGATGTTTACTGGTACAGAATTTCGAGTTTTCATTCTCTCTGCACTTCTAATCTTGTTAAACATTATTGGAACTATTGATAATCTTCTGGGCTGTTGCATCTTTTGTTCAGGTGTACAGCTGACTGTGGGTGGATTACTGGCCACAGCTATGTTACCTATGGACCTCTCCTAAATGCTGCGACAATTGTGGTTTATGAAGGGGTAACCTTTCTGGAACTGTTAGTTTGCTTGAATAATTGCATGTTGTGGATTGAAAAGATATTCAGCCAACCTGTTTCTCTTTCATGGTAAGGTTTATGAAAAAGGATAATAGCCTTGTCCCTGTGAAATTTTGAAGACAACTTTAAGTAACAACTTTCTGCAGGATAATACTGCTATAACATATTGGGATAAAGTTAGGATTTGCTTAGAGGTACCAAGGGCAAAATAATGCCTAGTTTGTAGCTCAGACATTTAAGATAAAACACGGTGGTCATAATCCTCTCACCCAATATATCCAACAAAAAAGGAAAGGAGAAAAAAGGTTGGAAATATAACTTTTAAATGAAAGCAAACGAAGGAAGACTGATCTAGATGTAGTAAACAGAAACCTTAATACCAATAAAAGACTTCTATACTTCATTATACTAATGAAGAGTGTTTTAAGCCTTGACAGTCAACTGAAAGGTTGTAGGAGGGTAATGAGTTATGTTAGGTTAAAGCATATGCTAATTTGAAGACTTCTGTGACATAAGAATTAAATAAAAATATGCGAATTGAAAAACACGAATCTATAAGAATAAGTTCTTTACTCAGTGCTTAGAAATTGAGATTATGTTGTATAGAGGAAATATGGTTTTGTTTCAAGTAGTGCTTTCCTTCCAGAACTTAGAAGTTACATAAAAACAATAGTTTTACTTTTGAATGTGGATTACCTTTCCTAAAATGAACATGAGAAATAACTACTAATGGCATTATTTCCTTCAGATAATATCTTAATTTGATCTCATTACATCCAAAACTTGATAAGAGAGTATTATTTCTGTCTCGATGGTCAAAACAGAGTATATGATATAGGATTTTGCGTGACAAATTTTTTTAGCTCATTCACGGATTATTAGACAGATTTAAGGAAAAAAATGAAGCAAACGACAGGGCCATGGTTTTTGAACAGCTCCGTCACTGCATGTATGCAAATTGTATGAATCCACATTGATTTTACTGTTGAACTTCTGGAGAGGAAAGCTGTAATGCTTCTGTTTTGCTGGAGTAATACAAGTGAATACTCCATCTAACTGGCCTCTATTTTTCCACAGGCTCCAAATTATCCAAATCCTGGCCGCTGTTGGAACATTGTTGACAAATATAAGGTTTCAATATTTTACACTGCCCCCACACTTGTGCGTTCACTTATGCGTGAAGGGGATGAGGTAAGCATGCCATTTCATACTAGAAATTGTCTAGTTTATTTGTCTCTGGTTACATTTTAAAATTTATAAGTTTTATGGAAATATTTTTGCTGCATATGATGCATTAGTGATGGGTATTTAATAGTTTACTTTTCGCCTACCTGCTCACTTGTCTCAAATGAGATGTGAAAGAAAATTAATGAGATAGTACAAGATAGGAATATGGTAAAGTATGTGCATTGGTAGCCTATTAAGATGTTTTGATCTTTTCTAGAAATCCAAGCTGTTTTCTAGTCCTTGAATCTTCTCTCTTCATTCCCCCCCTCTCTTTCTTTTCTTGTTCTTCTTGGTCACCACTGCGTTTATGATCTCTACTTTGGTCACACCTCTTCCATGTTCTCTGTGATGTCATCTTTGTTTTATAGTACTACCACCTAATTTCTCTTTCTCATCTTTCCTCCAACCACCCCCGCTTTTTCTTCTTTCTTTCTTCTTATTCTTGAATTCTAATTCCCCTTTTCAATTAAAATCCCCTAGCTTGGAATTTTCTTCTTATGCTGAAAAACTGGTAAACTCCAAAATTCTTACAAAAATATAATGAAAGTGTAATATGTCTAACTAAGAAATTAAATAAATTAAATAAATTAAAGAATATTATTCCAAGTGAATCCTTGAAATTAATGAAATATATAATTGATTTTTTTTTTCTAAAAAAAAATAAAAATTAAAGCTAACTCTAAAATTATAATAAATAGATAGTTTTAATGTGAAAATTAACTAGTATATAGATGGTTAGTTTTGAGAGTGAAGGAAAGCTCGAACATTAAAGCTCCTCATCAAATGTTTAAATTTCAGCTTTAGACTGGGTAGCAGGTTGTTTTGTAGACATTTGGCCTAACCTTCCACCCAAAAGGCATCCACCAGAGTGGAGTTAAGGCTAAATCTTTTCATGGTATTGGACACAGCTCAAATTGATGCTCATCCCTGCAAATTCAACAATCCAGTTATCCAATCCTAGATGTGAGTGGCTGTGATGTAATCCCACTTCTGCTAGGAGTATGGCAAGGTGCTGCTGCTCACTAGATTCGGAGCAATCCTCCTCCCATGAGGTTTCTTTTTGGGTGGAGTTAGGTCAAGACATACACCTGTTCAAATTGTAGTATTTGATTTGTCCGATTCTAAACGTAAGAGTGTGTATTTATCTGTGTTCTTGCACACCAATAAACTGGATTGGGTGATATTATCTTTCTGTATGGATGGTAATGGTTTCTACCTTGCAAATATAAATTAATTTTTTTTTCCTGATTATTGCACAGTATGTAACCCGTTATTCACGTAAATCATTACGAGTACTGGGAAGTGTGGGTGAGCCTATCAATCCAAGTGCATGGAGGTCTTATCTTTGTAACTTGTATCTTCTTGTTTTAATTATTCCAAAGCAGCACACAGATTTCATATTTATTTGTTTGCTCCAGGTGGTTTTTCAATGTAGTTGGTGATTCAAGGTGTCCCATATCTGACACTTGGTGGCAAACAGAGACTGGTGGCTTCATGGTAGCTTTCTTCATATATTCTTTCATTTCTTATCATAAGGTCAATCTAATATGGTACTCAAGCCACTATAATGTCTCGCAGATTACTCCTCTACCTGGTGCTTGGCCACAGAAACCAGGTTCTGCAACTTTCCCTTTCTTTGGGGTTCAGGTATTTACTACCACTGATTGAAGTGCTAAGATATTTTGAAACAATTCTTCAATGTGGTGGTGATGTTCCCTAACGTAAAGGAGGAGAACTAGACAAAGTATAAATAAGTGCATGCAAGTATACACTTGAAAAAGATGTTGACAGTATTAATTTCCTTCACAACTCCTCTCAGCGTTTGTTCTGCAGATTAACTATCCCTAACTATTTCATCCATTCAAAAGATTATTATTTCAAAGTACTTGTCAAAGTATTTAACTTTTCTTTTCCAAAGCTATCATGTTCTAATCCCTAAATTAACACATTTTCAACAAAATCATGAAATGATTTTAGAGGATCTATTAGGGTGCACTTCATTTTTAAAGGAAAATGTTATATGTAAATTTTGATGGGAGATTCAAATATGTATATTCTTTTAATTTTAAACATTTGAATTTAAAATGTCTTCCATCAAAACTGGAAAATTTTAAATATTAAAAAAGTTTGTGATTTTTTATTGATGTCTAGACAAATGGAATCTTTAAATTTTATATTATGTTTTTATGAGTTTTACTGTGTCATATTTAACTGATTTATTTTTTTGGGACTTTTAAGGATGGAGGGAATGGTTTAACTTGAAACTTACATAGAAAGATATGTGCTATTATTCACAAGACATAGGTAGAGGCGCATATCCTATCATTTTCATTCTTTAACTTGGATACAGCCTGTAATTGTGGACGAGAAAGGTGCAGAAATTGAAGGTGAGTGCAACGGCTATTTGTGTGTGAAAAGCTCATGGCCTGGGGCATTTCGAACTCTTTATGGGGATCATGAAAGATATGAAACTACATACTTCAGTGCTTTCCCAGGCTATTACTTTAGTGGCGATGGCTGCAGAAGGTAGCTTGAGCATTGCCTCCTTTGTATACACCTTTTGTTGAAGGCAATGGTTTAGCTCTTAGAATCATTTGTCTCACTTGTCAGTGTGAAATCCAAGTCCATTTGTATTGTTTTATGGAATTTTTTCAGGGACAAAGATGGTTACCACTGGCTCACAGGAAGAGTTGATGATGTAATTAATGTTAGGTACGCCCCTTAAATATCATGAAAGTTATTTATCCATGTATTTATGTACTTCTTTCCATCTCTGTCCTAAATTGAATGTCCCCTTCTGAATTACACAAATATTAAGAAGGCATTACAATTATTCATATTAGTGGCATTAATTTGAAATTTTAGATGAGAATACATAAGCAAACATTATTTTCTTAGAAATAAAAAATTAAAAAAATGAAAATTTATTATTTTCAATTTTATTTTTTGTTTTTATCATGTGCAGTGGACATCGAATTGGAACGGCTGAAGTGGAATCTGCTCTAGTTTCTCATCCTCAATGTGTCGAGGCTGCTGTAGTTGGCATTGAGCACGAGGTACCTTTCCTTTAGTGTTAGATACTAAACTTTCACTTCTGCTCTATCTTTTGCTTTAACCTTTTTCATTTGCATATCTGTTAGGTTAAGGGACAGAGCATATATGCATTCGTTACACTGGTTGAAGGTGTTGAGTACAGTGAAGAGCTTCGAAAGAGTCTTATTCAGACAGTGAGAAATCAGGTACTTTGCAACAATCTAAGTTCATGTTGTTTAGCTTAGTTCTCCTAATTTAAGTGTAAGGCTAGGACTGTTGCTCACATTTGTGATACAAACTAGAATTTTGACATATCACCTAATCTTTTGGGTGGACCTAAATTACTGAGACACAAGTTCATTCAAATCAATTTATCTCCTTGTGACCTTAAGTTCTTAAAATACTTACCTACCTAGAAAGAATTTCACTTTGTTAATTCATTCACTAAGCTATTTAGCTAGTGGTTTCATCGATATTTGTTAAAGTTGGAGAATTTGGCAATAGTAAGTTAAGAGATCATCCTGGATATTTTGATGATACCTATATGGACAAATAGTAGCAAATCCGTTATTCCTCTTCCAATAAAGAATTAGGGTAGATTTGAACAATGATTCATAAGAATTGTATTTTAATTTTGACAGGCAATTAACTTAGTCATATTTTTTAAATTTGAATGTTTGAATTTTAAATTTTAATCAAAACACTTAAAAATTTTATTCTAGAATAAACAAAAAAAAGTTGTCAAAATAAGTAAAATATTTATTTTGATTGAATAGAATGCTTTGTCTAAAAACATCCTTAGCCCTGAGACTTTGAGAACTCGATATCCCTAACTTAGGACTCTTTAATGTGCTCTGCGCTGAGGTTGTTTACTGACATAGTTTACGTTAGAAGGACATTGAAGAGCATTAGTTGCATTTTCTAGATCTGTTCCAGATTTTCTTTTCTTTCTTGTGGGAATACGCTTCTACCAACAACATTTTGATTGTTGTCATGAATGAACCTCATATAATGTCTTGGTTATAAGTAAAAGTATTACACTAGTTACAGTGTGTCCAGACATTTAGAAACCATAGAGCAGTACATAATTATAAAAAGTTTGTGATAGATGTTCAAATGCTGAAAAATCATGTTACAGATCGGAGCATTTGCAGCACCAGACAAAATTCACTGGGCACCGGGTTTGCCAAAGACGAGGAGTGGAAAGATAATGAGAAGGATTTTGAGGAAAATTGCTTCCAGACAACTTGATGAGCTTGGGGACACAAGCACTCTAGCAGAACCTGGTATTGTTGATCAGCTTATTTCCCTTGCAGATGGCTGATTCCTTTTATTCCATAACTGCAGCAGAGCTACTACATAAGCTCAGTTCCAGCCCAAGTTTAGAGGACAAGTTTTTCAACTCATACAAAAGAATCTGTTGTATTTTATACTTTGCAAGCATCTTACCAGACTATTAACTTCAAACGTGTAAAACTTATAGAAAGAATAAATGCCACTACTTTTCTTCCCCTCCAGCACCACCCATTTGTAAACTAGAGCCAATGTAGGATATATATTACTAAGTACAAACTCTATCTCTCGTCATGAAATGTGAATGAACAACCGAGAACTCCTTCATGATTGACAAATTAAATGAACAAAACAATTATTTTGTATTCAAGCACACAACTCCATCTCGTGCCGAGAAATGTGAAATGAACAACCGTGAAGTCCTTCGTGATTGAAATTTAATAAACAAAACAATTATTTTGTAATGAATATATCTCCTGGTTACATATGTGCGAGAAAACCATATTCCAAGAGAGGCCTATCCTTGAAGACATTAGGAGCACAGCACCTTTTCCAAGAGTTCCTGTAACTGTCCAGACTTGTATGCTTCTGCAGTAAAAATAGTTATACACCCACCATTCTCAGCAGACCAACTTAACTGATTACAAAGAAAGCAACCTCCACAGTTTGTACAGGCAAATCTCATGCAAAGCCTCGTTCTAGTGGTTTTTGTTAACTCACTAAGTTGTTGGGCAGCCAAAAAATTCTTAACCAAGAAAATTGAATAAGTTGTGCAATAATAAAATTTTTATTGACAAGAAAAGTTATCTATTTTTGGTTAAGCTTGCAAGAGCCAATGTCAATATTGGTTTTAGCACTCTTAAGGATCTGCAAAAAGAATGGAAGCAAGGGCAACATAAAGCAAAACGTCCCAGGCAGTCAGAGGACTCCTATACATGCCATCTAGTTACAAGCACAGGAAAAGACTACATAATGTATAAAGTCAAAAAGCATGTAAGATCCCAGAAATGTAGAGGCAGTTACGCATGCTTTCTTGTTATGACCATCAGCAAAATTCCATTAAACTATCTAATTAACAAGAGGCTAAATTAGAAAATTCAAATACTTAAACAAAAATATAGTTTATGATCTCAAAATTAATGAGCAACAACAACTAAAGAAACTAGTCCTTTCATTAAAGTCAAGCATAAGCTAGCCTCTGAATTTTGTGTGCCTGCAATCTTAGATAGGAAGCAAGGTTTATGTCAGACAGGTTTAGGCATATTGCCAACATAAGTTCAAAGTAGCATCCAACCTCTGAACTACCTTCAAGACTATATCAATTCTAGTAAGGAATCAACTGAATACTAGAATGCAGCCGTATTTCCAGATTGCACAATAATTGTAGCACCCACAACTTATCAACATATCTATGTGAATAGTCCCAAAGCAGAAATAAAATGTATTGTAACCTAAGTATGCATGATTTTAATTTTTCCTCCTAAGAGCCTATGGTTTCACTTGATATAACTTTAGACAGTAAATAAAATGAAAACAATCGTAAGACATCCCAATCCTTGTGGAATGCCACAACATTACAGCTGGAATTTGCCGCAATTTTACAAAGAGTGGCTTCTCTTTGCATGTAATTCCGGGAAATAATGTATTAGGAGACTATGAAACTAGCAAGCATTGGATTTACATGATGCAATTACAAAAGCTAGTTTTTTCCTTCAAGATCATGAATAAAGAAACACTTATGTCAAGCTAACAACTATTACTAGAGGGTGATAAAAGAAGAAGGCTGGAGAAAACCTATTAATTAGTGACCTGAATAATTTTTAAGCAACTATTGTCAAGAGCTCAAGAAGAGAGAGATATTTGAAAGGCCTCACATGGTATAAAAAATGCTTCAAGTCACAAGACAGCTTTTCCCAAAAAGTGTTTTCAGCTTCTTTTCTTTTTTAATTTTATTATTTGCTTTTGGTCCCTAAAAATATAAGTGGAAGCAATCATTTTAACTATTCATCTTTAGGACAATCTTTTTTTTTTTCATTTTTCTCTTTTTAGCCTCTTAAGCTAAAACCAAAAGTGAAAAACAACGTAAAATGGCGCAAAACAGCTCTCTTTCCATTTTATTATTCTTTTTTATTTTCTTTACTCTTTTATTTTTTGAAGTGCCTTACTTTAGGCAAGGAAGAACAGACCTTTAGAAACAACTCGGAGCAGTATCTGCGCATATACTGTCAACTTATATGGTTCAGATGTTTATGGTGGCAAAGTAAATTTGTGGTATAAAAACCAGCCAGGCATTGGGTCTCTGTGCCAATTTTTTTCCAAGGAGTTCCAAATTTCCTCCAAGGTAGACCTCATAAATTCAGACATTAAAGGTGGAATGCATGTCGACATAAGGCAACAAAATGATTTGGATAATTTTAGGTGTATATGTCTTTGAAATATAACACAAGAGGATGCATACATAAAAGGCAACAAAATGAACAATACAAGTATGTTGACTTACCGACGGTAATGTCACAGCCACCAAAGAATTCTCCATTAATGTAGAGCTGTGGAAAAGTGGGCCAGCTGGAATATTCTTTCAATGCTTGACGTAACAGATCATTCTCAAGGATATTAATAGTATCAAAAGGGACATTTAGAGACATCAAAATCTGAACAACAGTATGAGAAAATCCACACTGCGGAAATTCCTTTGTTCCCTTCATAAAAAGAAGCACTTTTTGAGATGACACAACCTTATCTAAGGTAGTCCTAAGCTCAGGGGTAAGAGCTGCATAAATGGAAAAAATTCATGTCATCAAGCAAAGTAAGTAATCCTAATACACGAGGACAATTAGACAAAGATAAGGATAATGAGTAGAAGAAAGTATATTTAGCTAGAAAACTAGCTAACGCATTCTAGCTTTATTAAACGGTATAGATCCAATTAACACATTATTAAACAAACCGACTCCATAAGAGTTGGAGCCGAAGCTTTAATCCACCAAATAAACCGGCTTCACTGTTGGACATGGAACATAAATCAAGCTTCTTTGACTATTTCCTATCATTACTCATTACTGAGAGTCGGCTGAGGCTTCCAACTTTCCCAATTCGCCTCAATCGTTATTATATAAGATAAAATTGGTTAGTATAGAAAATAAAGATTGACAAATCTATCTTATATTACCAGATAAGCATAGAAAGTTCAATTTTTGAGGCCGCGAGCGGAATCCATCTACCAGTGAGAAGCTGTGGCGATGGCGAAGCGTCAAACTATTGGGGAAGTTGAGGGAAGGAGTAACGGCTGCGTAATTTTTCAGGGGACTGGAAACTGAATGTGCAGTAGGCAATCCTGGGATTGGGGAGAATGTTGAGCTATGCGTGTTATTCAAGTAAGAACCCACCAATTGCCACTGGGAAGTCATGTTCGGCTCCTGCTCTGGGAACTCTCTCTCAGCCTGGTGTTGCGCTGTTGAGCTTCAGTTCTATCTATATGTCAATTGGCTTCTGTCCTTTTAAAAATCTAAAATAAAATTGTGCATTAAAATTTTTTTTAATCAGAAATAGATATATTAAATTTAATTTTTGTAAAGACTAAATATTAAGATTAAAATTAATATTTGATTAGACTATTTTTAAAATTGACGAAGACTTTAAATTTAAATATAATATATGTTATTTTAGTCATTATATTTTTATTTTAATAAATTTTCTAATTATAAAAAAAAAAAAAATATTAATTAAAACTGATCTTTTGACCGTAGCCTTTCTAAGTAAGAGGGGGACTAGTTAAAATCCCCATCGACTTTTTCTTTTTCCAAAAGTACATGTATTTGACTCAACGGTCCAGATCTACGAGAGAATCACTATTTCAACGGTTTAGATAATCATGTTCGGACAATAAATTCAGCAGTGCGGTAGGGTTTATTTCTTATTCCTTCGCCTTCGATCTCTCTGTGGCCTTCGGAAATTGGAAGGGTCTACCGTCATCTGTTAGCAAGTTTCGCGATCAAAATGGTAAGTTTGCTGCCGCGCAACGGGATATTTTACTGCTGTTTCTATTTGATTTATTCTTTTTTTATGCTGTAGGTTCTCCAAAATGACGTAGACTTGCTGCATCCATCGGCTGAATTAGAGAAGAGGAAGCACAAGCTCAAGCGTCTAGTGCAATCTCCCAATTCCTTTTTCATGGTACGTTCTATTATATTCTTACGGGTTTTGGAGGAACGATGTCGTTGATCTTTTACATTTTCTTTTGGGAATATTAATTATTCTCCTACCTTCCCAATTGTGACAGGACGTAAAATGTCAGGGCTGTTTTAACATGTTAGTAATTTGATTTTTTCTTTCTTTCTTTTTTTTTTTTTAAGTAGAAGGAAATTATGCTCCAAAAAATCACAATCCTCATTTATATCCATTAATTCAATTGAATTGCAGAACTACTGTTTTTAGCCACTCCCAGACTGTAGTTGTCTGCGGCAACTGCCAAACTGTGTTGTGTCAGCCTACCGGAGGACGTGCCAGACTCACTGAGGGATCTTCATTTAGGAAGAAGGGGGACTGAGCCTACTTTGGTTCCTTCACCTGCTGCATCTTCATCATCTTCCCTTTTGGGTTGGACAAGGAGACAGAATTCCCACTTTAGATTGGTTTTGTATCAACTTTTGATTCATTGAATCATGTGATAGCTAAGAATTCAAATCTTAAATGGACGGCGCAAGTTTGTTCTTGTTTTAGCGTGACCTTATTTATTTATTTTTCTCTCTATGATCCTGCTATATTAGTGTGATTTTTTTCTTCTACGAGAACTTATCTTTACATCTTCTATTTACATACAAAATGAATGGCTTATCAGCACTTTTTTTTTTTTTTATTCTGTATTGATGTTCTCTTTCCGTTAAATATAAATATGAATGGGTAAATCATTCCCCTTATATACGAAGTCATATTTACATTCTGGAAACTTAGCAGAGAGGAGAGGAGAGTCAATAATTCCATTTTAAAATTTTTGCAACTTCATACTCCTTTTTCTGGTCTCCTTCTACTGGCCTCAAATGTACTGAAGGATCATATATCTTTACTTTACGATTAACATTGAAAATAATAAGGTCGCTGGGTTAAATTTTAAAAGGGAAAAAAAATAAAATGAAGCACATCGCACCCCGTAATGACAAGAAACACAAAATATCAGGAAAGGTTATATGGTCCCAGTCGCAGCTCTAGAATCTTTATAAAAACCCCAATACCCGACTCCCACCACCCTTAAAAAAAAAAAAAAAGATTATAATAATAATCAATGTGAAGCTGAAGATGAGAACCCACTAGCACTGCCTCACAAGGCCAAGAATGCAATGGCCTCCTCCTTCCATTATAGTCCCGCTAGTTTCTGTAGGGAGCAGTACTCTAGTAGTACAAGTATCTCTGCCTTCTTTTCCTCTCCTAAACGGTGGTGTGGCCATCAAAACTTCTCAAAGAAACTCACCAGTCTTTCTCCCCCTTCACCAGCTGCTGCAGCCACGCCTATCAAACACTTAACCCCGCCAACGGGAGGTATTTCTTCAGTCTCAAAAGCCACTGCGAATCTGTCACCGCTTCTCCCTACTCGTGAGACTGCTCTCGACCGCGAAGACCCCATTTCCCTTTTACATGAGAGAATTCGCCGCGAGCATGGCAAAGGAGATTCCCCTCAAAGGTCCACCATGGATCCTAAGGAGGCCGATAAGTACATTCAGCAGGTCAAGGAGCAACAGCAGAGAGGACTACAAAAACTGAAGGGTGACTCCTTCAAAGATGGGGTCTTTAGCTATAAAGTCGACCCTTATACTCTCCGCTCCGGCGACTACGTCGTGCACAAGAAGGTCGGCATCGGCCGATTTGTAGGTATTAAATTCGATGTTCCCAGGGACTCTTCCGAGCCAATCGAATATGTCTTCATTGAGTATGCTGATGGAATGGCCAAATTACCCGTCAAGAAGGCTTCTCGCATACTCTACCGTTATAATCTGTACGGTTACTCACGTCATTGTTTCCTCCCATGCTTTGATGCTTTTTATGTTCTCTTTAATCTCCGAAACACTTCTGTATAGACTTGTACTGGTTTTTAGTAGAATCTTAGAAGTCGCAAGCGCTTACATTCACCATTAGGCTTGGTCAGTGATACATATATATTATTGATAAGGCAGGGAATGGCGCGGATAGTGCTCATAGTTGGTAAAGGAGATTTCTATTATGTCACTCAATCATGGCTTCACGCTTAATTAAAATCAATGAAAGGAATTATAGATTATATGTCTGTTATATGTACGAGAGATGAAGACCGTTAATTATTCTAAATGAAGTAACAGCACACTTGTGTGATTTGTTTGTAGTACGGAACTGCTCCATGTCCGGACTTTGAATTGGAAACCTTATCAAAGTAATTGGTATAGTTGCTTAAAGGGGAGACAGTGTTCAATTAATTCTTCTGTATAATCTTTTTTGCCAGGGTGTACTTAATTCAGCAACAGCACACTAAATTAAAATATTGCCGTAAAAACAAATTGTTTTCATTTTATTTTTCCTATTCACAGTTGGAGTAGCTTTGTCAGATATACCTTCCACTGACTGTCGTCTCCATTCTTGGAAGGCTTTTGTTGCTCTGAATAATTAATTAGCCAGCATAGTTTA
This sequence comes from Cynanchum wilfordii, assembly GCA_025388415.1. Taxonomy (NCBI): domain Eukaryota; kingdom Viridiplantae; phylum Streptophyta; class Magnoliopsida; order Gentianales; family Apocynaceae; genus Cynanchum; species Cynanchum wilfordii. The sequence continues at coordinate 596,804 of JAHSUH010004136.1, forward strand.
ATAAAAGGGAACTCCAACTTCTTGTTAAATCTCCTTAGTCTGCACAAAAATTGGAATCTGTTAAGTTTTTAAAATTATGCCATAATTTGATGTGGTTGTAGAATGTCTCGTGTTCAAATCTTCTCACATGCATCATGATATATATATATTTTTGCAATTTTATCACTGTATTCTACTGTATTTTCCAGCCCAAATGAATCAAAAAAGCCACGTACTTTGAGCAAACTAAGTGATCCAAGTGCCTGGGAAAGGCGAAGGATAAAGGGAAAGGTTGCTGTTCAGAAAATGGTTGTTGATTTGATGGAATTGTACTTACATAGGCTCAAACAAAGAAGGCCTCCATATCCTAAAATGCTTGCTATAGCTGAATTTGCATCTCAATTTCCTTACAAGCCCACACCTGATCAGAATAAGGTATAGCAGTGTTATACTTTCCTTAATGAAACACATGTGGTATGTCTTCTTTAGCAATATCACTTCATTTAATTCTTATTTAGATGGAGAAATAGGATAATCTAGATATGATCTAACTTACAAAATTCACATTTTCTGTTAAAGTTGACAGGCACCAGAGCATGGCTTCTTATTCCTAACTATTCACCTCTGATAACAGGCATTTATGGATGTGGAGAAAGACTTGACAGAGAGAGAATCTCCTATGGATAGATTGATCTGTGGAGATGTTGGTTTTGGGAAAACAGAAGTTGCCCTTCGTGCCATCTTTTGTGCGGTCTCAGCTGGGAAACAAGCCATGGTTCTAGCACCCACAATAGTGTTGGCAAAACAGCATTATGAAGTTATTTCAGAGCGATTCTCAATATATCCAAATATTAAAGTTGGACTTCTCAGTAGGTTTCAGGTGTGGTGAATATCCTGATTATGTTTTCTTCACTGGTTACTGTAAAAATGGTTGGTTGGTTTGGATTTATGCACTCAAAACAGTTTTCCACTTTGGTAATGCTAGTATAATGTAAATGACATCCAAGATCTTACATAAATTTCTGTTGGAAACTGGGGTTAGGCAATTTAGAAATTCCGGTTTAATATTTAAGAAGCTACTCTATTAGGGCCCGCATAAACCATTACATCTCTGTTTGCAGAATAAAAAGTTCCTTAAGTGTGATGCATATGCATATCTTGGTTTGCAGTTTAATGTTTAAAGCAAGGGTCTTTCTGTTTATCAAGAATGCTGTGGTAGCTTGTGTGCTAACTCTTTAAGATTTTTACTCTGTCAACTTTGTTTCTTCCCCACTACCCACTTCTCCCACTTCTGCTGATTTTCTTAACTCTATTTTCTTCTTAGGCTTGAAGTTTAAAATTGTTCTAACTAATTGTAGTGGGATGGATTGTCCCATCAACAAGGGTAAAAAACTATTTCTTATCAAATCCTTATAAGCAAGATGAGGTCTGATTCATGATGTCATTATTTTGTGTAACTCCTCCTTTTTTATAGTTTCTGATATACTTTCTCTCTTTGTTGTCATAATTTCCTTTCATGAGCTTTCTCAACTCCTCTTTGAACAAATTTCTTGATTTAATCATAGCACATTCTTGTCATGAAAGATTGCTTCTTTTCATCCACTTTCTATGTTTCTCTATTTTCCTGACCTATTGAATGGCAAAGAACTGAACTTTGATAAAAATGCATGTGAAGGATTTGGTTGTTGAACCGTGACTGCATAGTGTGTCCTATCTGAATAAGGTTTTACTTATTGCAACCATTGTCATTATTTTACATGGATATCTGTCTGATATATTCTAGTAACTTACTGTTGTATTTTGAAGACCAAATCAGAAAAAGAGGAGTATCTTCAGATGATTAAACAAGGAGACCTGAATATTATTATTGGGACTCATTCGCTGCTTGGGAACCGTGTTGCGTATAATAATCTTGGCCTTCTCGTTGTTGATGAGGAACAGGTTTGCTTTTCAATCCTCTTGTCTATCATTTATTATTTGACACCTAATTAGCGATCATGTGTGGAGTAAAACCTTACTAGGTATAAGGGAGGAATTCTTTGGGAATATACGCAAGGATTGTAGGAAAGCTTCTTTAGGTTATAATGATATCCTCTCTTTTTCTTCCTTCTTACTGGCTGAACTACTTGGACCTGTTTCTTTTATTCCTCCTGGTTTTCCATAACTAAGGTCAGAATTAGAGCCTTTTTTGTAACTTTAAACGTCCGTAGAATTATTTTCTACTATTAACATTATTCCATTTCTCTATAGATTCTACATTTAACAACGCAATAAGCATCTAATTATTTGTAGTTTTTGCTGTTCTTCTAGTAGAATCTAGGCCCTGAGTAGCTCAGAGCTCTTTCTTGTTCTGCTAAGTTTGGAAAAGGCTAGTTCCTCAGAATTCCATACTGAATAGCTGTGTTTTGAAGATAAATTTGTTCATTTTTACAGTTTTGATTTTAGAAACACCGTTGCCTGTTTCTTAAGTGGGAATGGTTGACAGTGGTTAGTTCGAAATTTGGTTGACTATTATGCTGAAAAGTCCTTGTCTTTCTTTCAGAGATTTGGTGTGAAACAAAAGGAGAAGATTGCTTCATTTAAGACATCAGTTGATGTACTCACACTTTCAGCAACTCCTATTCCACGAACTCTTTATTTGGCTTTAACTGGGTTTCGTGATGCTAGGTAATCTGTCTCAATTTTATGAAAGTTGAAGACATTCTTTGGTCAGCTCTATAATTGTATCTTATTGATTCTGCAATATGATTATTTTAATGTCGCTTTTGAGATTAGGAAAGGTGTTCTTACTTCTATCTGTAGTAGTTAGTAGTTACGTACAGCTACTGGCCCGGCCATTGTCAGGCAGGGGGTGGGAATGCCCTTGATCCTGCAATTTTGTATGTTACTGATCTTTCTTTTTGTTTATTTTATTCTCTTGAAGTTTAATTTCGACACCTCCTCCTGAAAGAGTTCCAATAAGGACCCATCTTTCAGCATATTGTAAGGACAAGGTGATATCAGCTATCAAGTATGAATTGGACCGTGGAGGCCAGGTTTTTTATGTTTTACCTCGAATCAAAGGTAAGCTGATCACATAATCTTCTCTTTTGGTATTTATTCATGTCAATTCCTCAATTTTCTAAATGTCTGGTTAATTTTTTATTTTTATTTCATTTTCCCATTAGTTCTGTGAATATCTTAAATGATTGTTTTACATTACCATCACATTGGTTTGCCAACATGATAACAGGGCTAGAAGAAGCCATGGAATTTCTTGAGCAGTCATTTCCAGATGTGAAAATAGCTATTGCTCATGGAAAGGTAATTTTTTTTCAAGACTGGTATTGTAGTTCAGAGAAAACTGCGTGGGGCAGGGAGGATTCTTTACTATATATTCCATCCTATACTTTTGAAGGGTGTATCCTGAGGAACATCCTTTGAGGGTAAGTGGAATTCAGTGAAGCACACAATTTGGATAAAATTAGCATAGGCATAGAATTGTTTCTGATTCACTACTTTGTAGATCATGTGTTTTAGATATTTTTAAATGTGGAAAGGGTGAGTGCGTAAAACAAATATAAAAAAATATGAAATTATTGAAGTGTGAAGGATGTCACATAAAGAAACATAATTGGATAAATTTTGAGAGAACTGGAGGGGAAAAGGGTAAATCTATTATTTGAATGCCTCTATATCTATGGAGAAGATCGTGTTATGTTTTGTGTGGAAGCCACATGTCTAGAGGGAGGTGTAGCTTTCCATAATATTTGTATAGTCTATACTGAACCTTTGTCTTATTCCATAATATCTTTGTATAGTCTAGAAAAGTGTATTGTGAATGTTACACGAGATTGAAGGTTTGAGAGTGTGAGCGCTAGCCTTTCTCCGAGTAAGAGTTGCAGGTGCAATTTAGGCCAAATTTGGATTAGTTGTAGTCGTGATGATTTCTAAAAATAGTAAAATTCTTTATTCATTATTTATGCCTATTTTACTTGATCAATGAAGAGCCTACAAAAAGGTCATCATTATATCATGGTTGTGCATCACAATAAAATTTAATATGCTACACTTGAGGTTCTATATCTCATACTAAGGTTTCTCTCTCACTCTTATTATGACACTGAGAGTTCTTTATCTTTTCTCTTTGTTTTACTCTCTTTTTATATAATTATAGTTTAAACTAGCCAGCACATTGGTACTCTCAAATTCTGTGATTAATGTTCTATTTGATAGAAATTTCTGCAATATAATCACTAATTTTATGTCTAGAAGATAATTGAAGAAGAAGGAAGATCTGATATTGAGGAGTAATTCAATATGAGGCAAAAAGTATTGGAACCAAAAAAAAGTTCGAGACAGTAAGATTGATAGAAAAATGTTGAGCAACAGTTAAGTATGGCATAAATAAACCTAATATTTGACCAAAAATGGAAAAAAAAAAGAAGTCAATATCATAGAATTTTCTCTGGCAAGAGGAGAATAGCTCTGTCAAATTACCAACTTTTCTTTATATGACATAGGACAGAATACTACCATATCAGTAGATCCTTATTAGGATATCTTTATAAGAGTGGCAACGAATGTCGCAAACAAGGTCCTCCAAAAAAGGGAAAAAAAAAAAATGCAGCAGCTATTTGTCATGTGCATTCATAGAAATCTGTTAGACATTAAAAATTGTTGGTTGGAAAATTTTCTGTTGACTAGAAGAGGTTCTTGAGATTTACTTCAGTGTTTGACTTATCCAGAATTTTGACATTGATTAATACGCTAAGCTATGTAACGGAAGCACAATCGCTTTGTTACAAGTGTCATTTGTTCTTTTAAGATACTAAGTCTGAATGGATATGTGCTAGAATAATTCTCTTATTAAGTTGAACCTTGAATTTGCAGCAATATTCGAAACAGCTAGAGGAGACCATGGAAAGATTTGCACGAGGAGATATCAGGATTCTTATTTGCACAAATATAGTTGAAAGTGGACTTGACATCCAAAATACTAATACTATCATAATTCAAGATGTTCAACAATTTGGTCTTGCACAATTGTATCAGGTTTTTCTTTACCTTGTGCATCCTTCTCCCACCTTCATAAGCTGCTCAAGAAAAAGATTGAATTGAGAAAATGATCAAATGATTTTATGAAGTTCTTACATGTTGATGCGAGGCATTATTGTTTTCTTACTTGGAAACTTTGAAAGGCTTTTTGCCTCTCACAGTTTTATCTTTCGAAAACTTTTAGCTTTGAAGGAGTGTGAATAGAAAACCAGGTTTCCATTTAGGCTGTCTAACTGCCATCTTCTGAACAGCTTCAATATTTTGGTAATCATAGCTTCCTCACAAAGAGAAGAATAATTAAAATATAAAATTATCCAAGAAGAAGGCCAATTTGTAGTCAATTGGCTTGTGACAGGATTCATGAACTGTCTCAAGATTAGTGAAAAAGTTTCAAGATTGCTAAGGTAATTTTCCTTTTCTGTTTTGTTTCTTCTTTGGTGCTTTCTATAAAAGAATTTTTTCCTTTCCCCCCTACAAGTGGAAATAGTAATTTTCTTTATGACACTTAGTAGCCAAAACAAGGGACAAGGATTTTAGTTTCAACCTAGTAATACATCTTAAACATTTTGTTTGCTGTTTATGGTCTCTTTCTCTCCTCCTCCTCAGACCACTGTTCTCCAATTATCCAGGCATCGCAAAATATGATAAATGCTACTTGGAAATGCTTGTGTTGAAGCGCGTGTCACAAATAGTATCTTTTGATCTTGACTTTGCTTTTGGAGTATTGTATTTTCCAGATTTGTTGAATATTCACGTGAACACCCTCTATTATTATATTGTATTATCATCTGTTTAACAGGTATTAACTTTACCTGGCAGTTGCGCGGAAGGGTTGGCCGTGCAGACAAGGAAGCTCATGCTCATTTATTTTACCCTGAGAAATCCCTGCTTTCTAATCAGGCACTGGTAAGTTCCCTATAATTTTGCTTATTTCTGGGCAGACTACCAGTTTATTATTTCTGATGTATTACCAAAATACATTTTTGTCTGGTCCTCTTTTAGTGTTTTCATTGTTGTCTAGATATATTATTAGATATATATATATACATACATATATAAGTATAAAATTGATAATCTCTGTGTTCTGGTGGCACCTATTGTGGTAACTTCAATTAGAATTGGACAAAGTGCTGTTTTGTGTCTGGTGTAAAGTTACATTTATATCTATGGTATTAGGAGAGGCTTACTGCCCTTGAAGAATGTCGTGAGCTTGGCCAAGGTTTCCAGCTTGCTGAAAGAGATATGGCTATTAGAGGCTTTGGTAATATTTTTGGTGAGCAGCAAACAGGGGATGTTGGAAATGTGGGCATTGATCTTTTCTTTGAAATGCTATTTGAAAGCTTGTCCAAGGTATGTGATTCAATGATCTTTAAGTACAGTGTGTCTCATCGCTGTACATGTTCCAAGCAACCTTTGAAATCCTTTCTGATTCTAAAGAGATGGTTTCTGATTCTAAAGAGATGGATAAGGTAATAAGAGTTAACTGTTTGACATCCAGGTTGATGAACACCGTGTAATTTCAGTTCCTTACCATTCAGTTCAGGTATCTACATTTTCAATGTCACTCAGCCATTTCCCCCCCCCCCCCCCCCCCCCCCCCCCCCCCCCCGGATTTGATACTCCTATTTTCTTATGGTTGTGGGTGAATTCCTTGATAAATGGATGAATTATGGCAATCTATGTATCAGGTAATTTGTAGGACTAACGTTAAGAAAGGGAAAATGGTGAATCAGGACATGCATATGTTTATTGTATGATAAAAAGTAATATTTCCCAATTATTTTGCCTTTGTAGTCAGTCTGTTACAGTTCAGTAAACATGAGATTATCTTGATATACAAGAATTAGGTAATTGCTGAAAGAACTTGTGTGCACCCATGTTTACACTATCTTAGAAATGCTATTGATTGAAGAAATCTGAAGATGACATTGTCAGTTGTGAAACATTGTCTTGTTTGTTTAGTTAGCAAATATGGTGGATTTTGTGACGCTTAGTGTAGTTATTCATTTCAGTCATGATAAACCTTTGTGATTACATTTTCCAAGAATGTTGTAATGTTTGTGATCTTGTTCTCCCTCTGGAGCTGAAGAATCAAATCTCCAGATGTTTTCCAATGGCAGTTTGTTGACTATTGTGAGTGAGGAATGTGGTGATATTGGATGGATGACCCCAGATATTGTCAAACTAATTTATGTGGGTTTTGTAAACGAGATAGCTGTTTAGTTGATATCCACTAATGCTTGTGAGAAATAACGTAGGATTGATCTTTAGGATTATATGGATATCAAAAGTGCATATCCCCGTTACAAATACATGGTGGCCTTTGGATGTGCCTGTTATTTAGGACCAAATATCCGAGGATTGACAAAACAATTAAGAAGTTGACTGGAGTATTATTAGCTGCACACAGTTAATATGTTTGAAATAATATCTGAACTTGTAAGTTGGTCTTCAAGATTATATGGTTATGAACTTCAGAACCTTTGATTGATTAATTTCAACAAATGAATTTCAAATTTCTATCTCAGCTTGATCTGCATGTTAATCCCCATCTTCCTTCTGAGTATATAAATTATCTGGAGAATCCCATGGAAATGATAAATAATGCTGAGAAGGCTGCTGAGAACAGTATCTGGAGTTTAATGCAATTCACAGAGAATCTGCGTCGCCAGTATGGAAAAGAGCCCTACTCCATGGAAATCCTTTTGAAGAAGTTGTATGTGAAAAGAATGGCAGCAGATTTAGGAATTACAAGAATATATTCTACTGGAAAGATGGTATGCATGAAAACTAACATGAGTAGAAAGGTTTTCAAGCTTATAATACACTCAGTGGCATCTGAAACGCACCGAAACACACTTCTTCTTGAGGATGGCCTAATCAAGGTACATTTCACTTGCTAATAGTTGTCAATCCTCTACAATTGCCTACATCTTTTGATCATGGATTGGAAAGGAATTTGGTATATCCAAAAGGGCATCTGAAATGTAAAATTGAATTAATTTCATGTGCAATTTGTGTTCAATGTCTTTTGCCAAAATTCTATAATTATGGTATTGGTAGGTTCACAACAGAAACTATCTGGTTATGCTAAAGCTCTCTTTTCCCCCCTCTTTTTCACTTCTTGAGACTTCATTGAATCTTTTACCACCCGCTTGCATTGAATCTTTATTTTGCCCTTAAATTTCAGGCTGAACTTCTTTTGGAGCTTCCGAGAGAACAGTTGCTCAACTGGATTTTTCAGTGCCTAGCTGAACTCTATGCTTCTCTACCAACTGTAATAAAATATTAGTTAATGCTGTGAAATATATGATATTTTTGTTTATCACAGTTTCAGGATTCTGTCAAATCTCAAGAAAAATATACATCCCATTTGAGTGGTTCATGGAATGGTCTAAGAACCCTGGTTATCTAGTTGAAATGGCATGTATAAAACTCATGAAAATCGTAACTGATTTCTAATTGAACTATTTTTTTTTTTTTTCAAAATACACACACACACACACATATATATCAAATTCTGGCCTTTTGCTGGTTGTAGGTCATAAAACGACTGCCTAGGGTTTACAGATTCTAACTCCCAAAATCTAAACGACTGCCAGTGAAAAATGTGGTTTCACGCACAATCATGATTGCTGGATATGGAAAATATGACATCGGTAAAGAAGCAACAGCTGTTTAAGAAAATGCAATCTAGCAATGTCGAGCATGATGGAGTGGCATACTTGGCCGTACTCTCAGCTTGCAGCACTATGCCTGCATAGTTAATATCATTGGTCGAGCTGGACGTTTAGAAGAAGCCAAACATCTTATAGAATAGAAAGAATGCCTCTAAACCCAAATATAGGGATATGCTACACATTGCTCAGCGCTTGTAGAGTAGATAGTACATAAAGATGTTGAGATGGGAAGGGAAATTTGGGAAGTTCTGTTGAGACTCGATGGGAATAGTCCAGTTAACTTCGTAATAATGTCATATATTTTTGGAGATGCACGGTGCTGGGAAGAGTGCAAGACATTGCGAGGAATTGTGAAGTCAAAAGGTCCGAAGAAAGAAGCAGGACGCAGTTGGGTAGAGATTGATAAGGAGATCCACTTCTTCTACAATCATGATGAAGCAAACCAACCTATTGAGCGTATCCATGAAATCCTAAAGGAAAAGGAGAGAGGAATGAAAGAAGAGCTGGGTTATACATATGAAATAATTAAGCTTTTCCATTGCATGATGTAGAAGAGGAGTCAAGACTTGAAAGCTTAAGAGTTCATTGTGAGAAGTTGGCCATTTGCTTGTCTTTAGTTTGTGGTGGACTGGAAAAGAATGAAAAGCCTACTCAAATTTTCAAGAACTTGAGAGTTTGTGGGGATTGTCCAAACTTTTGCAGAAGCCAATAGGTTGAATAAGTTTGAAAATGGAATTTACTCCTTTGGAGACTATTGGTGAATGGAGCCAGAATTCCGGGATTGCCTAAGAAGGTGAAAAGAAATTGGAAGAGGAGATAAACATGCAGGAGAAAAGAGAGAAGAAATTGTGGACATTTAGCTGTGTTTTGTTGATAATGTTAGTTATTTTGTGGTGCTAAGGGCAGCTTTAATTCAGTTAGAAATTATTAGGTTGCTTTACTTTGTAGTAGTTGTATGTAAAACTTCTAGTTTGACAGCTATGTTAATTTTTAAATACTTAATTTCAACCTAGTAATTTTTAAAGATCATTAAATCACATACCTTGGACAAGCTTTCAAATAGCATTTAAAAGAAAAGATCAATGCCCACATTTCCAACATCCCCTGTCTGCTGCTCACCAAAAATATTACCAAAGCCTCTAATAGCCATATCTCTTTCAGCAAGCTGGAAACCTTGGCCAAGCTCACGACATTCTTCAAGGGCAGTAAGCCTCTCCTAATACCATAGATATAAATGTAACTTTACACCGGACACAAAACAACACTTTGTCCAATTCTAATTGAAGTTACCACAATAGGTGCCACCAGAAAACATTTAGGGTTTAATGTTTAGGATTTAGGATTTAGGGTTCAAGGTTGAGGGTTGAGGGTTCAAGGTTTAGGGTAGGATTTAGGATCGGGGATTTTGGGTTTAGTGTTTAGGATTTAGAGTTCATGGTTCAGGGTCTATGGGTTAAGGGTTAAGGGTTAAGGGTTTAGGATTTAGGGTTTAGTGTTCGGGATTCAAGGTTTAGAGTTTAGGGTTTAGGCTTCAAGGTTTAGGGTTCAGAGTTTAGGGTTTTTCGATATTTAGGGCTTATAATTTATAATTTAGGGTTTATGGTTAAGAGTTTAGGATTTAGGTTTTAGGGTTTAGA